>JBAMJR010000111.1:7727500-8370000 GCA_038501785.1 Myoxocephalus aenaeus | reverse complement strand
CCTTTCTTAAGATGTCATCGTGTAATATCACAGGACCTGGGCAATATTGAAAAATACTGTGTATGAAGGTGATTTGAAGTGTGGGGTGAAACGATGGAGGCCATTTATAGCGTTGATAAGAGTGTGATTCTACACTCAGTTAGCACTGCATTTGTTACACCTCAGTAAAACCGATATAACATCTATCCTTACTGATAAGGGTCCTTTTTTATCGACATAGATTGTGATGTTCATTCAACGTCATAGACACGTTTTAGTCCATCCAAACTGATTTAAATGAGGCGTACAAAGCATCCGAAGAAGATGCTGTGTCGTTGTTGCTATTTTTATGATCGCCTTCGAGTCTGTGACCTCCTTTGACATCTGCAGACAGAACGAGGGCAACGACCGCTTTGGCGCTTTTCGCCGTCGAATAAAACTCCTGCCTCTGTGCCAACAAAGGCCCCGAATGAAGAGACATCTGTGTTGAACCCAAAGAAAGAGGATGAAGTCGCTTGCTTGTTGCAGCCGTGTTCAGCAATGTTCATGGACTTCAACGCTCTATGTGAAAGAAGGGGTGAGATGACGAACCGGAAGAAGATTGACGAACATTTCAGGTCCGTCCAGAGACGTATGATGATCAAAGATTATTCCACTGTCATTGTTTTATCAAGTCATCTGGCCTCCGGTATACAATGCTTTTAAGCGTTTAAAACAAATTGCATTAAAGCTGTGGGGTGAACAAGCAAATTCAAGTTCTGCCCCATATTCTGGATTGGACTGAGGTCTGAATTTGGCTTTATATTTCACAGGGCTTGCTCTAGAGGAGCAAGCCCTGAGCATGATGCCGTGAGAGTGTGTCTCTGCTGGCCTTTAGTATGATGGCACCAAAAGCTACACTTTCGTCCCATCAGGCCATGAAACCTTTCCCCGTTTGGTTACCCCCTTTAGCCACAAAAAACAATGTTGACACTAATGTCCTGTGACATTCTTTTCAACTGTGCTTTTTTTGCTTTTTGAAGAATCAGTGTCTCTCACCATGGAAACCTGTTGTTTCCTCATAGTTGCTGTGGGCCTCTTACTGGTCTCCCTCATTCCCCAGAGGGAAAATGCTCTGATATTCTTCCCCTGATTGGGTAACATCATCGCCGATGAACCCACAATGTTCCTTCATCTTTATGGTGCAGTTTTTGCACCTAAGATTGCTTTTCTTATTGACTACATTTGATCGCCATTCAAAATCAATCGGCTGTACCAGTGGGGAATTAGGCGTGTCAGAGTAAAGGGGGTAGATATTTGTTTAATCTTGTGTTTTGTGCTTTACATTGCACTTAATTTAGATCACTTTGTCTTACATCTAGTGTGATATAAAGCTGTAAAAAAACTAAACCTCTGCACTCTATTTTAACTTAATATTTCTTTCCTACTTGACTTGGTCATATTTGCATCGTGGTGTTAGTCACAGTCGAGTGTAAAACTACAACAGCAGGACAACTGTAGTGTAGAACGCTAATAACATAATGGAAGACATCCATCAAGTACAAACAGGCATGAAAACATGATATGAAACAGACGTTATAATTTGAATGTTGCACAGATTGTTAGTTGTTTGTGTTTGTCTGTGTATGAAAGTGTGTTGTCTAAGTATGTCATATTAATATCTGAAAAACTGCGACAAGAGGAATGTACAGATTGGTCCGAGGAGGAAGTATAAATAATAATTAATATCTAAATAAATGGTATTAAATAACCACCTGAATAAATACTAATACCACTACTACTAATATAAATAATGATAATAAAAAAGTAAAATGAACAAGTAAATGAATCAATAAAAATCTCTTATAGTATCTTATTTTTAGCCCATGGTTTTCATTGTCTGTTGCCGCCCACAGACCTTTAGGAGGGAGATGTCTCACTGCGGGTTATGGAATAATGTTAAGGGTTAAATTCATGCAACTGGGTTTTATTTTTATTTTTTTACCATGATTAGGTTTAAATGTTTAAATAATATAATGAAATAAAGTTTTTCGAGTTCATACATCACAACCAAAATGACAAAAAATGCGAGCAACTTTCAACACTGAAATTAATGTTTTTCTTAACCCGGAGAATAAATCGACTAATTATTCATTTACTCTGTGTTTTAATCATTAAGCTGGTAGTTTAACCACTCACCAGAATTATAGTATGGTTAGAAGTGCATCAGCGGCCAATTCATTTGGCAAATATGAAATGTGTTTTTCCAAGCGCAAAAATACATAATACCATTTTGATCAAAATACAAGACAAACAAGAAACCCTCAAATGCTGATATGACATTCATTCTCTTTATATATTCATAAAATGTGCTGATGACTTCTTTCAGTTCACCTTCAGTTGACCTCTCTGATCCTAATGCTAATCGATTAATATATTCGAAATTCAGCACTTTACAATTATGAAATAGAATAACACTCGTTGGTATGGACAAAATACAATAATGGAAAGTATCCTATTATTGGTATCACTGTAACTAGTAGAACTGTACTAGCAGTATGTGAGTGTGCCATTTATTTGTGCTATGACAAGTTGCTGCAGAACATGTAAAGTTCCTCACGAATAATATTGTGTATAAATTGTTTCTCCACTCTCAAAGGCTTCTCTAGGAACACGCACCAAACGTTTGCCACGTTTTAAAACGTGCATTGATGAATAAAAGTCCATCATGTGAAATGGACAACATTAAATGTCCCTTGGCATCAAAACGTGGAACCAAAACAAATGGCACACTGTGCTGTAGTTACTGCATTTCAGCATTTAATGGATTTTTTTTTGACAAATGCTTTCAGGTTGGGCCCTCCTGGGGGGGAAGACTGTTGATTTGACATGAAAGCAGTCTTAAGAAGTGCAGCATTGCAGTCACATGTGCGCACAGCGGGGTTTCTGAAAAGGTTTTTGGGCCTGTGATCTCGTTTTAGATGCAAAGGTTCTTGATAAGCTGTTATGTGATTTTCAGGCCTCGCATTTACTCCTTCGTAAGAGCATCAAACGCACTGAAAGTGGAATAGGCTCCAAATATTTCCAACTTCATTATTGCTAACACATCAAATGTCAATTTAGCCCTTTTAGAACTCTCCTGCAGCTCTTTCTGCACTCGGCGTCTTTGCTTTTGTTTGCACGTGTTTACGACTGAAATACTGATCCTAAATTACCAAAAAGGTTCACACACAGAAAGGGATTTTTTACTGCACTAGGGTAAATGTATTAGCTTCAAATGTTTGTATAAAAAGGCATAAAAGGACAAGGGACCTTTTTGGAGATCTATTTCCCCTGCTTCTTGTGTGAAGAGCAGTTCGGTATAGCAGTTCCACTTTTCTGATTAAAATAGCCTGTTTCTCCATGTTCTACGATTCACAATGATTCATACTGTTTGGCGGTTTAATTTGGTCCTCATCCATTCGGTTACTCTCTCCCCGCCAGTCGGCACTTATTTTCTCAGTGACGAAAGACGGTAGAAAAGAAAAAAAGTCCAGAAGTGCTTCTCTGCTTCCCCCTCCTCTGCTCCCGCAGCTTTTTATGGTGACTTTGAGAGAAAACTAGAGAAGCGTCTCCCCCGTACACACTCCTCCGTACTCCCTTTCCATCCTCTCGCATCCTTTCATTCACACATTTCTTTATTTGCCCGTTTTCTCAAGGTTATGTGCGAGACGCGGACAGATGAGCAGAGCATGTCTGAATCACTGAAGGAAGGCTGGATGTGCCGAGTTTGAACTATTTTACCAAAAAGTCAAAGAACGTTAGACGTTTGAAGGCTAAACTGAACGCCTTGTTGGGTGCAGAAGCTGTGCAAGAATGCATTTGAAGAAGTCTTTTAATCCTGTTGTATACATTTTTTTTAATGTTTTTTCTTCACCAGACTTAATGATCAAATATCTAGAATGGAGAACATTTTATTCTCAAAGGTGTGACTGAATTAGGATTAAAGCCCACGTCAAATTCCATGTTTGGTGAGCATGAACAACGTAAAAAAAAAAGTAACGGTAAATACTCTGCGTTAATTCCCTTTCACTGTACATGTTTCAGGAATCTTACTAATTTTGGTAAAACTCTGGCGCAGCAAAATCTCACTGCGCATGTTGTTTGGCTGCAAGTGTAAGGATACCAAATATGGAATCGATCTTCTTCCTGGTTCTCGGGTCCTTCCCACAGCAATGTAAAGACGACTCAGATATCGACATGGACCATATTCTTTAACATTGATGTTGGGAAAAGGTTTTTCAATAACTGAAACTCCTCGCATTGCCACGTAATGTAATGAGGTCATCTGTACTGTATGTGCATGCATCAATCCTAGATTATTAACAAAGTTATCACGTATGCTAATGTTGAGGTTATTGGGTCAGACAGGTTGTATAGATACCACATTATTGTCTCCTCTCCATGTTAATGCTGAGGTTTCCAGCTATGAGAAGTACGCACACTGTATCAGTGACCTCAGCATTAACATGATCACCTACACACACACACACACACACACACACACACACACACACACACACACACACACACACACACAGCTCCATTTCCTGAATTCATGCAGTTATTTAAATCCTGTCATTTCTGGTGCAATATTTACACAGTTTTCCAGATTTAGAAAGTGATGTAGCAAATGCAAGTTTACGTGCAGTTGGGATGCAGTGGCAGCTCCTTTGAGAACTTCCATTTTGTGAAATGTTATACATTCACTTTGTACATTTTAAAGTTGACGATAGTATTCAGCATAATATTATATTACTAAATATAAAACTCATAGTATAGATTTACTCCACTACATTTCAGAGGGAAATATTGTACTTTTTACTGCTCTGATGACAACCATTTTGCAGGTAATTTTCCAGATTAAGATGCTCATAAAATAGGATACTGCCGTTTATGTAAATTTATAATTCATGTCCCATTTTTTGGGATGAGTCTTGTTATACTGCATGTTAAAATATTTGTTTTTCAAGCCAGTTTATAGATCAAGCCAGTGAGATGCTGAATGTTGGAACAGATAATTAGTCTTCTCTTTAAATGAGTACCACTAATGTTATCTAAACTGATTAAGTACTCCCCTGTGTGTGTGTGTGTGTGTGTGTGTGTGTGTGTGTGTGTGTGTGTGTGTGCGCGCGCGTGCGGCAGAGGATATTAAAGTTTCTTACAGACTTGTGGACCTGCCGGCGGTCGTGTTTGAGGTTACGTATGCATGTGTGTGTAGGTGTTTAAAAAAATATATGACATAACAAAGGTAGAAAACAGCTTACGTGCACGTTAAAGGTGCATGTGTGTGTGTGTGTGTGCATGCGTGTGGCAGAGGATATTAAAGTTTCTCACAGACTTGTGGACCTGCTGGCGGTCGTGTTTGAGGTTACGTGTGCATGTGTGTGTCGGTGTTTAAAAAAATATATGACATAACAAAGGTAGAAAACAGCTTACGTGCACGTTAAAGGTGCATACTGTGTGTGTTTGTGAGGGGGCGGGTGGGGCTGCAGGGTGATAAGAGGGTTCCCTGAACCTCATCGTTTGTCGCCGTTTTCCTTCCTGTTTCATTCTCTCTCATTTCCTGTCAGCTGACTCAGCTGGAGAATCTTGATCTGGTAAACATCTACGCTACCCACACACACACACACACACACACACACACACACACACACACACACACACACACACACACACACACACACACACACAACTGAGTACTGAATGACACGTATGATTTTCTTTTCACACATATTCATCTGCTATATTCTGTAAAGGTACAGCCTGTAGACAAATTGCAATATATGTAATAAAAATTCTAAAAGTACATTTATTTCAACTCTTGATTGTAAAATAGATTAAAAAGAGTGTTTTTTTTTACAAATCCTTAAGTGGTTTAATAACTCAACATCAGCATACAAGTCTTTAAAAAGAAAGGAACTACAGCAAAAGCAGGAGAGACACGAGAAACTTAGACGTATACCAAAAAGCAGAGAGTGCACAAAGACCGGGGGAAGCAGAGCGATACAAAGTGAGTAAGAGACGTAAGAAAAAAAGGATAGGACAAGAGAGAGACAGAAAGCAAAGTTGGGTGCATGGTGAGAGAGAGAGAGAGAGAGAGACACACACACACAAAGAGACAGACAAGGACAGGCAAAGAGACGGAAACAGAGACGGAGGAGGGGGGCAGAGATAAAGATAGCTGAAAGGAGGGAGATCCGTCAGCGTTTGTTTCCTCAGGATGTGGTTACCACGACGACAAAAAGGCAGATAGGCAACATCACTACTCGCTGGTCCCCTTCTGACACCTGCAAGAGTGTGTATCTATGTGTCATTGGTTATGTATGTGTGTGTTCATTTTATTTAAGGTATGTACGACAGACTGTGTGAGTGTGTGCGTGTAGGTGTGTGTGTGTGTCCATTTACTTGACTGTGTGAGTATATGTGCGTGCGTACTGTCAAAGGAGAGAGAGACGGATAGGAAGGACTAGGTGCGAGGCTGAAAACCTGAAGGGGGAAATAAATACAAAGACTAGAGACGAAGCAAAACGAGCAAATAAGAAGTCAGACAGAACGATGAAGACAATCAGAAGAAGAACCAGGACCAGACAACATGACCAACAGAGGAGGAACATATGTGAAAAGGAAATTAGGCACCAAGGACTGGTAAAAAAAAAAAACCCTCAGAAAGTATACAGTGTATTTGTCGCTTTGTCTCGTCTTCCTTCGTTCTTTCTCTTTCTGACTCACTCGCCGTCCAATTTAGAGCAGAATGTGGTTTCAAGAAAGAGAAAAAGAAAAAACCAACGGCGACTTCAAGATTTGATGCAATGCGATGTATATTGTCTGCACCTAAGTGATTTTCTAACAAGCTAACTAAACCAAAATCGAATGGCATTCGTTGAGGCAGACAGGAATACGCACGCAAAAAACTGCTAATCAGAGCTCGATTCGGAGTTAAAAAAAGGCGCCATTACTTTGAACTAGCAGCCTGCGTAGCCTGCATTGTGAATTTCAGGTAATGACATATCAGGATAATAGAGAATTTTTCGACAGGTCATGTTGGTCTGTTGAAATACAACATTACAGAAAACCTTTGAAGGGGCTGGGGTAGCACAACTCGTAGAGCACAGCGGCCTATTCTGCCCGACATTTATTAACTACATCATACCCACAGTCATTAGAAAGTGGCGTTTCACAGTAGTGAAGATCTAACATACAAGCCCTTATTCTGTGACCCAATTAAGAATTTTAGGTATAATACCACTGCGAATTTGACCATAAATACCTCACCTTTCTATACCTGGTGGATGCTCTTTCACCTAGTTAACCCTCTACTCATGGGTCATTTCCTTACACTGAAATCACAGCTATGAAAATGTGTGAGCCCATCTAAACACGATGGAAGCCTCAAGTTTGGTAAAAAAAAAAAAAAAAGGGCTAATCTGTACTGTTGAGTGAGGTACTAGCTAAGGTGATACTGCTAATGTCGTTTTTTCTGTCCGTCTCCTGTAGGCACTCTAGCTACACCCAGCGAGCCATCATGGACGACCCTTCATCCACCCAATCCTTCCCCAACATCCACCACCATCGCCACCGTCCATCCTTTCACATCACCCTGCCCGGCCTTCCAAGCCCTGAAGTGGGATACCCGCCCTCTCAGCCTGCCCTGGACCCTCAGGAGCAATATGAAAGTAGAGGGGAAGAATCCGCAAACTCCTTCCCGACTTCAAGCACCTCCTCTGGGGGAAGGAGGGGGAGCAGCGTGGGTGACAGAGGCTTCCCAAACACAAGCGGTAGCTGTTTGGACGGAGATGCCAATTTGGGAGGCCATCTTGATGGAGAAAGCGGGTTCGGCAGCCATTTCTCTGACACTTGGTATGGCGGGAGCAAAAAAGAGGACGTTTGGGACGACGTGGAGAATTGCGAAAGCGCCGCAGATAATTGTTATAGAAGAGGTGATTGCTACAGTAACGCAAATGATGTTTTTTACCCCGTCAATTGTGGCAGCGAGGAGGGAATCAGACCTAAACTCAGAGCGAGCTACAATAATTATACTCATGTCGGCTGTGAAGCTAAAGGCGATGCGGTTTACAACAGGGAGGCTAACGTTAGCCATTTTGAGAAGCAAACTACTTCCTACGCCAGAACTGCGGCGGGGAGCTTTAGTGACAGCAGTGTTGATTATTCAAGAGTGAGTGATAATTATGTAGGAAAAGAAGAAGACTACGGGTCCAGCTGTGGCTCAGGTGAGGATCAGCTTCAACCAGCGGAGGTGGAGGGACCTTGGCTCAGTGCCTCTCCCTCGAGTAAGACCGGAGAGGGCCGGTGGAGGGCACCAGCGGACACCATGGGTTTTGCCTCAGGGTGCCTACCGCAGACGTCACCTCTCGGCGTCAGCGGCGGGACGTACACTCAGAAACTGGACTCCTTCTCTGAAGCGTTCCTCTCCCAGCGAAAGAGAAGATTCCCGATGATTCCCGGTGGAGATGCTTCTGGACAGATCTGGGAGTTTGGCAGAGGGAGAGGAGAAAGCCCGGGATTGGTCAACTCCAGACACAGCTGCGCTTTTGATCCAGACTCCTACCTGCCTCCCTCCTCCTCCTCCTCTTCCCCACCCACTCACCCCTCTCTTCTGTCCTTCCCGTCTCCCCCCATGTCGTCCCACATCATGCCTTCAGTTCTTAGTCCTCCTCCCACACCTCTACCTCCTCCTTCCCACTCACCCTCCAAAGTGGACTCTCCCATTGCCTTTGGGGGCACCGGGCATTCAGTGTCCCAGGGGGGTGAATCGCTCGGTGCGCTCCAGTTTTTCGCTTCACACCTTCAGTCTCTCCCGTCTGTCCATTCCCCCGGGATGCTATGGAAGTTTCCACCGCTGACACACAGCTTCCCACAGTCGTCAGGAGACCACGGCATCATGGAGGGCAACCTGAGACCTTCTCATGGCAGCGACTACGGCAACATCACAGGTAAAGCCTGGTGTGCATTTTTGGGAAGGAAAATATAGTAAGATTTTTTTTCTAAAGGCTGTCATAACTTTTTGAGAAAGAACAACCCCACCTGAAATGCACTCGCGTACAGGAACATGCAATTATTTAAATTAACTTAATCCCCCCCCCTCTTTGACTTAAAAACCACAGGTTCAAACCCACATGTAAATTTACGGGACATGTGGGTTTTTCGTAGGTGATCTTGTGACATTTACCATTTCCCGTATGCAAATCACATTTTCACTTTTCACATTTTGTAACTCTTAACATCTTTGCACTATTTTACACCATGTGAAAAATACATTGTTCACATGTGAAATACCAGCATACCGTCAAGAATTTATGTTTGTGTGCTTTGAGTTCACATGTGGGTTTTCACAAGAATTTATTAGTGTTTCCAAATAAGAAACTGACTCTGTCAGCGTCTGATGTAACACTTTCCAGTCTGCACAGATAACAGTGATGTTTCTGTCTGGTTTTGTCTGACTGTCAAGTCATACTCAAAATGTTCACGCAGTTCACCGTTCATCACGGAGTGTTGACTTCCACTGTTTATTGTCCTTCTGCCTCTCATTTTTTTCAAGCCTCCCACCTTCAGTCTCCAGAAGCAGTGTTCCTCTCTTCCACATCCCATCCTCCAACCCTCCATCCATCCAGAGCCCTCTGTCCCTCCAGCACTCCATCCCTTCATCCATCCTTCCATCTTCCCTCTCGTCCATCCCACATTCCCAGCCAACATTATGAGGCCAACAAGATAACCCCCCACATGGTGACCCAGAATGTTAAGAATGGACAAACCAATCTGAACCAATCACAGCTGCAGGTAGAGTCATGTTTTTTCACCCCTGGAAACAATTTGAGCAAATTTTAAGAAAATGTTTGACCTTTGAGGATATATGCTTGTCTATTTCCCCCTGGTGAGTTTGGAACAAGAAATGTTATAGCAGGTTTGGGTTTATGCATCCAGGATAATGAGGTCCATCTTGGGTTAAAATCATAGATACATTGCAACATTTAAGAGAACACAAACCTTTAGTTGATGCTCTTTGTTGTTTTTGATAGATTTTATCCATAAAACAACATTTCGTGGTCTACCTTTGTTTTTAATACCGTCGCCTCGATAACAGCATTTACAAAAAAAAGGGCTTCTGTAACATCTGCAAAACAGCACAGTCTAGGTTTGTATTTTTAGGCTTGTTGTATGATTGTAGTGTATACATGGGACAGTTTTGGAGTCGGTGAAAGGCATGTTATTCAGACCAAATACTTCAGCTTTGAGAACTTTATTCGTTCACGCACTACATTTTGCTCTCTGACGTTTGTTTTCCTTGTGCTCTTACAGCAACAGGCCGCTGCAATCTACACTGGCACTCCATTTCCCAGTATCCTTCACTCCGGCAGAGGCCAGAAGAGGGGTCGCTACACCCCTCAGCCGCTCCTCAATCCCGTCCGTAGGGGGGCGGGTCTCTACTCCTCCATATCATCTCTCAACCAAAGAGAGGAGGAAACCACATGTGGAGAAGGGGAAGATCAGTGTGTTGTGTTACCGTAAGTAAAATGTTGAAACAAAATCTGCTTTACCTCTTGATTGTTTATTACCTTTGCATTGGTTAGCATGGTATCTCAAAAATAGGGTGAAGAGGGAAGGAATTTTGTTCACCTTTTTTTGTTGTAGATCTGGACCCATTGTATTGTGTATTACCCTTCCCGCCCTCCTCTCTCCTTCTCTCCAGGTATGTCAATGTGGGTCAAGATTTCCAGGCAGAGCTTCCTCCATGCTTTGTGAATGTGAAAGGATCAAGGGTGTGGTCACCAAAGGAGGAATCTCCTCGGGAGCAGTTGCTCTGGAAACCGTGGGACAAGCTGGAGGAGGCTACCAACCAACAAGACCAAGGTAAATGGCATGCTAAAATATATCTTTCCAAGTAATGATTGCACAAAAAATGCCAGTGAATTCTCAGTTCTTAAGAATTAAAATCGAGGGATACGTTTAAGGGTCAAAGCTTCAGCGACCTGATGAAAGATGAATCACATAGTCTAGTATACCTTTAATAAAGTGTATGATGGAGACCTTTTTAATTGGCCCCAGATGGAGAATGGACCCTGAAAATATAAACACAAATCAGTTCATTGTCTATTATCTCTAGTGCTGTCAAGCGATTAAAATATTTAATCGCGATTAATCGCATTTATGTCATTTTTTTTTTTTGCATTTTAATGCTCTTATCAACATGAAAAAGTGGATTGGCTTGCTTTATTTTATTGAAAAACAACTGCCAAACAGGGCGGTACAAAATAAAATCTCTGCACATTTCAGGTAAACAAGGGTTTACAAAATAAAATTATAGAGTGCACCAGGCATGAAAACGGGTCAGGGGTGAAAAAGGTGAGAAGGATATTACCCCTCTAGGAGGGTCCGGGGGCATGCTCCCCCGTAAGAAAAATTTAAATATTCCATATTTTAAAGCATCAATCTGATGCATTTTGTGATGCTTTTTTTGCCAACCTGGGGAGAGCTGGAGAAACTTAACTTCAGCCATGAGTACATAAAAAATATTATGGCCTCCTTACTAAGTATTATGCAAGCCATTTCATGCCAGCCTATCACTGGGTCTAACATTTACAGTATATGAGGCACAATGTGGTAAGGGAGAGCATGGCTGCCTTTGTTAGCATCATTTATATCTTTGATGCAGAGAATGCATCTGGCGAATCCCTGCCTGTTGATTTTGGAGAATACATCTCCTAGATGAAAGGACACCTCTTGCCCTTTTATTGAGACCTTGCCTTCCAGTTTTAGCCACGACCAGTTCCAGCTGCATTTCAATCCAGCTGTTTAACAATGGCTGCATCCTTCTCCCCTAACACACTCATTCTGGAAAAATAATGTTTGTATTAGTGTTAACTTCTAGTTTAGCCTTATTCAGACCTGCCAACCTTGATATATAACCTATATATTGATAAGTCATTAAATACTCGTCATGCATTATATTGCATTGCATATAATGTGTGCTGGTCAATTAGTCTAAAATAAATTTTAGACTAATTTTTACCAGCGTACTTTGACATCAAAATGCGTATCCGCTACGCAAATTGCGTACAGGTTGGCAGGTCTGCTTATTGATAGAACGGTGGACCACTTTATCTTCTGCCTTGTCAGTCCCCTCTCCTCAAAATCTACCTTCTCAAAAACGGTAGCGTTAGCTAATAATGTTCCACCGGAGCTTTAGCTAGCTGGCTAACGTTGCGTTCTCTCCTGCTGTGTTCAATGTGTTCACTCGCGCTCCCTTCTGCCACGCGCACCTGTTCGCAGTTCACTGAATATCATTCATTTTGCCGTATCGCGCTCACCATTCATTCATTTCAAACCGTAACGTTAGCCTAGCTTGCAAGCCCAAACGGCGTGCCTATTGTTTTGCTTCCGGTTGAGCTACATCCGGCGTGGTGCTCGCGGAAAAAAAATAATTGAAAAATTAAAATGCGTTAACGCCGTTAATAAAATTGACGGCGTTAAAATTGGTTTGCGTTAACGCCGTTAATAACGCGCTAATATGACAGCACTAATTATGTCTAAAATGCTCATTGTGTGTGTGTGTGTGTGTGTGTGTGTGTGTGTGTGTGTGTGTGTGTGTGCGCTCGCACAGTGGAGCTGCTGTTGTCTATGTGTAGTTCCAGCTGCATGCCAGGAGGGGGCAGTAACACAGAGCTGACTCTGCACTGTCTGCACTACTGCCAGGGGAACACAATGGTAAGCTGCGCAGAGTCCCTGTCTTTCTTTCATCTTCACTAACTCTTCTACCATGCACTCATTCAATCCCTTTCATCACTCCTCCACGCATTACTACTCACCTACTCATTCTCCGTCATTTCTCTCTACCGGCCTTTCTTTCTCAGTCGTCCATATCCAGTTCATCCTCTTCGGAGCCATTGCATGCCTCATCTGTCTGTTCTGTGCCTCCTCCATCCCTTTCTCCCGCTCAGGCCACGCTGGACATGCTGCTGTTCTCACAGCCCTCGCCAACAGGAGACTACCACTACTCTGGTAACCTTTCACCTTTGACCACACTCTAACTCTTGGGTTTCCTATGCCTGTTGAGGGAACACCCCTAAATTGTCACCTGCTGTTCACACAACTCTCTGGCTTGATTAAGGACATTAAAACTGAGTTAACTCAGTAATAATAGTGAGATGAACTTAAATGTGTTGCAGTGAAGGCAGATAGATGTTTCTCTGTAACAGGCAACAGTTGTATGAATCTCAGAATGGGAGGCAGCAAAGGAGTAACCATTCTCAAAGCTCTGTATGTACAATAGTAGCCTTTGTAGAAGCCCAATCCTCCTGCCACTTACATCACATGCAAACTCCTCTCTCTCTCTCTCTCTCTCTCTCTCTGTTTCTTTGGTGCATTCAAGTCCACCAAGAACCATGTGAAGTACAAAGTAGACATTGTTTTGCATACAGTGTTCACTTAGGTGGGTGTATTCCTGTAGACAGGGGTACTGTTAAATGGTCATGGGCCCCCTGACTACAGTTTGACAACATTCTGGATGTCTTCAGTCCCAGGTATGTCTCTGGACTCCAGCTTTAGACACCCTGAATGACTCCAGGTTGTTTGTCTACTTGATATTTGTGTGTTGTCCTCAAACAACCCGTGTATCTGTATTTATCAACTCTTCCCCTCCCTACCCACCCTCTCCTCTCACTCTGTAGGTAGTGATTGTTGGACAGACAGTGAAAAGAGTCTCTTCAGTGCAACTCTTGGAACTTATGGAAAAGCCTTTTCCCTCATACAGAAAATGGTATGCCTATTATTCACTGCTTGAGCTTGCGCAACATTCTCAGCCATTGAGCCGGTGTGAACAGCTGTCACTTAAAGAAAAGCATTCACATTAATTTGGTCCACCGCTGCATCACTCAGTGGTTGTTTTTGTGTGCAGGGTCAGTGAAGTAGTATTCTCGTAAGGTTTTTTTTGCCTGCACCTCTTTGGTGCAGGCAAAAAAACAGAAAAAAGTACGGTTTTGATTAAATCTTATGCAACTATGCGATTACCAAAAGTGCACTAGAACCTTCACTGTGCAGCTAACTCAGTGGAAAAGACTACATATTGCAACCTGTTTCCCAATATTATCTTAATATTAACTCATAATCTCACTCCCTATAAAAGGCTGGACGTGTCAGATTATAGTTTATATGTGGCAACAGTACGTTTCAGCTTGATTATGTTTCCTGAAATATTTTGGCTAATGTATTTGGACATTGGAAATAGACATGGGGAAAGTTAAACTGTCAGATTGTTTTTTGAGTTTTAAGTATTCACTATGTGTGTGTATGTTGCAGGTGAGGACTAAGACCGTGTGCCAGTGTGTGGAATTTTACTACCTGAGCAAAAAGCTCCAGGACAAGCAGAAGAAACAGAAGGAGGAGGAGAACAGAGACGCATTGATGGAGCAGCAGAAGAATGTAAGAAACACCTGAAAGAAGTGTTGTAATCTTTTTGCCTCTTGTCAGGATGTCCCAGCTGATACAGGGAGTCTGGTTCCGCCTTTCACTTTAGTTCTCATCCTCTTTCTAGCATCCTCTTTTGCCTGTTGTTGTCCTGCAGTTATTTGTCTGTTCACATGATACTCTGTGGGCTCCACTGTGCTATGCATCCATATCTCTGACTAATACGACTATTAGATTAGAAACAAGTTGAACAGGATAGTGTGCTGTTGGGGTATTTCTAGTCTTGTGTAATCAGTTAAATGCTTTAAATGTTTATCCACCGGGGAATGCCGCTCAGCAACACTGTTGCTGACAGTTGATCCTGTTCTCATAGGCGACGCCCATCTTTCAGCCAATGGACAGACAGTTTGGCCTGGAGGAGGCAGTTCCTGTGCCCTCATTGGTCAGCTTCTTCCCCTGCAAGCTGTGTGGCAAGTGAGTAGGACCAATTATACGAAACTCCAACTCTCTCGGTGTTTGGCAACAGAGCAAGCCCACATTTGGTTTTGATTTTCAAGTTTTCTTTTCAAACCAGTCTTTCCTCTCTCCTCGCTCCAGAATGTTCTATAAAATCAAGTCCCGTAACGCTCACATGAAGATCCACCGCCAGCCTCAGGAGGATTGGACCGACAGGCGGCTGCAGCACCAACTCCTCACCCAGCGTCTGGCTCTAAATCGTCCCACCAACCTCATGCCCTCTCCGGGTAGCAACATGCTCCCGACCCAGGCAGCCGCTCTGACCTTTCCCTCTTCTGGCCTCGCTGGAAGGTCAAGCAACAACAAAAATGCAGACAATGTCCTCAACCTTGTAACCAATAACAACGCCATCCCTCCCAGTAATGCCAGTGTCCTAGATCCCAGCGCTGTGGTGACATATAGCAACATCTCTGCTTCAAACTCTCGTGTAATCACCAATATCAATGGCGGTGACTCAAACCAAAGAGAGCCTACCGCTGTCTTACCTCTCCACCAACCGTGGGGCTCATATGGACATGGCCCTGCCCCCACTGTCTTCTACTGCAACACAGAGGGGAAAGACACTGTCGGAGCTGGGACCGTTGGGGGGAAAGAGCCAATCAACTGGCAGTAGTGTTTAACTCGCCCATAAGCATTACCACCACTGAGACCCACCAGTTAGTTTTTTTTTTTTTTACTCAACCTAAATTTTTACTCAAACTTCAGTACTTTTTCAAATATTTCAAGGAAACAGCACCACAATTTGTGTATGTTTTGTTGTAAATCGTGTATTTAGATGTGTTGCATATTTAAATGTTTTGTTATGCATTTGACATTTTAATAAAATCTGTAACCTCATGGTGCTTTTTGGTGTTTCTGACTTCTGTAAAACCACAATTACATAGATTAAACAAACAAGATAAAACATGTTAATTTGTGGGCTTCAGAGGTGCTGCAGCATGTTTGTTTTTCATGTTCCTATAGAGCCAGACCCTGTTTCCAGTCTTTGTGCTAACCTACGCTAACTGTCTTCTGGGTGGTATAGCTTTCAAATTTAATTTTTGAAATGAGGGCCCTCTTTGTCAAAACTCTGCACACATAAATTAAAAACATACAAAAAAACAACATTATATCTCGAGCAAAAGCAAACACTTCATTCAGACAAATATCAGTGTTTTGATCTCTATCTTTCAGGAACAAAGTGAAAGTGTATTTCCAAAAACATGGAACTATTCCTTCAACTACCACACAGCCATTTGGAGAAGTGAGGATGAGCAAAATTGTCCTCACTTTCCAATAATATCCCTGTTCGGAAAACGGTCCTCACAAAGGTATAGACAAACACTCACACACACTCTCACTTGGTTGACAAAACGATTTCAACACACCGCTTGTTGAAAGCTTTTGATATAACAGCATAATGGCCTAATATTGACCTTGGTAGACCATCTCCTCTCTCGGCTGTCTGGTATACGCATGTGCCCAGGATTGACCTGTTGATGGTTAACTACTGTGAGTGTGTGTGTGTGTGTGTGTGTGTGTGTGTGTGTGTGTGTGTGTGTGTGTGTGTGTGTGTGTGTTTATGGCTGTGTCCTGCAAGATGCCAGGAAAGGGGCATTGTGAATGTAGCTTTATAGCCTCTACAGAGGCTGTAAAGAGAGTAGGCCCACTAAATTCATATTGAGGTTGCTCTAAAATACAGAAAACAGACAAAGGCCAAAGGAGGATTTGTGTTGACAAAAAAACAAAACAGAAACAAACATATACTGCATCCTGTCCCATCATTATTTAGCTAGTGTCAATTTCCAGGAACTGCAGAGTATGTCCGGTCTCCTCTGTCATGTTTACTTACAATCAACCTGTACTGATTTGTTAGTTACACTATAGATCAGGTGCATTTCTCAAGGCGGTGCTTATTCTTTGGTACGATATCTTTATGAGCGTTCCTGCCACTGTAATAGTGATAACAGTGTTTGTATGGGGTTGTGTGTGTAGTATGTACGTCTCTTTGTTCATGCTCGTATTATGTGCCACATGTCCTTCAAGGTATACTTAAACAAAGAAAAAGTAAACCAGTGGGTAAGTAGGTCCCTGCATGTGTGTTTGACTGTTTTCTGGATTTGTGTTTATGCACGTCCCTATAATTGGTTCCTCCTCTTGACAAACGTCCACCATGTCTGGCACAGTTTCTCTTGCCTCTTTTCTCTGTCTGACTGTTCTTTTTTCCTGATTCTTAAAAAAAATTCTCGCTCTGCTTTTTCTTGCCCTGGGGTCCACATCCTCCGGTTTTACTAGATTTAACTTCCCAGAGCTACAATAAGCTGGGGCGATCTTGTTTTCACGCTTTAATCGGAAAGTATCCAGGGGAGTGGCAGCCAGCAACAGTCCTGAATGTTGGGCTTCTTTCAGCGAGCACAAGCGCATAGAGAAAGGGGGAGAGGGAGACCAGACCAATAGGGTGAAGGAAAGGGGGGAACGGGCAGAGAATAAACAATAGAGAAAGTTACTGAGCAGTGGCCAATCACCTATTCATGGTGAGCAGCTCTTTCTAGTCCACTGAGTTTGGGCCCTCCACCACAACCCATCCCCACTTTCTCTCATTTGCTGCGTTTCCTCCAAAAAGCAATTCAGAGTGACATGAAATTACTGTGAGACTTGACACAAGAATTCATTTCTTTTTTTATTTGTAGACGATAGGACTTCATCTCCCGGAAAAGAAAGTCGGAAGTTATGAGAACTTGCTTCGCACCTCCTTGGACAAATGAGTGTGTGAATGATCATCACTCGTGAGACACTATACACAGAGGCCCACTGCTGTCATTGACACAGTTGGAGGTTGGGCACTGTTAAGTAATAGTTGGCACAGCCCTTGCATTATTATGGGAAACTTGAGACTTTAAAGTTTATTCACTATGTCTCCCCTGCTGACACTTGATGTCTCGTGGCGGGGAAAGTTAATATGTGATATAAGTAGCTGCACTCACAAGTTGGTACATGCAGAAGCCTCTATAGTGGTGTTCTCAGCTGACTTATCTGCAGACCAGGTCAGGTACTGTTACACATTTCATCATTGTGTCTTAGTTTTTGTTTTAGTTTATACAGTGGCCACTGGAGGGGTCAAAGGTCACTTGGACGGTAAACATTGACCTTCACCAAACACCCTCTGACATTTGTGCACCCTTTTAAGTAGGAAAAACGAGATGGCAATTAATAGTGAAAGTCTGTTAGGTGTTGAAGGAGCCCCATCAACAATATTATTGGCTCGGTCCAATGTGGCTTACACACAACAGCACCGGTGAAGGGACACTTGCACACAGTGGTTTTGCCCACTTGGCATGACTGAGAGCACACTCCTTGCTTCGGAACTATGAGAGCACGGTAGTAATCACAACCTTTCAGAGACCGCCTGAGAGAGAAGAGCGACAGAGAAGGAGAGAGAGCAGTATGATTAAACTTCACTGGGAGAGCGAGTGTGAGGTAATCGTGAAAAAAATAGGTCAAAGTAAGGACAAATCATGGGGCGTTTGAACTGATCGGCAATCCCAATCTGCAACTAAGATTAGATCTGTGTGTCCAACTATCTCTTTTAGATGCTTCTCCGACCCCTGCCATAAAGTCTGGCGGATTTCAAATGCGTACCTTTAGGAATGTCGTTGACACAGACTCTGTTATCCGGAAGCGATAAGTGAACAAACAAGAGTTGAGAAACAATCCGTGTGTACCTGTGTCATGTGTGTGATTGTGTCTGCGCGTGCCCCTAACTTCTGTCATCACGGCACCACACGTAAAAGTGGATGAAAGAAAATTGATGTTCTGTTTTCCAGCTTCAGGATGTGCAAATTTCTTTTTTGGCTTAACTGTCGATTTCCCCTGAATTATCGCAATAATAATAATACGGGGTAATTAGGCGTATTTCCCCTTTAAATGCAGGTTGGGATCAGTGTAATGTTAGTGGTAATGAAAGAATTGCTTCATGCAGCGTTCTCACAGTTTTGTCTGTGTAGTTGCATGGTTCCTGGGATAAAAGTATAGTTGTCTATTGTCTACTTTACAAAGCAGGACTACAAAGAACCATTTTAAGAGCCTGTAATCTAATCCTGTCTTTTTCAGCGGTTCCCTGCACCAGTTTTTCTTCTTCTTCTCATACTGTGCACCACAATATTTACTTTAACCTACTCACTTTCCCTCTCTTCTTTTCCTTGTGTTTCACTTTATGTCTCTTGTTGGGGAGTTTACACAATCCAGGATAAATGTTGAAGATTAAGTTCATATTGATTATTCTAATGTAGGTTGTCACAAAAGTAAGAACTCAACAAATCTAGTTTTATGAACGCCAAGTTAATATTATTTCATTTATTCTATATATAATATCTATTAATCTATTTAATTTTAAATGTAATATGATCCTTTTTCTTGCACTGTGTTTATTGTTTAAATGTTATGCACCACCCGCCAATACAAATTCCTTGTATGTAAAAACATACGTGGCAAGAAATGGTTATAATTCTGATTCTGATTCTAATGTTAAATGTATCCTTCTTGGTTTGAACTGCATGCTTCTCTGGTGACACAATTCCACAATGTTTAACTGACCTGATATGCACTGACTAAAATACTTGCTATTTCGCAATGGATTGAAATTAATTGCAAGTGTGCCAATTGAACACTGCCTCCTTTCCCCCTTTCATCAATATCAATTGAATGGAGAACATTTAAACTTTAAACTTTATTTGTTTGTCATATTACATACTTTTTACATACATACATACATGAAATTGCATTTAACCCATCCTTAGCAGGAGCAGTGGGCTGCTGAAAAGCGCCCGGGTTGCGACGAATGCTATGCTTCGTCGACAACGGCGTCAGTGGGGATGGGATTATCAACTGAAATCGCCGAATGAGCGCAGTGTTGCGGTGGGGCCGTGGGGCATGCTTACATGCACTAACAGGCACTAACAGCATACAAGGCCAGCCCAGCTATGTCAACAATGAGAAGGTTGGAATACAACCCACATAGAGGGACTTCATGCTCAGGTAGACATTACTCCTCTGTCTTTACATAGCTAATAGTTATTTGGTGCTATATCAATGCTCTCAATCCCATATTGCGCCTTTCAATGGCGTCTCATTCCAGCACACCTGCAATATCGGAGGGCAGCTTATATCACCTTTTAAGTTGATGTTGTGAATTTGTTTAGCAAAGCAGCTTTTATATTTACAGATACTCATATTTCATATTTACACAAACAACTACTGAACAACATCAGCATTCATTTGGAGTCCTGTTTCTGGCCACCTGGGGAAAGTTAATCCAATATCCACTTTCCTTTTTGCTCCTTTTTGGTCTCCACACCCCCAAAAAATGTATTTCATTGCTAAATGCGCCAGCCAGTAACTTACTGTGCTGTCTTTCTTTCATTTGCTGCTGGGCAGGTAGCCAACACCTGGGTAAAGCTTTTTCACAATTAAATGAAAATATGTATCACTGTAGCTTTAATCTAATTAATTACACCTGTGCGTTTCTTTATGGTAAAAATTGTATTGCAGTACGTTTCCTTCTAATGCACTTGCAATTTAAAGCCCAATACACATTCCCAAAACATAATTCAAAAAGTGAGTATGTTTTGGGGGATACATGTGTGGTGAATATCTAAAAGGATAATTGTGGAAAGTAAAACATAATATGTGGATATCTATGTTATTTTTGACAAGGAAAAATGTAATTACAGATATATACAGTCAATCTATTTAATGATTAAGGGTGTCTTAAATTTAGTTTGGAGTATTACACTCAAAATTGTAGATATCTTGAAATACAACATCTAGATATCCTTAATTACCATACTAGAGACACAAATGACAATACAATTTTGACTAACAGAAATGCTATTATGTATATTTAAAATGTAATTAATGTGTACCAAATAAATGGTAAATTGGCTCGCCCTCAAAGGGGTTTTGTTGGTCTCGAGCTCTTTAAATACTGCCGCTCGTTGCGTGCTGTCGTGCCCTCTTCTGTGATTGGTTGAGAGCAGAGGAGGCGGGCCCGATAGCGTCATGTCAAACAGAGGGATGAAAGCTTATGTGTGTGTGAGAGAGAGAGAGAGATTATGAGGCAGGCGCAGTAGAAGGCTTCTTCCATACCCAGCAGACGGAGACAGGCGGTGCCAGCTGCTAGCTAAGTTAGCCACAGTAGAAGACAGTTAGTTAGCAACTAGCTTCAGAGTCCGAGCGCCTTGACAGCCTATGAGGGACTGAGCGAGGAGTGTGTGCGTGACAGCGTGCGTGGCGACGCTTGCAGCGTCCGCTCGGCCGTCCCGAAGTCACTCCGCGTGCTTGTGTGTGCGCGCGTTTGTGTGTGTGTGTGTGTGTGTGTGTGTGTGTGTGTGTGTATATATATATATATATATATATATATACACATATAAACTCCCCTATCTTCCTCTTCCTCTTCGGAGCAGCAGTCTCTCCGTGTGTGTGTGCCCGCGTGTGTATGCGTGTGTGCATGTGTGTGTGGGGTTAGCAAACGCACACATAAACACTCTTGATAGTCGACTGTTTACATTCGGTGTCCGGTTACTTGCCAGCGGATTCACATCATTTGCTGACACCGACAGAGCACCAGCAGCATGTGAGTACTGATGTGTAACGTGTGCGTGTGCATGTGTATACGAGTGAATGAGTCCTGAGTGTGTGGCTGTCATTGAGTTCATTTGTCTTAAAGACAAACTGTTTCCCTTTTTTCTCCCGGGAGTGTCTGAGTGGCTACACCGTAGCCTCGGTTTGCAATCATCGTCAATGTGGTGAAATATGTGCACGTTTGCGACAGAAAGAAGGTCGCAACTTGCTCGTCTACCTGAAACCAAATGTATGTGTGCAGTGAAAACTAGTTTTTAGACAGTGGCTCGTTCACGTTGCTAGCTCTCCACTTATTTAGCTGAATTGTGCACACGAAAACTTTTTTATTATTACTCCTAGCAGAATGTACCCACGTGGGGTCGGAATGAGGAAGGAGGTCACTCGCAAAATTTAGGAGCTTTTTAATTTAATATTTTTTAATGTAGATTTGGATCAGTGTGAATTTGCAGCTTTGCTAAACCATGCAGCAATGATGGCATGGTAAAATAAATCCTTTTACAAAATCCTAGTATTCAAGACAGAATAGAAGGTGCGGTGGTTTAATTTTTATAGACACTTAAATGTCTGTTTACATGTTGGAACTTGTACTTTGCATATCGGGTTCTGTTTTCCTGTGAGATGCATACCCAGGGAGCTTGTGACTGAGTGCTGCCGTGATTTCCCTCACAGGGTTTTTCCTCTGTTGCAGAGATTCGGTCCCTCACCTTTGAACCCGTGCATGTGTATACTCTTGTTTTGACTGTTTAGTTTGTTCATCCTCAAAGCAACCTTTACTCCGCCTCAAAGCAGGGTGGTACATGTAGAACAATTGTTGTGATCAAGCACAGGACAGTTGTTTTGAGTATTACACTAAATCCTACAGCAGGGATGTGATCAGCAGGTAGAAACAGGATTTAGTCTGCAGGTTTTTTTTTTTTTGTAGCCCTTTTAAAGTGACTGTGGCCTTGAGTGCATGATGGACATGTGCCATTCACTCGTTCACCTTGATGTTATTACAGCAGTGCCGAGGTAATGCGCTGAACATGTTCAAGGCAACTGGGACACATCTTTCATAGTTTTATGACACCTCTGCCTCGTTGTCATAAAACGATGCAGAGGTGTCATTGCTCCCTTTTGCATGAACTTACATTCCACATCATAAATCTCTAAAGATGCCATTTGAGTTTTCAATCGGGACAGCTGAGCTGTTGTGATCGCAACAAAGGAATACGCCAAAAAGTATACATGCTGCAATTTTATTTCCGCCACTTTTGAGTTGTCACATATATATTTTAAGACTGACTTGACTCACCCTGTCAGCGTTTTTTCTTCTTCTTCCCCCCTCAGAGCCGTCAGCTGATTGGTTACCTGACCTCTTGTTGAAGTTACCATGAAATGAAGAGAGAGCCCAAAAAATAATAATCATGCTTCCTGGGAAAAACTGCCCCTTCTTTTCATACTGCCAATGCCCCGTCCAACAAATATGTGATGAGCGGTGTCTGAGTTGGTGGTTGTAAGAGACGGGGAAGCAGGTGTTAAATATTCACATTCACAGTGCTGAGAATGAATAGCTGTGTCCCTCGCACTTTCATTCCAAAATGTAACTTCTAAAGGGCACGACAAAGATTATTTTTGGATACCTTGTCCACGTTCGTGTTTAGGTGAAGCACTGCGAGTAGTGCATCTCGCTCTGCTTGTAGGCACGGATAAAATGACTTCTCCATTACTTTCCTTCAGCTTCTTCTTCTCTCAAGGTTTTGTGAGGTCAAAGAGGTATATGTGTCACTTGAGAAGCTCTCATGCTCTTTGCAGCCCCCTCACCCACATTAGCATACAAGAACTATAAACGTGTGCAAGAAATGTCAAAGCAGCTACACATGACCCTTCTGTGTAACCTCCAGTTATAGAGACAGCAAAAAAGTTTTCACAGGCAATTTCTTATGCAGGCGTTTTACGTTTTAATTAGAAATTTGACATTTCATAGCATTCCTTTTTTACAGAGGACGTAGGGTTTGGCAAAATGTGGCCCGTAGGCTGGTTCAAGGGTTTTATGGGATATTGCCCTCTCACCTTTACAGGTCCCTGGTCAAGAACTTTCTCCTTTACAAAATGTAAAGACTTTTCTTGAGCAGAGACTCTTTATATACATCCCCCCCCCCCCAAAAAAAAGACAAAGAAATGTCCATCAAAAAGATAAGATGTTAAATAATGTCCTGGTTTCTATTATAATACACAAACAGCCCCGTAACGATGTGAAAAAGGGTCGAGGACGACAGCATGCACTTTAAATCTAGTGTTTATCCACCACGTTGTATCCTAAAGGAGCAGTAGGAGACTGAGGCATCTTGTTGACACAGCTGCTAAAGAAGCTGCGTGACAGTGAAAGTCAAGAGCACGATGGAGCAGTTTCATTTGGCTCCAATAATCCTGTCAATGTACCAAAACTTGTACTTTGTCACAATCATTAATTTTTACATTAGCTGAGGTTGCTATGTTATTTCTATTGAGAGAGTCGAAGCGTGTGGAATCAGGGAAATGTCAGTGATTGAGCTTAGTGACAGTAACAGTGTTTGATGAAATACTGTATAATTAGCTTAGTCTGCGGGTAAGCCATGCTAGCTCCCACAGTTTGTTTACAACCCTACCCATGCTATGCCCCTCCCCCTTGCTTTCAGGTGTCTTATCAAAGCAATCTGCATTAGATTTTTCTGTATTCCTGTATGGCTTACCTAAAAGAAAAATAATAAAAAAAGAAATTGTGTGATTTTTCTTCTCTCTTTAAAGCGATTTGGCATGTGGCAAGACTCTTTCCAGCGCTGGTTTTAAAAGCCGGACTCAAGGCATGGAATGCCGCTTATCCCAGGATTTACGTTTAAAGTGGCGGAGGAATCTTTAGAAAAGCGGTGTGCTTCCCACCCTTGTAATACACAATGCAGGGGGACGTCACAGGGACGTCCACTTCGATAAAATATCAATGCACATTCACTTCACTTAACTTCTTGGCAGTCCCGTGTTTTCGGGAAGGTGTATGGGCCCAACCCTCTGTCAGGTCACACACAGTATATGAAGTCTTTTCCCTGAACGATCAGACGGCAAAGGATGAAAAGAGGCAGATCCTCTGTTATTGCACAAACGCTGGCAGAGTGCCATTGTATTGATTTGTCCCTGTGATCTGTCAATCAAGGCAAAGTTATTGCCAGAGTTACGCGCGTCACAATATCGGAGGCCGCGTGCGTCAAAACGGGACAGAACTTTGATCTCTCGGTTAATGTATGAACCAGAAAACACCCCGGTTCCTTCAAGCCTCCCAACGCGCAGGCGGTTCTCAGTGGCCTTTGGCCTTTTTAGGTTGAGACTGAGGTGCTGTGTGCATGCGGCAGGGCATGTGTGTCATGATTTAGCTGTGCTGTCAGACCGATATATACTCCGAAGGCTGAGAACGGTTTTGGTTATTTAGAAACTTTCCTGTGAGGACACTTTGTGTGTGTGTGTGTGTGTGTGTGTGTGTGTGGGAGAGATTTAGAGACGGGACAACAAAGAGAGGGAGAGAAGGTACATTTGGCATAAAACGTCTTCATTCCATTTCGGCTGCCCGACTATAATTTAATTCAGTGCTTGTTTTGGCGCTCCATGATCACATCGACACTACTCCTTCTTTTTTAAAGTGATATTTTAGTATCTTTTTGTGGTTTCTTCTATAATCTGTAGATTATAGATTGAATGGGCTGGTTTGAAGTGGTTTGATTGTTTGTTCCTGAAAAAAGTAGGCTACCCCCCTTCGAACCCTATTTACCCTTTTTAGACACAAAGGTCACATTCCTGTGTCACACATAATGGTAACCTTTTTGAAAGGTCTGTCAGGGAAACTTTACCACAGGGGTTCTGGCTTCAACATATCGGATAGATGTTATGCTCAAGAATAATTTCTCCACGAGTCTGTTCCCTTTTTATCAGGAAGTCTTGATGCTCATTACATACAACAAGTGCTTTATAATCAGATGGACTGCGATATTAATCTTATGACACAATTGCTCAGTACAATTGATGCCTTTTTAAAACAAAAAAGACTTCTTAAAATGAAGCTCATGAGTATTCCTTATTACGTCAAAATGAATAGGAAGCTCCATGAATAATGCCTGTGTAGCTCATTGTGAAGCACGGGAACTGATCCCGACGTAATCCATCTGAGGGACCCCTTTGTTTGTGTGTGTGTGTGTGTGTGTGTGTGTGTGTGTGTGTGTGGATAACGCAAGAACAGGTATTTGGATGACTTGGATTTTCTGTTACTGTTGTAGCTTTTTCTGCAAATAAATAGTGAACACAATAATGCAATCCGTGAATCTATGATCAGGGTGACTGAAAAGATATTGGCTGATACATTGGCTTAATCCTGTGTGTTTGGCAACAGTCACAGTTTAGAGCTGTAAACCGATAGGTCCAATCAGATAACATATCGGGATTACAAGACATTGACTGATCGGGTTGTATCTGCTCAGCACCGCATAGTCAAGCTACTGTCGTTGAGCTGGCTATTGAAGGTGATAAGGTGGATATGGATGGCAGCAATTACTATTACTACTATCTTTTACTAATATGTTGCGCGTGATGCCATACTCTACACTCCTGCTTGGTCAAGCAGAGCCACGTGGAATTTTATTGTATTTTCACTCGAGCGATATTGATTTTGTTTTAGTAAAAATGCGTGAAGCTGGCATGGACTATGAGGCGATGACCCGAGCGCTGAACTGTGAGTGGAATCTGTTATTGTTGGTCCTTAGTCGTCCCCACTTCTGTTTGAGTCGACAACAAATGGAGTTGCGTCACTGATTTACGTGGTCATTTCTTGTTGCTTTGTAAGCATATTTAACGAAACATTACGTCAGCGTGAAGGCCAAGAAGGGACCGTGTTTTGAGAAGTGTTTATCGTCTTTCCTTTATTTCTTTAGCTGAATCCTGACGAAGAACTGTTTTATTTCTGAAGCGTTCACCAAATGCACAAAAAAGGAGATGAACCAGCAAAATGACATTTTGGGGCGAAATTGCCCTGAAATTTTACCGCCACGGCTCTCGTGTCCCCACTGTTTGACATTCCTTTCATTCCACAGTTTACCCTCGAGTTTGCCTCATTGCATTTTGGCAATGCGAGTCCAGTGACCCGCTTGCTGTCGCCCATTTTTTTTGTTGGCTCCATCCGTCGGTGTAGTGAGACGGGAAGGAAGGAAGAGGGCAGTGAGCAACATTTCCCATCAAAAAGAGATAAATCTTACAATGAGAAAAGTTTGTTAGATGTTAGATACGTTTGGAAAGAATGACCTCTTATCACATCACATTCAGTGTTTTTAAACTTCTTCGACTGATTTCTAACCTTTTACTATTTAGTAGAGAAACTAGAGAGCTAATTATTTGTCTCAAGGATTTATTTCTAATCCCAATTTAAAAAAGAAAAAAAAAGCAGCCTCACAAAAGACAGTCACTACGGTACGTAATATACATTTTCAATATTTCAGATTCTGTTCCTCTAGTTAGTGTAAAACCATTAGCGTAGCACAAAAGTAGCATAAAATAAAATAATCCTTTATTAGTCCCGCAGTGGGGAAATTGCAGGATTACAGCAGCATTGCACACAAGAGACACATGGTAAATAAAATAAAAATCAAGTAGTAATAAGAACAGTAAAGAAGAATACAGTAGCAATATTAAATATAGACGGAATAAAAAATATATAAAGTACTTTAATACATTCATCTGGTGCAATATAAATACATTTAAGTGGCCAAAGTGATTAAAGTGTTATAAGTGTTTGTGGTCTACTATGCCGCCTGACAGCAGCGGGAAGAAAGGACTTTCGGTACCTCTCCCTCAGACACCGGGGATGAATCAGCCGGTGGCTGAAGGAGCTGTGCAGCGCTGCCAGAGTGTCCTGCATGGTGTGAAATGGTTTATGTGAAGCCTCTTTGACAGCATCACTGTCTAGAGTGTTGCATAGAGTAATGTCTCCGTCCCCAACAGTCATTGAACAGGAGGGATGGCATGCTTCCTGTTTTGGGGTTGGTTTTCAGTCCTTGGATCAGCTGTTTACAACATGACACATCTATAGGAGAATCATCACTGCCCACTATTTCAGGTCAGGAAGTTTCTCTCCACTGCAGGCACAGTGTCTGGAAGATTTCCAGCTTTTTAGGAATCAAAGAGCATTTTAGATTACAGGCCACATCTTAATTTAACCATCATCGGGCTGCATGCTGGTAATTGCTGAAATCCATCTTCTGGAAACATCATTTATTACTTAAATCAATGCATGCTGACGCTGTTATGGGATGTGTTTTTGCAACATAAATAAAAAAGAAAAATGGATTAAAGGCTCGTTGGTTTCAATTTGACACCCAAACAGGAGTTTGCTTGTAGTAGAGCAACATTCATCATGTGGTGGAACACTTGGTTGTTGTATGATGTAGTTAAAATGTCGTCTTTATTGGGGCTTTAAAAATTGTACAACTAAGAGGAATTAGCCGATCATAGCTCTCTCCGTCTGGCCATCATATCCACCTGCAAATACAGTATGTATATATGTTTTTTTTTTTTTTTTTTTATCAGATTCCCATATCACTCAATCAGTTTAGAGCAGATCTACTTCTCTGGTAAGAAGTTGTACTTCAGCTTTATTGGCGAGGTAAATGTAATGCAGGGCACGGGTAGTATTTGACCGTTTTTTGCCCGTCTGTCTGGTCCTTTCCTGTTTCTGGTCTGCTGTTGTCTCCCTGTTTTATTCAGACCTTGAGGAAACTCAATCTGTTTGAAAGTGTGACGTTGTTGCTTTTGTGTAGATGCAAGATACAGTTTCAGCCTGAGCTCCCACTGCATGCAGTCTTCAGACGGTCATTAATGGTCTAAAAGAGTGTGTTCACAGGTGAATTGAGCTATTCAGTTAGCTTTAGAATACCATCATTGTAGGTCATTGTATGAATAGTTATTGTAACTGTTTGTACAGCACAGACACCACTGCTCATTATCTTTTAAATATATATAGGACACGTGTGGTTATTCACCTTTTTACGGTGAAACCCTGCAACCACGGGTAACAAACAGGAAGTCATTGTCCAGAATGAGGCTTCATTTGGCTCAAAGAAATTTAAATTGATGCCAGCACTTATTGTAATCCGAGGCTCTTTAAATGTTGTGTCCTATGTTAAAGTTGAGGATAGGCATTTGTTGTTGGTTGTGGTCTCCATTGCCTGCATTGCTGTAGTTTGGGCACAGTGTGGCAGCAAAGGACTGCGGTTAAGGTGGAGAAGAAGAAGCAGCTTCCGCCTCTGCATGCTGACTGTCAAACAGCTCCCACCAGTAAAGCTGGTCGGGATGGTACTTGCGTGTTCATGTATAGTATACATTGTATACCGTTTGTGGCATTCACACGTGGTTATGGCTACATATGACTGTGGATGTGTGGTGATAAGGGGGTTATTAATGGAGAATCCAGCCTTCCAAGCACAATGCCAGTGTTGGGTGCAGTGGATGTTTTTGTTTTGTGTTTTGTTCCCTCCGTCAGGCCATAGTTGGACGGTTATTTTGTTTGAGTGCAGTCCCTTTTTATAATTGAGTGAGGGCACATATTCCCAACTGAGACAGACTTTGGAGTATCTTGTTCAGTCTGTAACATTCATTCATGTACAGCGAGTCTGCTCCACTTTAATCACAGAGTTGCTGTTTCATTGTTAGGATTTTAAGAACCCCCTCCCCCTCTGCTGCAACAACAAACACACCAGAAACTTGTGTCTTTAATTTGACACAGCTGCAGCTGGTAAGCAGAGCAGCAGCTGATTGGCTTACCCCCTCCCTCCCTCCTTTTATGGAAATCAAATATTTTTGGAAGATGTTTTGATCCGATAACTGTGAGCTGTCATTCCAAGATTGTTGTGACTGTACACTTTAACTAAAATAGTTATATGAATGTGTTTTGAATGTATAAACAAATCTGTGTGCTAATTTCATTATTAAAGATTACTTTTTAATATTAATTGTGATAGTTAATCATTAGTTTATCATCAAATAATCAGAGAATTTGGTTTTATAAACAAGTCAATATTTTACCATATAAATAAATAATGTGTAACAGCTTCTGACTCATGTGGTTGAGTCATATTAATATATTGAACATCTCCTATACTCCCAGCCATCATATAGGCAAACTGACACTTGCCAAATTGCTAATCTGCAGATTGTATTCAAATTTTGTCTTTTCACAAACTTTCAGTCAGACCCACAATTGTCAAATGATGTACTTACATAGTACTTTTTCTTCCAGAGTACTGGAATCATCCAAGATTCCTTCTAAATATCAGTAACACCAATTAAAATATATTGGAGAAAGTGCCATGAAAGGAACACGCAACCCACGGCAATAACGTAATAGAGCTTGCCGCTTTAGTAGATTTAATCTCTACACAGGGATCACTCCTCTTGTTTAATTACTTTCAAAGCATTACTATCTTTCTATTTTTTCAATTTCCCTAAAGAATCTTTTTTTTCACCTAAGAAACTGACCTTAGCAGATTGTTTCTACATGGAGATTATAAGAAAATAAGAGTTTGAGGTTTTGGACAAGGCACTTTTAATTTTTTACATATTTGTCTAATTTGTCATTATTACTAAATATACTTGTATTCTGTAACATCCGGGACAGAGAGACAGTTGGACGTCTTTGTGTGTTTGTGTGAGCTCTGTCGCCTCTTCCCTTCACTTATTGCTGTTAGGCGTATAGACATTGTGTATGTTTAACATTCTCTTTCTTTTCCCCCCCGCTAGGATGTTGAGGTACACTGTAGTCCGAGGCGGCCTCGGCCTGTTGACTGTGAGGAGGGCGTGTCTTTCCCCCCGCTTCACCCACTCTGCCCCGCGGAGCGAGTATCGACCAATCAAGAAAGTCATGGTGGCCAACAGAGGTGAGACCACGCCCACGGCCCAACAGTACCAAGTCACCTCCGAACAAGACGAGCAGTTCAGATAGCACCATTAAACTCCATACAGTTTAATTTCTACTGATAGAAAATAAGTTACAACTTGTACAATGTTGTCCAGGCAAAATAACAGACTCTTTAATATTTAATGGCTAACGTTTTACTTGGCACATGCTAATATTTAAGCACACATTGTATGTGGGTGGCTGCACAAGCTGGCTTTGTTTGCTTTAATCCCAAAGCACTATTTTCTTTTTTAGAATATTGGAAACAGAGCTGTGCCCACCCAAATTTAGTTTAAGGGTGTATGTATTAATATTATATTTTTATGTCTACATTATGTCACGGATGTTTTCTATTTATTTAAATATGACTTTTTATGAAAGCAAAAAAATAATATCTGTGTGGTCTGTTATACTATTTTAAAATAGTTATTTTTCTTTTCCCCAAAAAGCAAATTGAACTCGCCAATATGCAAATATATATTTGTTTATTCCTTTCTAAGCTGCTAGAAATGACCATCAATGGATTCTGGCATTGAGGTCTGACTGGAAATATAATTATAGAGAAGCCAAGAGTTTTCTGAACACTAAGCAGTCGCCAGCAGGGCTGTTACATGCGGCGTCAGCATGACTGGCGGGCGTTGGTAATACTTGTAATCACCGGACCACTGCCTATTAATGCTAATGCTGTCCAGAGAGGCTGTCGCTGTGCAATTAAAGTCGACTCTGCCAGGTTACGTGCAGGATTAGCATTGCATTTTCAAATCAATGCATTTTATTCAAATTGGCTTTTAGATCCACCCATCATGTTCATACCTGCAGACACATTTAAAGTGCTTGATTTGGTTCCAATACGACGCTAATTCCCAACACATGTGGCACTTTGTCGGCCTCCTGCCGCACACGAGTCTGCATCTTGAATATGCATGCATACGTTCATGTCTACCCTCCCGTAAAGGCTCTACATAACTGCTTTAATCCATCAATGTGATTCAAATAGATTGTAGTCTCTGCCACACACACACACACACACACACACACACACACACACACACACACACACACACACACACACACACAGACTCCCTCTGAGATGTCAATCTCCTTCCTTCACATTGACGTGACATCAACACCACATTAGATCACATTCATCATACTGCAGTGCACTGGACCGTGCCTGGCTTCCGTCCGTGCACGTGCATGGGCGCATGCATGTGATGAAAAGAGAGACTGGACCATCATATCAGCCCAGATTCCACTTCACCAAGCACATCTCCTCTGTTGCCATTGCTTCTCTGCTCTTTCCCCTAATATTCTCGTTTCCTTTTTGCGCTCCTCGTCCCCTCTTGCCTCCTCTCTCCTCATTGCCTCGCTTTCCTCCCTTTGCACTCCCTGGCCCAATCTCAATCTCCACCCTTACGGACTCACAGACTTTGAGGCGCGCTCCCGCAAAGTCCTTGAGGGTTTAGGGGTGTCCCACTGTCACATCGTAGAGTGCTTGAGGCTCTCTGGCAGACATTTTGACCCCTTTATGAACCCTTTCCCCAAGTCAGCATTAGATGCCGACTTTGTCTAAGCGAATTACCCACAGTTCATAGCAATGTGACGTTAAACACACAGTTCTCAATGGAAGAATGGAGATGTAAAGAAAGAGGCATGTGGGCGTTTAGCACGATAAAATACCTTTACACTACAACATTACGGATTAAAGATGAAACATAAAAACACATGAAATCAGAGGAATGCAAGCAGAAATTATATTTATAATATTTATTTACATTCATCAAACATTTTGTTTTGACAAAACAAGTATATAGATCATTTAAAATGACTTCTCATCTCGTGAGGAAGACATTCAAATCAGTGAAATTAAAAAGTATAAAATAAATACACAGTTGTACACAATATATTTTGTTATGTAGTCGCGTGATATGTTGCTGTGAGGGCTTGAACTGGTATAAATTCATATTTATACCAGTTCAAGCCCTCACAGCCTCTCACACTCAACCACTTAGCAGGTGACATCAGTAAATCGCTGAGGGTTTAAGGGGGACATTGGGATTGGGCCCCTGTCTTTTCCCACACTTGTCAGATGTGCTTTTCTTCTAAGCCCCTTGCTGTCTTCCTTTTTGAGCTTGCTCCTGTTTGCTGTTCCTTACTTCATATCCCCTCCTCCACCGCCTTCTTGTCTCCTCTCCACTTATTTATCATGTTGTTGAACTTGCCAAACTGTGTTTCTTTTGCTACCTCAATTCTTTAAACACTCTTATGTCCTTTGTCTCTTCTCAAATCGTTCTTTTCTCTACTTTCTGTGTGTCCTCACCTTCCATTCCCTAGATTTCTCACCTTAGGTCCACTGCATTTCATCTGCGTGGCGTGTCCTCTGCTCTCTCCTCTCTGTCCTCTCATGTTTCCATCCTTTTTATGCCCCCCACTGTTGTCCTTCTCCAGAATTCCCTTTCTTTCTTGCTTCTGTTCTCAACGCTCCTCAAATGTTTGAATGCTGTCCTCCCTTTCAACACATCTTACTAGTTTTCAGTGACAAAACTTTTTTCCCTCCCTCGGAATGTGTGTTGTTTAATAAAAACCAGTATTTGGCTCCAGTGACAGCGAGATGAAAGGCAGGCAGTGTTTTGGTTGTCTGGAGCAGAGATTTTACACTGTGTTCTCAAACTTGAGAAGAAACGTTAGACTTATTGCAGTCTCTTGTTGATATTTTGCAGTATGATGAAGCACACCAGATGGATTTGTCTTGTTTTCACATCTCATGTATGGCATAAAGAAAATCAAAGTTAATTGTATTCTTTCAGCGGACGCGTGTCGCGAAATCGGGCCAATGCCAAAAGATGTTGATAAAATCATGTAAATCATGTGCTAATGAAAAATAGATGAAAGACAAAGAAGTGCAACCTCCCACTGCACACAATCCGCTAAACTGTGGAACAAAAGAAAAGGCGCATTTAAACAATAAAGAGGATAAAAGTAAAAGGGAGGAAGGGAAAGAAAGAAAACCGGTTGGCAAAGCAAATGAGTAAAACAACCGCATCCTGCACCGTCCACTCACCACACCTGTCCTCCTCTCTTTTTCCAGGTGAAATCGCCATCCGCGTGTTCAGAGCCTGCACTGAACTGGGGATTCGAACCGTGGCCGTCTACTCAGAGCAAGACACGGGACAAATGCACAGGTGCGTCCGCTCTGCCACACTGCAGCCAAATGGGTCCACACAGGTTTAAGGTTTAAGTAAAGGAAAAGCGTAACCGACAGATGTCTCGGTAAACTGCTGGCCTCCCACTGCAGGATATCGACCAGTTGATTAGAGCCAACCGTAATTAAAGGAAGCTCGGGGAGCATCTCTCTCCTCTTCAGCGCCCTGGGCCAGTTCCCTGTTTCGCGCTCGCTATTAAGTAGGGACATAAGTATAATTGTATTGACATCCCAAACATTCAGGTAATCGTGCTGCTTAGTTTACACGCGCAACGTCCTAATCTGCCTCGCTGTCAGCTTTCTCTGTTCCACCCCGACTTTCTAATGCCGCCCATCTTTTAAAATGCCTTTCACTGACTAATAAAGCTTGTTATATGCTCGCACCACCTGGTTCTGTCTGTCCTCCCTTCTCCATATACAACATAAGCCTAAAGAAGGTTGATTGGCGGACTCATTTGAGTAATTAAAACAGGCTTCATTTGACTAAGTACCGGTGCCCACACTACTGAGCTTGGATATGCTGCCATGAGGACATAATGGTTATGTGCTTGAGAGCTGGTGCACATCTGTGTGTTTGTTTGGTTTTGCTGCATCATGCCCATCCCATTGAAATGAAATCCTTTGCCCTTGTCTTCACAGGCAGAAGGCAGACGAGGCTTACCTGATTGGAAAAGGTCTGCCACCTGTTGCGGCATACCTGGACATTCCCGGTATCATCCAAGTAGCCAAGGTAACAGATGGTAATAGATGGCATTAAGAAGGGTTTTCCCCACTAAAGAATAATGTCATTGTTTTTGCTTTATGGGGTAAACTGATTCACTTTTAGAAAGGGAAACGGTAGGATTTTACGTTTCAACTTTAGCTTCCTCGGTTAATACTGTGAGAGTATAGTTTTAATGCTTAATGACCTCTGTGGCCCTGGAGGAGCTGTCCAAAGCCTGAGAAAATATCCCCAGCGATGTCATTAGGGTTTACTCGGTTCGGGCTTTGAAGATTGCAAATAATTATCGGACAGCCAAGCATTAAGAACTGGGGATGTACACTTTGAAACATGGGCATGGAAGATCCCACAAAAAAAGATCTTACTGAATTTCATCACGGTACGCGGCGGATCCAGCATATCTGTAGCTCCACTCGTACTAAGGACTACAAATATATATTTCTAATGTCTTTGCCAGGCCCCCCAGGCCTTTTAACACATCTATTAGAATGGAAACACGAGTTACATTTTCATACAATGAAAAGCTTGTGCTTTGGCTGATCTCAGGATGACATATTGTATGTACGCAGCACACTCATGAGAGTAGCGCTCAGTCATCAGCTCCATCTTACACGGTGAAGTGGTGCCAATAGTAGCCTTCAGATTTTGATAAGAAGAGTGTCTCTCCATCTTCAAAAACGTACCCAAGATATACAATATAATATGTCTTGATTTAGCATTGAAGAAAAAGTTCAACACTTTGCTTATTTGCTTTCTTTTTGGAAGTGAAATGAGAAGTAGAAGTAAAATCTTTTTCAGAGCTGGAGCCGGTAGTTAATTAACGTAACTTAACATAATAATAATAATAATAATAATACTACAATATAATAATTAGCTTTATTTACACAGCATGTTTAAGTGCTTCGTATGGTTGAACCAGGATATGGACTGGAATCGGGCGGTAACGGCTTGCCTGACTTTGCTCAAAGGGAAAAACGCTCAATTATCACCACGTTGTAGCTTATTAATACAACTGATACAGGAAGCTGCAGTAAAAATGACAGTTAGTAGTTTTGGGGGAGAGAGACATGCAACTGTGTTCCCCTGATGTGTTGGGCTCTATGTTTTTGACTCAACCTACGTTTTTTTTCAGTAGGTAAAAATGCTCTCTGCTGGTTCACCTTACTTTTGATCTTTAGGAAAACCCAGCTACCTTCCTGAAGTTGGAAGCTGTCACTGATGGAGCAAAACTTGATGTATTTCAACGGCATCGAAGCAGACAGGCATATCTCTTTTATTCCTTTCTGTTCACCTAAGGTCTATATTTAGCTTAGCTGAAAGGAAGGAAAAGAAAAGAAAACAACTCTCCGTCCATCCCTCAAACACTGTTCATCTCTTCCTTGTTTCCTTCCCTTTGCCATCGTTCCTTGGCCGCTCTTTTCCCCTTCCCCCTGTTTCTTGTTGCAAACTCCCTTAATCGTTTCCCCCCGTCATTCTCTATCTCTCTCTCTCTCTCTCCTTTTCTCCCCGCTGCCACTTTTCACTGCATTAGATCAGATCTGGTCCCTTGTTGCCTCCAATCCTCTCCGTCCTCCAGGCCGAGATGCCAGTTGTTCATTATCATTTCTAAGATCAATTTCTCATGGTTTATAATTTTCTGCGTGGGCATGTGGCCACCGAGCCAAGTCGGGAGCCATCCGCCATCCAACTAATTTCTCAAAAATCCTTCTGCCTAGCTGGGAGCCCAGCCACCCTGTGTGTGTGTGTGTGTGTGTGTGTGTGTGTGTGTGTGTGTGTGTGTGTGTGTGTGTGTGTGTGTGTGTTCTTCCTCTCCTGCGCTCACTCTTTCACATTCAGTGTACGTCTTCTTCACACTGTCTATCACCCTGTAACTGTGTGGCCAAAATAACCATCCGTGCCTGTCCCGGTACCTTCTGTGTGTGACCTTGTATGTGAAAATGTGTGCGTCTGCTTGCAACTGTGACAGCGCAAGTGTATAATCCTGCTTCACCGACTGTCCGTGTCTCCTTGCATTCTCGTCTGTCTGTGACTCGGTCTACTTGCTTGTGTGCGTGCACTTGCTGCATTGTGAGTGTGTGTGTGTGTGTGTGTGTGGCTCTATGCCTCCTCTGGCCTGCCAGTAACGGCTCCCTTAACAACGGGACAGCCCATAATTATAGTCTGCCTCGTATCCAAGAGCAGATGGCACATACTGATCTAGAGATGGCTCTATCTGTCAAGCTCGGCAGCTACTGTATCTCTCTCTGTGTGCGTGTGTGTGTGTGTGTTTTCCTCTCACTACCTTCCCCCTGACCCTCAGATTATGTGTGCCTGTCTACTCGCTCAGTTTCCTGCTGGTGTCCATTGAGTAGATGATGATTAAGGCAATTGCAACCGAGCTGGAATGAGAATGAAGTGTGTCATTAGCTCACAGTCCCTTTTTGCCATAAGTGATGCATACGTCCCTTTCACTGGCCAGCAGACAGCGTGTGGTTAAAGCATGCAGGTTAGAGCATGTGTGATGGCTCTTCCTTCCACTCACCGGTAGTCAGCCAAGTGTTAACCGGGGCCCCGTGGTGGCTCTGTATTTAACAGAACTCCTGTTGCTTGGCTGGGCAACATTTCCTTTCTCTGGGTTCCACTGGCAAATAGTTTTTGCACAAACCTGAGCATGAATGTGATTTATAATAATGTGTTAAAGCAAGTAGTTGGTGAGCATTGGACTCGGTCCTTCCTCAGTTTAATTATCTTCAGTGGGATGTGTTTATAAGCAGTGAGGCCGAAGCCAAAAGGTACAAAGCAATGTAATGAATGGGAGTAACTTTTTCTGCATGCATGCCTCTCTCCGTTTTAGGAGAACAATGTGGACGCCATCCACCCGGGCTACGGTTTCCTCTCCGAGCGGTCAGACTTTGCTCAGGCCTGCGCGGACGCCGACTTGATGTTTATTGGACCGTCCCCGGAAACGGTCCGCAAGATGGGAGACAAGGTGGAGGCTCGTTCATTGGCCATCAGTGCAGGTACGGAAAGGCCCGGAGAAGTGGAACACCTGCTATATAACGGGTCGTATTTTGGTAACATCAAATAATTGTAGCACTGAGACCAAAGACAAGATTATTGCTGGAGTCTGATGCTTGAAGGCTTTTATTCTCCAAGCGTTAATTATGTCTGTGGGGGGATGTTCATTTTTAGACCATATTTTTCAGCCTTTAACTTGTTCCATCTGCCACTGCAAGAAACGGTGAAAAATGAAGCTCTATTCATATGCAGTGTTCTGCGCCCTCTTCCTATTTTGAGCTATAAAGCAGCTTCCTGCTGCTGTAAAACACAATTTGACCTTATCAGACTAAAATGCGGTGTGAAAGTAGTGGCTGGTGTTCTCGCATGATATATGACGTATATATATCCCACTAAATGAATGTGCTAAGCATTTATTGCTGCACAGCATCCAGAATATTTTGCAGCGAAACATTTCTCACTTGTGTTTTTTTTGCTTTTCCCCTGCCCTCCTCTGCCTAGGTGTGCCTGTGGTCCCAGGAACCGATTCCCCCCTCTCTTGCCTGCAGGAAGCGCAGGTGTTCACCCAAACGTACGGCTTCCCCATCATCTTCAAAGCGGCGTACGGAGGAGGCGGTCGCGGCATGAGGGTGGTCCGAGAGTACGAGGTGAGCCGGCGCACGCTGCTCCACATCATCACATCTGTGAGCGATGTGATGTAACAGCTTGCTTGACACGTGTCCAGCAAAGAGAAAACAAACTCAATTTGACCTCCGGCAGGCCCGGACTAATATTCATTAGTTTTCAGTTTATTTTTGAATGAAGGTGAAATGTCTTGGAAATATCAACCTGGTGGTTTATCTATCAGGCTGCCAATCACCCTGTGTGTTTGGGCGTGTGTACTCTGGCGTCGCTGGGTGACAGAAGCAATTTCAGAGTGATTTCTGCGTGATGGAGGCTCATTCTCAGAGGACGTTACGAAAATAATGTCTTTTTAATATTGTAGCTGTCCGGGGCACACTTTTTCAAATGCGCCTCTCAGTGTAAATGATCATGAAACCCATCTAATGCGTCTTACCTGTGCGTCAAGTATCCAACATGTGCAATCCTTATATGCTAAAATGCCCTGACGTACAAAATACATCGCGCAACATGAATGAAATACGATCAGGAGATGGAAAGCCGCAGGGAGGAAAATAACCATCATTGTCCTCCTCATGTCCCGTCTCTCGGCCATTCAACGATGCCGTCACCCAGACAGTAATGACGGGCTGTCACAGTGGTGACCGCGCAGCACTGGGATGTAGGCCGACACCAGGCTTTTTGGGTAATGTTACTCTTGAAGCGATCTAGTATTCATTTGTTTTTGCTGTTAAAGCAAGCTAATATGAAATCAGGTCGACATGACATTACCGGCTTCTTCAATTTTAAGTTCCTATTCTTTCGCTAGTTATAGTTTGCGTATGGAGGTCTTGGGTATAAGATGTCTGGTTTCTAATAAAAGTCTCTCATGGAAATAACCATTTTATGGCTGACTCACACACTGTCAAAGTCTGTGCGCTCTGTCACCTCCAGATTGCAGGGTTGTGCTACATTTTTGCCAGAATCTTCTTTAAACAAGAACAGCAACAAGGAGGAGGAATGCACACTTGGTCTCTTTTTAAACTAAAGACACTGTTTAAGAGGCTACCGCATACATTATGTACCACAATTTTCACAAGTGTGGCGATGGTCTGCACATAATGCTTCTTGTTTCATCTCCAGTATGTTGTGTGCTGCGTGTTGATCTATAATTGTACTGCTTTCAGGCCGTTAGATAAGTGGTGTATTGGGAGAAGCTTGTGGAAAAATAAAGAATAATTTAAACCTCCAAGGAAAACACTCTTAACCTCCTTTGATTGTTATTGGAAACTGGGCCAAGCAGGTCCAACAATACCATTGTACCTTCCATGGTTCACTGGTAGGGTAATTAGGATTTTTTTTTTTCTATTACAAAATATTGTAAATTATTAATGGTAAAATAAAAACAACAGAAAGTCTCCCCAGAACACCAACACATGAGAAGGGGGTTTAATGTCCTTTGGTGGATGATTTAATAACAAATATGTGTCTCAAAGGGGAAAATAAACTGCTGTAGGCTCAGAGAAACCAGGAAGTTGCACGTTTTCACCTCCGTTTGTTATAGTGGAGGCCCGGAGGCAGCTTTGCTGCTCAGGCCAGCAGTGATGGAGGCACTGGAGGGGGTGTGTGTGGTCTCTTTCCCCCTGTGTCGGCCTCTCGAGCTTGACCATGTCAAACTTTTTTCCGGCAAGCAGCTGGTTCTTGTCCAATCAGATAAAAGAGATCAGCGGTGAATCAGAGCTGCACAGAGCGTTGCCTCCTCGTCGTCCTTCATGGCCACTTCCTAAAGAAACTAATACTATCTAAGCCATGCTGAATACGGTCGCAGGCAATAGCTGTGTTGCTATAGTCATTGAGCCTCACAAGTCGGCAAACCATTTGAAAGCATGACCTTTTCTGAGTTGTACCGCGGTCTAATTAATTAGTTGTTGACATTTCTAGTTATTCAATTGAGTCACGGGGGCCTCGGCGGCTCCTACTGATATGATGTGAGGAAATTGTAAAGAGGTTTCTCTGTACTGCTGGGACCCCACGCAACAATGCGTAGGCTGCCTTTGTATTCTATTAAGACCGGCTCGTGGGTCATTTGTATGCTGAATTAACAGTGAGCTTAACGATCCTCAACATATTGTAGGTTTTAGATGTGTGTGTGTGTGTGTGTGTGTATGTTTACTGATAAGCAAGACGTAATTAAAGGACCAGATTTTTTTTGTTTAGGGTTTTGACGTGACGTGCCTTCCCAAAGAGGAAGAGAGTAAGAGAACAAGAGAACGACACGTATCGGAGCTCCAGTGGCTAAAGCGGACAGAACGGATGTGGAAGGAGTGCAAATGGATTTCTGCTAACTTTAGTCTGTCGAAAGTCATTTACTCAAAATAGAGGTGCATCAGTGCTTTGACAAGTCTGCTGGGTGTGACTTCCTTCTCCAACACGTTAATTTATTATTTTAAGTGGCTTTTTATGTTTTTACAAGTGGCCATTTCGTTGTGTGGTTCATTTCTTTTAACCGTTGTTTTCTGACCATAAACGGACGATTGTAGACGTTCCACTTTTGTCAAGTGCTTATGTAACTAATGTAGTTTGTGTTGCTTTAGGTGAGCACCTTTCAAACTCATGAATCCAGACACTGGGAGAAAGGAACGGAGGAATTAAGATGACACATGATCAGAAATGGAGAGGTTGAATATACATGGAGCCCTGTTGGAGTGCTCTCCCTGTGTTTATAGACCTGGAGTTATGATACAGAGTCATGTTTACTTACTGTGAGCCAATGAATATACCACTGTGGTTGGAATGCACGGTATGTTGATTACATTTAAATAGTTTTACTGTGTGTTTTTTTTTTAGGCCTAGGTAGTTTTTCCATGACAGCATGAAAGCCAATCGGCTGACCCTGATGCTGCTATCTCCTTCTAATTGGTATCCTTCATCTGGTCTCATCAGATGTCGGACAGTTTAGGCACTGACTTCCTTTTTACACAGTGGTACAATGTCTGGTCAATCCGTGAGAACCACGCTTTCCATTCACGGCATTTTTTAGAGAAGCTTGTTTTGCCTCCATGAGCATCTTCTCTCAAGGCTCTGAGATGACCGATGAAGATGGGCATGGTGACTCAGTCTTTCCCCAGTAGAGGAAGCTGAATGGGCTTGCCGGCCGTCACAGACTGACATATAAACAGATTGTGTCATGACCCCCAGTGTGCTCGCTCGTGACCTCCCAAAACCTGGTCCCAGAGATGTCATGCAGAATCTCTCTCCCTTCAGGGGGTGTAAACATTTGTGTCAAAAGAAAGGGAAAACAAAACATCCCATGTGAATGACAGGGAATGGAAAAGGAATATGGGACAATAGAAGTGGAGCTATAAGTTAAAATACTACATAAAACTGACTGAGATTTTAAAGGATCTTGACATATAGTCTGTGCCTTGGAAACCACACCAATCCTTTGCTGTGACTGTCCTGCTTCTTGAATCGCAGCACTAAGTCTGACATGTATGGATTTTTCTCGTCTGTTTGTCAGGAACTTGAGGAGAATTACCAGCGGGCCTACTCTGAAGCCCTGGCGGCTTTTGGGAACGGAGCGCTGTTTGTTGAGAAGTTTATTGAAAAGCCAAGACACATTGAAGTACAGATCCTCGGTAAGTGCATTTACAACTTCCTTTGTGTTTGCTTTTAACTATGCGTCCGTTTCTTTTGTTTATGTGAATTGATCTCAGTTCATTAAGAAGGCAAGAAGCGTACGAGTCCTTGAACTCTGGTATTGCAAAGGAAGGAAGAGAGACTGATGAACGACGAGAGTGGACGAGCTGTATTGGCCAGCAGAGGATTCTCCCAGCCATTACTTCTTCTCAATATAGCCAACGTAGCTCTGCTACCACTCAATACTCTCCAACTGAAATTCAACACTGACACTTCCAGGAAGTGTATCTGCACTTTGAACATTATTTGTGTGTGTGTGTGTGTGTGTGTGTGTGTGTGTGTGTGTGTGTGTGTGTGTGTCACTGTGACGAATCATTGTCTTTAGGGCGTGTGATGGATTTGGGGAATTTTCTGAATTACCTGTTAAAAGCCATGTCATTGCCAGCCTTCTGTTTTTAATTTTGTATTGCCTTACCTCTTATCATACCGCCCTCCTTCACTTTCAGTTCAATGTTGTTGTTTTTTCTTCAGTTTCCCGCTCTCTTTTTGCCCTGCTCCTCTCTCTCACTCTCTCAACCTCCCACTCTCATTTTATCTCGTATGCCTGGGTGTTTTTCTCTGAATTTTCCTTCAGCCTCTTCTTCTTCTTACGCCGTTAAACACAGTCTTACTGTGTGAGATGTGTCTGGGTCGCAATCTCTGTTTGAATATATGATATAAATTTTGATGGACGTTAAGATTGAGCGGTAAATTGTAGCGCTACAAAATAAAGGAGAAATATAAATGCAAGCAAAGACATGTCATTAAGTCACACCATCACTTTGCCCTGCTCTCTTATTCAAAACTCAGCACATGCTGGCACTGTTTTAAAATGTTGTCAAAATGGGACTTGGCGTAGTTTATAATTGTTGTTGCCACTTCCAATGTGGCAACAACATATTGGAAGTGGCTGTTTGGCTGTTTTTCCCTTTTAGCTTCTCATTTTAAACTGAATATCTTTGGGTTTTGGACCTCTGTATTGGTCAGACAAAACAAGACGTTTGGAGACATCACCTTTTAAAAAAAAAATGTTTTATAGAATCAACAATTTATTAAATAATTGACAGATTGTATGACAACAAATAAGTGTTAATTGCAGCCCACCGTACTATCTTGTAGAGATCATCCTTGGCTGTGAGTCTTCATAATAACTTTTATAGTTTTGCTGTGACATAATAAAAAAAAATGTTTTGTGGGGGCTGTGCTTTTTTCAATTTTTTTTACTTCCCATTATCATACATTTTCCTGACCAGTCTTTTGCTGCACATTGATGTACTTTAGGGAAAAATCTGTGAGGGTCGAAATTGTGAAGACATTTAAGTGTGGCTTTTTAAAACACGATGTACTGTACATGTGGTCCGGCTAGCAAGAATGCAACCAAGAAGAAGCCTCACGATGAGATGCGACCATCTGTCTTTTCACACTTAAGATGTTTTTTTTTTTTCATGCTCTGTACAGATTGGTTGGTTTTAAGCCATGTGTGATGCAGGTTGAGTTGTGTTGACGAAGCTCTAAAGGACGTGTATCAGAGTGAATTTAGCGCCAGTGAATGTTTATTTCACTGCCCATTTTCTTAACACCCCCTGATTATTATCTAATATTCGTTGTTATTGTCTCACCTACTTCTCTCTTTGTGTCTCTCCCCAGGCGATAAATACGGTAATGTCATCCACCTCTACGAGAGAGACTGCTCCATTCAGCGGAGGCACCAGAAGGTGAAGTGAAATTCATCCCACCAAATTTAATGTTTGAATTTGTTTGAGATTATCTTCATGGCATTTCTGCAGCATTGCGTAGATTAGCATGAAGTGGATGATTAAACAAAGGTCATCAGGAGGAATCGCAGCCTCAAGCACTGCAGTCTACTGAATATACAAGAGGCCGGAGTGTTTTATTTCCCTTTTTTATATTTGGGGAAACAAGCCAATTAAGCAACGCATTATTAAATACGCTAGCCCTGATTATAGCAATGATTTATTATGGCACTGGTGGCCCTGGCTATCATAGATGTCCTGAGCAGCAGGGAGGATTATGTACCAATAACAATTAGCTCCTGCTAATGCTGGGTGATTGGGAGTCTCAGCAACAGCTACATAATTCTCCAACAGATCATGTAATATCAAATTGATTGTCATTCATTAGTTGGAGCTATTTTTCCTCGATTTTCTTTTTTGGGGCTGGTACTGAACAGAAATTAGGTATTCCAGCATCACCTGATTGTCAAAATAACCCAAACAAGTCTGAATACCAAATGAGACAGAGAATTGAAATTGTCACTCAATACAACAATGCTTTCATCAGAGGAGATTGATTAACATGTGTAATATTTCATTACTTTATTGTCACTTTGAAGCAGTTTCAAGCATGTGTTTTCATCACTTTCTTCCTTTTCCTTTTAATCAAATTATAGATGATAATCATATTAGCGTCTCTGTTCATGCCAGAGTTGCTGATTTTGTGAGACTTAATCTGCCTTTGCCCTTAATCTAAGATCTTTTTGAATCTCAGAAACAAGAATAGTCGCCTGTTGAGATAGATTAGGGATGGTAGAGCACAGATATTTTTAGCTTTCCTCCATGTCTTGAAAGTGCTATTCATACTTGGAGAGTTTTTTTTGGGGGGGGGGGGGGTTATGATTTGATAAAACTCTTAATGGCGTTCTAGTGTTTTTTATTTATTTTCTTTCTTTATTATTATCTGACACGGATCGCACTGTTTTGAACTGGATTGGGTTATTTCTGTTGGATGGGTTAACTCGTTTGATGCAGTAAAATTAAACGGAGCAGCCTCCAACATGCAGCAGCCGTGGCAAGACCGAATGAAAGGCTGAATGTCAAATGATTCACTCAATCTGTTTTTCTGAGGCTAAAGGGACACGTACTGTCACACACAATGGCTACTTCAGGGTAAATGAAAACAAATTATGGTATTTACTAATTGTTAGTAGGAAGCCAACTGTAAGTCTGTGGTACTTTCACTGTCTGATTTAAGGCTCAGTGGTAAACTGGGAGACATTATGAATGGTTTGCTGTATATACTGATGCTAAATATGGATGAAGTAACTCTGAGCCCCAAAAAAAAAAGATCACTTCACTCTGCAGATCTACAGGGCAGTTTAGCTTCTTTCAGTTAATTGTTTTGGTTTTATGGCCTGCGACTTTATTCTTTTGGTTCACCCATTGCTCACCCAAACCTCTCCGATAAACCCCCTGTGCACAACCTGCCCAGTACCAAATGGCAGACAGAGCAGGACGATGGAAAGGCCAATGCACTCAGTGACACAGTGTCTATGAGCGACGCGGGTCAGGCAGGTTTCTCACCAAGCTTACTCGTAAATAGTCTAAGTCGGGTTCAGGTGGCTGATTAACGCATATCTTTTGTGGGTTGGGCGGTTCGGATTGGCTCTCCATAAAGAGGTCGGGTGGGTGCAGTTCTCGTTCAATGATCATTTGAGGTCTCATGTGTCAAAATCAGCACTAATGTCCAAGAGAATTAGTTTCTATTACTTTAGACACCTAGGCTGGAAATGCACTGACAAACTGTGTTACCCAGATGCTCCTGTAATTGTCATAATGAGTTAATAAAGCTGTTCAAGGTGCAGGATTTGCCGGTGTTGAAGCATTTGCATATCTATCGTGTATTATAAATGAAATCCTGTTATTTCCAAGGTGGTGGAGATTGCTCCTGCGTTCCAACTGGACCCTCATCTGAGAAACCGACTTCACGCCGATGCTGTCAACCTCGCCAAACAGGTGTGTTTTTGTGTTGAAGCCAATACCCGTCACACACGCAGCTCTTGTGATTTCTGCTGTCTCTTTTCCCATTTCTCTTATTTCAGTGTCATACAGGCATTTCCCCAAGGTTCAGGTTAACTAGAGCATTTCATTACATTCTGGGAAAATGGTCCTGAATGAATTAAGAACTCCTCCTTAATCACATTTTAATCATTAAGCATACAAATGAATAGCTGTGTATTTTAATATTGTTAAATATTCATGTGGCTGCGGCAGGATGTTAAGGAAGCTTTTTCACGAGGAAGCAGTATTTCCTCTTACGTTGTCGAGGCAGGTGTCAGCACGTTGACTTTGCCGTGTTGCAGAGTTTTGACCACTTGTTAAAAGAAGTTGTCCAATTTGCGGAAAAATATCTCACTGCAGCTGAAAACGCGTCGGGTTGTGTTTAGGAAGCCTGGGCAAACTCACCAATGCTCTTCATTTTCTCCGTCTGTAATTGGTCTGCAAAACAACTGGATTCTCCCCAGGAATTTTAATGCGGCGTCTACCTGTGATTCAAATGAAGGGGACATTAGTGCTGTGCAAAACTGTGAAAATGTAAATGCAATTTGAAAATGGGTGGAAATGGATGTCAACAGTGCCGACAGTAAATGCATTTCTGGAAAAGAGTGTTTGAACAGTTTTTGAGTGCATCTGTCATGACCAATTTTATGATTATTGTCACCAATTGTGCACGCCACTTACGTTAAGAAAAAAACACACAAAAAAAACACATTCCTCACACCGTGGAAGCTCCCCTAGTATTTAGCCTTCTGAAAACGGTTATATCACAGCTGGTCTGGCTTTAATATTGCCGAAAAGTTGGCTGAACTACAGTATGACAGCATCACTTAAAAGTCAAGCCTCATCTCTCAGAGGAGATTTCAGGTAATGGCCTTTTCAGGTAATGGCCCAGTTGAGGAATGGAGAGAGGTAAAGAGGGGAAGAAGAGGATGGGGCTTTGCTAAAGAAATAACCTTGATGGTACTGATGGAGACATGGTTACATGAGAGCGGGAGAGAGACAGAAACTTTGTGAGACACTCATGATCTCACCTCGCTCCCGTAGTTTACTTTGTTCAAGCTCCTGCCATGACTTGTCCCCGCACTTTATTCATGTCGCTCCTGAAACGACAATGTTGTGGACAACTGGTACCAACAAGAGTACAGCGTGCACACCTGTTTAGTATTCTTGAGAGGACTTTCGATTGACTCGGTACAAGGACGCATTTCAGCTCCATCGCAACGGGCTGTCTAGACGAGAGCGCTCGCTGTTGATGGTTGCAGGAGGAAGATTTTTCTCCTGTTTCCAAACCTCAAATTCAAGATTTCAGTTTCAAGCTCTGTTGTCCGGCTGGTATAGAACAGCAACTTAAAAAAATAAAGTGAATTGCTTGAATACAGGATTGAAGACCGATTGAAGTACGGCTTTTCTACACGTTTACATCATGCTTACATTGGAGGAGCTCAGCCCCGAACACCGAGAGACGAGCAATTGCTGCAGTGTGATAATAAATTACACCAAAACACTAAAAAGTACAGATGAAAGAGTCTCAGAGCTTATCAATACTCCAGTCTTCAATCTCTGCTCACAAGTATCGTAAGATAATAGTGTATAGAGACATTTTATAAGGAGTCACACACACAACTAAAGCATCAAACCTGCAGCGTTTGCAGATTATCACCAGGGGTCTCACTTCCTCATGGCCTCATCCTCCATTTTTCTTCTTCTAGACTCCGCGCCCCCTCCTCCTCTCCTCCCTCACTCCCATCCTTGCATTTCCCTGCTATGTGTTGTGATTGCATTTCACATTGTGCTAGTCCCCACAGTGAAGGCTTTCACTTCAGAGCAGAACCCAGCTCTCACTGCAGGTAGTGAGACCGGCTCCCTGAGCAACGCTGAGGCTGAACTTTGGTACTTGGCTGGGTATTATTAATGAGTGTGTGTTTGTCGCAGCCCGCGTGTTTATGCGCGTGAGAGACATCTATTTTTAATGTGTTCTGGGGTCCTTATACAATAGGAAATCATGGAGACGGTTATTCACTGTGCACAAACAGACACATTGCCAGGTACTTGTTGTTGTTCTCTCAGGTGGCCAGTTTCCCACAGTTTGCCATTCTTGTCAAGACATTCAGTTCCCCCGACTCTTTCCGTGCTGCACTCACAGGTAGGCGCCTGGACACATTGATGTGTGCGTTCCGATTTACAGTGTAATTGGGGCCTTTTTTAATTGGAATCGGCAGCTCATTGAAATGTCATGGCAAAGTGTTAACGGACATTAAACCGCCATTGTGTCCCGTATGACACATGCAGTCTCTCCTGCTTTTTGCCTGCACTGACACTAAAAGTCTCCCACTCTTGTAAAAACACATCTGGTGTACACACAGAAGTAAAAAGACACACACACACACACACACACACACACACACACACACACACACACAGTCCAGACTCTGATCCCACACACACACCCAACGCACATGCACGTCTTTCTCCCATCACCCCGCCCACACCTGCCATTCCTCGGCTCTTATGTGGTCTTAATCGGCGGCTCGTGGCGCTCTGTCCCCCTTTATCTCGCCGTCTGCTCGTATCGCCCATCTTCCCTTTATCGGCAGCCTCCATCTGAGGAGCGCCGTCGTCTTTGAACTCGCTTGCAGGCCACAGCGGTTCCTGATAGAAGCTCCTAGAGAACAAAGTTGCCTGGCAACACTGGCGGCTGCAGGAAGTTGCTTCGGCTCCCGGTTGAAAGGGTTTGAGGTCAGAGGGGGCTCTCAAGCCAGGGCTCACAGGAAAATCTGAGATCTCGTCAAACTGCCCACTTATGTGCTGAGACAGACAATTTCTGCATCCCCGTTTGCAGATGTTTTTTGTTTCTCCTCGCACCAGCCCGCTGATTGTCTGGAGGCCATGTCTCTGCTTGGTTGTCCTTGTGTCTTCAGAAGACACAACTATGGCTGACATTTCATTTAACCGACGCATGCGATATCTCAGCCAGTCCTGATTTCTATTAATGATGCATCTCTCTATAGCAGTGTGAGGTTTTCATAATCAGTGATTGGACCCCTGATTGGGCGCCTCATTGTCTGTTCATTCAGCCATGATTTCTGCTTTTCTAATACCTCCGACATCTGTGTTGCTTTGCAGCAGTTGTATCTGAAGTGTTTGCATCTGTCGGTGGTTTCAGAAGGTTTGAATGCAGCAGTCCGTCGGAGAATACACTGCAGGTAGCGGAGGACCCCTGTGCTTTGGTTTTGCTTGGTGAGCATTAGTTTTGATGACGAGAAGTGGGTTTGAGTACTTAAGGCATAAATCCCCCTTTCTCAACCATCAACAAGTTGTCCATGCTGCCTGTGAGGTGTGCAACGTCTGTGCCCACATGGGCTGTGGTTTACCCTCCCAACACATATGCTGCACACTCCTATGATGGACTGTAATCAGACAGACATAAAATACCATGCCTCAGATATTATATTAGATCAATCTCAGGGCTCCACAGTCAGGCAAACTGGCAACCAACTCTTGTTAGCATATTAAAAGATGCACGTCTAGGAAATGGGTTTTCATTCCACCCTGGGAGCAGGGACATTTGAATCCACCAGGAGGTTTTTGTGGGTGTTGGCCAGCTTGTCCAGTTCCTGTGGTCTCCGGTCTGTGGTGGAAATTATTCTTATTAATGTCCCGGTGAGAAATAAATGCGATGAGAAGGCTCTCAAATGTCTAAAGTATTTTATTGAACAGACACTTTGAAATAATTCAGCTGAATGGATGGAGCGCCTTCCCCACGGATGGTTCGGAGGTCGAACAAAAAGTCAAAGGTTTTACAGAGTATATATGTTTCACACAAACTGCACATTGTGCCTTATGACCGGTGCTGCTATTCCTGCTTGTTGTGAGAAAGGGTTTGTATGCTCTTCCAACCATCAGGTTGAGTCTACAACATGTAATGTCCAGACATATTAATACAACCCTGCCTTTGGCCATATTTATATCCTGACATTTCTTTTCACTGTCTCACCCACACTTTGGGCTTTTTCCAGTGACTCTCTGAGCCGTCTTTGTTTTCTGCCAAATGTCCAAGCTTCTATATCACAATCGGGATTTGGCAAAGGTAGCTGCAGTGAAGGATTATAAGCAAAAAAACGTCATTAGAATTGAGTGAATTAAAAGTGCGTGTGGTCGGGTTGAGAAAGCATAGCAGAATCAAACCAAATGAATAAATGAGTGCTTCCGTAAAGCATCTGTGGACGTGTGTCTGTATTATATATTAAAGTGTGTGTGTGTGTGCGTGCGCGCGCATCTGTCAATCCACCAAGGTTGATAAATGTGGAATTAGTTCTGCTGTCAATCACCTTGGTGACGGTGAGTGCAGAGATGACACGCCCGAGCTCAGACGAGCCTTACACACACTCACACTATATGAAGGGATTGACACTTGGCCCCTGGAGGTGGTCTGTGTACTGTAAACATTATTACTACTTACAGACTCCCAAACGCCCTGACTGCCTGTTTGTTCCCATTTTTGACTTCGAAACTAGCAGCACTTTTTGCCCTGAAAGCATATTTTAATATTCCATCAGGAAAACCAGCATTTGGAAATGGGCTAGAAAAAAAAATGTTCCTGTCCTTTTCCCAGTGAGCTCATGAATCAGTCAGTTTTCCTTTCTCTAATTTACTTATTTATTTTCTGCCTCTTTCTGCCTTTTTTATGTGTTCAGCCCTTCACTATTTATCTTGACTTCTTTATCGTTGTCTCCATCTGTTCTCTTTCCTGCCGTGGTTCTTCTTTGTACTGTGTCCTATTCAGGCCTCTTTATGCTGTGTTCACACCAAACGCGGCGCAAATTAGTCGCGCGAGTAGATTACATGCAAAGTCAATGCACAGACGCGCTAGGTTGCGAAGACGTGAAATTTTCGCTGTGCGGCGCGATAGACGCGTTTGAGGTGGCGCGAGTTGAAATATCCCAACTCTGGCGGAAAACATCGGGCGGAGCAACTATGACTCGCGCGTTTTTTTCCGCCAATCAGCGTTGAGAAGCTCCGCCCGTCACCACCGCCGTCTTACCGTTGCTGAATCAAACTGTTGCTGCTCCGCCTGAAGTAGCACTGGTAGCGGCCGTCATTCAGATGCTGTTGTGGGACTACGGATAATATTATGAACCCAGACACGGTGGAGTTTGATGTTCCGACGTATGTGGAATTTACACAACAAGTATAAAGCAGAACTAGTGGTTATTTCCATGGTGTATGTCAAAAACTGTATCTGTTTTACGGAGATAAGCCAGACGCAGTTCCTGGAGGAGTCAGTGACATTCACCGAGCTGTGTGCGGCTACGGATGGTGTTATGAACCCAAACACGAGGGCGTTTGATGTTCCGACATGTTTGGGACTTCCACAACAAGTATAACGCAGAAATAATAGTTATTTATTCCATGGTCGATAGCGGAAATGAAAGCTCCTTTCACGGAGAGAAGCGACGGTGATAAGCCACGCCTCCTTTGTCGCGGTGCGATTTCTCGTTTGGTGTGAACACCTTTTTTTTCACTTGCGCGAGTAAACTGAAGCGGTAAACGCGGGGTGAAAAATCAGCATAATGCTGCGTTCACAATTATTGCAGAGATGACACCTTAGTTTCAATTAATAGAGCAGGGTCGACAATGTCAAAGTTGATAGATGGATGATTTAGAATCGGCCTTCAAGGTGACCCAAGACTAAATGCGTAAAAAAATAGAGATCCAAGCCAATAGCGCATTGGTTACCAAACTGTTTTGCTTGTGACCCCTTAAGGCTTAAAGCAACCTTGTGACGTGTGGTTTCTTATGCCTGAGTTGTCGCCACTCTGGCCAGAGAGTGATGTTTGATTCCCAGTGATTCATTTACATAGTTTTTAAAGGGAAAACATCAGAAAGAGAAACAGTTTGTGGAGTGAAAATATCTCCGGTTGGGAACTACGCCATTAGTGTCAAAGGTTATGTGTAAACTCTGGGTGCGTTACAACAATTAATACTACTACTACAAATAATAATGATAACTTCATTTGTATACTGCCTGACATACATGAAATGCAGCTCAAGGTGCTTTAGAGTTTGCTCGTAAAAGCAACACACACACAACATAAATCAAATACAAAGCATAAACAAAGTTAATAAAAATAGAGTAAAGGCTCCAATGAGAAGGCAGATAAATAAAAGTAGAAATCACTGTCGTAGAAGAAGATAAAAATGTACTACATAAACTAAATGCCTGCCTGAATAAGTAGGTCTTCAGTTTTTTTTTTTTTTTTGAAGTGTCGGCAGAGCGTGCATATCTAATGTGCTGCCCAGGCTGTAGCGTCGAGGAGGGGGGTAGCTGGAAGCATTTCCCCCCGACTCGTTTTTGTGCGCTACTTCGGGCACAATTAAAATACCAGCGCTTGTTGGTTGATAAGGAGTAAAAAAAACTCTGAAATGTAAGAAGGTGCTATATCATTAAAAAAGCATTGTATGTGTGTACAACAACCTTAAACCCAACTGTAAAATAAATGGGCAGCTAAAAAAGGCACAACATGCTCTCTCTGTGGAAAGTCTAGGTTCTAAATGGTAGGCCAGAGGAGAGGGCATCACAGGAGCCCAACCTGCCGGTAATGAACGTGTGAATCCATTTCTCAGCTTCCTTCTTTCTTACTTTGGCAACATTTCTCAGGTAGAAGACGGCTGTCTTGGTCCCTTTTGCTCATATCTTCACAACTTAAGGGTCCGAAACGACACCGGGGGCAGCAGGATGTGTGAAACCTCCACAAGTCATTACCACATGCACAAAAACATTGTCTTCAGTCTAAAGAATACCGTACATGTCAGCTTTGTGCATGTAGAATAAACATATGTTTGTAATAAGTAAGTAAGTGTGTGTGTCTCTCCATTGTCTGCAGAAATCTGTGGCGTGTGTAATGCAGGATGCATAAAGTAGTGCTGGAGCCTTGCATCTCAGGGTGACCTTGGCTCTCGCTGATTGGATGGGTGCTATTTTGGGCATCCTCGTGCCTGCAGTATCCTCACGCCTGTGTTTGTCGATTCAAAGCCCCGGATTTAGTGCGATATTGAAATGGGCAGTGCTTTTCCGAGTGCAGAAGGACCTGTTTTGAGAGGAGCATGGGAGGCTTCTTGGGGATGGAATCCCCTGGGCAGGAAAGGCAGCCATATGAGACTAGTAGGGAGGCAGAGGTGGCGGTATAGATGGAGGACGAGAAAGGAAAAGAATGAAGAGGAGGAAGGAAGCGGGACAGAAAAAGAAGAAGAAGACGACAAACCTGCTGCTAATGAAATGAGACTTAAAGAAAGGGACTGAGGGTGTACAGAAACCAAGTGAGGTGGTCAGAGGATGCAGGGACCGAGACAAAAGCAAGTGAGGCAAAGAGAGAGGGGAGGTATTGATTCTTTCTGCCAGCTGGGGGGAAACTCAAGCCAACTGTGCTTTCTGAAATTAGAGCCAAGGGAAAGGTGGAAGGATGGAGGGGAAAATGGTGGGGAGGAGAGCAGCAAGCAAACACGGGCACTGTTTGTGTCACATTGTGCAGCGAAGAACAGCGAAAAGTGCACGCTCATGAATAATATATGGTCACAGCGGCAGTTGGTACAGAGGCAGGAGAACTGTACTCAAAACTGCGAAATGATCCAGATCTGTAGACGCTGGTCTTTTTTAGTTTTTGATTGGGCTTCATGTTCGCCGCGTTCCGTGACGAGAAGAAAGCGATGGGGGAAACTGCCATAAAACAAACAGATGTGCATAATTCATGCGGGTGAGATCAAAACTAAGCAAGGAACACATCACGCCTACAAAACGACCGTCTAAAGAATCAAAGCACATCTGATGCCAGACAGATGACACAAAGGATGCGGATAACATCGCCTGAATTACCCACGCAATAACACCGGGAATGGAAATGGCAAGTTGGAATGGCCCTCAAGGCAATCATGGGTCAAATGATCGTAGTAACGCGTCTGGTTTGGTGGAAACAAACAAACGAAGTGCTTTAAACGGGGGGGGGGAGGCGGCGCCGTTCTTCATTCTGCCGCCTGCACCTTACTTATTATAGTCCCCGCTCGCGTCAGGAAGGGCACAGATGGGAATAATATTGACTGCGTTTAAGTCCGTTTACCGGCTGACTTAATGAAACGGAGTCGTTGTAAATGTAATGAGCCGAGCCTGCGCTTCTCACATGAAACTTACCCGCCATGTTTCAAAGGGGCCGTAAAATGTGTCGCTGGCGGGAGGCTCGGCGGCAATTGTTGGAGAATTTATTTTTGGTCTCTGCTGCACTTTAGCCGCGAATGCCCCGACATAAACGTTTATTTTATGTGGTTGCAGTCTTAGAATGGCTTAAGTTTGCATGTTAAATCACAAGGAGCTGGCAATTTAGCTTCATTGTTTTACTGAATACTTCATTTTGACTCGAGCACAGTGACCCTTAACTTGACATTAAACTCTGCAGTCGGTCCGTTTAGTTATTTTCTAATTGGATTAACGAGTGATGGCTTCTGCCCAAAAGACATTAGTCCCAGACTACTGACAGGCGTGCTGGGCTACTTTTTTGTTGTTGTCAGAATGCTTCTAAATTGCTCTGCAGCTTGTAATGAAATCATCAGCGTCACATTGGGCTGTTGATTCCCTGTCAGGCCTCATTTTGCAATGCTGACGACCTTGCACTACATTATTCCCCATAAGGAATCCTAATGATGCAAAGTATATCTGGACGGGCTGTACTGTAGCTCCCTGCCTCCTGCCAGCTCTGCCCTCCGAGGCCTGGGAGCAGATATGAGGAACACGGTTTCCAAAGAAATCCTCTAAAGCGAGCAGAAGAATTGCGGCCATGATGTGCTGCAGCATGCAGTAAAAAGTGGAATCTCTCTGATGAGAAGAGATGGAAGAAAGACAATTTGCCTATGGGGAAATTAAATTGGAAAGATGGGACTTTTTATTTTTTGTGTGCGTGTTGACTGAACAAACGGCTGGAGCACTTTCTCTCTGTTCTCACCACAAAGTGAACGAAACGGAAAACGGCAACGCTTGTGTTTCATTGAAGAGAAGGAAGCGAAGAACGGGAGATGCCCTTCCTCCCCCTCACTTGCCCTCTCCTCCCTCACCTCTCCTTTTTAACTTGTATAAGACAGCAAAAGCTGCTAATGAAACACACACACACTGGCATCAGCAGTTTTCCGTATTTACAGTGGCTCCCTGATTATGCACATGGGATAAGACTTCAGTCAACTTACTTCACCTTCTTCCCTCTCGTCTTTCTCTTACCCCGCCCTCTTTCTTAGAGAATAATAGAGACCGTTACCTGTTCAAAAACACTTTGATTTCTGTCTCTTTCATTTCCGTTTCCCCTTTGTTAGAAGAAGAAACTTTATTTGTCATAGTACATACTTTTACATACATACATGAAATGTATTCTTTGCATTTGACCCATTCTTAGTATTTTAAGGAGCAGTGGGCAGCCCCTAGTGAAGTTCCCGGGGAGCAATTTAGGGTTAGGTGTCTTGCTCAGGGACACTTCGACATGTGAACTATGGGGAGACTGGGGATCGAGCCGGCCACCCTGTGGTTGCAGGACGACCACTCATCCCCATGAGCTACAGCCGCCCTGTTCCCCCTCTTTCTTGCCCTTTCTTTCCAAGTCTCAGTCTGAATGGCACTCTGTCTGTACACGCACACAATACTCATCAGCTCTCCACTTTTCCCGTCCAATCATCCACTATCTCGTTCTCTGCTCTTACTTTTATTTATTTTTTATTAATCTTAGGGGAGAACTATAGCTTGGCTGCAGTTTTCTATAACAAGCTTTTTCAATGTGTGAAAGAGCGGATTAAACAATCAACACGTATTACGCCCGCAAAGTGTTCCAAATGGCGTGTTTGATTGTTAATTAGACGCCTTCGAGAAGATTTTTTTTTTGTGTGTGACACAAATAGGGAGCAAAATTAATATTATAATTTTTTTTTTTTTACCCTAATCACCTAAAGTGTCTTCAAAATGTATTTAAAGTTACAATGCATATCTTTAAAGGCCTCAAAATGACAGAAAGATCCACTTTATTTTATTCACAATTATTTCTTTTCTTCTGGCGGTTGACAGTATTTTCTGATGTATGGAGTGATGCAAAGGGGTATCCCACTAATGACTGAGCGAATTGTAATAAAAAGCTATTAGGTGTTTATGAAGCCTTTTTAAACTATTTTTGTGTGCAAAAATGCGTGTGAGTGGAACATAATTCACTCCATCAAAGCATCATGCAAAAGCATTGTACATCACATAAACAAATATTGACATCTGAAAATATCTATCATACAATCGATTACTGTTATATTGTCCAGCTCTAATTGAATTTCAGTGATGTTCTGCACAGGATTGATTTTTCTACGTGTTCTGAACGAACGCACACTTATCAGGGGGAGAAAAAAAACTGGTGCAGATATAAACACGCATTCTTACAAAGATTGAGGACATGGAAGTATAATTGCAGTATGTGCTCGCCTGTGGGCACACTTCAATTCAGTGATCAACACAAATAAATACGCTGTACACAAAAGGGATTAAAAAAAACAAACAGATACACATTCTCACGTGGAAAAGGAATTGACACAAGGCATGCAGATCGCACATGCATGACGAGGAACAAGCAGAACATCATCCCTCTTCTTTATTTATGTATTATAGCCACTTTCCTTCCCTTGTGTGTTCTCTCTCGCTCTCTCTCTCGCTCTCTCTCTCTCCTCCCCCCCCCCCCCCCCCCCCCCCCCCCCCCCAGTTCCTTGCTCCCTCTGGCTGTGTCAAATGCTGCAGTGTGGGTGTCTTGGCTCGGAATACATCCAAATCTTAGTCTTGACACACACGCATGCACACACCAAGCAGTGTGCGGACACACACACGCCACTGCAGTCTTATGAAGTCGGGGAAAAACCCATTTCTGCCCTGACTACCTTTTGGCAGGAGTGAGAACTAGTGAGGGAAGCGGGGAGATAAAGGAGGGCGGGGGAGTGATGGAGGACGGAGTGAGATGGAGGGAGGTGTGCTTGGAGTGATGAAGCCTTGGCGAGCGCATGGGAAGGAAAATAGCGTTTGGCCTGATTTGGGGTCCAAGTTACTAATCGTGTACCTCCGCAGAGAATAGATTCAAGTGCGTTTTGTGTGTCGTGTCTGTGATTCAGTAGACAACGGCTGTGTGCGTGGGCTGACATTAATCTTTTTGTGTGTGTGTGTGTGTGTGTGTGTGTGTGTGTGTGTGTGTGTGTGTTGTCATAGCTTGTATTTGTGTATAGGCATGTATGCACCCGCCTTGGTCCAGCTGTGTGTGTTTCTGGATGCTCTTTGATCGTTAGACAGCTGTATTCACTTCTGCTTCTCATCATTATTCACTTCTGCTTCTCATCATTTCAGAGACAACAAGCTCATTATGCTTCCATTAACTGCTGACAGAGCGACGGGTGAATGAGGGCGAGAGGGGACTGAGAGAGAGCGAAAGTGAAAAAGAAAGGGGAGGCGCGACTGGCTGACTTACCCAAAAAATTAGCGATAATGCCCCATATTAAGAGAGATTTGAGAAGAGGGATGAGCTGGGGAATAGGAGAGGCTGGACGAGGTGAAAAGAAGGATATAAGATCAGAGAGGAGCTGGTGGAGAGAGGGGAGGGGGCCTTTTAAAATGAAGCGGGGCCTAAGTAAGATGTGAAAAGAGGGATTTGAGAACAGCGGGTGCAGTCGATTGGAGTGGTGATGGGGAAGACGTCTCGACGTTTTGACTGGCAGCTCGTGTGTTTATTTGAATTCACCGCACACTCGTCGCTGTATGGAATATCTAGTCTCAATTACAGGCTTTACTTTCGCTCAACATAGTCGGCATTTGGCCAGCATTTGTTTTTGGAATGATTTAGAAAATGTTTTTGTTTACCAAAGATTCTTGATTCTCGATGGCTGGAGCAGACGCAAACTTAATTTGAATGGCCCAGGCATTCCTGAACGGGCAAGTTATTAGATTTAAGGATGCAACTGGAAAGGTGCACTCATTAGAGCACATATTTGATTGAATGAACACAGCCCACAGTTGGCTGAGCTGAGGCGTTGCAGTCAGCTGGGTGTGTAGTTCTCACTGGCATGGTTTATTGGTTCCTTTTTTTTTTTTTTTATCTGGCTGTTGGTTGATAAAATAACTGGATTTGCAAAGCTCTGAGGCTAACTAATGTGTTTATTTTAATCTGGTCTCTTCTTGGATTTAATATACAATGTGTCAACAAGTGGCAATCAGTCAGTTATACAGCAATATCAACCCACGAGTGCATAACCGCGAGTGCATAACATGAAGGAAGTCGTGTTACATTTTTATTTGAAAGAGGACGAATGTATAAAGCTTTTGAAATCAAATTAAAAAATAAAAAAAATACAGTCTTACTTTACAGTGTCAAAATCTCAATGTGGTTTTCAGAGAATGTTCTCACAATTTACCAGAAAGCGTTTGTAATCCCTTTAGCGCGTGTTGTTTAGTGTACCTGCAGTGTAACGGAAAATAAATCAGATTACTGTAATACGATTACATGTAACCTTACAGTGCGGGGCAGCCACAGTGGCACTTTGCCTCAGGTAAATTGGTCATAGCAGCATGGACGCACCACTGCTGTAGAAATGGAGAGCTAACAGATCGAACACATTGTGGTCACCTCGCGCCAGAGAGATGTGAGGAAGAGGGCGGGAAGGAAGGAAATATGGACGGTGGAGCTCGTTGGTAGACATTTTAAAGCTTGTGACGTGTAAGTGTTCTAGTTGAGTGGAAAGAAAATCCATAAAACAAAAATATAATGGCTCCCAACTTTTCCTGAACAGCAGAATAGTTGTATTTTTGTATTTCTTTATGACTATAATACCCTATAGACTTAAATGTCTCCAGGCATTAAAAAAAAGGTCTATTTTTGACCTTTTTAGGCTTTGTTGCAGGCATATAAAACCAACATTTTTCACACATGCAAGTCAGCTGTCAGTGGCATTTCATAAAAGGCCAAAGTTGAGGACACGAGGTTTCTGCAGGAAACGGAGAAGAAACTTGAAGGCAAAAGAGACGGGAAACACAGACGGCACGGTAAAGGTTAGGAGACCAAGGAGGGAGAGGGAGAGGGAGAACAAGAACGAGAACGATGTGGAAACCACACACACACACACACACACACACACACACACACACACACACACACACACACACACACACACACACACCGTATAGCAGTTCATTTTAAGTCATAAAATGTGACAGTTTGGGTCGCCCTGCAGACAGTGAATCAGCCCACAGAAACTTTCTCTGACCTGTGCTGTGTTATTTCGGGAAGATTCTTCCTTTCTGTCCCTGTCCCTTCAGTACTTCTGAAGTTATGGCGGCACTTTGCACTTGATGTCTCTCTTTTTTTTTTTTTTTAATTGATAGTAAACAGATTTTATGAGCCCACAATTCTGTTTGTCCACACGTGGACTGTAAATTACCGTTAGGTGTCTTCTGTGGCCTTTCCTCTCACTCTCCATTCTCTGTGTGTGCACTTTATGGCTGCATCGCTTCCAGACTATATGTACAACTCCCATTACACTGCCGCCTGATGGCCTCGCAGCTTCCGTTTTGCTCCCCAGGATCTCAAGCAATGCGAGGAAAAATCGACTGAATGATATAGATTCCTTTTTATTTGATGTATCGTCGTTGATGTGTCGCACACGTGCGTTTGTCTGCAGCGACAGATTTGTTTGTCATGCAAATAGCCGCTTGAAAGCCCAGAAATAATTCAGCGCGCAACAATGTGTATTGCAAAGCGTATATGCCAATTTTGATGGTCTATAGCAGCCCTCTTAAAAATACGCCCATTAGCTCTCAGTCATTAAATAATCCCCCGAATGATATCCGTGTCTATTTAGTTCCTGTTCGACACCTCGTTACATAAATGTGACAACATATTTTTTTAACCCATCAGTCACTGTGTGATGCAGTTGCATTCAGGTACAGTAAAGGTTGCAACAACGAGAGATAAAATACATGACTTGAAGTGCAGTGTAATATATTTATACCTTGATTACTATCTCTTATGCACAAAGAAAATACTGGGAAAAGTTTCATGTCTCAAGCAAGATTAGTTTATGGAGAAAAGAAAGACGACAACCATCACACAACACTGCTAATCGTCAGAGAGTCGTCTTCCATTTTGTTCAAAAGATGAATGCAGCAAATGGGAATCGGACAAACGCCGTCAGTTCAACAGATGGATGAAGCCACCAGTGTCACATATTCCAAGTCGGCTATTGTCATCTTAGTCTGCAGTTCGCTGACATGAGTTGCGTACTGTACCGCTTTAAACCTTTCGACTCCGCTGCGTCTTTATCGCCCGTCCTTTCATCGCTCTTGCGTCACACGTTTCAGTCATTATTCATCTGCAGGCTGGCTGGCTGCTAACGCCCCGCCGTCAGGGTCTCTCGCAGTAAATCCAGCTGCACTTTGGTTTCGCTCGTAGCGTTTCTCGGTCATTCTCTATTTATCTCAATGTCTTTCGCTCGATCTCTTGCTCCATGTAGTTTCCCTCGCTTTGTCTCCGTTTACCCCCCTACAGCCCTTTGCTCCATTCACCAACTACCTTCCCTCCATTCTTTTTTTCTTCTTCCTCTTTTCGTCACTGCCCCGTCGCTGCGCTGCCATCTGTCCATCTGTGACCTTACTCTTGACTTTTCTTTTTTTCCTCTTTCTTAATTTTTTAAATATTTCTTTTTAGATGAAAAGGCTCATTATTTGAGGGCCTGCCAAACCTGGAAGCAGAGAAAAGAGTTTTTGAAAGAGGAGCAAAGGCCAACTGCCACTTACAGAGGAGATGGCACTGGGGACAAACTGTTTTGGTATCGAGCCATGTGGAGGAAGAGAGCGAAGAAATCTGACGGGAGAAAAGCTGAGGGAAGGATCAGAGAGCAGTGAAGTGAGGGAGGCTGCAGGAGAAGGGAGAGGCTGTCACCCCAGAGAGAAGTGGGTTATTTGTAGGATATAGGATTTTAGCTTTTTTTTTTTTTCATGGGTAGTCCGCAAGCCGCGATGTACATCCTCATCGGCAGACGGGGGTTGGTATTATTTGGCGTAATGAGTGAGGAAAAGGCCCTGCGTCTGACCTTCTGTGTTGGCATTCATTCAGGCTGCTGAAGTGTCCTTCAGAATAACATGATGTCTGCACCAGTGTTGGTTGCTCAGTCTGACCTCTGACCTCTCAGTCCATTGGTAAACATAACGAAGCTACGCTAAAAAGGAGGACTTTTTGAGGAGCTTGAGGAGGTGCTATAATTGGAATTATTATAGCTTCAGTAATTAATTTTACGAGTCGTGCTTAGTGGCATGGCTCTGGGGAAGGCAATATTGCTGATGTCAATCCGCCACTTTGATGCTGACTGAAATATCTAAGTAGAACCTAACCGATCTGCTATTTATCAAAAGATTCTGATGTCTTCCAATAAGACTTACCCGTGTGTCAATCACATTGTGAGATTTGGCACACACTCTTCCCTCATTAGTATGTGTGCTGTGGTTGAGACACTTCCTTACAGCTTAAGCAGCACGGGGAAGAGCGTAGACTCCCATAATTTAAACATCACATAAGGCCACAGCTGCAAACCCATTTTAAACTTGGGTGTTCTGGTCCCCAAACTGAGAAGCTGTTCAGCGTGCATCATGTAATACTAATGACCACGCTCAGCAAACACTTAAACACGGGGTAATGTGGCCATCGATTTCAGGAGGGTCTCAATACTCTACGTCCAAACACAGGATCCTCTCCGTGAGAATAATAATGCGGCATAATGTATTGCTGCTTCAGACTCTGTATCCCGGCTTCTTTTCCTGCGGCATTTGCAATATGTTTGTCTTCCCTGTTCCAAATTTGATGACCAAACATGTTGTCCTCAAATCCTTTTGGCATTAAAATGAATCCGCAGGAGTGGGTGGGGATGTGGAGAAAGAGGTGTAGGATGACCTGAATCTTGGTTGCCCAGGGTAGAAGTGAAGAGTATGGAAAAGGCATGATTGGACGGGGAAGGAAATAAGTGATTGACTTAAAGGCCGGAGAAGGACTGAGATGAAGGGATGAATACATGAATCGGTAAACGGATGGAGGGATTCCTGGCCAAGCTCCTTTCCTATTACAGCTGGGATGAATATGAACGTGTGTGTGTGTGTGTGTGTGTGTGTGTGTGTGTGTGTGTGTGTGGGCACACACACACACACACACACACACACACACACACACGATTGTGTTCATTATGATCATGCTTAGTGTGCCTCTGGACACGTATACGCGCACATTGCTGCATACGTTTGCGCCCCTGTGTGTTTGTCGATTGCCTACAATGTGCTCGGGTAGGTGAGCGCCGCTGCTTTGGCAGCTTGCTGTAGCAAGAGGATTAGAGAGGTGGCACCACGGAAAGCTGATCTATTTGCGAGTTCCGAGTGCGTGTTTGTGTTATTCTGCGGTTGTATCGGCAGTGAATCGGATGAGGGTTGTGTGCGTGTGTGTGCGTGTGTGTGTGTGTGTGTGCGTGTGTGTGTTGCGAGCCTGAAAGGGAATTGGATCAGATCACAGAGCATCTTGGCACCAGATTAACTCCAATCCCCACAAGAGAGGAAAGAAATGAAAGAAAAGGGAAGAAGTGAGCTGCAGTTAAAAGGAAGAAGCAGCGGTTTAGATGAGGGAGGGGGGGGGGGGGTGTACTGTAGGATCTGGTTATGCAATAACTGCTGGGTGATGGGACTACGCGCCTATAAAGTTGCTGTGAGAAGCACCTTGTTAGACAGCTTCTCATTTTCAGACTGTGATACCCTGTGATAACGGCAAAGAAAAAAAGAATCAGAGTTTATGTGATCAGCCTCTATTCCATGGCAGCGGCTATTCTCAAAATGAACGCCACATTTGCCATAAACTCTGTTGCCGTCATAAAGATGGTAGGACTCCTCCCCTCCCTTCCCCTGGTGACTGTGTGCAGTTCTTCTTTGGGCTCCACTGAAACATTAAGATGTAGTGATATTTCCCCCCCTTGTCTGTGCTTTACTCATTCCAGCCCTCAGCAGTGCCTGAAGCTTTGTTTTGGCATATTTTTTTGGGTGCTTTAAAGCAATCCAGCTCGTTCCCTGTACGGCCAGGGGAGCATTGTATAGTTTTATCGGTTGCTATAATCATTCCTCCAGTCCGTGCTGGTCATAAAGAGAAACTCTTCATGCAAAGAGACATTATAAAGTTCAAGTTTGTCTTTTAAAAAAACTAAAAAATAGTGTGAAACCAGACGGAAGAGACGGTGTAGCGCATAGCAGTTTATTTCTTGCTTACCTAGAGGCACAAATAGCTGTCAGTCAATGTGCCCACAAGTTTAAAAAAACCTACAGCTTTGTTTTTGGGTTCAAAACAATTGCGTTAAAGGAACAGAATCATTTAAACTCCTGGTGTCAGTCCGCTGACTCTTAATGTCACTCTGCAGTAAACCACACACACACACACACACACACACACACACACACACACACACACACACACACACACACACACACACACACACACACACACTCACACTCACACTCACACTAATGGGACCACCAGACAAAGCCATTTAACAGGTCAGTCCATCGATATACGATTGATTTGTTTTGTTCCTTCTGCTGCGTCATGCACATCACGCCTCAAGCTGCGCAGCATGTACCACATTACTCTTACTGCCCCTGGACATTTCACGACCCAGCATGCACTGCTTTCTGGCTGACGGACGTGGGGCATTGAGGGAGCTGGCAAGGGGGGGCTGGAGTAATCGGTTGGCTTTATGCGCGATGTGCAGTGAATCATCAATGTTGTTTTTCTCTTTTTTTTCCTCACAGGATTTGCATGTAGTGACAGCTATATGGCCGCAGCAACCTTGAGAAGAAACCATATTTTCCTTTTCAGGATGTAGGTGTATTGAGAGTGCTGGACGTATGACCTCTGAGAGTTTTTTTTTTTACTAGAGTTGAATTGGATTGAACATCTCTGAAAGACTGTCTTGCAAGTGCCTCCATTGCTTCTCTCTGTGGCTAATCAAAGTTTGTTTCTGTGCTTTTGAGTTCCAACACTAAAATCATTGTTATGCTTACAATGCTCGGAGTCTTTGTGCCCTTGCAGAGATGACACTGCGGTAAGACCCTCAAATAAATATGGTTTGCTCGACACAGTAGAAATATTTTGTCAGTCCCAGACTAATGGGACGCAATGTTTTGCTGGCAAGAGCAAAAAACAACAACTGTAATTATTAGTTATATGTACTACACCTGTTCCCGTGCACTAGAAACACCATCTCTTGGGGAATGGAGTTTTATTTTATTTTGTATGACACATATAAAAAGGAAGACACTCTACATTATATCAGTGGGGTGGAACGCGGTGTCATCTCTGACACGCTTTTCACCGTGTCTTCACTCTGTAACATTAACATAGCGTTGGACCGACATGGCACTCAGTCTAGACACATTGAGGCTAATCACAAGTTGCTGATCCAGAGCTGCCGAGCAGCCAAACGGGATCGCACGGGTAATGTTGCTGCACTTACAAGAGTCCGTGCGGCTTAAGTCCCAAACATCACTCGGCTTAGGCAAAGAAGATGAAGATTAGACAACGTGCAGTGCCAGCAGAAAACACACAAAACACTCGCACAGACAAAAGGAAAGTGGGAGCACTTCTCGAAAGTGCATTGTTCCATCTTTTCAGTGTTGCAGAAGACGAAGTAGCCCTCAGCAAATACACCAAGAAACCCAAACTCTCGCACACATTTATCAAGTGTGGAAATGATATCACTGCTAATGTTACAACAATGTGAACATAACTGAAATGCTCCAGAATAAAACTTTATTTTTTTTGCTGGGAACAGCGTCGTATCTTTCAACTAAAAATACATAATGTATAAAAGTACGAAGGGAAACATCAAGGACACGGACTCCCGTGCACCAACACATCCAGCAACTGGGAGGCAGCGTCCTGTTTTTGCTTTCAGAAAAGCTGAAATTCCTCGCCTGGTTGAAGGTTTCCATCTTTTTTCTTTTCTTTTTTTGCATTGAAATGAGGCCACAATCATCCCATTCAACCTCTTGTTGAATGGGACACTCTTTTGCGCGTTCCACCTCAGAGATGTCAGTCTGTGTGGGCAGCTGCACTTAATCATCTTCTCTTACTTGCTTTGTGATAATTATCCTCCTGGTTGCCGTGCGGTGGTCCGCAGCGCCGTTTCTGGCCCATTCCAAGAAAAATACTGCCAGTGCCTTTTGCTTTTTTTGGACTGTGATTTCTGACCTTGCCATCGGCAACAACAGAAACTACTATTGGATTTTCAAGATCAAACAGCGTTCTTATTTCTTTTGGACCCAGTGCTGTTTGCGTTCTTGCTGCAGCCTCACCTTGGGAGTGGAATCTGTGTGCAGCCAAACGGTTTCTCCCAAGATGCCTCTACTTTATGTGGGCTGCTGCTGCACTGACCTGTCTCCTCACCACTTCTCAAATGTCCTCCTCGGACATCAACGATGGGTTTTTAGCCCTGAGGATTCCAGGCAGCTTGGCGACACGCAGGACGAGGAAATGACCACTCGTTTTTGCAATCTGGGATCTTTATGCCGTCCCTTCTTTACTCCATCTGGTTGAGCGACGTTGTCACCCAACCTTTCTCTATTATTATTATTATTATTATTATTATTATTATTATTATTATGAACTCTTTGAGTAATGTTTGGCACAGCGAGGCGCAAAGGTGGAGGAGGACCAAGAGTCTTCATTGAATTAGGATTTTGACATCCTGTAACAACATGGCACGCATGTGATTTCAAGCTCAAGTGTTGGAAAGAGAGAGAAAGAGGAACCAGGGAGAGTGACAGTTCCTCCATCATCGAAGCTCTCTGCTATTCTTTCCCTCCCTGATTTACTCCATCTAATCCTCTTTTTCACTCCGGACGTCTCTTTGTCCTCTCTCCCCACCCCTCTAACGAAACACTGCGATTCCTTGCGTCCGTCCTCCATCGGTCCGTCTTTATCTCCCTCTCCCACTACTCTTGAACTGTTCTTAATGCACTTTGTTTCTCTCTCTCGCTCCCTTTGTGGCGCACAGTACCAGCTATCTGTCTCTGTCACTTCCTATTCAAAGCCATACGCCAAGGTCCATTCATCAGGGCTGTGATCGTTTTAGCACAATCGCTCACACGCACATTGTGGTCAGTTGCAGGAGCTAAATGTGTGAATGCACATTATTCTTTTAAAGAAATACCGTGCCGTGGTAGGATGCGTGTACGCGGCGCCCCCGCTGGCCGCACCCGGTGCTAATACAGCCCCATTGACTGTCGGACCTTATGAAACCCTGACCGCTCCATCTGTTGCACTGGCTGCTACTTCACTCACTGATTCGACGTGTGTGTGTGTGTGTGTGTGTGTGTGTGTGTGTGTGCGTGTGCGTGTGCCTGTACGCGTGGGGCTTTCACTGTTTCCAGTTGAGAAATGAGGCCTTGGGTACTAGCTGCAATGAAACATCTGGCTGCACACAGAAGTTGACGAGTGTGGCGTTGTGTCTGTGTATACGGTCAGTGTGTGTATGTATGTATGTATGTGTGCTTCTGTGTATTGTATTCATGTAGATACACACATTGATTTGCTGTGTGTGTGAAAGAGAGATTGTGTTTTCTTATTCCTGACTGTCTTTTGAGGTCAAGGGTTCTGTATTAAACATCAGCTGTCTAATTGTAGACAGCAGTGTGGGTGTTTTTTTGTAGGTTGGTTTTGTATGTATGTTTGTGTATGGGGATTCATAATTTGTGTGTGTGTGTGTGTGTGTGTGTGTGTGTGGGATCCCTCTAATGAGTCTCTCTGGTAAAACCTGTGGGGAGCTACAGATGCCATAAATGGGATTAATCTCCCTCTGCAGAGGAAACTCTGAGTGTCTCTGAATATCTCGACACAGATGATGTTTTACAAGGTTGCAGCAAATATTAATACATGTGTTGCATGTGGGTGTGTGTGCTTCGCTCCAGATCTGTGTCTAATTTCCTCCTGAGAAGAGTTTTCTTTACAGCAAACTTAATTATGCCAGCTCTGGGCTTAACGAGAGGCTGACGAGCTCTGAGCAGGTGTTGCCCGTGTATAATGCATCATGGATTCTATGTCATAACTGCAGCTCCAAAACCTTTTTGAGGCGGTTTAGCGTTTGTTTAGTTGCCAAATTCTAATCGCTGCAGATTTAGCTTCGGGCCATCTTTGTCTCTGCAATCCATCCCTCTCGCTGCCTCTGCCCATGCGATTGTCTTGACATTCACACTCGCCAAATGCTGGAGACGAAAGCAATGCCGACGGCACTAGGCCGGTTTAACAATTAAAGACGAACATGCATTTTTCTCTTTGAACACTGGTGTGACGGAATTAGTTTAGATCGTTCACTTCCTCCCGGTTTGTTCACTCGGTCTGATTCCCACAAAATGCTCAAGACTAGAGAGGGTGGGAAGGAAGCAACGAGCACACAACTGTCCGTGCAACAGATGGTTTCCGAGAGACACGCACAGATGTAGGTGGTGCTGTTGCCTTTCCTTGGGTTGCTCACATCTGTGCCTCCTGGGGAAATTAGATTTCCTGTTTTGCAGCTAGTGTTTTGGAGGTTTGATTGCTTGTAGCCCTCTAATTTCCTTCTCATGTTTGGATGTTGTTTTCGTCCCAATATTTTCTTCCCTCAAAATGGGATACATTTCATATTATGGCAACTGATTATAGGAATAATCAGTGATGCGGCTGGATCTGATTTGAAGAACTTGAGCTGCTCTGATTGGTTAAATTGGTGGAAACATTTGGAACGCCAATCCGATTGCTTTGCTTGAATAATCTGTGTAAACTCGCCTAGTCTCAAAGTTATAATGATAAATTTTTATTTATAAAGCTTTTACAAGGCAATTACACTCTGCTTGCAGCTCCCACTGGGCAAAATTAAACTCGAGCTGAGACGAGCCAAAGTGGCGTTTTGAAGGATGAGTATGGAAACGCTGGCGTTGGTCTACTAACATACACATTTCCCTCATAATTATCATGTTTCACCCTGAATGGCATGTTCAACTTCTCACAGAAAAAACATGGATCAGCCCATTCCGGGTGTTCCTATCTTAGCAAAGTGATTGCACTAGATGGTCATATATTGAGTTTTTATTTATTTATTTAGTCTTCCGAAATGACCTACGCAGATGCCGCATCAGATTTTAGATTTCTTTCACTGAAAAACATCTCTAAGTGGGGCAAAAACTATGACTGTAACAGCCATAATTAAAAGTTGAAATGGACATTAAAATCTAAATGGACATGTCCAGCCGTCGGTATATGATGAACATGTATAACTATAACCGAAAGGAATATAGTCGGTTAAAAGGAAAGCGTGACTAGATATTGGATTATGTGTTGTTATCGCCTCTTAAATGAAGAATATGTAATAAAACAAGCTATTGAATTGTTTGGAAAGGTATGAAGAGCATTACATTGCATTCTAAATGGTACATTTGCACACCGCAGTGCTGATTTAAAATGAGAACGATTCTTTTCCAAAAAGAGAAAACTGTCTTTTGGCAGACGAAATGAAAGTCCTTCATCAAGGATGGAGAGTTGGTCCAAACTAAAATGTATGAATCGACTGAACGTTTAGTATAAGCAGTTTGCATTTGCACTGAACGGTTTTGCAGATATAAGCATCATCGTGTGCTCTGATCCACATTTATATTTTCATATGTCAGCACACTGTCGTTCTGTTTCTTTATACTGAACTGATGCGACAGCAACCCTGGTCCTGTTTTCGCCTCGTGAGTCCGTGTGTGACTCATCATGGCAAAATGTGCTCCAGGAAGTGTGGTCCCACTTTACACCCCAGGCTGGTGACACGATAACAAGATGTGTAGTGTAATTTTACCATTGCTATATCTGTGTTTAAAAGAAAAAAAGTAATTTAAATCAATCTGACTGGGTTGCAATGTGTGCAGAGGCACACTTACGGTATCGTCCTATGTCCGTTGATGTGTGCTTGTTATTCGTGTAAAATATAAGGCCCAAGTCTTCAGAGGACATATTATCGTCCCGGCACCTGAGACACAAATTCCTGAACATTTATTGTACCCGATACTGATTGTGATTCTGATTGTGAAAATGGGCGTTTATGAGGACGAGTTCTCAATAAATCCCTTTTGATTAATTATCTAATTATTGCAGAGCAGGGAAATGATGAGAAATGCCCTTTTCCCTCTGTACAAATAAAACACAAAGCTTATCCCCCCCACACTCTTTTTATGTAGTCACATTTGCATGGAGAGAAGACAGTTTTTTTTTTTTTTTTGTGCTTTCGGTTTCACGGCTCATTAAGATGACTGAGTGCTCCTTCTTGAGTGTTTACACAACTAACATCATTACTTAGATAATTCAGAGCTGTAAAACTGCTTTCTCTTCATGTTGAGTTTTTCTCTCTTTTTTTTTTGCTGCAGGTGGGGCTACGAGAACGCAGGCACCGTGGAGTTCCTGGTCGACAGAAACAACAAACACTTCTTCATTGAGGTCAACTCTCGACTCCAGGTGGAGCACACGGTCACCGAAGAAATCACTGAGTAAGTAGCAGATGTTTACATGTGCGGAGGGCAGGCGGGCAGCTGGATGGTCATCTTTTTGTTTGGCGTCTTCTGTGCACAGACGGGTGTGCAGAGTCGAGGTGTTTTAGATGGTTCCCACTCCGAAAAGTTGCTGAAATGGAGAGAGTGAGGGTCGGACGTATGGAGGTGTAAGGGGGGAGGGTGTTGGAGAGGGAGAGAGAGGGGGGAGAGAGGGGGGAGAGAGGGAGAGAGAGAGGGGGGAGAGAGAGAGGGGGAGAGAGAGAGGGGGAGAGAGAGGAGAGAGAGAGGGGGAGAGAGAGAGAGAGAGGGGGAGAGAGAGAGAGAGAGAGGGGGAGAGAGAGAGAGAGAGAGGGGGAGAGAGAGAGAGAGGGGGGGAGGAGAGAGAGAGGGGGGGAGAGAGAGAGAGGGGGGAGAGAGAGGGGGGGAGAGAGAGAGAGGGAGAGAGGAGGGGGAGAGAGAGGGGAGAGAGGGAGAGGGAGCGAGAGGGAGAGCTTTACTGATGACCTGTGAGAGTCACTCGGCTGAAACAGATGGGTCTCAAACTAATACACGCACACACACCCCCCTCACACAAGATATAGACAGAAAAAAAAGCACACAGGTACAAGTATAAAGGCCCTCCAGACACACCAGAATGCTGCAATTACGCAAATTAATATTGGATTTCCTGCATAATTATCTCAATTAATGAATTAAACTGACAAATCAGTGCAACTAATAGGAAGTTATAAGCAGGAGGGGGGGATTTTGCATGGGAACTAAATTATTCCATCCCTGTTCCTATGGAAAACCCGACATGACTGACAATTTAGTTGGCTGCACTCGCTCGCTGTCTCAATCAGTGTCTGCTTTGGCACCTTCTTTGATCTCTTCTGTCTCTCAGTCTTCGCGTGAAAAGGAAATCAAACCCACTTTTTTTCCTCTTGCTATATCTGCGTTGCATCACAGCGAACTAAATCAGCTGCCTGATGTGTGGGGAAAACTCATCAGTTAAACATCGACGTCCCCGGCGATCATTAAGTCAACACAACCACCGCGTCACAACAAACAGTCAATTTAGTTTGCCCCAAACAGTTAATTTGTGTTATTTTGATTAAATTGGTGTCCACTTTTAAGTATATCCTGTCAGTTTAGGGTCTTTAATCTTTAGGCTTGCTCTAAAATGGGACTCTGTAATGATGATCCAAAAGGCAAATGTGGCAGCAAAAAATGTAGGTCTTGTATTTATTCATTTTTCTATGTAGGGCTGTAGTTTTCCGTGTTTTTTGTGTGTTCACCTGCCATACATTCTTCATTTGTGTTCACACCCCTCTCTCCCATATACTTGGTCTTCACTGACAAGGAAAGGAAACGTGTTATTATCTCAATAGTTGGAGGATTAAAAGCCCCTTGACACTGTTGGTACACACCCCACACAGGCCACTTCCTTTAGCTGATTAGACATCTTCCAAGGACTGTGTGGGCTTGTATAATCTGACTCTGCTGGGAACTTAGTTTTTTCTGGTTATGGCCAGGTTGTATTTCCCCTTTATGATTCCATAAAAAGCAGATGAAGCGTCTCAGCAAATTCCGTGTGTGTGTGTGTGTGTGTGTGTGTGTGTGTGTGTGTGTGTGTGTGTGTGGTGTGTGTGGGTGTTGTGTGTGTGTGTGTGTGTGTGTGGTGTGTGTGTGTGTGTGTGTGTGGGGGGGGGGGTACATTCAGTAAAAACACACAGCGTAATATTGAGGCCGAACACATTTTCCATTTTCTTCCTCAAAACAACTAAAATAATTATCAGACATGTAAAAGTGGTATATATTTAGTTTTTGCTTTGTGGGGGTATCATTAAAGTAAATCAAGACTTGTGTAGCTAGGGCTGGTGAGTGCTTGGCATGCAGGATATCAACGGATAATCGTTTACTATTTAGCTTTAATTTGGTATATCACCATGTTGTCTCTTTTTTTTAATCCATTTAAAAAAAAAAATTAATTGGTATTTCTATTTTTCCAGCATGATTTTTGTGTCTTTAATTTTCCGATTCTTTACTTTTATCTCGCTGTATGAAACATTAAAATGTGCTTAGCTCCACTGTGGGTTTTTTGGGAAGCAATAATGTTGGAAGAAAATGGGATATTTAACTATCGTAAATCATGTATTTCATGTCCACAGAGCAGATAATCTAAAATGTAAACCTCACAGAATTGCCCCTCCTTTTCTATCGCTGTTATCAAATGCATTGTCATATTTAATACATTTAAAAAATGAAAAGGCGCTGCAATGGGATGATGGAGCACGCTGGAAGAACTCGGGCGATATATCTCACGCTAACGTTTTCATCTTGCAACCCACCACGGATGTCATGCTTGATTATTTGTGAGGAGGAAAATGGGATGGAAAGTATCTTGACATCTTTATTCGGCCTACCCTCCTTTTTGTTCTTTTCTAATATATCTCCTCCTCCTCTTTATCGTGAAACGGCTTTCGTACCTGCGTGGACACACTCAGGAGGGGGCGGGGCTCACGCGGCCTTCCTGTGCTCCCATGAGCGAGACAATGAGCTGATGGAAAAGTCTTTTTCTCTACAGATCCCCTCTTCCACTCCAGCTTCGCACCAGTTTGTCATATCCTCTTTTTGTCCTGAGGAAATGTGACGTTTCGGGGGAATTGGGGTCCATCGGCAGGAGTGCAGTAATTACTTTGAATCTGGGCAGCATCCCGCATGAAAACGGCACATGGTCGGGAAGGCAAAAAAAAGTTTCGGCTGTCGCGGGCAACACTTTCAATTGTTGCGCCGCTTTCCTTTCAAGCCGAGCTGGAGCTCTAAGCAGCAGCTGAAGTATCCGACGGCTGAAAGGAGAACTCGGCACACATCAATCTAAATTGTAGGGGACATGTACCCTTTTTACAAGGGGACGTGTATTTACATTTCACTGTAAATGACTGCATTGGTGGCTCATTTGAACGTTATATCCATTAGTTTCAGCTTTTCTGTCCGTCTCACGCCCGCTGCACTCGCAAACTCTGAGGGTGGTGAGCACATTCCTCCTTGTTTGTTGCGGGGTCTGAAGCGGACTGTGTTACTAATAGACTTGTCAGCCAGGTATTTTTTCACACTGAGCGTGTGAAACTCCCCCTTTTTAAACTTTGCGTTCATTCCCCAACTTTCCCCAAACCCTCACTGTCTTTCATCACTCTCACGTCTCCTGCCTAATTCCTTCCTCATCAATCATTCCCTCTTCGATTTGCTCGCTTTCTCGACTCCGGCTGCAGTTGAGCTTTGGCTGCTTTGGGTTTTAATCTTCATTCTATCTCTGCCTTTTGCGTTCGCTTTTCTCCCCTTTTGTGTCACATACATCCAAATGCAATGTTTTCTTTTTGTGCATGCATCTCCACTGGCTGATATGACAGGAAGCCTACCTTTAGTGCTTGTCTGAGTAACTGGATTTGAAATACCCGTTCAGGCCTCTCCCAGCTCTCCCTTAACTTGTTGTTCATTCCTCACTGCCTCTCGGTTCTCTCTCCCTTAACTCGGCTTTGTTTGTTTGAGATGTGAAGGAAGGAATTTCTTTCTCCCTCTTGCTGTGAATGCAGAGTGTATTGTTCTTTTCTTCACCTCTCTTATCCTTGTTGGTCTTTCTCTTCCTTCCTCTCTCTTTCTCACCGCTCTCCCTTGTTTTAAGCCACATTACAAGTGTCACTCACCCGGGTAGGACAGTGTTTTTTTTGGGGTCTGATGGTTGATCCCCCACTTTGGGTCTCTAGTGGAGTCTTTGAGAGGTTTAGAGCAGACGTTCCTGCTTCTTCGTACGATTAATCCCCATCGGCATTGGTGACCGCCCTGACTTTTACGTTAGCCCCATCAGCAGATTGTCAGAGTAAAATGTCTGGAGAACCATTGGATTGCCATGACATCTAGTACAGTATGCTCATGTTCCCCACTGGCTGAAATCCTCATCGGCTCAATAGACTTTGTTGCATGATGACTTGCTAGGATTTGAAAACGCAAGCTTTGGACTTGATTTAGGACGTGAAAGTGGGACTTGTTGGTCCTGACTCGCGACTTTGGACTTGTTAGCCAAGACCTGAGACGTACTTGGGACTTGAAAAAATATTGACTTTGTTCCACCTCTGTAAGAAGCGGTCGCAGCGCAGGTAGCTTTGAGAGAACGGGGCCTCCCTCCCTCTGCTCCCGGGCCGGAGGAGGAGCCTGGTGCGCTGTGAATCGGTCCGAGACCTTTCATTACCAGTTAAGAGTTCCTTGTGGTGACTTTTTAATACCAGCTGTAAATGCAAAGGGCTGGGATCAAATGACAGTATCCGCATAGATCTCCAGATACAGCTTGCATGCTAGCACCACCTGTCAATGGGCACTTAGCCTTGTTTCCCCCCTTAATTAGAGGCTCTCTGGAACAGATTACCTCCCTTTTTGAAGTTGGGGCGTCTGCTTGATATGCAGTTTGAACTAGCTGTCACTAATAGGGCGCTATCTGCAGCGAGGGGTCAATGTAAACACGCCACTCAGATATCAAAGTCTCTTCTCTGGATCCATCCCATCTCCTATCTCGTCCTTTGATTTCTCCCTCAGGTTCTCCCCCTTCATCTGTCTCGTCCTCAGCTGACTCACTGCATCCGTCTCCGCACCTCTGTCCATCCCCCCCCACCTTCTCTCTCTCTCTCTCTCTCTCTCTCTCTCTCTCTCTCTCTCTCTCTCTCTCCTCTCTCTCTCTCTCTCTCTCTCTCTCTCTCTCTCTCTTCCTCGCACCATTGCCTCCTGTTCTGTCTCCCTTCGCTCCCCCTCCTTTCAGCCCTGTCAGTTTTCACCGTCTCTGTGTCGACCGCTCACTCCGTCACTCCCATCACTCCGTCTGGGTCTCTTTCCCTCTCTCCTCCCCTTCATCCATCTCATCTTTGCCATCTATTCCTCTGCTTCACATTCATCCTCTCTTCCTCCCCCCTCCCACACTTTGATTTCTGTCTATTCATTCATCTCTCCCTCTCTGTGTCCCTTTACCTCACCTTTGCCTCATCCACTCTTCATCTTTACTTTGTCCCTTTTATGAGCTTGCCCTTCTTAGTACTCGCTCTCCTCCATCTGCCCTTCTCTTATCCAGCTGCCTTGTCACTCTCTACCTCCTTCTGTCTTAGCCAGCACTGGCCTTGTCACGACTCTCTATCCCATCCATTTCGGTTCAAATGATTGATCTATTTCCTTTGATTAGCGGTTACGTCAAAAACAAGGGGAGAGAATAATGAAAACACCATATTCCAGTCTGACCGATACTTCATTTTTAAGGCCAATAGCATGATGACACGGGACTTCCAAAATAAGATTTTTTTTTTTTACTACAATTTTCTTTTTTTATTCTTAAACCCTTTATAGGGCACTCATTGAAATACTTTGTGAGGAGAATGGCCATATATGGTTACCTGCACGATAAAGGGCTACAAATGTGATACTCTGACTACTGTTACTATTTACAACCTCAGACTTTGCACCAAACCATCTTCCCATTTATTTTTCTTTCCTTCCTGTGTGTCCTCCCACCTTTCCTCCTCATCATCTCCCCTGCCACTGTCCCTCCCACTGCTCCACCCCCACAACCCCTTCACAGGTACCGTTTCTTCTTCCTCTGCCACCCTCCACCTTCTCTCAATGTCGCTCTGATTGTTGTCATACGCTTTTATACGGCGGCGGCAGCTTGTCAATGTGGTATCTTTTTGACTGAGGCATCCTCTCACTCTTCACTGCTTCTTGTGCTTCTGTCGCTCTCAGCAGTGGTAATAGCAGCATATTAAAGTGTCAGTGAGGAGGCGGAATAGCACAATCTATAAACAGAATGGATGCACCCACACACATACACTCATTCACCGAGGCATACAAAAATACCCCCTCCCAAAAAATGTGATGTCCAAAGGCATCAATGTAGACGCACAGTTGCACAAAAACAAAAACAAAAAACTATGCACAGGAACATTATTCGAATACCTTTTCATCCCTCTTCCTGCCTCACAGAATTCCTGCACAATAGAAGCAATCCTGTCTGACTGAATGTGTATGCAACAGACACGGTGTGAGATACATGCAAGATATATTTTGTCTGGGAGGCACACCCTGTGCTGCGTGCGTGCGTGACGACTGTCTGCATGGGATAAGAGCGAGTGTTTGTTTGAGACGGGGAGACCGCCTCTGCATTCAACTCCAGCTCTGCCTTTGAACTTCTCCTCTCTCAAGGTTCAATTTGTCCATAATTTAGCTGTAAACGATCTGTCCTTTGTACGTCGAGTGTGTGTCGCTCAGCGGCAACTGTGTGTGTGTGTGTGTGTGTGTGTGTGTGTGTGTGTGTGTGGCGCAGTCAGGGGACGTTGCTAATTTTGTTAGATTGGTGGGCCGGAGTGCTTATGATCTCAAAGTGGTATAGTTATACCCCAGGCTCATGTTGTGTGTGTGTGTGTGACTTTATATTGAAGGGAAAGCGTTGGGCCATCTGTGATTGTACACATGTGAGCGACAAATGTCAGGATGCAAACGGCTCCTGACATTTGTGTGATGTCGAAAGAAAACAACATTTTCAGATGTCCACAAGGAAATCACAATATTTCAAACAAATTCCACCACATCCAAGATTATTTGCAGATCTTCCCAGTTTTTTTCCCCTCTCAAAAACACAGGAGAGAGGGCAAAATAATTCTGACAAGCCAACCATGTTAACGTCTAAGAAACGTTTTCTTTTCCTCAAAGCCTATTCATTTCTTAGGCAGTGCTTTCGCCCAGGCTGTGCATCGCCCCATCAAGCTCCGTCAATATATATCTCGGCGAACAATTCCTAAAACAGACGCTTTGATTCATGGATTTTTTTGGGACCGTAGGAAACACACGCTGCCGTGTTTAAACATGGACACAAAAAGGCCCTGAAGAACATTCCTGCTCTTCCAGCTCCTGTAGCTGCAGAGACTTGTGGCTACTGACAAACACAGGAACGCTCAACCGCTGCTCACGTTAACAGATGCACCTGAGAAAACATCTCCCTCCAACAACTCAGTCTATTTTAACTGAGTAGAGCGTGAACGCATCTTAATTAATGCAAGTCAATGGAATGTCTGTTAACGACCGTAACCGGTCAAGGGCCGATCAGCTATTCGATCGGTGCGGTCTCTTTAATGCTCAGCGAATTACATTTTTTTAAACGGAATCTGATTAACTTCAGCGCTTTTAGAGCTTCACATATACTTTTGTTTTCTGATCCTCGGTTGCATATTTTGTTATTTCTTTTTTGGAGATGATAAAGAAAACCTTTGCAAAACGCGTCACGAAATAACCTCAACTCAGGGCCCACGAACTCGCCTTTTTCAAATGCCACAGAGTTCGTCAATGAAATGCAAAATAGCCCTAAGCTGTTAAAAAAAGAATTGTATTTGCAGTTTTTGACAACAGCTGCTGCAAAGTCGGTCCATTTTGGATGCAAGACTGCTGGGTCTGCTCACCATTCCTTTGTAGTTTTCTCCACCAAACAACAAAAGCAAAGGCTCTCTCAGCTCTGGCTGGCCAGTCCAATAAAAGGTTTTTGACTCATGATTTTGACATCAAATTCCATAGCCTCCAGCAATTCAAAGCAGTGCACCTTTTAAATACTGCATATGCTTTATACACCATACTTCACATTATAGTGGGTGTTTGCACACCTTTTCCGCTGATATGGCGTATCAGGCACATGCTGAGCTATAATAGGCTGTGGGAATTGTATTGTGTGTCTTATATTTCAAATGAGAGTGACATGATTTACGAACATACCCAGTATTGAATTGCAGCAATACAATTAGACTGATGGGGTGGGTTTTGAGGACCGATGAACGGCGTTATGGATTGAAGCCATGATATTTTGTGCATCATCTTTATCTCAGCACCAGTTTGTTTCCTTTTCCTGGCAGGGGGAAGAAATTCCCCTTTAGCCGCTTTTGACCCACAGGAAAAGAAAACCCTCCACCGCACTAAATAACACGTTCCCATGGACAATCAGCATCTTATTGTAAACAAAACCTCCAAGGTCATTATCCAAAATTGCATCAAATCCATCAAAGGGTGACAGTGACTGGCCGATGCTCATTTCACAACAGAAATCCGTTACCGTGACGATGCTGTATTGACGGACTGATGAAAGACTGAACGGAAGATCTGCGTTGACACAATACAACGGTACCTCTGAAGGCCAGATAATGCACCTTTTTTTCAATTCCTGTATTGAATGTGACTAAATGTCACATTTGAATAATTTCCAGTTAAGCGCTTCGTATTGACAACCGGTATTGATCGCTTCAACGGGGTAATATTGATCGTCTGAACGGTAATATGATTAAATAAACCATGTAAAATCCATCGTAGTGAAGCTTGAACACACTGAACGCATCGTATATCAATGTTTTCCCCCTCCATTGAAAGCTGATCCGTTACAGTAGAAGGGTTAATATCTAATTCCAATTTGTAATAAAAAAAGAAGTAATTCCGACTGTTTTTTTGTTTTAGTAGTGTCTAACAAAGTCACCGACACGACTGCATACTGTTCACTGTAAGCGTGCAACATAATTTGGACTTATATTGTCTAATACTTCATGTTTAATGTTGTGATTTTTTTTTTTTTGCTGGTAAAGAAAAACATTCCTACCATTACATTCTTGGTATGAGGCAAGTGAATAGGCGTGTGTGTGTGTGTGTGTGTGTGTGTGTGTGTGTGTCAGTTCTTTAGAGAGATTCCTTTATTGCATTTAGTTGTGGAATGCAACAACCAGATGAGCAGATAAAGAAGCCGCCATAAAGTTTGTTATTTTCAGAAGTGTCACAACAATATTGTGTCTTTTTTTCTTTTACGGAAAGCAACACTGCAGACAAGAGGAGAGAATTAGACGGAGTGTGTGTGAATATATATATTTTGACGTGCGTCAGAGAAACCAAGAGAGCATTGTTTTGGGCTTTATTGCTTTTGGTATGTGTGCATCCGTGTGTGTGAAAGAGGAAAAGAGCAACAACCATTTTCTCGCCTCTTTACTGTGTGGATATGGAAGCGTGCGCACGCATTAATGTACAAGGGCTTGAGTGAGAATGGGAGCCCAGCACCTGGTTATTTGTCTGTTTACGCTGCTAATTAGTCTTAAATGACCCCTCTCCATCTTCATCAGGAGAAAGAGTGACAGAGAGGGAGCGCGAGTGAGACAGACGGAAAGAAACAAGGCCTCGCGCTAATTGACAGAGAGTGTCTGACAGACGAGGGGTGGAAACGGGGGGGGGGGGGGGGGGAAGGGACACGAGGTGAATCAGAAGAAGAGTGGAGCGGCGGGAGGAATAAAAGCACCGCAGCCTGCCGGACCAAAGGTTCAATCCTGCGTCGGTTAGATATGTTTGAGTCCAGAAAGGATGCCGGCGTTAATACATTACACTGTGAAACCACACGAAGGTGATGCATTGCAATGCCTTGTCTCCATCCCTCAATTTGTCACGGAGCTTCTTTGCTTTCTTCTCCTCCTCTCTTTTCTTTCTGCTCGCTTTGTCATTCCTCCTTTTCACTCCATTCCTTCTTTCCCTTTTCGTTTCCCTCCTCGTTGAACGTCGGCTGCAGCAGCCAGCGTCTCCAGCTTTCTTCTTGGCTTTTGATTTCCTTTCTTCTCGAACGTGGGAGTTGCTGCCACATCAGCGATTATTCTCTCTCTCTCTCTCTCTCTCTCCTCCCTCCCCCCAGCTTTCCCCGACCCTTTCACACTCGTGTTCATGTTTCTTGGCAGAGTAAAGTATGAAAAGATGTTAGAGAAAAGGTCAAGTCGGTATTCATATACATTTGTTCATGATTAACATGCTAAAAACTACACGTGTACTTGTTTGAAAATTGCAAATATCCTTCGTCCTCTCCTCCATACTATCTTCTCCTCCACCTTGTGAATAAATTCTCTTCTTTTTATTCTTTCTCTTTCATCCCTTCATCCTTCTGCTTATCCTCTCTTAACCTCTCTTCTCCTGCTCTCTGCTCCTCTGGACTTTCCCCCCTTATATTTCATTTATTTATTTTGCTCATGGCTTGTTGAATTTGTTATCCCACTCCCTCCTCCTCCTGCACGCTCCTGTCCATTTCTGTCGACCTCAAGGAAACTCATGCGGCAGTAAACAATCTGCATCTTCTCCTCTGGCCACTTACTGTGTGTGTGTGTGTGTGTGTGTGTGTGTGTGTGTGTGTGTGTGTGTGTGTGTGTGTGTGTGTGTGTGTGATAAGCATTGACACGATAATCCCGCTGAGCTCCACCGACGACAACATGCCTATAATAAGCTAGATAATGCTTCTAATCATTGTAAATTTATGCGTGCGACTGAATTGTGATTTCCTGAATCAGCCTTTTATGTTACAGTATATGCTTTGATGTTTTGAGTATGAAATCTGATGACTGCGCGTCTGTAAGCAGTGCGGTGTACAACTGGACCCAGCATTTAGCCATTTTGTGTAGTTCGCCCATGTGTGTGTTATAGTGTACACCCGAACATTAGTATTTGTGTGTGCGAGCACTCGGAGGAGTTTTGTTTGGTTTTGTGAGCACGTCATAAAATCATTTTAAGGTGATTATAATTGTGCAGCGAAGCGTACAGTGAGTGATTGAGAAGTAAGCAGATGAATAAGAATGAGGTCTCTCTCTCTCTCTCTCTCTCTCTCTCTCTCTCTCTCTCTCTCTCTCTCTCTCTCTCTCTCTCTCTCTCTCTCTCTCTCTCTATTTATGATAATGGTAAGGATGCTCATCATGATTATAATCACAGCAGTTGTTACTTGTTGTATAAAATGTATTTTTTTTTTTTTTATGCACAGGGCCAAACTTTACTGTCTCCTTTTTAATATGACATTTAGTGGACCCATACTGTACAATTAGATCCCGCAGACGGGGACAGTTACTCATTATTTCTGAATTGGGATAATTGTTAGTAGCCATTTGCAGTGACTCAAGAAATGGCATTTCATTTATTTATCCCTTTGAACACAAGGCTTTTTTTTCTTTGTTCTGCTTTAACTCTGTTTCTGTGTGCTGTTGGCAGTCACTAAACGACTCGCTGTAGCTCAGCATGTCACAAATTGTTCTTTTGGAGAAAAAGGTAAGCTGCTCAGAAATTCCATCAATTTGCCAGTGAGTGGTACTGTATTTATTATACATGTACTCAGACAAAAAAAAGAGAAAGAAATTCCTCTCATCACAAATATCTGAAGATGGATGGATGGATGGAGGAGAGCGTCAGTGTACCAGGGTTACATGGTAGGAACCGTTGCTGGGACATTCTTCATCTTCCTGGAGTTTTCTGCAGCGCAGTAGCAGCTCTGTGAGACTGCTCACACACAGCGTTGGCTTGGGCTAGATGCTAACATGTTTCTCTGCCGACGATCTTTTCTGTTGAGGTCTTATATTAAATACTCTGTTTCCTGTGATGTGATCCTGACAGGACGGTGCGCCCCCACAAGAAAAACGCCATTTAAACCCAAGGCCGGAATTAATGAAATCCTAATTTGCATGAATTACCATGACCTAAATGATAAATTAAAGTGTAATTTCCATACGTTCCGTCCAGTAATCCCATTTGGATTCCTCCTGAGCCTTTATCCGCGGGCCTTGGGGCTACACGGCTAAGTCGTATCAAAGAAGGAAACCAGAGGATTCAGAATCAAAAGGTGGTGGATCATGGGGAAGGCCCTGGGACAGATATGCATTTGGGGATAGCAGCAGACGGGGGGGATACATTAATCTTCTCCCTAACTGAAAACAGAAGAAGTGAAGCCTGCTTTTTTTCTTTTCTTCTTAACTTCAAATGTCAAGGCTTCCTCCAAAGAGGAGGAGCAAAAGCTGCTTGGATCCAGCTGAAGACTCACTAATAAAAACGTCCATTTCATTTCTGACGTGAGTCTGGCACCACAAGGGATTTGTCAGTCCACGATCCACTTTGCATGATGACACGCTTTATACATTCAACCCGCCGAAGCCTGCGGGCGGGGGAGAAAATGTGCTGGAGCGCAGTCTATTTGAATCGACCAATCGCAGGTCATGTTTGTCAATATTGTTAGAACGCCACTCCCCAACACACCGACTGGGCGCCGCTTGCTTTGGAAAGATTCACCAACCAGTTTGAGTCAGGGAGACGTGAGGGGAATACAGTGGGGGGGGATGACAGATGAACTCTCTCCCCGGCGAGACGTCGAGGAAGCTTCTCCACTTTGCATTGGCTATCCCGCACTCGGCAGGCCTGCCTGTCACGCTGGGAACCGCAAAACCCCTCTGAATATCTGCAAATGATATGGCGTGCGTCTCTTTCTCTCTTTTCTAACGCAAGCACGTTCAATGCATCAAAGGCTCGTCTGCAGTCTGCTCGGAGCGTAGAGGGTTTAATTGGCATGGTTTCCTGCTGAGCTTCGATATATGAAGAGGAAGACCCAGTGGCTCCGTCCCGCTGCAGTGTACAGTTAGGTTGCATGGTTCATTTGTGTAAAACCTGTAAATGAATAGAAAATACTGCAGTGAGTTGCACGCCAACATACAGTATATGTAAATGTAGCACTATGTTTGTTAACATGAATAAGTTATAGTTTGCACACGTCCCTGAATGCATCAGTCAGTGTGCAAGCGTGCTCCCCATCCAAGCGTACATCTGTTTCTGCGAATACCTCTGCAGAGTTGCAGAGAAAGTGGAGGTCAGGAGGTCAGCAGTGTGTTCCAAGTATAGACCGTGTATACGTTCACGGCGTGACGTCACCCAGCAGTTTGTTGACTGCTGTTTTGTAGCCACAAGTGTGTGCGGCTATCGTTATCCACAAATCCCATAAAAAGACCGACCAGTTGTTCCTGCTGACAATTATTGATTGTTTTATGTTTGCCTTACTATCAGTAAAACATTACGAGCCACAGCGTAGCATCGGGTGACATACTCCTTCATTAGATACTGTCAGTACTCTGTCCCCCTGTAATCCATACTGGGTCGTCAAATATACATTAATCTGTGACTGATCTGTGGACTATTTCCTCCTGTATCCAAACGGTTGCTAAAAACTGCAACCCCTAGCCATGTCAGGAAATGTCCTTTTTATTTTTATTGTTTTACAATAAAAGAATATATTTGTGACCTGTTTCTTTAAGATGTAAATCCTCAGTAGGAACCAACAGGGTGGGTAAATTACAGAGATTCAACGGATTTATCATCTTTCTATTTTTCTCCCTATTGTCTATCCTCTTCTTTCCCCTCTCAAACTGTCCTCTTTTGTACTGTAGTTACTGCTCTAGTTTTGCTTATAAAATGTAGTTTACAGGAGCCAGAACATTGTCATATAAATACTTGGTGCACATACTGAGCCTAATTCTCTTTAGTTATCTACAGCGGGGCTGAATTGAGTTATCTCTTTGCCTGTTTGCTGTTTCTCTGCGCTCTTCCTCTCAGTCTTCCTCCCCGCTAACTCCTGTACTTATGCTTCCCTCAATACGTTTTCCTCTCCTCTGCACTGCACACGTCATTCTTCTCTTTCACGTTGTATTTATTGCATACCATTTCCCTTCTTCCCAGCTGTACTCCCGCCTCATTGTTGCCTCCATTTTGTTCCGCCACAGCTCATATTTTACACTTCATGTTATCTGGGCCGGTCTGTGACTCACAGCTTGCGTCTTTATGTGAGCATACATCTATCTCCATGTGTGTATTTCTGTGTGTGCCCGTTTACATAACAGGCATGTTGTGTGTTTTTTTTTCTCCATTTGTTAAATACGTATACACCCTGATTGTTGGGTATCTTTCTGTGTGTGTGTGCCAAATGTGCAGTGTGTCTACTGATGCATTTTTAACTGTGTGTGTGTGTGTGTGTGTGTGTTAGTGTTAGTGTGTTATCTGGCCTCCCTCTCTCTTTCTCTGTTTGTGGCTTCCACCGTGCAATTTTCCGAATGAGAGAACTTGGATTGCATTTTATCAGGCCTATATGGGCTTTTGCATTTGTGTGTGTGTGTGTGTGTGTGTGTGTGTGTGTGTGTGTGTGTGTGTGTGTGTACTGTCATGCATCTGAGAGTTTTGTTGAGTTGTTGCATGTGGACCTGACTTGTGCTCCACAGTAAACGTCATCCTTTAAAATTAAAATCCTGATATAAACGCTCCGGCCCTCTTAACTGTGAGATGTAGTTCACCTCTTGACGGCCTGGCAAATAATCTTTTTAAATGTAGTTCTGCATGACTGCTGCAGCTTATTTTGAAACTTGTATTTGTTTTTCTTAAATTTGAACAAATCGCTAAACCACTTATCTTTTTTTAGTTTTTAGTGGCAGACAAATTCCCCCTAGTAACCCAAATTATCAAGTTTGAACATTGCAGTTGATTAACCTACTAATTGAGGAAGCAGTTAATGAGTGACTATGAATTATGGGTTGGAAATAACATTTCAGCCCCTTCAGTAAAAGACAAAAGAATAAGTGCTCCAAGGACAACTTGATTTATTCATGTACTCACATAGTGCAGTAGATGATGCTCTGCAAAGAATAAGATATGGATGCTGTTACTCTTGGATACATTACCTGGAAAACACAGATAAGATTGAAGCACATATAGTGTAGATACATGCATTAAGTGTAGTAGAGTGTGAGGTGTCCATGTGACTTAAGAGTTGACCGTTTATCCAGGTTTCCACTTTGACCATACCATGAGAAAGTACTGTAATGTATCTGTGTGGAGGCCGTTTCTCTTCTCAAAGGGTTATAATCAAATGATTCGAAGAGGTTTCATTTCCAACCAGGCTCTGACTCGGGAACACCAACCCGGTCGAGTCAATATGGAGCTGTTGAGACTGACATTGGGTCAATATCTAAGTTTAATCAACCGGCATGGTGTCTTCGAACGCGCCCCGGCACATCAATGGCACATCAATTTTACACAGCAATCTACGGCGTATACGTGGGAGAGTGCTCACTCGCGCTGGATCCCGGGAAGGCCTTGAAACCCGGCGCACTGCAGAAGTCAAACGCAACATTAAAGGAGTGAATCACACGGGACATCAATCTGCTTCTGACACTCGGCCGAAACGCTAAAGGTCACACCTCGGGCAGCGATCTCGAAATCGTCCGTTTAGCCTCCAGGGAGTTGATTGTGAAGACGGTGCGGATATGTATGCGCTAAATATGAACGCCCCCTCGATTCATCGATCACTTGACCGTCGTAGAATCATTTTCACGGTGACAATAATTGATTAATCCAGCTGTGGCCAGCCATGTGGCGTCGTGAGCAGATGGAGAATGTTTTTCATTCCAACTCTCCTCAGCAGGCCATTTCACTCATGAGTTGCTAGCCCTCTGTACTTGAACGAGCGCTAATCAGCAGGTGGAGTCTCTGGTTGCAAGGGAAAGCCTCCAGACGTGAATGAGGATAATTGTGCGCGATACATCTGTGTGATGCGGTGGAGTGAACGGATTGACATCTTTTCTTTATGTCTCCACGACTGGTGCACGGGAGGTTATTCTGGTGTGAACGTATTTGAGAACCACCGCTATGATGAATCCCGTTGCAACGATTAGCCGCTCGCCTCGTCCTCATATGAGCCGGGGGGCCGCCGGAGAATCTCAGAAACCAAAACCGAGGCTGCGCTAAACCTTTTTTGTTATGTTAATATTCGCTGCGATCCGCCAGAGAGCCAAGGTTGCGCATCATTTAAAAGGCAGCGCTAAAGAAACCTCTCAGCAATGCGCTTGTTTGTGGTAATTATCTTTTTTTTTTTTTTTTTTTCAATGTCTCACAGTTGATACTCTTTAAATAGCAATAAGTCACCGTTGTGTGTGTAGTGTGGCATCGCCAGGCACTGGCTGTGACGCTTGGGCGGCTGAATAGGATTAGCTAATGAGATGAGTGTTTTCATTGCTTATAGCATTACAATAATATGTTTATCACATGGATTGTATATTATTGGGTTATAATAAGAGTGCCGTTTGTTTAATCGTTCCTTCCTTTCTCTCCTCCTCTTATCTACATGCTCTCGCTCTCTCTCTTCTCCTCTCTCCTCTCTCTCCCTCCTTTCGGCCTTTCTCATCTCGTTCCTCGCCGCCTCCTGTACGCTGGAGTCACTTTGCATTCGTCTCCTCACTCTTCCATCTGCTCCAGAACAAGGGAAGCAGGAATTAATTAATGGGCTGATAGTGAGGCCTGAGAAAATAAGGGGAGAAAGAGGGCTGAAAAGGAGTAGATCGGATCTTGTTTTTGTGTGTGTGTGTGTGTGTGTGTGTGTGGTCCATATCCCCCCCCTCCCTCCCACACACACTGCCTCCTTGCCTTGTCCGCCTCCACTCATGCCCTCCAACTGTTTTTCTTGTTTAAATTTCTCTGTTTACCCAAAACGATTCTTTAAACACATTTTTAGCTCCAGCCATTTTCCACTGTAATTGGAAAAACAATTATTCCCTTTTTTTTGAGTCTCTTATGCATCCTATTTCGTCATCTTTCCTCTCTCCTTTTCATCCATCCTTTCTCCTCACCTTTCCAAGTTTTTTTTCTCCTCACCTCCTTTTGATAAATTGTGATTAATAACCTCCCCCTCTGTTCATCCCCCCTCTTCCTCCCCTCTGTCTCCTGTTCTGTTTGCATTGGCGTATATCGAACAGGCGGCGTAGTTTTCGGGCTGCCAGCTAAATTGATGTCAAAATGCCATCCTCATGCCACAATGATTCAAAATTCTTATTTCCTCCCTTCTTCTCGACGACTCGCCTGTCTCTCCATTCCTCACCCGGCTCCCTCTTTTTCTTCTGTTTGCTGTCTAAAAGTGTCTAATGAAATTCATACAAAACAAGATGGGAGGCTCGATGCCTTCCTCCCCGCCGCCTTTCACTGCCCGTCTTTTGCGTCATATTCGTTTGTTTTTGCTTCATATTCTCTCGCTTCATTTACCAGTCTTTATTGTCCTTTCCATCTGTCCTTCACACTTTATTCCAACTCCATTTCTCTTATTTTTCTACGTGGGCCTATTCTTTCTTCCAGGTTCCAATCTTCCATCTATCCTTTTTGATTCCTACTGTTTTTGTTTGTGTTTATCCATCCTCCCTATTCCCTCGCCTTCCACCGCTAACACTTTCTATGTTATCCTCTTGTTTTTCTGCATTTCCATTCCTGCAGGCCCCACTTGGAAGCACGTTGGCTATATTTCCATTTATTTGTTTCTGCAGGTGCGTGCGTGCGTGCGTGCGTGCGTGCGTGCGTGTGTGTGTGTGTGTGTGTGTGGTGGTACATGCGCTCACATTTGGAAGACAAGAGTCTGCATTAGTTTGACTGAAATGAGAAAATACATTTCAGCCTTGCTCTTTACCACTAGCCCCGGAGCCATCTTGAAAAATGTATTTACCGGAGACGCGTTTTATGTGAATAAGAACAAACCCGAATGCCGAGGAAACGCACGCACACACATACACACACCCTGGTACAGTGCGGACTAACACTCAACTGAAATTAGGAAATCAAGTGTTCACTTCAAAAGAAACAAATGTTTTGCATTTGGAGGCCACAAGGGGAGGGGCTGTAGACAATGGAAGATGAAAGGACATGGCAGGTGAAGGAAAGGAGGAGAGGAGAGGAGAGGATAAGGAAGAGAAACAATGCAAGGAAGGGTTTTTAGGTGAAGGTGAGTGAAATTAAAAAGCAATAGAGGGGAATAGGATAGGATTGATCATATTTTTAATTGTGCTCCTCTTTCCATTCTCCCTGTATGCGTCATCTCTTCTTGGCTCTCACCTTTTCCTGCAGTACACTCAACTTCCTCTCTTCTTCCTTCCTTCTTTCCTTCCTTCCCCCCTCTTCACCCGTCTCCAGGCTGTTACAGGCTACTTATTCGGCGTACACACGATTGGTAACAATCAGACTCTCACCGAGACGGCATTTAAGCGCTTGTCCCTTGATGTTGAACCACGGCTCTAAGCTCCTCTTTCTCCCTGGTGCCTCTCAAAATGATTTCCTGAGGATGAACCCGCCTCCGCTCCTCCCTCTCTTCCCTCTCTTCCCTTTGTCAGTCATGCCTTCTTCCTCAATCCATCCCCTCTTGTCCCACTCTCCCGTTTGTCTTTCTCATCCTTCCTTCCATCCCTCCTTCCCACTCCTATCCCAACTCCCCCTCTCCGCCTTCCACCTTTTCTGCCTTTGGCTTGGTTGCTTTTGTCCTCCTGAGGAGGGCCAAATCCGATCTCTTCCACGCTCCCACTTTTCCCACTCGCTCTCTCGGTTTGGGCATCCAGCTTTCCATCCACCTCCACACTCCCACTCTGCTTCCCCTAACGGATAGCTGTCCTCTTGTCTCTTCTCTTTCACTCGTCTCTAAATCTCTTCCCTCCTTGTGGATCTCAATAGTTGAATATCATATGTACTTTAACTCGCCGCCCGTTCGGTCGTATTTCTTCATCTATTGCTGCCTTCCTCTCCTCACTGCATCCTTCTCTCTCTCTCTCTCTCTCTTTCTTTCTTTCTTTCTTTCTTTCTTTCTTTCTTTCTTTCTTTCTTTCCTTCCTTCCCTCTTCCCCGTTAGTTATGGGCGCATGGCCACCCTCTTCTCCCTCAACGAGCTCCGAGCGAAACGCCTGAAAATGATATGCAATTAGTACTCAGCCTTCGTGGTCTCGATGTGAGCGTACGCACATGCGACCGATCGAGACCGAGTTTGCGTGCTTTCCTCTTAATGTGAACGCACGAGTCCGCCGGTTCTAGTGAGCGTCAGCCTAATGTGTTTCCCGTGTTCCGTGATAATGTTGGGGCGGCTCCAGTGAGCGCAGGTCTTGCGTGTCTGCTCACGCACGTGTGCACGTGGCAGATATCATGAGTGCTTTCCCTGGTACTTCTATATGCATATACATTTTTGTGAACACTTGATGAGTCTGCAGATGCCCAACCTTCCGTCTGAGGTCAGGACATTATACATCCTCCGCTCTGATCTGCCCAACCCTGGCAATCTCACCTCCTGCATAACTCAGGGCGGACACGATAATTCATTTTAATAGCATTGCATTTTAATGAAACCTCCGTCGTACTCTTGACTCCGGAGATGACCCGCAGTAGTTCTGCTATCCTCTTTTTTTTTTAAAGGGAAATGTACATTCTTGCTTTGAAATGCATATGCATATCGACATATATTAACACCAATAAAAATAAAATGGTATTGTCAGGAATTATGCATATTGGTTCATTAGACAATATGTTTTTGTGGGTTAATTACATTAAATTAAATTCAGTTTATTTTATATAGCCCAACATCACAAATACAAGTTTGCCTCGGAGGGCTAAGGCAGCAGGCAGGACCGGTTCCAGGCAGCCACGATCCATCTAGACTAGCAGCATTTTTTTAAATAATTAATACAACCAGGTAAACTCGTATTACTTAAAAAGCTATATTCTTTAAACCAGTTGTTCCCAAAGTAGGTGCTGTGACCCATTGGTTGTCCAAAAAGGCAAAACCATGGTGCGTTTTCATAAACTTTTCATCACAATAAAGAAAGAAGCCAACATGTACGCAATGATGCTCCGTTTTATGCATTATCTAACATATTTAAAGCTAAAGACATAGGCACTACGTCTTCGTCACCGTATTAAAACCCCAGCCCATGGTCAGTGGTGGCCAAAATGTTCAGTTGTGTTTTTTTTTTTTGTGAAAACAAATGTCATAGGTGACATTATTTTTTCAAAACCAAATAGCCACAGGACGAGAAGCCAGATCAGGCTGAATTCAGATTGAATGGTTCCACACATTTATAGTGCTGGACGTCTTTGTACAAAAGAGAGGCAGTTACCTTGTCTTTGAGTGTAATATTCCACATTATCTAACACGACGTGTTGACAATAAGATGTTAACGTTGCTGTCATAATGTGCTGCTCTGTCGGGCTTGAGTGTGTGAGACTGCTCTGGCATCAGAGGATAAACAATGTGTGTGCGGTGTTGACCCAGACTTCAGATGAAAGGGTTCCCGTCATCTTTGGAGCTACTTGGAGGGAAGCCGGTTTAGTTCAATCGGAGTTTAGACTTTTGAACGAGATCGGATGTGACTTGGCGTCCTTCAAAGTGGTGCTTTAGTCCAAAAGTGTTTTCCCACCATGGCTTTTCTGAACTGACAACTTTGACATTTAAACTCATATTTTGTAAGTATTTATTATAGCTGTATTAGGGCTGTGCGGTATACTGGTTTCGGATTTCCGTACGGTATGAATTTTTCATATACCGTCATACCGGTCGCCGCTCTTTCGCAGGCAACAACATTTAATGTTCACAGCTTGAAGCTGAAGGAGCAGCGGACGGAGCTACTTAGCTCTCATGGTGACTCACTTGACTCATGGTTTGAAAGAAATGACATCGCCAAAATGCATGCTGGGTAAATTACTTCGCCAAAATGCCCGCCCACACAGGAAGACTCTTCATGTGCAGGAAGAAGTCTCTTCCTGTGCGGCTGAGTGAGCTTTACCCAGAATGCATTTTGTCGCTGTCATTTCTTTCAAACCATGAGTCAACTTCTATCCGTGAGAGGTAAGTAGCTCAGACCGCTGTACACGCAGCTGTGACTGTAAACATTAAATGTTGCTGCCTGCCGAAGAATGACAATAGTTGTTACGGCTGCGCATGCGCCACTAGTATGAAGGGATATGAAAAAACTACATTCCCCTGGGTCCTAAATCCCTCCAAGTTTACCTTCCTAACACAACCTATGTACCAACGTACAAACAGCTGCTGGCCAGTTGCGAGCGAGTGGTGAATAACGACGGCGATGGCGGCAGCGGTCCTTTTGGGCGTCAATAAATGAATGTGTTTATTCGAAGAAAAAAAAAACGTGAAACCGCCAGAATCTTACAAAATACCGTGATATGGATTTTTGGCCATACCGCCCAGACCTAAGCTGTATAACTAGTATATACTTTATGCCCGAGACTTTTTTCTTTTTAGCTTCAGCTGTCTGCAGCGTCTATGGTGATATATGTTATCGGTGTGAGGAATATGTGTCAGTTGGGAAGGATTCACACTGCTTATCCCACAAAAGACTTTTCAGATGCCGCTATAAAATGTTGCTAATATAGTGCTTACGGGAATGCAGCCAATGCTGAGCTGTAAATAATTTGAGCCTCCATGTGGTTCTGCTGTCAAATACATGCATCTCTTGGCATATTGGAGATTTCATCAGAGAGCAAATTCAAGATGTTTACAAGCAGGCGAGGCTGTGTAAGGTTGTTGCACAGACCGGAGTACCAAATGCAAAATGATGTGCTTGGCTGTGAGGTAAAGGCACTGACAGAATTTCACACAACAGATTCAGTGTGTAGACTTATATTATATGACACTTGTGGGGGTTTCTTTCCATTTTTCTTTTTAAATTGTCAGAGATCAAATATGAACTTGGCAGCTATTGAGAAGCCGGAAGAAAGGCAGAGGCAAGCAGTCAGAGATGGCAGGAAAGTAGACGTGTTATGCTTTGCACCTTAAAACAGCTGTGCATACTTTAGCATCGTCAGAAAAATGAAGGATAAATTCACACCTTTGACACTAAAAAAGACCCCAAAGCGAGCCAAAACGATGCCTGAGTCAGAGACATAAAAAAAGAAGTTGAATGAAAAATAATTGACACAAAATTTTGTCTGACATTTTTCGGAGGCTTTTTTTGTGTGTGTGGAAAATGCAAAATTACGGTTTGGAGAAGATTTATAGGGCTGCAGATGGTGTGAATGTGCAAATTCATGAATAATATGTCATCAGTCAGAAGAAAAGGAAAGATTAACAATGCATCCTAAATTAATTTAACGACACTATTAATGGTTTATATATTGGCTGCCAAAAAACAAAGCAAGGGCTTATTACAATGTTTATTTCCTTAACTTTCTGGGGCTTTTCCACTTGGCTGGTTGTAATGTGATTATGTGCTCATTTTGGGTAATGTGCACCGCTAAACCTCAATATCACCTGAAAGGACGAGGGCCTTAAGGCAGGTCCTGCATTAGTACGTAATTGTAATCTAGAGGCCTTATACTGTAGAGGGGGGCTCATTCAAAATCGAGTTTTAAGACCTTATTATTTCAGTTTGAATTGTGCTTACATGCCGCATATTCCTAAATAAATTTCAGTTTAATCCCATTTCCACAAACTAATTGACACCGAGCAGACCGTGGGCCAGGTAACATTGCAGCTCAGGAGTACTTCTTGGTTGTTGGGGCTCGAGGCGAAATATAATTAAACTGCCATGTAGTCTGCTGTGTGCCCAGTGCTTGATGGGTATTTATTTACATGATGCGATTGCGTACACACAGTAAGGAGAGAGTTGAAAGAAGTGGAGGTCAACATCTTTTATGATTAGATTTAAGAATCAGCAGGTGGAACAACTGAAATCACATTTAGTTTTGGTCATGGGTAAATACTTAATTCCATAATTGAATCTGGATTTGTGCTAGGTACATTTTGAACACACTCTTTGCGCACGTTACGACAAGAATTAAAAAAGCACAATATACAAACACCATGTAAGAAAAATGTAGCTTGTAGTTTTTGGAATTGCATTTTTTATTTACTTTTTGTCATTACTTTTATTTGCTGGAAAACCTCCTCAGTAAGTTTGCCTCTCCAATCCAATAGAACTTCTTCTCACCTTCATTGTTTCCATTTAATGAAATCCCTTCAGAGTTTCGCCCTACCTCTCTATCTTGTTATTAATAGTTTACTTCGATAACTGCGCACTCGCCACAAAACGCCAGAGTTTTAACACGGTGACTTCTACATGGTGCTGATGTGGAAGCTTCCCCGTTGATGGCAGTGTTGTCTGACCGATGTTTCAGGTCAATCCTCCTCTCTCTCTCTGGGTAACTAATCCAACGTGTTCTCCAACCGCTGCGACCAGCGGCCTTCACACTCCCACACTCGTGTTGTGAGTGTGTGTGTGTGCGCTGTAGTGCACGTTCCTACTCCTCCTCTCGCTGAAGGTGTTCCACCCTCGTCCTCTTCCTGTGCCGCTCGGGCTTTTTGTCGAACTTGCTAATGATACGAGGGACTTTTATTCTGAAGCTGGCTGCACTGAGGGACATATGTTGCCGCAGGCTCTTTAATTTGTCTGAGTGAAATTAGTATACAATGAATTCTATAAACCCTCGAGGGTCCTCATTCAATCAGTGTTGCCTTATGTTTTCAAAGTAGAAGAATTATGCCAGGAGAAAAAAGAAAAAAAACTAGGACAAACTTGATAAGAAAAAACAAAAGTCCATGATTGGATGCCAAGTGTTCAGGAAATGTTCAGTTGGTCTTGTTTGCCACTGAAATGTGTTTATTTACAAAATATTAAAGGACTTCCATCTTTGGGAAAAGGGAGCTTTTTGTGCTCACTAATATGTCACCGCATAAGTTGTTATGGCTGTTATCTTATATTTCTCGCTTTACCTCACTTTTCATGAATGAGTAGGTAGTGAGTGAACTACTGATGGAACACATTGATAAGAAAACAAATACTTCCACTTTAGTTTCTTTTATTGCCTTCCTCATGTGTGTTATTATACCCATATTAGCACGCTATTAGTATGCCAGGAAAAGATCAGAAGCAGTATGTAAACACAAAAAACAAATATAAATCTCATTTTGCAGAAGGCAAACCAGCATACGTGTTTGTATATATGTGAGCAGGAGGGTCAAAGTGCAACGACATGACGAAGTAGTGCGACCCAACTGAATGCTAAATTAATGTGTTTTGTGTAAAATGTAAGAATCTAAAAGACAGATTCAATGCATGATGGAATGATCATTGATAATCATCAGACATATACCTCTTGGCAACAGTACACTTGACACACAAGATGGTAGGAGAGGCAAAAACAACAAAGCATTTTGCCTTGCAGTGTCCTTAAAGGGTTGTAGCCTCGGGGAGCTCACAATGTGTTGGACCCCATAAAGACGAGAAACTAATCTAAGTTTGGAAACAAGTTGGCATCCGAATTAAACTATAAACTGCTGGGAAACTGAGAATAATTTCCAGAACTGCTGTTGGGGACATCGCTCATAATGTGACTCATTTGGTTGCGTCCTTTATTATTTAAGGACGAGAGCAGAGCTGTCCAAGTAACAAAAAATCAAAACAAAATACCAACATATTCATGAACGTTTAACAGCAAACATGACGTTAGCGCCTCTCCGAGTTCTCAAGACTGGCTCCGCTGACACTGTTATGTACCAGACCACGGTGGCTGGACCCACAAGCAGACACAAGGCAGTTCGATTAAAAAAAGGCAAGTTTTACTGGATTTCACATGCAGGACGTCAAAAGACAAACTCGCACAGGACAAGGAGTTGACACAGACTAAATACACAAGGGAATGAGACACAGGTGGAAACAATGAGGGCAGGGCTTGCAATCACACAGGAGGGCGGCACACGAGGGGGGAGGAGTCTGGAACGAGAGACAAGGTGAGTGACAGACAGCACAACAGACACAGACAGTGAACACAGAACTACCCAGAAGGTCTGGGTGTAACAGACTCCACCAACACATTTCACACCAGGGTGATGCACAATTGTCCTTCTGTTTGGCCAGAATGTGGAAACCGGATAATTGAGACACATTAAGGAGACAGAAGCCAAGACGGTGTCCAAAATCCGAGCTTGCTTACTAATGTGTGCGCCTCCTGTCTCTCATTCACCCTTTGCGACGCCGAGGCCTCCCGCTTGTCTCGAGTGCATTTATGTTTGGCGGCGGATCGAGTGCGGGGACATTTAAGGAATTATGTGTCCCCACCCTCTTCCGCTGTAAAATGTGCCTAGAAAACAACGATGACAAAGTGCTCTGCTACAGTTTGGGCTGTGTGTTAGATTGTGCAAGGTCATGAAGCTTAACCCAGCAAGTGTCATCCGAGCTTTACATTTAAATAAATGCATACAGATGAGGTTTCAACTCATGGAAATAGAAGAAAATAACTGCTCTATGTCCCTCTCTTATTTAAATTATTTCTAATATCTGGTAATTGCTGAATACGTATTTGCATAATGTAATCCTGTGTGCGTGTGCGTGTGCATGTGCGTCCTGGGCAATGTATTTGTTAATATCTGTGAATGAAATGTACTTGTGTGTATGTAAGCATTGTGTATGTTAGAGCTGGTGTGACAGTGTATTTTACTAAAACATCGTTTTTAATTGGCAGTTTTATTCCTTAACTTTTGAAATGTAATCAAGATGGATAAAGCAACCAATAACAGTTTTCTCACTTTTGTATCCAATGTCAGGTTTTGCAGATGGCAATCTTTGCATTGATGTGTACTGTTTTTCCACTTAGTTATGATGAGCCCGTACCATAGAGCTTATCAGTATTCTGGACCTCACGAGAAGAGGTTTACTTGGTTCAACTGATGTTGATTTATTTGCCAAGTCACATCTGCGTTGTGCTGACACACTGCGACGTAGTCACAGACCTGCTTGAGGCGGAGCTTCTGTGTAATGCTACGTCATGTACGGCCGTTTGTTCATGTAAGCAGAGACTCTGCTTCTTAAGACCAGAACACACCCTTGGACCTGGTATATTGAACACGTGTACTAATCTCTAATCAAACAAATGCTGTGACGCTCATTTAATAGTTTATCCCCCCAGACTGTACAGCCGCCACCTCCTCTTCTTCCCTATCATCCACCCATCCATTTTTATGGGTTTATTTTTTGCTTAATCTTTATTAGCTTTTTTTTAGACCTTAATGGTATCACTAAGTGCTTTACAAATAATTAAATGATAATGAAAGCCAAGCCAGTTTAACTTAATTCAAACAAAACTGTTACTCTTTAAGACTAGAAGACACTGGTTTAGCTTTGACTTTTCTTTTTTCTTTTACATATCCTTTTTAAAATTTGTAGTAGGCATCAATTAGACATTTACAGATGCTTTTCAGACAATTGACATTGCATGTGCAAATGAGTTTACATATCCTAAGAGCTGGTTAATTGAGATTCTCAACGTTGACACATGTTATGTTGCTAATTTGTGAGTGGTTTTATATATATAACTCTATACTTTGTATACTGCTTATTTTCCCAGGGGCCATTGTTTCAGAAACATCAAATTATTAAGTTGTGTTTTAATCGACTTTGTTTTTGCTATTAAGAGGTATCCATGAGGGATTGTTTTCTTGTCACGCGTCACATATTCATTTGTTCAAATGAATAGTGCTGCGAAAAAAAAAAATCCTCATCAACTGCAGACACACGACCTCCTCATTCTGGTTCGTGGCCAATAATAGCTAAAGATGTGTATATTGGATGAATGGCCTCACTGATCTTTACACCTTTTTCTAAGCAGAAAAAATATATTCTCCACAGTGACATCAAGGGAAATTAAGGGCTAATCGCACCATGTTCCGGGCTTCAATCAATTTATTCACCTCATCACCTCTCTCTCTCTCTCTAACAGTGTGGACCTGGTGCACGCCCAGCTGCATGTGTGTGAGGGCCGCAGCCTGCCAGATCTGGGCCTCAAGCAAGACAAGATCAGGGTGAACGGCTGCGCGATCCAGTGCAGAGTGACGACCGAGGACCCGGCCAGAGGCTTCCAACCCGACACGGGAAGGATCGAGGTAGGGGTCATCTTCAAAGGACTTGGAGGCCTTTCGCTATACAGAGCTCGGGGGAGCACGCGTGGACAGCTGTGATACTTCTCCTCTTGACATGCCGCTTACGAAGTCTAGAGAAAGTCTGCAGGCCGACATGATGTGGCAAAAAAAATGCATGTTTTGAAGTTATGTTTGATTGAAGGGTAACAAAAAGACAACTCGCAGTAATCGCGCCTTAATACTTTTATACAGTTTGTTTTATTGCAGCGTCATGCCAAACATGTAGCCCATTTGGTTTTGGGATTACAGGTCAATGCCACATGTCAAACAGCAAGACTATAATAATAATGTGATTGTGCATAGCACATATACAACACCAAGTAGAAAAGAATACCATCAAAAGCATAATTTGAAGTAACATGTTTAAGTGCAAATTTTCCAATTGTGCACTGAATTAAGAGCTTTTCTCAAAGTGACGTTCTTGAGTTTCAACATTGAGTGGTAAAATACCAGATCTCAACTAGCCACATTAAGAGCTTTGCTTCCAAGATTATCTAAACAATGTAATCTCTCTCTAAATGTGTCTCAAAGTCTTCTTCCTAGCCACTTCCTAGTTACATGTACTACATTACCTAGTTGCAACATATGGGTGTGTATCACACCAGGCAAAGGAGAGCAACAAACAAAAAAGTTCCAAGAAGTAAAGGGTTGATACTCCGTGGTATTTATAGTTCTATCGTCTCCTTCACAAACTGTCGTTTCGTTCAGTGTTGTAACAAAAAAAGCTTTATGGTAATGAGAGATAACAGAATGTCCTCGTCCCATGTGTTCACAGCTGCAGAGATCAACCAGTGCTTGAATTATAGGTCTGTCACATTGATCCATATAGTAGCTTTCATGGCTATAATTATTCCATGTGCGGTCTGCGAGTGGGCCGACGAGATTTCCCTGTGTTCATTCCGTACGCGTGACTGAATGAGTGTGTTCATCTTTATCTGTGGGGTGTATATGTGTAAGGGCTAATGCCCGACGAGGTGCCCATTGTCGAGAATTAATAGGCAACGTACAGCGGATGGTTGCCTCCGTGAAGTCCATTCATTTCTCATAATGCACACTTCAAAGGGCTTTATCCCGCTTCTAGCATGGTCACTTGCCAAAGAACATGGAAGTTAAGAGCCTTTTTATTTTTTGCAAACAAAATCAAAGGTTTCTCTGGTAACCCTGAGGGTTACTAATACACATTTTGTTTAACCACAAGACGAGCTTGCTATCCAGCCATGTCCTTTTCCCCAAATCAATATCAAGAGTTTACTTTTTTTTAATCATAATAGTATAATTAGTATGTGAGGGGACTGTAAATGTGATGGATAGTATTATTAGTAAGTTAAAATGGGTGGTGCAACTTACTTCTCGCAGCTTGTGAGGCCCTGAAGGACTAACGTAAATAAGAAATTATGAATAAAATCTAATTTAATATCGTCACCTCAGTAATTGAGAATGGTGAACAGGAATCAATCAAATCAGGAATTAATGGACACCCTGCAGCCAATCAAAATTGAGTATTCACCCGTACGAGTGCATTTATTTGTATTTAGCTTATTAGATTTGTGTATCTTCAGGATTTTTTGTCAACGCTTTGTCTGGTGGGATTCAGATCGCGTGTCCGTGTGCCTTTTGTGTGAAAGGACCAGTGATTTTCTTTGACAGTGTTCACACGCGAGAAGACCCAAATGTCCTCATATGAGTGCTCTGTGGATCCATCCACAGGTGCATGTCCTGTGTATCTACACCGTATGCCATTTCTCATTGTGTCTCTACAAATCTCTCTTTCGTTGATGAGGTCTGATCCCTGGATGCTTTTTGCTGTCACATCCTTTTGCCCTTCACCTTGGACTGTACACACAGCCCCCCTGGTTCTCTTGCTTTATTCCCCTCCTATCATCCTCCATTCTCCTCCTTCTTAAATGTGTTTCTTTTTGCAGACTCTCCATTAGCTTTTTTTGGGCCTTAACGGTGTCAGAAAGTGCTTTGCAAATAATTAAATGGTAATGAAGGCAATTTGAAACAATAAAAATGGCACATTAGTTAAAACAAGGTTAAATGAGAACGTAGCGGCCATTTGTCAGAAATAAAACGAATCAAGCCGTGTGTTAAAGATATTGTTAAGAGATAATGGTGATTTTGACCTCAGCAGAGCACATTGCGTAAAAGCCTTGGGGGCTCAATGGCTATGGCTGAGTTATGTTTGGTCTGGAGCCTAGACTCTGTTCAATGTGGGAGGATTCTGCTTGAGGGGAGCAAAAGTGAAATTAATTCTTTAACAGTGCAGATGAGATAAAAGGAAAACCAAAATAAGAAATACAACGTTATATGCACACACTGTCCTTTAGTATCCTGTCAGACCAGGGAGCTGATCAATGATATTATACATTTTTACTGCAATTGGCAAACTATAAATTTCCAAGCGACCCTCGTGGTTTTCATACCTTTTCCACCTTCTTATGGCTTGTGATGGATGCCGTGAATAAAAATACTGCAATTGCTGCCTGGCGACCCTGCCGTTTGAGTCCTTGGAGGTGATTGGATTCGAGGTGCACCGGTGGCTTTTCCAATCAAACAAATCATCTGTCTCTTGGTTCTGAGCGAGGGAGGGAAACAAATGGTTGTGTTGTGCACACAGATTCATTTCATTTGAATTTGAGTCCATTAATTGATCCCCCAGGGTATAGTTATTTTAGTTCATTAACACTTTATGTGGCTCGGTGATCAGACCAAATGTTTTATTTGAACATTAACCTGATGAATGACCACATTCCGGTGAAACATTTATGTTTTAATATTTAGCTTTTTCAGCTGTATTCAAGTCGGCAGCATACGTTTCGAATTCCAACTTGATTTGAAGACGCGGAAAACATACTAGCCATTCAGATTGAATCCCCATTATGTGGCATTCTCACTTCCAGGGGTATTATTAGTCACTGTGGAAATAGCTGCTTGCACTGTATAGTCCTTTATCAACAAATCTGAGAGGAGCAGCAGAGGAATAGCTTGTGACCTTTCCATTTAAAGGACTTCATGCCGCGTTTCCATAGGATATTTTCTCACTTCAGCTCCCCCTGCATCACACGACTCTTCCCTCCCAACTATATCATAATCAAATAATGTACTTTCTCCCCTTCTCCCCCTCTTCCACACATTCCCATCTCACTCTCCTTTCTTAATCATCTCATCCCATCTCTTCCCCACCTCCCTCTTTTTCTCCGCTCTCCCACGCCATTTAGCCGCACAGCTGAGCTATGAAACGTGTCAACAGAGCGACAAACCCCCCCCTCTTCCTCCCACCATTACCATGCAATATGAATGAACCAAACACAATCAACACGGAAAAGCTGGGATGGAAAAACGCAATGAGGGACAGATGAATAAATTATTACCCAAGGGCTGTGACAAGGGTTGTGACAAGGTCATCGACTGAGCGATGCAGTGAAAGGTGAATGGCAGGATGGCGGGACAGTTGTCAAGCTACGGGCTTCTTGTCACTCGAGGTGTAACTTTGATAATTCACTTTGACGACTGGAGACAGAGTCGATCCTGATTTATCAGACAGCCCACAGCGGGACACCCACCCACATCCTGCACATGGCACTGTAGAGCATCGAAAGCGTTTCCATCCTCATGAAGAAATGAGGAAGACGGCAGAGCAGGAGGAGAGATGGAAATGGGGTCTTAAGGTTAGAACGAAGGGAGGGAGAAACAAACATAAAAGAGCTCACGGAACCAGGAGGAGGAACACGTTTTAGACCGATGGATGGTTTGTGGACAAAACGGAAACAAAGATCCAATGAGTCCTTATTTTACATCTCCTTGACTTTATTCTGCTCCTCTGGGGAGAACATAGATAAAGGGAACGGGCTTATTTTTTTATTTCTCTTATCTTCTGTTAATGGAGCTTCCAGAGCAGGTATAAGAAAGGGAGACGGGGAGCAACTGAAGCAAAGTAGGCAGGATATATTGTGTGCACTGAGAGAGCAGTATTAAATACAACCATTACTCAGGTCTAACCCACATTTGCAGTGTCCCCCCCACCCACCACCACATTTTTATTTTGCATTTTTAAACGCTACAGTATGCACACAGCTACGCACGTTGGTGAATATTCGAGACCGAAACTCGTTCATTATCATCGAGGCTGAATGTTGGACTGTATACATGCAGTACAGCAGCACTGTATGGAGGGGAAAATAAATAAAAAATGCATCTCATCATTCATTTCAAAGCGGCCTCAACATTGGCACAGTTGTGGTGCCAACATAGTTGTAAAGTAATACTGCATTGTTTTATAAATCACTGCGAGGTGTTTGGCATCTGAAAGGCTCATAATGTAATTATTACTCAACCCGGTTTCCGGACCTTGTATTTCATCTTCCCTCCAGTACAGAACTTGAACGCACCCCTACCAACACGATCCCTGGCACGCTGTCTCCGCTGCCTCCGCTGCCCCTTGTGGCGGACTGATATGTCTGCCAAAGAATAACAGATACGCCGTGTTGAATCAAATTTTGCATACAAAAATGGGCAACCAGAACAATCACAGGCACATAATCACGGCCAAAAAGTTCTTTACACTTAAGAATTACATTTTTAAATCAAAAATGTATATAAATGATCCATGCTCATATTAATATTAATCATAGCTTCATGCAATACTGAGAAGCAGGAAGGAAGAGTAGTTTTTAATTGGCAGCTCCATGAGTGAAAGCTTTGCTGCTGCTGTGGGAGCAAAACACCGTCTGGTAACACACTGGAGCAAGATGTGCACAATCATCATGGAATACCTCGACTAATAAGTGACTAGTATTTTTGTATGTCTCCACCGCTGTGAATGAAAATCACATTTAAGTATCAGCTCATCTGTCTGCATTTTCCTTAAAAAAAAAACTCTTTTGCTTCTCATTTAATACCTTTTTATGTTGCAATAAAATTCCGGTGACACTCTTAACAAGATGTTAATGTTTTAGTGTGTGCGTGGCAGCGCACATGTTTCGGTAGAGGAGCAGGGGTCCGTAGATGGAAAGTAATAAGACAAAGGTGTGGAGCAAGGGATGAAACGGGAGACGGGGATGAGGAGTGATGGATGTCATAGCGGGCGGGTAGCGGCGGCCCTGTCGACAGAATGACAGCGAGGGATGGACTACGTGCTTCGGGATCAAGCAAGCAGGGAGGGAAGGAGAGCTGGGGGAGTATTAAAGCAGCACCTTGACATTTTGCATTTTGATCTATTTGTCTTCGGCAGACACTCATCGCATTCAGTGTATCCGCCAACCTTTCGGCACGTAAGCTCTGTGATCAGTTTAGCTTGGTGAGGTGTGAAGCGGATTCCAACGAGCACGAGTGGAAAAGCCTTTTTTACTCCCGCGGTGCGATAAGTGGATGATAAAGACAATTTACCGAAGCCCAACATCATGTTATGCCTGTAAAGTAAAGAGACGGAAATATGGCTTTGTTGTTCACTGCAGGAAAAAAAAGAAAAACATGGGTAATCTGATACTCAGTAAAGGGATGAATGAAGAAGGTGTGTGCTATTTGTCTTTGTCTATAACTGATAGCATCAACAAGGGAGCAGTGATCTCACTTTGGTCTTCTGCGGATCTATCCATCAATCTCTTTTCACACATCCATCTGCGGCAAATCACTCGATCATGGTCGACCATTTAATTCATCCATTCTTTTTTCCTATCCATCCTACCAAACCTCTCCTTTTTTCCCCTCCAAAGCTGCTGATGCCCTTTCCTCCGAACGTCTCATTTTTCAAACACCTTACTTCCAGATGTTTCTCTCCATCCACCCGTCCATCTATTGATTTCGTCCTCTCCGCGTCTCTCACATTCCTACCATGTCTCCTTTCCTCTTCCTCATCTTATTTGTCTCTTCCCTACTCTTTCTCTCACCCTACTATGTCTCCACAAAGGGACAGCAAGTAAGAAAGCCACATCCTGCTGTTCCTCTCTCCCGTGTTCCTATTATCCACCTCCTCCTGTTACTCAGCACCTCGTTTCACATCTTCCTTTTCCCCCACTGCTCTGTCCTTCCTTCCCTCTGTCAGGTGCTGTGCAATGGACTTTGTTTTACTAATCCAAAGCAACCCATGTAGTTCCAGAGGGATTTGAATCCCTTACTCCTTAGGGAGCTACAAGACCTCAGTTGTTCACCCTCTTGTATTCCTTATCAGTCTGAATTTGAATATCAGAAAAGGATTAAACTGGCTTCCCATAGTTTATCCCACATATCAGTCGCCTCTTCTCCCCATTGTGTCAACCATTGTTACTCACATCGGCCTCTCTATTTCCTACCACCCCACCCCAACGCTTTCTTGTTTGTTTCATTTATGGAACACATTTGCATTCGTCACCCAGTGTATTAATAATTTGTCTCACAATGCCGCCATGTGTGTACAACGGGTATGTGTGCGTGTGTGGCCCGTCCTCAGAAGAACAACTTTGAGATTGAAAAGTCCCAATTAGTTCTAATTAAAGAGAGGAGAGTTTGTCTTGCGTCCCACATCATCATAAACACCTGTATTAGCACGCCATAAACACCCGGCACTCACCGTTGCTCCACCCCCATCCACAGTGTCATGATTGGTCGCCGTTATCTTCCGTTATTTTTCGTTATCTTCATTGCTGTAAACAAAGCAGCCATGTAATCGGCGGTGAAAGAGCTTGGGTGTTTTTTGTGTGCTTGTAACACACAAAAAGGTGCTGGAAATATTGTAGAGAACATCTATGAGTTAATCTGACAAGATGGGTTGATCATTCAGCCCCACATTTTGGTTCATATTGACTTGAATGCTGGGTTAGTTTACCTCATAAATAGGTTATTATTTTCATGTTTGAAGTTTGAAATTCTGCAACAAATCAAAACCTCTTAATTATTTCCCCACACTTTTATAATGCATGTCCCCTGTCTCAGTGATGTAAGACCACCAAAACTGAATGAGTTTCCAAGACTTTATTTAGCTTCTTGGTTGGTTTGTAAAAAAAGACAGTGTTGCGCATGGACCAGAACGTAAAGGTAACAATATATCTGAACCAAATGAACCGCACTACAGGAGTGCAAGCACACTAAAACTTGTGAAGCGTGACAAATAGGCAGAAATGAGAAATCTAGAACACACACACACACACACACACACACACACACACACACACACACACACACACACACACACACACACACACACACACACACACACACACACACACACACACACTGTTCACATGCTGCCTTGTTAACTCTGCTAACACCCAGGCCTGTGGGGGCAGACGCACACATCGAGGTACAGGGTGTCATTTCCAAAGAAACCACCTTTGACCTTGAAGGGTCATGCATGGAGAAAGCCTCCAACGTGAGCTGACTTACTCCAGGTGTGTGTGTGCATTGTGCTGGTGTCATTATACGTCCTCTTTGTAACTGTGTGTGCTTCCATCCTGGTGTGTATTTTTTTTCTTTCTTTTCCACATAATCTCTGGTCAAATCTCATCTGTTTCAGAGTGCGATACAATGCTCCCCGCTCCCCGCTGCCACTCATCGCCATGGTAATTACAGGCTCAAATTAGCCCAATATTTTATGGAGTGACATTTCTATTTTTCCCTCCCCTCCATTAGTTCACCCTCCACTCAGTTCACGCTCATGCATTTGGTGGCATTGTCCAATTACTGTCTCACTTTCTTTCCCTCTGCTCTGCGTCCCTGATGCCTCGGCATCCCGCCCGCTCTCCCTGTGTGCAGTCCTGTCATTTGCAATTTCATTTATCAAAATAGCCCGACAAAAATCATTACTAAGTAAATAATATACCATCCTGCACGGAAATCGTTGCTAATAAAATGGAGTCGGAAACATTTTAATCACAGATATTTGGCAATCGAAAATGCTGAGGAATGTATGTTGTTTGAGGTTTTTGGCCCTGATTGCATTGTCGTCTTATTTTTCAAATAGTTTTGCACATATGGGTCAATGCAGCAAGACTAGTTTTTCACGCCGTTCCTGCAGATCATTCAGGTGCGTCTAATGTGCTGAAACGTTAAATCTATTGTCATTCAAAGACAAAAGCTTATTGAATATTGGGGAAATGTGAAATGCCCGGTCACACTCCTAATGTTCAGATGAACCGCTCCTGGTTCTACGTGTCGTGAAGGAAATCCTAAAACTATTGCAGACGATCCATGCAATAGATTTTTTTTGGGATCGTTTCTTTTAGTCAATCTTCATTCACTTACAGTGATGTAGATCTCCCAATTACGAGAGTTGTAATGGTTACCTGTCTCTTTTTTTGAGGGGAATAATTGAGTTAAATGATTTCTGGAGGAATTAGTCTGTTGCAAAATGAATAGTAAATGGATGGTTGCATCTCACAGGGTATTATATAATAGAAAAAACAAATAGAGCCAATGAGTTTCGGGACAACATATTCAAGCAGAAACTCCAACACTTAAACATCATTGCTGTGAGAGGAAAGATACATTTGAAAACAAAGCATGAATAAAAATTTAAAAAAACACCTTCATCCCTTCAGCTTAATCACATGGAATGGTTAGAAAAATTGTAGGGCCTCATAATAAAAGTGTTATTTTTCTTGGATATGTGCAACAGGAACATATCGTGATGCTAAACATCTTTATTTCGGGTTTACAGATTTACCGTGATGCTGCTTTCACTTCACAGGATTGGAGTTGCCGTTTGGTGCAAATGATGTGCATATTTTGTCAAGTATTTTGGTCGGAAACGTCTTCGTTGTTGTAACTTCAGTGTTTGAGTAACAGCCTGAAGGTCGTTTCCGCAGCACTTCCCATTTCCATATGTCCTCAATTTTTCACAGGCGGACACAAATTTAAGCCCAGTCTTGGGAAAAAGGAAACGCCGTTTCAACCTATTATGAGTCCTAAATATCAAAAAGAAAAGTGTTCCCATCCACTCCAAACCACCTTATCTGTGCCGACTCCGTTAACCTCCAGTGTATATATATATTTTGTGGTTATACTCTCCTTGTGATTAATCCACACTACCGTTTCTGTTTGCTAAAGCCTGTATTTTAAAGATGCCGCAGTAATCGATGTCGACGCTTTGGCTGAATCACTTTCCGTCTGGCAGTAAGTGCAAAGGGGCTGCTCCATGTCGTGTACTCGGCCATAGAGAAAGCGGCAGCGCATTGTTTGCGTATAAGTCTCCCCAGGAACACCAACTACATCTCCGCCTATATTTCTTATTTCCATATGACCCCACGTACTGTAATGGGTGACCTATCCCCATCACCGCCCCGCTGTATCTGTCTATTCCTCCTATTATCCCTCTCACCTGTTTCTCTGGACCCATGTCCATCTGCCCCCGTCACTACCTGTGTGTGTGTGTGCGTGTGCGTGCGCCCATAATTGAATGTCCCCGCGGTCGACGAGCCTCTTCCAGTCTCATATTCCTGTCGTTTATGTTGTTTTTCCACATCCGATCCGCTCTCCTCCTCCTAACTCTCCTCATTTATCATTCCTCCTTTTGTTTTCACTCTATCTGTTCGGTTGCTATCTCCTTCCCATCTCACCTCTTCCATTTCATACTTTCCTCCGCTCTTTCTAGTTATTATTCACTCTTTTCTCCCTCCGTCATTTCTCATCTCCCCCTCGTGTACCTTTTGTCGCGTTCCGTTCCTCCCTCTGCTCTGTTAGTTGATTTGTTTTTCGCGGCTTCATATTTCTTGCCATGTCTACTTTCACCCGTTTTTTTTGAGTTGTCTCTTTTCTATTTTTTGCCCCTTTGTCTCCCTCCTCCCCGACTCCTGTCGCTCATTCTTTCTGCTTAATTTTTTCCCCCTCGCCGCTCTCTCGTGTTGTTTTTGCGGGTCTCCGTTCACTTTCTGCTCCCCCCCCTCATCTAATTTTCACCCTTTTATTCTGGGTTTTGTTTTGTTTTCTTTCTCGATCCCCCTCTCCAATTATTTGTACATCTTCTATTGTCTTCCCTTCTTACATCCTTCCACTCCTCTCTCTCTCTTCTTCTCCCTCTTCCATTGCTCTCTATGGAAATCTTCTTCTTATTTGTCGCTTCTTAGTCCCCCATTCCTCCATACTGCCCCTCCCTAACTCGTTTATTTTTAAATCGGATTCCTTCCTCCTCTTCCTCCTCATCCTCTTTATTTACACCTGGTCCCCGGTTTCCTCTTTTCACAATATGCCTCCCTCTTTCCTTTGCTAACGCCGTCTTATTTGTCATTTTCTCTCTCTCTCCTTTCCAAACCTTGATGTCATTTCCTCCATGGTTTTTCCTCCTTCCTCCTTTTTCTTTTCCATCCATCCCCCTCTCTATCTGAAGTCTCTCTCTCTGCGCTGTCCTTATATCTTCAGGGTTCATGTTTGTATTTTCCAAGGAGTCTCACTCCCTCTCTTCATTCTATAATTATGTTTCTTTCTCTCCAGTCTCGTGTGTGTGTGTGTGTGTGTGTTCACATTAGAGTACTGTATGCTTAAATTAGTGATTCCACATGTCTGCACGGTCTGTGTCAGTTTTAATCAGGTCCCTTGTACATTAGCGAAGGCGACTCAGCGTTTTTTTTGCGCACGGTGTGCAAAATGTCTGTGCTCAATTTAGGAACAATTATCTTGTGTATGTGCGTGCGTGCCCCCCCAATCGCTGGCTGGAGGGAGAGAGCAACCACATCCTGCATTCAATTCAGTTTTTTTTTTTTTTAAATGATCTAATTTTCTGCAGATAATTTTTCTCTGAAAGTACCCAAAAAACATTTAAACCCACATTTGCCGCTCTCTCAGCACAGAAGCTGTGTCAACAGTTTGAAGTCCTACCTGATAACTTACAAAGTCATGGTGGAGCAACTGCAGTGTTTTATATGGCTGGCCTAATTTGGATGAAATAAAATCATCTTTAAATAAGAAAACTCTGAATTTAGAAAGCAGAAATGTATTCTTTCAGTTTTTAGAAACATAGTTTTTCTCCTCTACTTTTACTCGAAGTATGGCTCCAATGTTTTGAGTTGGACGAATTTAGCTTAAGAGAGAGAGAGAGAGATTAAAAATGGACTGCAGTCATTCTGTGTCAAATGATCATTGCTATCAGAATCAGGCTTTTCTGGTAATAAGAGAAATCATGCTGGTAGACAAGACCTTACTGTTATGAATGCTTTTTAGCCAAATTAAATACTGTAGGCTAATTCTGTTAAATCCCAACACAGTATAGCGCAGCTTGCCAAATCTGGCACAGTGGTACTTTGTCCCAGTAAACCAACCGACAAGTTGGCTCGTTTCAAGTCGTCCCCCCTGCCGATTTTACAATCTGCGACCCTCCGTTGCCAAGGCAGCGCAGGGAGAAGGCCCAATCAGAAGATGAATCTGACCTCATCGTCTTCGGCAAAGTCATAACTTTTAATTGGTATTAGTGACAGCGGCCGCGCGGTCCCTCTGAGAGCGTGGCCACTCAGTTGGACTGGCAGACGAGCGATCTTCTGCATGTTAATGTGGGAAAACAAAACGACTGAGCAAAGGGCCTCCTGGCAGATTTTCACTGGCGACCATTGTAAAAGTCTGAGCCATTATATTAGTATGACGCAGTGGCGGGCCGTGCATTTTCTACCTAGGCCTGCTGTCTGATATCGTATACATAAATACGTGCATGACGGGATGCTGTTCGGCATGCAAACACAGAGAGAAACAGAGGTGAGATCTGATTGGACAAAGAGCGCTAAGCAGCGCCCTTGAGGTACACCAGCCCGCTGGCCAGACCAGAAACAGACAGACCAGGCAGAAGGGACAGACAGACAGGAGCTGGTCAATGAGAAATTAAGCTAATAGGGAAAAATAATTATAATACATGTAGTGTATTTGTGAAAAACAATTACATGATAAAATAGCTATAACTTTGTGATTCTGTTTAGGCCAGGAGAGAAGGCTTAGTTGATGGCCCACCACTGGTATGACGGGAGCCACAGCGAGCCGGCGTATTATAATTTAGGAGACTGCCTCAATCGGTGGTCCTTTCGAGGGCGCAACAGAAGAACCTCCATGAATGAATTGAGCGAACAGTTTGACCTGTTAAAGCAGGAATCCTCTTGTTGGACCAGTTAGACTCCGGTTGAGCACTGACTCCCCGAAACACACGACAGCCTCAATATTTCTCACTTAGCTGAGTTGTGCAGAATGCATTATTAATGGACCGATGCGTGTATAGATGCAGCGTGTGCACTGCTGATGAGCGTCATTCACTTTTGGGACGCCAAAGCAGTTAGTTCGTCTCTGTATGCAAAGCGGCCACTGAAGCCCGTTCTACCCGAGATCTGCTCGTACTACTCGGGTCTCAGCGGCGAGGTTCTTCTTTTGTTATGAAATAATTCAGTGTTTTCACCAACCAACGTGCTGACCAATCTTCCCTTCACCTTGTCTCTCCTTCTAATCTCCCTCTCTTAGCATAATCTGTCCTCCAGGCAGTTTGTGTCAATCCTGCATCTCCTACATCTTCATCGCCCACTCCTCTTCGCCTTGCAGATTATTATGTTCTCTCCCTCGTGACCCCCACGTTTCCTCAACCTTTTTCCCTGCTCATCTTTATTCCAGCTCTCATCTAGTTAATTTTACACTTTTTTTTGGAGGGGGGGCGCATCTCCTTTCATCTCATCTCTCCCTCTGTTTCTTTTATTTCTTTCCCTTTTGACTTGGAGAATATGTCTAAGAGGTTTCAGCGCGCGTGTCCTACATAACCACAGACCCCCCCCCCCCCCCCTCGGTGTGTGATCACTCGAGTGCGTCCGCATGGTGGTGTGTTCTCAAACTGTGCCTGCGTTCACAGGTTTAGTGATGCATCTGCATCTCCGTATGCGCTTGTCTCCTTGTTTCTGCATCTGTATGTATGTCAGTGTGTGTGTGTGTGTGTGTGTGTGTGTGTGTGTGTGTGTGTGTGTGTGTGTGTGTGTGAGGGTGGTTTTTATCAGCTGGCCCCAGCCTCTCATCCGTCGTTCCAGTGAAATGAAGAGCCCTCTGAAGAGTGAAGGCAGAGAAGAAAGGAATGGACAGACAGACATGGGGAGAGGGAGAGAGAGAGGGAGGGAGGGAGGGAGGGAGAGAGAGGGAGAGAGAGATACGGTAAGGGATGGAAAAGAGAGGAGAGAGAGCGACCACCAGAAGGGTCTGTTTACACAAACCACTGTTGGGTGTGTGTGAAGTGTTCATCGCAGAGTGTGTCAGTGTGTGTGAGGTTTTGTAACGTGCGCTTCCGACCTGACGGCAAAACAAATTTAAGTTTTTGATATTGCATGAGTAAACATAACAGGCCTGTGTGTGTGTGTGTGTGATTCCTTTTTTGCCGATGTACAGCTCTGCGTACAGGTTTGGTCACATAGCTGAAGGTGTGCATGCGCATTTGTGTGTGACAGTTGGCTCGCATTTAAAAGAGGCTCCTCCAGTCGCCCCGGGATATCGGGTGTTTGTGATGCAACACCCGCAGGAGAAGGAAACAAAAGGAGATGCAGAGCGAGGGATGAGGCGAAGGAAGCAGTTGCTGCGAGTGTTTGGAGAGGTGAACAAGGGCCAAAGTGTGACTCTGGAAACCGCCAGAAAGTAAAGCAAATTTGACTCCGGGGTGGTGGTGGTGGTGGGGGGGGGGGGCTGACAGGTCGAGGGAAGTGGAAGGAAAGAAGGGTGACCAGGGGTTTTGGTTAACCGTTTAAGGAAGGAAGAGTAAGAGGGGAGAACAAAAGGAGGTCTGTGTTAGCATTTTGTCCGTTTTGATTATTTCTCCCTGTTGGGCCGTGAAATGTCACTTCCCACAGGCCTTCTATTTTAATGTGGCAAAAAGACAGTTGTGTCATGCAGAGATGGACAAAAAAAGATACAACAAAAGCTGGAGGTTCTGTTACGGAATGTCAGGGGCCCGATCCCAATCTCCACCCTTACGGACTCACAGACTTTGAGGCGCGCTCCCGCAAATTCCTTGAGGGTTTAGGGGTGTCCCATTGTCAAATCGTCGAGTGCTTGTGTCTCTGGCAGACATTTTGACCCCTTTATGATCTCTTTCCTTAAGTCAGCATTAGATGCCAACTTTGCCTAAGGGAATTACCCACAGTTCATGACAATGTGACGTTAAACACAGTTCCCAATGGAAGAATGGAGACGTAAAAAAAAAGGTAAACAAAGAGGCACATGGGTCTTCAGCCCGATAAAATACATTTACACTACAACATTACGGATTAAAGATGGAACATGAAATCTGAGGAATGCAAGCAGAAATTATATATATATATATATATATATTTTACATTCATCAGACATTTCGTTTTGACAAAACAAGTAAATAGATAATTTAAAATGACTTCTCATCTCGTGAGGAAGACGTTCAAATCAGTGAATAAAAAGTATAAAATAAATACATAATTGTACACAACATTTTTTTATGTCGTCACGTGATATGTTGCAGCAAAGTGCTGTCCCATTCATATTTACACCAGTTCAAGCCCTCACAGCCTCTCGCACTCAACCATTTAGCAGGTGACGTCAGTAAATCCATGAGGATTCAAGGTTTGAGGGTTGGGCCAGGCTTGTCGGGGTTCCATTGGGATTGGGCCAGGCTTGTCAGGGTTCCATTCCAGAATGCCCAGGACCCTGACATTCCAGAACGGAACCCCGACAGAGACAGTCTACTATAACAATGGCTATAAGTGTGCTACTGGTTTTTACATCCGGTTCCAGTCAATAAAAATGGTAATTTTGACATGGGGAGCAGAGATTTATCATAACACTAGTAAACTGTATACGACACAGGATAAAAGGAAGGCTCAAAAAGGTTTGCTTATGTTAAAGGTTTTACAAGAAGCTGACTTCAGAGGAAAATAACATAAATGTAGTCGAGAAGAAAGGATGAAGAAAAGATGAATGAAACAGAAACATTTTAAGCTTCTTTTTTTGTTGTTAATTTTGACCCTGTCTGTCTAGTCGCCTGGTAAACTTGAAGGCAACCACCAATTTTCCTTTGTGTCAAATTTTGAACGAGCATTCGGGGATTTCAGGTAGTAAAGTGGTGCTCAAAGAGTTTAAAGGTCAGTGGAGGCGACAGATGAGCCACGCTGTGCCTTTTCTAAAAGCAGTTTGAAAGATCTTAAAATCACCCCTAAATTCAACAGGTCATCAGAAGAGCGCAGCACGGATCGATGTAATACGCTCCCCATTTAAAAAAGAAGAAAAAAAGAAAATTGGTCCAAACACTGTGGCAGCTGGAGGGGCTTTACAGAGAAAACACTTAATACTGGTTCCATTTAAAAAAAAAAGAATAGTCCGTAGTCCATACAATATTTAAGTGAGGGAATCAAGACTGAGCCGCATTTTCAATATGCTTAATGAACAAACATAAATGTACTAAAGGGTAATTTGGCATCAAGGACCAAAGCGATGAGGAATCGTCGGAGCCCTTGCAATCCAGTTCAATTATTAGGAGTATATGGGGAGCGATATAGAAAATCTCACTGTCCTGATGAATGACAAGAAAGGCAATGAGAAAGGCGAAGGGAGGAGGCAGGGAAATGAGGAATGAGTATGAAGACGGATATTAGGAAAAGAGTGGGGGAGGAAGAGGAATAAGCTGGGGAAAAGGAAAAGGGACAAGCCACCTAATCCAATTCTTTCTTGAATCCCATTTAGGCTCAGTCCGTCAGGTGGAAGAACCAGCATGTGCAGCACTGACAGCCACTACTTTCACGGCTGTGGATTAGAGCTGGTCTTACTGGTTAAACAGTATTTATTTTCAGTGGTCATCACTGGGCAATTAGAATTTAATTAGAGAGAACATTAGCAATCGAGGGAGAATTGGATTTTGACTAAAGCCATCTAATCCATATGCGGCATATGAAAGCACGTGACATTTCATGGGATGTACAGCAGATCCAGCTGTGTGTGTGTGTGTGTGCACAAGCGTTTATAATGTCAGATCTATAATGAACTCACCTGTTGACACCAGATGGATGGAAGCTAGAAAATCAATTAGCGTTTCCGTCTATCGGTTGACTTAAGAAATATGAGGTCCCTCCAAACACATGTTCAAATAGCTTTTACGTTCATAATCCACCACGCTTTGCTCATTGTTTTCATTATCCAGTTAAATAATGGTTGAACTTAGTGATCTATTAAGTAGCGAGAGTATTAAAGTTTCAAGTTCACCCACCAGCCTGTGAACTAGACGGGAATTCAGCACCGAAATAAAAACGCTGTCTTCATCTTGAATAGACAGCTATAGGATTTTGGGCTGCAGCCCTACAGCGGCATCGTTTGTTTCCAATCTCCATATTATCCCCATTAGCTCCCATTCACATTCTTGTCTCTACCTCTCCCGGCCTGCTCTGCCTGTGTAATGCACTCGCTTCAGGCTCACACAGGTTGCTGAGTGTCCATTCCTCATCACACAAATGCGTTTCCACTTTAGGCGTGCCATGGAAAAATCCGCACTCAATTTTTTTGCCGTTTTCGCCGCTGAAAATATGTGACAATTCCTAAGGGCACGTATAAGCTGAATGGATTTTATGACCTTTGGCCTCTAACCCCCCCAAAATGCTGCGGATTGTTCGAACATTTCTGCCCTGAATTCCTGAAAAACTGTCTTTTTGTTCCCCCCCCGTAGCAGTAATGGGATATTTAGGCCGACTGTGTCGGTCAGAAGCTGGACGGTGTCCGGTGGCCTGATGTTGGGTCATGCTGAAGCCGGCCAGCTGTGCAGCAGAGCGTTATGGCCAATGTACAATAATAGCGCGGCTGAATGGGGATGTGGGAGTAATGTGGTCGACGCTGAATGGGACGAAGCCTCTAAACCGGCAATATCCCAACATTCAGAACACGATGGATTAGCGATCCTTGGGCCCAGAAATGTCGCACTAAGCCTTGTGTTGTCATGTAATAATATATTTTTTACTTTTGAAAATCCACAAGAAAAAGACCAGAATGCATTGCAGCAGTTGTAGACAGTTTATTCGGCTATTTGATGGTTGTTAGCATGTTTACAGCTGAAAATGCATCTGACCTTGTAAATAACTTAATGATTTCTTTAGCAGATGTTGTTGTTTAGCTATTAATTGATTACAACAACCATTTTTTTAAAGTGGAAATAAAGGGATTAAAGGACACTGATTAATTTGCAGCTGTTAATTGTACAAACAGGCCAACGTGTCTTCATCCGAGTAAAGATGGACAAAGACTGAAAAGGGCATATATTAAGATACAACAGGTGAGTAATTCTCATTGGATAATTGGTCGCACAAGGTTTTCAAATCTATTGGTGGAGATCCAAAGGTAGGAGGAGTCGGGAACAACAGAACACATATCTCTTAGAGTCAGTAACTTAAAGGTCACAGGGATAGAAATACAAAAGGTACAGGTACTGCATCCATCACATGTAACATGACAAATTCAGTTCTTAATTTACTTCGAAGGGCGAGTGTGAATAAAATACGCCTGTCGTTGAGTTGATCGTGTTTTTCCTAATCCTCTAAATGTCAAATGAAGCTGCAGAGCCACGCAACCAGTGCATAGTGTCGAGCAATAGCATCACCCTGTTTAGTGTGCAGATGTGCGTTACTGTAAAGCTCCTTTAGATTGTCCAACATACACCAGACCACAGGGACATTTTAATGGTATGAGTGAGAACACAGTGCACACCAAGTTCTCTGTCCTTGAGCTGAGAGCCTCCTCATCCAGCTGCAACTGCTAGGCCAGCAGGACACCCTTATTGATATATTTGATAAAAATCTAATATTCCTTGATTCATTAAATAATAATTGAAATGCTATATAAAAAATATATAAAAAAATGTGTAAGAAATACAAATATTAAACACACCGCCAATTGTTGGTGTTATTTTTTTTTATATGATGACATATAACCTACATTTTTGTTTGTTATTCAGTTTACAGACAGTACCTATATTACTATTTGGATTGGTGAGGTTTAACTCTCAGAATTAATGCACATGCATTTAAAGTGGTTCATTCATTGACTACAACTACATACCGAAAAGGTTTATAATTATTTTGGTAGCCTGCTCCAGACTCCATATGGTAGGGCAGGTGTCAAAACACGGCATGAATTCAAAAAAGGTTTCACCCCAAAATATAAATATACATTTTAGGGGCACGGCCCAGCTTCCAGCTAGACCTGCACTAACAAGGTGGATCTGCATCAGTGACACCTCTTTCCCTCTCCCTGCACCTCTCCCCGCTATAGCGTCTTTGAAACTCACTCAGCAGGGGGACGAGGACCTCATCCGTGGCATTATACTTCAATAAAATTTCCTTTGACCTTTCCTTTGCATAGTAAAGCAAAGTCTCAAGACACCCGAGTTGGCTCAGTGCCATGTAAGCCTAAAGCTAAAGTGAAGTCCGCTGGATGTCTCAGTAGTGGGCTGTGACAGACGGTGTCTGGTGTCAGCCGGGTTGGATGGTGGCGATGCATAGGACTGTGGAGAAAGGGATTTTCTTTTTCCTTTCACAAAGCTAAGACAAATCTCCAACCAGTGTCCATATCACTAGAAATTGAGGTTCCCCTAGCACAGGCTGCACTTTCTATTTGAACCCGGATGTTCGAAAGGCTTTTAGTCTCACTTTTTAACAAAAGAAATAACCCACACTACACTTTAAAGAAAACATTTAGAAAAACCTGCAGTGCACCTTTTGTCTTATTCCACGTCTAAATGAAGGAGTGCAGACGGGGGTGACTCAGCGTTAATACAACTCATCGCTCCCTTTGGTACTATCACCATCATTATCCTGCTCAGGTTGGACACTCCGGCTTCACAGGTTCAGCAGGGTTGTGTGTGTAAAGGACGGTGCTGACTCATGTTTAGTGCGCTCGTGTTTGCAATGTGAAAAATAACACACATATATATAGAAGATTGTTATGTGCCTTATGTGCGCTGAGACACTCTATTGGAAAGACCATGATGGCCTTGTGCAGGGGTTTTGTTAAATACGTTTTTAATAGACATTTGACTAGATGGAGAGACTGAATGTAATTAATGCGGGCCGTGTAGACACCTTGGCAAGGCTCTCTGAGAGCCACTCATAAATCTAGCATGCTACAGAGAGAGACGGAGAAGAGTAAGGGTCAGCCGAGACCAGTAGGGAGAGAGGGCTGTGAAAGAAAGAGTGAGAGAGATGGAGGGAAAGAGAGAGAGAGAATGCTCGACGGATGCTGAGAGACGGAGAGGACAGCTTTCCTCTTCTCCCTTTCTCTCCCCGGTGTGGCCATCTGTATAGAGTGCGATTAATCATCCCCTTTCCCCAGACATGGCAAGCCGATGCTGCGACACTCAGAGAGAGAGAGAGAGAGTGTGTGTGTGTGTGTGTGTGTGTGTGTGTGTGTGTGTGTGTGTGTGTGTGTGTGTGTGTGTGTGTGAGAATATCACACTCGTGCTTGCGTGGCTTTGTTTGGGTGTGAGTCTGAGTTCTCCAGCCAAGTATTTGTCTGTGTGTGTACGTCAGTGCTACTTCTACAGCTGTGTGTGTGTGTGTGTGTGTGTGTGCATTGGCATTCATGACACATTCTGTTTACCGTTGTGCCGCCGACGGTTACGTCCAGTCCCCGTGGCAACCAGGCAACGTTGATGGTGTTAATTAGCGACATGTGTCCCAAACGGTCTGCTTAACTGGAGAGTGGTGAGAGCGGCAAATTGGGGTGGGGTAGTTGAGAAGAAGAGAGGGATGGAGGTAACCAGAGACTTTATCTCTTGAAAATGATGTGTATGTACAGCTAATTTGCATAAGCAGGAACTGTAATGGAGCCCCCTTTACATTTTGTATTACCATCAATGTTGAATGTACTGTATCTGCGAACATTCACCGTCTGTGTATTTCTTCCGTGTTCTGTTGTTGTAAAGGCAACTCAAAACACAGGTTCGGGAAAGACCTTTGAAAAGTCAGCTCTAACTTGAAGAATGAGGTGGGACTCGGTGGCTTCTTCGATGTTTACCCAACACCACAATCTCCCGTGCTTTGTGCTCTTCAACTGACCTTTTCCCTGTGACTTCTGTGCAGTACAAGAATGTCACACTTTCTGGATTGGAGGGGAAACAATAAAATGTTTCCAGTGTGGTGTTTACTTTTCCCTCCTCAACGTATCTGGAAAAGCAAATTAGTAGTACATAAAGGTATTTGGTAGACAGGGTTGAGAGAAAAAGTAGAGAAGTGGGGAGGGGGAAATGGAGTTAGAGGATTAATTCAACAGTTTGCAAATGGCTGTTTTTTTACATGATGGGAATTGAAGGCAGAGAGAGGAGGGATCAAGCTACTGATGGTTCACGATGAGGAATGGAGGGATGGGCTGGTAGGATAGAAGAGAGGAGGGTGGGAAGGAGAGAGTTGGAGGAAGAATTATGGACACTGAAGAGTAGACTCCCTGTCCAACCACCAGTCCACTGCCAAAGGCATTCAGATTACAATGATGAAAAGACGCTAAAAGCGTCAAATCCTCACGTTTTTAATCACTTAGTCACGTTCCTCTTTCAGGACTTACTTTAGTGCCTCGCTTGCTATTTTCTCTTATTGTCAAAGACGAGGAGAAGAGAAGGACAGCAGATTGGAAGAGAAAACGCCGTTGAAGGTCAAGTAAACATCAAGTGTTCCATTTCAGGTTTTGAAGCTTAATTCATGCACTAGTAGCTCCCAGTCACTGCATATAGCACAGCTGAGCAAGAGTGCTATTATACAAACATAACCATCTTTGGGCAGTTATGATTGAGTAATATACTACTCTTCCTTACTAGACAGTTGGAGGTCGATAGGAGACAAGGAAGAAAGTGATTCTGGATGTAACGATGAGATAAAGAATGCCAGCCAGAAACAACAAGCACCGCCACTGCTTCACTTACATTATTACTGCTAAAGATTTATGTTTACCGCTCTCAAACTGTGGACAGTAAAGTTAAAAATGACCAAAGCATTTGGGTTCCCCTCTACTCTTGATCATCTGGTAATTAAAGGAAAAGTGTCACCATGTCAGTCAAACTTTTTTTATTAACTGAGAAGCAGGCAATACCTGAGAGTGATGGGGAAAGAGCTGAATCCAGAGAAAATGATCTGTGATGGGACTTGAAGGAAGGATGCGAGAAGGGGAGGCGGAGAAGTGACTCGCAGGAAGTAAAAATGAAGATAAGAATGATTAAAACAAGGAATCAAGAGAAGCAGACAAGTAAGGAACAGACTTGAGCAAAAGGAGAAACACATTTTTCCGGTTGTGTGTAACAAAGCGCTTGTGAAAGGGGAGGGAAGAAAGGCAGAGAAGCCATAGAAGGCTGAGGAGATATTTTAGGGGCGAGTAGAGAATAGAAACACAGAGGGGGGGGGGGTGAAAAGTTTGTCCAAATGTCACAAACACACCGTCGGGAGCAGGGAAAGAAAGAAGAAGGGGGATGAAACGAGGGATAGAGAAGTGGCAGCGGAGGAAGGAAACTCACAAGGGCCGTAAAAAGCTTCCAAGCAAAGAAATAGATCAGGCCGCTGGAGTTGAGATACTGGCAGAGGAAGAAGCACCGACGAGGACGGAACAACTCCCATCACCTCCGCTATGAGCAGAGGACTGGTGCTGGACTGGGATGACAAGCGGGGGGAAAAATAGGTGGGAGAAAAACGAGGATGGAGTGAGCAGAAAATGAGGGCAAGTGAGTGATCTTGGAGAGGTTGGCAGGAGTAGTACCCAGAGTAATAAGGAGTGATGGAGGAGACTTGAGAATTAGGACATATATTGGTCTTTCTGGCCAAACTGTGGTGCATCAGCTCCTCCACTTGAGCCGGTTGATTATAAGCTTTTCCTCAAATGATAGTCTTCACGACTAGTAATCCTTTTGGTAAAGGATAACCCTCGATACAAATGTCACAGTTGATGTTGCGTTGGCTGAAGCGGAGAGCAGCAAAGCAACGCAGAGCGAGGGCCAGTGTCCGAGACGGGTGGAAAGGGATGATGGGGATGGACGGAGGAGGAATTGCTTGGCAGTTGGAAGGTGGCTGTAGAGATGGGAGTGCTGATAATGTCGCCAACACGCGTGTCAGGGCCGAGGCCCCCCGTCTTCACCCACTAGAGAGAGAGAGAGAGAGAGAGAGAGAGAGAGAGAGAGAGAGAGAGAGAGAGAGAGAGAGAGAGAGAGAGAGAGAGAGAGAACAATCTGGGGCTTTTGGGAGGGACTGGAAGCCAAAGTGAATGTTTGTCACAATGTCAGGCTAATGCATGACGTGTCAACACGCAGCCATTTCCCCAGCTTGGTATGAGAAACACGCCAAATGTATCATCCTCTCCTGCTGGCGATGCAGTTGAGGACAGGGAGAAGGGATAAGGGGCCTGTTTATGCCGGTGCCCCACATAATAGTACTAATATGTTTTAATCAGTCTGAGGCCCCGGGGGCCGGCGAATACATTTACTCAGTTTGGGTTCCAATGTAACAGGAATGCTAATATATTTTAAAGATCCTGAGCCTTGGGGTGTGGAGACTGGATTGACTCGGTTTGGGTCCTAACTTACCATATATTTAAAAGGAGACACCAGAAGTTTAAATGTCTGTGGGAGGGTTGGGTTTAGTTTGACAAAAGGAGAATAACTTGTGTTGCAATACGCACGATAAAATGAGGATCAACAGATCGTGTGAAAAAGTTAATGAACATGCAACTAACTGACTCAAGTGCGTTACTATTTTAATCAGTGGGCATTTAGCAATACAATCGGTTGCGTAATCACCTTCACCAGAGGGGCCACAACTTCCCATTTTGTCCGGTCTTGGTGTCTAATTGAGGTATGGGTTCTATTTGTGTGTGTTTGACCCCAAGCAATAATCGTGTATCGGTAATAAAGACTTTATATATATATATTTTTTTTCTTCTCAGATCTATATAAAGCTGTGTGCCTTGAGGTTTTTAGGAATTCAGTCCATTTCTTGTGGATAGTATTTGGATTCACATCTTAAAGCGCAATAGGAGTTAGACAGTGCCACAGCATTACAGTACAAAGCAGCTTATTGGGATGCTGCAAGATGTAAACAATAAGTTATTGATGATAATTTATAATAATTTCATTAACCATAAACCATTTCTCCTCGCGTCCCAGTCGGATCTGCATCAGAAGAGTTCTCATAAGAGATGCACAAAATGAACTTTCCCCCATCTATTCAGTGGATAAATGGCAGCCATAATTTCCGCCACTGTCAATAGCACAATCTTATTGGACTGACTCGTTCAGCATTTTTGGAGTCAAATCAATTTAATTGAATTTCAGCCTTGAAACCTGGCATTAGAAACCTGGCATTGGCAACCATGACGCGGTGCGTGCCGCTCTCTCCATCTAGCTTGCAGCTCGCCGCCGTGGTCGGTAAGTCGGCCCTGATTTAGGTTAGTCCTCATCTGAAATGGTCGCAGACTAAATTGACTCGATGTAAGTCTTGATAAGATAAGTGTACAAGTATATTTGTGCAGCAGCAGTGTGTTTTATGAGCCCGGCCCCCTGGGAGAGAGTCAATATCCACTCAGTGCGGGCACCCAACTAAGAGCTGCAGCATGTTTTAAAGAGGCTAGCTCTCGCTGCGTTTAGCTTAGTGTTTCCCCACGTAACATGGGTATTAGGTTTTAATGAGTCAGGGCTCGGGGCGAGAGACACTCTATTTACATTGTTTTGCTAGTCAGCTGATGTAAAACATGCTTTTAAAATAAAAGTACTGGCAGGGGCTGCAAAAAAACCCATCAGATTTAGAATTTCAAAGCTACACTTATGGCAACAACAACCAGGATAGTCTCAGGCAGAAGATGTGAGGGACACGGAAGATGGGAAGGATGAATAATGGATAGCATACAGGGAGGAAGAGGTAATGAGGATGACTGTGCTGGAAGGGTTTTAAATCCACACATGGTTTAGTGACCATCTCATTGGTTGAGGTAAAGAAACGCGAGGGAGTCGTGGATGGAAGAACAGACGGGACAAAGTCCGGAGGAAGTTAAGCTGCGATAATGGCGTCGGTGCACGTTTGAAATTCTTCACAAGAGAAAGTAAAAGAAGATGGCAGAAAGGCAAAGATAATGAGGCCTCTTGTGTCTGGAGGAATTGGAGTCAACTTGTTGGACAATTGTTTTAGAAATGCACGCACCAACAAACGCCCGTCTCAGCTGGCGTCCTGCGGTGTAATGATGGTGGCGAGCCTTTTCTTGAATATCAGTTTGTTGGAAACCTCGTCCGAAATTTGCAATCAAGAACCGTTTTCGACTTGAAAATGAATATTATGACGATTACCCTTGTCCGGCTCATTTACTGGCTCAGTATATATATGGGAAAAAAACGACCATTTTCTTTGGTGAGTAGAACATCACCTGGCTTGACTTACTTGGTAACGCTGGACTGTGGGCAGGACAGAGATCAGACCTCGGTCCGTCCAGAGAAAAGCTCATTTTTGATGTGAGAATGAGGTCTGCCTTTGATGTGCTCGGTGCTCAGCAACAACCTGCGCCTGTCTGGACGTACCTGTAGGCAGTGAAACAGGTAGTGAAGGCAGGTGCTGACCACCACGGCTTATTATCAGCCCAGAAACTGCATTCCTCTTGCACAAATACTTACCCAAACCGCAGATTTTATTACACAAGTTCCCAGTCACGAAAGGTTTTGTCTGTTGATTGTTGTAGTATATAATTCAACCACTGAGAAGTTTTAAATAATACACACCCTTAATGCACCCTTGTTTCTTTTATGAAGGTCATAAACAAAAGGAAGAGAGAGCGAGTGCCTGTAAAGCTACTTCTAAATCAAGACGCAGGTTCCTTTGTTCATGCACACATGAAATAAACATATACCTGTAATATACATCACACAATGTTCACATGACTGTTACAGCGGGAGAACGAGAAAGAAAGGAAAACACCGAGATGAAAACAGGGGGCGATGGATCAGGGATGAAGACGGTAATGTGTTCTCCCAGATGTGCCCGCTTTCACCCCTGGACGGATCTGCTCGTTGTTTTGATTAGAGAGCGGAATGAGTACGAGCGGGACGTGAAGGAAGAAGGCGGAGATGGCAAGGCAATGATACATTACTGCAGTGGTAGATCAAGGCTTTGGCATGATGATCAAAGTGCTTTTGTCCTTGTTAGAAAATAAAGAGACGTGCACGCACGCTCACGCACAAGGACCTCACTGCAGACGAACACACATACACACACATCCAGAGCTTTACGTTCACACAAACGCACTTATCCATCACATCATCCATATCCAGTTTCCTATTATCCCTCACAGGCTAATTCATTAGTTTCACTGATAAAACAAATGTAGCTCATTAATTTAACCCTCTTTGTAGTGTGTGTGTTCGAGCGGAGGGACCCAGACGGAATGGTCATGAGCAAAAATTAGATGGATTGAAAATTAATTTTGCAGCTTGCATATTTAGGAATATATTGCTGTACCGTTTTGTGTATGGGCGCACGTGTAATGCCATCCATTTTCAAGTGGATATGCTGCTTTTCCATCTTTTTTAAAGAAGAAATGGGAGGGGGGGTTGAGATGGATGGAGAGGAGATAGAAAATCATCATTTTGGAATGGAGCAGAGAGGATGTGTGAAAGGGTGTTCAGGAGTAGTATGTTTACGCTATGAGCAAAATGCAAGGCGAGAGGGTTGAGGCCGAGTTTGAGCTGAAAAGGATGCATATGGAGACCCACAAAGGGCAAGTTGGAGGTGAAACCGAGGCAAGATGGCAAAGAACTGGCGAGAACTCCCCAACAGGTGGTGGATGAGAGACAAAGGGAGGGGAAGGAGTCAGATGAGAGAGGATTAAGAGGGATGAAGCGGCACCTGAGGACACGGGAGAAGTGTCGAGGCGAAAGGCAGATTAAGAGACATTTAAAAGTGGAGAAAGGTGAAGGGGAGACTGAGGAACAGGAATACTTTACAAAATGCTTAAATGGCAAGATCAACGTTGCTTTTGTCATAGTGTAATTATAGTACATCTATACCATGGCCGGTCGAAATGTGAGAATGTCTTTCAATATATTCTGATGATTCATCAGGTCATGTGTTTTTAACAGTAGTCCGACCTGACATGGGAAATATATAGTTTTTTTGTATCAAAGTTCTAATGCAAGAGTAGCATTGTTATTAAGATAACAGAAAAATTAGGTGAAGCTGCAAAATCACCCCTCCTTTTGTCAATGATGAATTATATTTCCATCCTATGGAGGAACTGGAAACTTTTGCCGATATTTGAATGATCCTTTTTTTGCGGGGTTTTGTGCAACTGTGATCATTTGGTTTAATAAAGGGTTTTTAAAGGTGTTTGAAATTTAAATGGCGTATGGAATGTGCTTTGCAGGGCTAAACACTGTTTGCCTGACAGCTTTTTTTCTTTCATTGTGATAGTTGGATCTAAAAGAAAATGTTTCCCTTGAATCCTAATTGAGTGTGCAGTTTAGTTGCGTGTCATCATATCTTTGTAAGAGACTGCATTGCTGGTAAACACATGAAGAATTTTATTTCTTTTTGTCAGCTGTCGCCTTGCCTGCCTTACGACCATGTTCCTTTACATTCTCCTTGACATGCTATGGAGTAGAACCCAAGAGTGGGCATGAATGTAGTCTTGTTAAAAATAGATCTACAGGCTTACATTTTGGCTGAAAGCCCAAGATAATTCTTGGTAGAGGAAGGATAGAAGCAGTTTCCTGCCTCTGAACTTTGCTCTCTCTCTTGCTTTTCCCACACACTCCATCCCACTGGGGGCTCTGATTTAATGAAGGGGATGGCAAGCAGTTACATGGATCGTACAAACATTTGCACCCAAACCTGCACCGATCCCACCCATGCCTTACCCCCTTCTCTCTTCCAGCTACTTTCCCTTTCTTAAAGTCCTCTTATTTGACCTTTGCTTGTCATGTATCGGTTTGTACTCTCCTTTTGATGTCTCCTCTTCTACGCATTATTTGCATTTCTCCCATAACTTAATCTTGTATTTTCCGCAGATCCCATGTTGCCCCTCTTAGGCTACAGCCTCACTAGTATGTTTCTGTTTTGAAACAGGGTTTAAAATGAAAACAATCTCCCTCCACACCGGCGTTTCAGCATCGTTTTCCAAATGATTTCTGTCCACACTGGCCCGCCACTATCACATGACTATTCACGTACACTGGGCATGCGGGTGCCGGAGTAAACAGGAAGTAGATTGGTTGGTTGATTTGGAGTTCCAGAAAATACGACCACTTTCTTTCACTCTCACACACACACACACACACACACACACACACACACACACACGTCCAATGTGCTTTAAAATAAACACTTACAAATCAAAGTGTACTAGATGATGGGTCAATAAATTTGGTCAACAAACGTATTTCACTCGATTTTGTTGTCTATTTATTGCACTCGTAGATTTGCTGGTGGCTGAAGTCTGTCGTACTGGAGAGCATTTATGCTTTTGGTCGTTTACAGTTTGTTATCTTCACAAATAGTTGTGCAGAACAAAATAAGCATTAATAAGAAAAGGTAAGTCTGTTTAGTGTCAATCGGCCTCCTCAATGCTGCAAACCGTGACTTCAGACGTCCACTCCGTAGGGCTAACCGCGGTGCTCGCTAACCGCGCCGCTCGCTAACCGCGCCGCTCGCTATCCGTTCCAATAACGGCTTGCTTCCTACGCATGTCGCCATTAGTATAATTCTAAAAGGCAGAATTCCACTGCACAACAGCTGCTAGCTTCGACAACAAGGCCAGTAACTCTTGCTATCCGTATTGAAACGAATCGTCTGCCTCATCGTTTCCAAACTTATGCTGTTCGGCTTGTCCACACTACGAGGGAACCCCGGAGTTATCCGGCCTCGGGAGCATTTTTAAACTCTTGTTTTTGGTGCCCTAAAACTCTGGATAAGTGTAAACGTAGCAAAATATATGTTTTTCGAAACCGTGCGGATGTAGCCTTAGTCTCTCTTGCCCTCACCCCATCGCTTGTCAACGTCTGCTACTTTGGCTCCCGCTATTTGTGTTCGACTGGGCTACAACGCCTCTGTGTTCTTTCTCGATTCCCCCCACGCTTCCCTCAACTTTGCTCTGTTTCTCTGTCTGTCATGTATTTTTTAATGCCTTTGAGACCGGCAAGTCTTTGCTAGTTCAGCTTGACTTGACAATAAAACAGTTGAACTCCGCGTGTGTGGGGGGGTGGAGAGGAGGAGGTGAGGAGAGAAGGTGAGGGGACGAATACAGGTTCAGTTGTGGAGGGGGATGAAAAGCCCTCGCTTGGGATGAGGGGTATTTGGAAAAGGGGAATAAGATCAGAGATAAGGAGTGAATTAAAAATATGATAATGAAAAGGGGAAAGCGGGACACACAAAGGACATAAAAAAGTCAGGAGTAAAGCCAACAGTAGACTACAATCCAGATTTAAATTGGCTTGTTCTCACAGGCAATATGATGAGTTTGCACCCAGAGATCTGCCAACAATCCCCCCACCCCCCCAGATTTTTAGAGCTAGCTATAATTTCATTCACAATGCTGCAAGAGCATTTTATAACTGCATGTGGTAGTACCCATACTTTATTGGGAGGATAATGTCAATATATCAGCCTGATTTATGACTTCTTCATGCGGTGACGTATCAAAATTACACAAGCAAGAAAGCTCGAGGTCAGCTACTGAACCTGGCACCTCTTTAGGTAGTTTAGACGAGAGAAGTAACTTTGTACAGTATAAAACGCTTCTGTTATGTTCTCTAATCGTGGGCTTTAAATATGGCTACATAGGATTTACATAATGATAATGATCGTGGAATTGCAATCAGCAAAAAGGCAGAAAATTAAGTAGGTAGGAAGGGAAAGCTGGCAGGGACGTGGAAGGAGAATAAATATGGTGCAGCGAAGGAAGGGAAGCGAGACTAGGAGGGAGGGAGCAGTGGAGGTGTAGTGACCTACTTAGCGAGAAACGGATGCTGTGCTTCGTATGTGAGAGAGAGAGAGGGAGGATGCAGAGAGATAGAGAGAGGGAGGATGCAGAGAGAGAGAGAGAGAGGGAGGATGCAGAGAGAGAGAGAGAGAGGGAGGATGCAGAGAGAGAGAGAGAGAGGGAGGATGCAGAGAGAGAGAGAGAGAGAGGGAGGATGCAGAGAGAGAGAGGGAGGAAGGATGCAAAAAGAGAGAGAGGTAGGGAGGAAGGATGCAAACAGAGAGGGAGAGAAATGATTGTCAGTCTGCCGTGTTGTCTGTTTGCTATGAGGACCATATGTCCACATGGACACCTATACAATGCTCAAACCACACACAACAGTTGCAGTATTTCATTCTTCTCTGTTCTGCTGCTGTCATTGTGTCCCCCCCCCCCCCTCTAATTGTCTCACACTGGTGTTACTTCTGCCTGCTTGGGCTAACGACAACACAAGTGTAGTCCCGCAGGCCAGAACTGGCAGCTATATAATACGTTTCACTGACCACATGTCATCTCAGCCCTGTGAGCCTCACAGGGCTGAGCCCTCAGGTCCTGTATGTACCATGTGTGTGCGAGAGAGAATGAGACGGATAATTTAGGCTGAGTTTGGGTGAAGTTACCCCAGATGTCCCATTTAAACGATCGTGATTAAATGATTAATGTGCAGTGTGTTCACATGGTTCAGAATGCACCAGCAGCCTCCGACCTTCAACCCCACTCGATTGTGTTGATTGCGTCTTTTGATAGTGTCCTCCATATCTGCAAATGTGTCTTGACCTCTGGATCCAGCTACTGCAGCTCTATTTGTTCACAATATAAGTGTCTAATTTTAAGCACACTTTATGTAAAGAGAAACTGACAAGCTGCCTGTGTCACTAGTTTTCATTAAAGGGGAACACCCTCTAAATTTGGACGTCTGGCTCAGGGAAGTTAAAAAAGCCAAAGTCCGGAGAAGTAAGTCTCAAACTTGTGACGTCATCAAGTCTGAAGTCTGGAGCCGCTCCATAGACGATGAATGGGAGACTGAGCCACCCCCACCTTGCGTGGAAGGGCCAGCGTTAAGGAGAGGTCCCATGAAGGGATTCTCCCACCATAAAAAATATTTCTGGTTTATTATGAGATTGTGGCGTGCCGGATATGACCGCATTTGACTGTTAATATTGTTCCAAATCCTCACTGAAAGTCATGCTTTTCGGCTCGCCAGATAGTCTTTATGAAAAAAAGGAACGAATTGTCCAATATTTTGATTGAACAGTCAAATCCAACTCATTGACAAGGTATAACATCATTACCCAATGTATTGTCTATGGATCTCGTCTACACTTTATACTTAATGATATCGCAAATGACTTTTAGCACGCACATTTTTGAATATGAGGAATGTCTGAATTCTAAAAATGGCTGTAGTTCATTTTTTTAAGAAAATCCAATATCAGCAACATCCATCAAGCAAAAAGTGTACAGAACATATTTTAAAATGCTAGTACACAATGCAGTTGTATAACAAATGAATGTGCAGTCCTTGTAACCATATTTTCCTTAATAGTTTTCAGCTGTAAAATATTTTTTTATGGTAATTAAATGCTAAAATATAATGTGGGCTTTTTAGTGGTGTTATGAAAACTGGCTGTTGGGGTCGAACCATTAAGCAATGTGAGTTACAATTAGGAAGAAATGGCTTAGATTGTTTTTTTATTTTATCTATTGACCTTCAGCCTGCACTGTTATATTTTTTTATTCTGTACCAACAGCAACATGCCATTGATTTTAATAAGCTTATTCCGTCTACAACAACTTGGACAGTTTCAAATTCTAATTAAAATACCTTAAATAATGGCATTCTGTTGTGTTTCATTGATATAATGATATATATTCTTACATACACAAGGGTTGTTATAGGTGATTTATATGAAGAGCGTCTGGGGGATGTAATCATTCTTTATGTTAAACATTCATGACACGAACACCGCAAAGGGTTTCACACATATTGAGTGTGTGTGTGGGGGGGTAATTAACCCAGCACCACGGCAGCCGCATTCATCCTCAAATGTTTTTTAATGCAATCACATCTGGAGATATTTTATATTAGTGGATATAAAAATATTTGATATTGTATATCGCATATATAAGTAATTTGGCAGCTGGATCCACATGTTTCAATATTCAAGACATGGACCCAACAGGTAGTTCAAAGAGCTGAGAGGAAATGATCATTTAAAAAAAGAACGTTGGTGGAATTAAAGAGGAAGCACGTCTGGGCTAAGGCGAGGAATAGCGGTAGCTTCAAGACATTTTTTGCGTCACAGTGAGGAAGATAGGGAGCTAGGCAGCGCTGATGGAAGTTGGAAGATGTTTTGAACTTTCGGGTGAGCCAGAAGGGAGGGCGAGGGGAGATGAAGGGAGACAGAGCAATGGCAAAGGTATCCGCCGCAGGGGAAGAAATGCCAGGTGCAGAAGGAAAAAGACAATTTAGTAAAAAGATAAATAAAATACATTCCTTTAATATCGCACAAGGCACACTGCTGGAAATGACTGCCTCGGACATGTGACATGGAGGACAGCGGTTTATGTCACACAGTTAAGTAGAATTTTGGACATGCTACCCGATGTATGACAGATGTCAGACAGTTCCATTTGTTTCACATAATCAAGCAAATCTAAGGATCTACAGCCATGCGAGAGCTTCTGTGAAAGTATGATTAGGCTCGTTGGCCATTTTACCTGAATTATGCACACAATGTCAATGCTTAGATATGCAGGTAGGAAGCAAATTATTGGGCAAATTAACATTTTCATGCGGTAATGGAGCTGGATATTAAGCAGGGGCGATTACCAAAATGATTTCAATTAATCTTGTTGAACACTTGTGTGTGTCTTTTGTGTGGAAATCCATTGAGTGAATGGCACAACCACAAATGTCTCATGGAAGGGCGAAAAGGAAAAGTCAGGGAATTACTAGCTACTGTGGGATTCATCCTCTGGAGATCTGAATATGGAGCCGTTATGAAGGTCGTCGGCGGACATCATAGAACTTCTGTTTTCTAAGGACACTCATCAAGCTTTCTATATTTAAAGATTGAGACAGCAGTTAAAATTCAGCAGTGTCCCCGAGGTGATGAAGCTTTGAGACCTTTCCTGGATGGGGCGCTGTCATGTTTGAGGTTATCCTCTCACGACCGTACTCAGGCTCTATTTAGACGCTTGAGACGTCACCGGTTGGTCTTCTGAACAGACATCTGGAACAGGAGTGTGCTTTCAAATTGTCGGAATGTCTGAGTGGGAATGTACAAAATGTCTGGACATTTTGTACATTCAAAGACGGGTATATGTATCTCATCTTGAATCAGCCGGTATGTAGCACGGCTGGAGGTCCACTCGATATTTGGACAGCTTGTGTGTCGGCTACGTGTTGGTGTGTGCACGTCCACTCGGCCCGCCTCCAAAGCCCCAAACAGCTTGTACTGCGGTCACAGACATCTGGTTTCTACCAACTCTAATGGTCGCACTGATTTTTGATATTCCGAGAGATAACAGCGATGCATGGTGGGGATTCTGCGCATGTGTCTCTGCTTCGTGTGCAAGACAAAACATGAAGATCTTAGACTAACCTTTTTTTTCCGCAGCTGGGCACTTACAGATGTGTTTTTTTCCCCCTCTTTTTTTTAATTAGGAACACGAGGGAGGGGAGAAGAGTGGAGTAGATATGTAAGAGGGAAATTAGAAGGGAATGTGTAATGAGAGGAATTGCAGAAAATGGGGAAAGAAATGATCGAAGGAAAAGAGAGGTTTCAAGCGATGGCAGGTGAAAAGCACGGGTGGTAAGCAGTGGCGGCTGGTGACATTTTTTTGGGGGGGGGCGCAGTTGGGCGGCGCGGTTTAAATAGCACTCCACAATGAGAAGAAAAGAGGTTTGGAGTAGAATATTCTAAAAAACAAAGCTTTATTTCAAGAAAACACAGTGCTCAACACTGTCCAATAACAACTATCAACAAACTGTAACTTTGGGCATGAGAGGTTCAGAGCAGAATGGTTTAAGAAACATTCAATGTGGTGGCCAGAGCAACTTCAGGGAATACATTGACGTAGCATTCAAACTGGGGGCCCTGCAGTAAGGTGGCACTGATGAGGTGGTCTTTGAAGGCAAAGCGTTCCCTGGTGTGTCCAAGTATGGTGTCACAAACCTACAGATAAATATATAGAGAGAGACAGAGACAGTAAGATAAGTTGTGGGGAAATATCTACTACAAACAGGCTTCATACTACAGACAAAAAACTATGTTTTGTGTGTCTTGATGGTTGTAGCTATGACACACACGCACACACGCACGCGCACACGCACACACGTTGGGGATTGAATTGGTATTTTAGATAAAGTTATAGCCTGATATGATATCCACCCAAATCTAACAATGTCCAACATGTGTTCTGCTGTGAGAAAGATAAAACATTAAACTTTAACACAGGCATCTGCTGATTTTGACACTCACTTCTGCAGCAATCCTTCAAGCTCATCTTCCTTCATAGCCGGCGCTTCCTCTGCTGCTCAGAGCCACTGCACACTGAGCCTCCAGCTAGCAGCTCCGGTTAGCATGTAGCTTGGTGCATGTAGCTTCACTGCTGAATATTTAAATCCGGACGTTCGGGTCCCAACTCTTTCAGCCTCTTCTTGTCAACATCTGATCGTGGATTGAAAGGTGTTTCGCGTAGAGATACCACAGAGTTTTCAGTCGCCATACTAACATAATCAAAGTCTCTGCTAGCTGTGTTGCTCGCGTAGCTACGTGGGAGCTATATGGGGTGTGAGGGTCTCTGATAAAGGTCTCTGATTGGACGAATAGTCCAACCACGTTGCAATAAGAAACGATGTAATTGGCTAGGGCGCAGATTCGTGCGCCCGAAGATTCACGTTTCATCCGCCAATGAGAAGCTGTCCTTGCCGTCACGAGGGTGAAATGTTTGTTAGCTTTCCATAGACACACATTGGGCCGGCGCCCCGAGAGGGGAGGGGCTTTTCTCAGTAATGATGAATGGCGATATATTATATTTAACTTAAGTGGTTGTTGACAGGGGCTTACGGTCTCCCACACACATTTAGCGCGTCAACACGGTATATTTCTTATTTAAATTATTTGATATATAATGTTTTTTGACAGTATATATTATATATATTTTTTCTTCTTTTTTTTTTTTCATCGCAAAATTTTAGGAGGGGCGGCGCCCTAGCGCCCTCTATTGACGCACCGCCACTGGTGGTAAGAGGTTAGGAATGGAGAGGAGACGTGAGGAGGGGAAATGAAAGGAGGCGGAGGGAACTAGTGGAAACGAGAGGATAAGCAAGGGGAGTATGAACGGAGAGGAAAATTAGAGAGTGTTCAGCGAAGGAGTGGAGGCAAGGCAGAATGAACGATAATTGATAGAAAAAGTCAGAGCGTGAGAAAAGGGAGAAAATGAAAAGGAGGGAAAAAACGGAGAGCAACGGAGACCCTCTATCACTCATTAGGGTCATTATACCTCCGTCTGGAGCACACACACACACACACACACACACACACACACACACACACACACACACACACACACTTATACACACACACTGAGGATTGAAAGGAGAAGCCAATTTAGTCGCGTATCAAAAAATGAGCTTTTGATGAAGTGTGTGTGTGTGTGTGTGTGTAGTGTGTGTGTGCGTGTCTCTTACCCCCCATAGAGTGTCAAAGTAGTCAGTACTTAGTCATGAATATGGTTTTGTTATGAAGGACACACACATGCAAACATATTTAGTGCAATTACAGGCCTTGGCCTGTAATTGCACTGCTGGTGGTCTAAGTTGCCAAAAAAAGATAATGATGAGAGGAATACGGAGGCAAAAATAAGGAAGGAAAAATAAACACTCAGTCAGAACAAGGAATGCAGGCAGGCAGGAAGGAAATAGTTTTATATGAAGTAAGAATGAAAGGATAAATAAAGCCAGAGGGTCCCGAGGGACAGAGCAGGAGGAAAAGGGAGAGCGGGGTAGATAATGGTTTTGTTAGATGAGAAAAAATACAATTTGAGCCTGTACAGCAACAGGAAATGAAGGTGAAAGGGAAATTGAAATGGAAGAAGCCAATGGTTGTGGAGTGGTTGTTTTTTGTATCCAGGTACTCGAGCGGCGGTTGTGGACTGCCGGGCAAGCTTTGGACAAGCACACACCGAGTACAGCCACCGAGAATAAAGAGTCAGCAGAACCTGAGAGGGGCTGAAAGCAGTAGGCGACATTGCTCAAGTGTTGCAGTCCGGAAATTGACCATGTGGTATACATCCTCATATTCGAGAGAGAGTGTGCTTCATATATAGACGACATGGTTGGTTCTCTTTTCCATTATAAAACCTAAGACAAAAAAATATGACGTAAAACTAATTCAGCTAAAAAGGCTAGAAAATCACACCAAAATTGAGTCCTTTCATACTCCACTAATATAAAATATCTCCAGATAATGAAATTGCATTGGTCATGGCTCCCTTGTTTCTAGCTTTGGGAGTGACTTGGGACTTGGGGTTGGGGGAGCTGGGGAATGACTTTTAATTAAAGCGAAACCAATAAGCCAGGCCCGGCTGTCAGCGTATTGGTCACCAGTGAGGACGGCTGAAGATATTGTTCATCGGGCCAGCGCAGGCCGTTAATTCACAGGGGAGGTCTCCGTAACGGCTCGAAACAAAGTGGGGACCGCCTGGGTGTCGGTGCTCTGCTGTGTGCTGCTGAGAGCCAGAGGAGGTCACTGAAACGACCCACCACAGGCATCGGTTCCCCAATCGATGTGATCGGGGTTCAATATAAAAGCAGATCGATGTGAGGCTCCCCTTGCACAGATTCTAATGAGCCACCTGAGTGAACTTTTGGTGTCCTGAAAAATCCAGCAGGAAGGGACAGATGATCAACATGAACAAGCACGGGCATACTCTCCCATCTACTAGTTAGATTTACAGTCTCGTGGGTTTTTAGCCAAGGATAATGCATGTCTAAATGACTGACATCCCAGTTAATCTCAGCCTCTGACAACAATCGACTTTGTGAATTCCACGGGACACGTGCTTCAGTAACATGTGAATTCTCAATGGCTGCAAAATAAGTCCTCATTCCAGCTCCTTTCACACAAGCTACCAGCGTAAAATACACACAGACCTTTTTAATTATTTTTTTTTGTCCAGGGTGCTGAAACCAAAAAGTATGCGATATTAGTTTGAGTCAAACGCAGCTCTGTAGACTCGCCCCCTTTCCAGTCAAGAATGCTCACGGCGGACACTAAACTGCTGGGAAAGCAATCAGTGATTTTTTAAACGTAGTGTTCGGAGCTCTGCGATTGTTTCACTCGAGCTGCGTTGCAGTTGTATAACATTCCGAGTAATTGCAATATCCAGCAGAAGAAAGCCGGCCTCATAGAAACCACGGGGTTGTGTAACGTGCCGTTTCCTCGGCGGCGGCGGCATCGTACATCAATCCGCTTTAGGCTTTGCTGAACATCAAGGTTTTCTTTTCACATGCATTCAGGATGTAGTTAATATCGCACTAGTTTTTCAAAGCGCTTTTGTGCATGAGAGTGAAAAGAGTCTAATACACCGTCCTGTGCTGCATACAAACATTTCTGCCTCTCCTCACACTGTCACAGATTTCCTTGACCCTCGGGTTGTTTTTACTTTCCCACCCCTTTGGAAGCTATTGGATTATATATTTTCATAAGTGCCACGTAATATTCAGTTTTAATATAAATATTTCCGTCGAGAAGAAATGAAATGGAATATCTGGGGAATATCTGGGGGCCTGCGACAGCATTCCCATTTAATTCTGCACGTTGCAGTTACATGCAGACAAAACATCCTCGTCAACTGAGACGGCAAGACACCCAGTTTGGAAGGACATAAAGTAATTCAATTTCGGAGATGGGCCGATTTTTCAGGGCCTGCCCATAAACTGTCACCAAATTCCTTGGGAGTCAACCCACTTACGCATTTAGCCGCGGAAGGAACAAGTAGGAAAATGCTTCTGAGACACTGAAAGCCGGTGACCCAAGTTGTGAAGTTTTGCGACCGTTTCTGTGTCAAACGGGTAGAAATGTGACCAAAAGAGGGATTTTATTTCCGTTTGTCTCGGTGCTTTTCAAGACCAACAGCGTAGCGTTTCCACGATGTCGACTCTCAAGCACGAGTTTTTTCCCCAAGTGTCAGGTTTTGCTCTCCAAAAACAATTACCGGCAAACAAAGTTGATCCTCCTTCCGTCCTCACGTCTGTCCTCCCCGTCTCGCTCGCCGGCCCTCACCTCTCCCTGCCTCGACTCACCAACACGGCTCGACTTCAAACATTTACATGGCACTTATATTCTCTTCTCCCCTCATCTCCGTGTGTTCTGTCTCTTTCCCTTTATCGCTCTCCTTACCTCCCCGTGCCTCTGCCGCTCTGCCGGCTCCTCTGCCTCCCTAATTGGTGCGCTATCAGTTGGAGCTCTGATATTGCTGTCACTTTCTGTCTCTGCGCTTTACGCGGGCAGAGCATTCTGTCTCACTCCTTCCTCTCCGTACATTAGCATCAAGTGTATGCACGCGTTGTCTTTGAGCGCCGTACACAAACACCTGGGGGAAAAAGAAAAAAAACGGAGGATTAAAAGCATGCAGCAGCGGGACTGAGGGTTGGAGGAAAGTCGGTGAGAAAGAGAGGTTAGGGATGAGGCTCGGTGTTGGAGCCTGTAATGTGGACATGCAGAGCAAAGGGGATAGGATAAATGAACTTGGTGGCAAATGGCTCGGAGAGTGTCTTTGAGAGTTTTCAGTGTTATTACAAAAAGCAAACTAACTGTGAAATCTGGTCTTGGGTCCACTTAAGGTGCCGGAGGATTAGAGCCATTAACACGGTACGGCTCCTTTATGGGTTTAGAAAGTAAGAAAACATCTCGTTCAGTGGTGTGCTGGAAACCACCTAAGACTCATATTCAAGGTTATTTTACCTCCCCATTCCTCCGAGTTGTTTTATTTAATGGAAAAGCAAGCAGCACTGTGGTGAAATATTTAAAAGCACATTTTATACCCACAGCATGCAGCCGAGTTCGGCGAGGCAGCGAGTCATTTATCATCCAAACATTCACTGATTGGTCCAGTACCAACCTGCCAGGGCTGAATCAATTTTCAATTGGATGTTTCCAAACTTAAATCTCGCAGTTAAAGCAGAGTTTGAGAGTTTCATTCTGAGCCTTTTGAGATAAATTAGAACAAACCCTGTCTCTTATCACGGAAGCTAATACCATCTGTGTCGTGGAGACATTCGGGCTTCAGAGTGAACGAACCCAAAGTAATGTCAGTCGACCGAAGAGAGAATCAGGATGTATAACAGAGTCCAGGAGTTGTTTTTCAGTCGATGCCTTTGAACAACAACGCAATGCAGTAACCTTAAAGCTGCGTGGATCAATAGTTACATAATGACAATGGATAGAAAGAAGTCTCTCATAGTGGCGGACCCACAGACAATTACCATCCAACGCTGACTCCATCCTCCAGCAGAATGCTAATGTCTGCTGGATGGGTAAAAAGGCACGTGTTTGCTAACTTGTTAGCCGCTACAACCGTGTATGACCAGTGAGGCTGTAATCTTTTTACATAGATGTGCCGACATTCTTGTACACTGTATGCATAATTTCCTGTGAACTGTTATTGTGTAATGAAATTCTCCTCTTTTGGCTAAAGGTAGCCATTTATCTTGTAATTCACAATGATGAGTGTGATATATATCTCTATGACAAATAGCAAGGCACTGTGACCAATGCAAACACACTTTCTCTTTTTCTTTTTTTCAAATGTTCTTTTGCCTGGCCTTATATCAGTATTGTCAGTTGGAACCATATAACTCCACATTTCATGCTGTTGGCATTTTTTTTTTTTTTTTTAATTTTCCACTTTCCGCCACACACTCACAGTTTTATGACCTGGGCCTCTGAAAGCAATCCAGAAGCCATGTTGATATTTTTTTAAATACGTTGTCATCAAATGGACTACATTTGTTATTTATTTATTGTAATATATGTATATTTCTTAAAACCACATTAGCAGGCTGAGCAGGGGAGGATTTGTAATGTGCCCATGGCCCACCGCTCTTTCATACAATGTCAGAGAAATACACCGCTGACCTTCTGAGTGGATACAGTTCTGAGAAATGGAACGATGGTGAGAAATGGACAAGTGAAAAGTTTAAAAAAAAGCAGGACAGCAGCGGCAGCGTGCAGGACATTAGTTCGCCAAATCAGTGCACGCATGTGTCAGCGATACCAATTCTGTGCCTTAAATTATTAGTATCTGTGGCTGTCCGGAGAGCGTGAGATAAAGGAGCTAAGACAGAGAAAGACAATGACACGGAGTGAGAGAAGAAAGTGAGGTGTTCATGCTAGACAGCGCCCTGGGCTGAATGAAGCTGACATCTTGACTTTAATTATTAACATGGTATTTGGCTTTTCATTCAATTCTTCATGTACAGTTTCTCTCTCCCTCACTCTGTCTCTCCCTCATTCATATATATATATATTAGGGCAACGAATCGATAAAATCGATAAAAATCGATTATCAAAAGTGTTGGCAACGAATTTCATCATCGATTCGTTGTGTCGCGCGATTATTACGCCAGGCAATAAGTCGCGGAGAAAAAAAAAAAGAGCGGAGCAGAGCAACTGGCCGGCCAGCGTTTCTGAGATTGGAGTGAGACGCTGAGAAACGCTTAGAAATAGAAGATCTTTGACGAGTCGAGTCTTGGCCAATCAGCGTTAAAATGTCTCCATCGTCTCATTTCCCTCAAACTTGTTTTTAATGGAAGCTAGTCGGCTTGCTATCACGTTAGCTAACGTGTTTGGGTTGTGTATTGTCGTTAAAGTTAGGGTGACCATACGTCCGTATTTCCCGGGACATGTCCGTATTTCACGTCCTGTCCCGGGTGTCCCGGGTTATTTTTAGAAAGTGAGGAAATGTCCTGGTTTTTAAAATTACCTTCTTTGGACCATTACATTTACATGCACTAGGGCACTGCCCACGGCGCTGCGTGCGACGTAGCCTAATCCCCGCCCCTATGCTGTCAGCCCTATTAATCAGAACGTAGACAACGTGACTGTCAGTCATACGGAAGCAACATGCCGAAGCGCAAGTGCTCGTTTACCGACGAATTACTAAAGAGTTTCCCGGCTTTCAGACCGGGTCGAGACAAATGGGAAGCCTTGTGCACAGTGTGCAAAGCAGGCACATATGTCTCGATGTCCAATGGAGGCGCAAGAGATCTGAAAATCCACCTGGACACCGAGAAGCACAAAACAGCTGTCCGAGGCGAGGGTAGTGCTCGCTCGATCACACAGTACTTTCTTAGACCAGGGAACGAGGATGCAGTGAATGCAGCGGAGGCTGCGTGGTCATTTCACACAGTGAAACACCACTGCAGTTACAGATCCATGGACTGCACTAGTGCATTACTCAAAAAGACCCTCCCCGATTCAGACACTGCTAAAAAGTTTAGTTGTGCCCGAACTAAGACCGAGGCTATTGTTGATAGTGTACTGGCACCGCATTCTGTAAAAGTGGCGCACGAAGCACTAAAAGACATCCCTTATTGTAGGGTGACCAATACATCCTCCTGTATTCCACATCCACAAAATCGCAGTACTCTTTGAGTTCATTCATTACAGGAATTGTTGACTCAAGCATTTTGAATAAAATTATCATTTGTTATTGGAGTTATTGTTATTGACTTTTACTGAAAAGCATTTTTAATAAACCAACTGTAAATATCTTGTTCTATCTAAATAATATAATATACCGGTATAATTGAATAATAATAAAATACTATTAAAGCAGCAGGCATCCTCCACATGACCGCCCCGCCCCCCCCCCCCCCCCCCCCCCCGAAAAGGTGTCCTGGTTTTCCCAAATGAAAATATGGTCACCCTAGTTAAAGTTACTTTATGTTCCGTTACAGTTCAGTCTTGCTTGTAAAAAACGTGATGAAACATGCCGTAACCCCCGGTCTGGTTCAGTTCACCAGTCACCCGTTAACGTTAAACCGGAACACCGGCGGATCTGGCTGCAGGTTTTTTTTTTTTTTTTTTTTTTACTCAAAGTAGAATTAATAAAATCACGTAGTTGGGTTTAGCCAACAACGTCACGTCGTGGTCATAAGAGGCCCAGATATTGATCAGATGATGTGAATGAAAGAGTTTAAGGAAGGTGCAGGTGAAAACAAACGTGAGAGGAGCAGTACAGCTTCCCTCTGTCCAGTGTTTCATACATATTGATAAAGCAGGGTAAGCTAAATGTAGCCTCTGCTCCAAGGAGATTAATTACAGTAAAAAGGGCTCACATTTGGCAGATGTAAAGCATACATGTGTATGTTTTTAGTGTTAGTCCATTTTTATTAATCTTTTTTAATTAACAGCTCAGGGATTTTCAAGGAGCAACCTGTTTGTGCTTTCTGAAGAGGTTTTGCACTGTCACTTCTGTTTTTGAATAAAGGGTTGGAAATTAATGCCTTTTTGTTTTTTTTATCCGATTAGTCGAAAAAATTATCAACCGATTAATCGATTATTAAAATAATCGTTAGTTGCAGCCCTAATATATATATCTATATCTATATCTCTCTCTGGCGACCGGATCTTAGTGGCACTGCTCTGGTGAGAGATGAAGCACTTTCTCCTCTCCGTGGGGTTTGTGTCGTGGTACCATTCATCTCGTATATCTATACGCCCCAAGGCCAAAATTGGTCTGCTTAATAATATTCACAAAGGCACGTGCACAGAAGCGGAGCATACATGTGCGTTGTCCCTCATTAGCACATGGTTGAGAAGAGTAAATATGGTTATGCTTCCACACATACTTGATGAGCCAAAAAGCATTTAGTTTATTGCATTTTAAATGTTGCATATTCATTCACACGGTACATCAGGTGAGATTCAGTTTCACTACAACCCTCGAGGCTGTGCAGGAGACACACTGAAAGCGCTCCGCTTTGCAGGGATAAAAAATAAATATATTCAAACTGACGAATTTGATTCCAACCTCCAAATGAGTTGTTCCAATAACCGAGGTTCCGCTGTGCTGGTTGTGTGGGCTTCCAGTTCGAACACGTATCCCATTTATACATGTTTGTGCAGTAAAGTGTAGCCGCTAACATCTGTCTTGCTGCATGTTTGATTAGTCTCCTGACACGAGCAGGGCCAGTTTGTTTACAGTCTGGAACTCAATGAGGGATAATATTGGCCCATATTTAAGGGCAAAGTGGTGTGTGTGCGCGTGTGTGTGTGTGTGTGTGTGTGTGTGTGTGCTTAGTTACTGTACGTGTGCTAAAGATATGTATATTCATGCAAATGTATTCACTATATTGTTGTTTGTTCGTCTGCATCCAGTTCATGAAGACTCGGTCCGTGTCAGAGTTTGCTTGTGATGCAACGGATGACTCTCTGAAGTGCAATGTAATCTAAACAAGTCATTTAAAGGCAACAGCACAATATATAACACATTCCACTGCGTGTCTTCTGTCTTTTCCTCACATTCTCTGATTTAAGGTCGTCGCGATCATCTGATCCAAGATCAACGATTGTTTTCTATTCGCTACTTAAACTGAGGGATTACACGTAAAAGGCGCTGCAAATACCACAACGCTATGACTACTCATGATTCATTAAATCTTACCGATTGACTTTTGGTTCCATTTTTTTTTTCCTTTTTAAAATGTTTGATACATATTAAACTCCTCTAATGTGCGGCTTGCAACAATTATACCGACCAGAACACTAAATGGCAACGGCCCTCGTCGCGACCATCTGGCCTCCACAGGACCGCAGCCCGGTTACAAGCCCTCTGTAGTTCGTTTTATGTGGTCACAAAAGTGGATGAGTGGCCGTGCAATGATCAACCGCGTGATTCTGACACGCTGACGCCTTTTTTTGTGTGTGTTTTTTAATCTTTTTTTTTTTTTACTGTTCAGCTGTTTATTGCATGAAATCACATCTGACAGCGTATAAAGCACAATCACCCTGTTGGGCTTTGAAGAAACAATCTCAAGAACACCAATCAAATTTGTTTAAATTCATTTTGGCCAACACAGATTGGCATCCAATCAGTCGACACATCCCCAGTTGGCACGGAGCTCCCAGATGTGAAACTGAAACACTGTCTGCTGGCTCTGAAGATTTAAACAACTTTACGGCTGCTTAACTGGGAACAGAAGTGCCTTTGAGCGACTCACTGATCCTCCATCTTCCCCTTTTATCACTGCAAGTTGTTCTGGCTAAAAGTGTTAGCCAAATGCCTAAACTGTGAGATTATTGCCGTGATGCTCAGTCAACGTGTGTGGATGTAAAGCCTGAGTGAGTCGAAGCTATGAGAGCAGCATTGGTCTCAATGCGAGCAATGCTTTACCCTATACATTTCCACCCTTGGGGATCTAGCAGTTTGATATTAAACACAACAATGTGCAAAGAAACCCCGGGCAGCTGCCAGACAGCCACTCTGTCACTTTAACACAGCGGTCAATGCTAACAGTCTTGTGTGTACAGTATGCTTGGCCTGCTGTGTTAACTGGAGCAATTGTAAAAAAAAAAATGGTTTGTTCACAGAAAGGAACGATTTAATGAATAGAGAGGAAAAACGGAGTGTAGATTTTCCCAGGGGCATGTGCACAGAGGAGGCCTCAATAATGGCACAAAAGCAACGCGAGACATCTCTGTCCCGAGTTCAAGTTTACAAAACAGAAAATTCCAGAAAGGATAAAAAAAATGTATTTCTTTTTGTCCGATTTATTTAGAGCCCTGTTTTATAAAATGCACAAGGTCAGCGTTGAAGTTAAATTTTTGTGAATCTCAATTAATCTTTTTTGGGGAAGCCATTATTTTTCCACCATGATAATTGCACAGACACCATTTTATTCTCTCAAAGGGGTCTGTCTATATGGAACAATTGTCCCTACCTAAACTGTAGTAGTCAATATGAAATAGAAAAGGATTCTATTGTGCCGGCACAGCTGTTTGAAGCTCGTTAAATAATACAGTGCAGTGACAGAAAAGGCAATCTTTTTTAAATCATGTACCAATCATGTATACATACTTACCTACTCTAAGAGAAGCCAATGCGGAAAGTGCCTTAAACTTATATTCTCTCTCCTGGCCAGCAGGGTGCGACTGCTCCGATTGTAAAAATTAGTCTCTGATTGTATGGAAATCTATAAGAAATTGACCCTACTTTATTTATTGCCTCAGTAAACATGAGTTTATGGTCTCAATCTCTAGTTTCAAGTCTTCTTCAACACAGCGTGATGTTCATTTAGTAACTTATGGTCCAATTTAGAGACAAATGGACCATAAAGCGGAGTGTGCTTTGGGGCATGGCTAGCTTTTGATTGACAGGTTGCTTCCTCTGCGTTGTCTGGTCTGGGAGTTGTCTGTGTTTTTGCTTTCGAACTTTAACCCTTCCACAGTGTGTAATTTAGTACATTTTTGGTAGCCTAAAAATGTTCTATCCAGTGTCACTTCTGGTTACAAAAAAACAAGATTGCGCTTGCTAATTGTATATACAATGCATGTCACACCGCTCGCTCTCTCTCCACATTTCTCCACTGTCCTCTGTCAAGAAAAGGTGAAAAAGTCCCCAAAACATTTTCTTAAAAGAAAAAAGAAGAAGAAAGTGCCAGTGTGGAACATTGAAATCTATTTCAGCATCACATGAAGTGCTGATGACCGGCCGCAAGCCTTTAAAATCAAAGGGGAGTGCTCTGCGTTATGAAAATCACAACCTGGAAATTGGGGCTCTGAACCTTGAAACAGCATACACCGCGTTCCACATTATTATGCAAATTACACTTTGCTCAGATTTTCCTAAATAGTAATGCACAGTCAGTCAGTATCAATTTCAAGTCATCAACTGTTAGAGTATAAGTCAAATTCTATTGAACAAACCTCCTAATGATAACAGTATTTTTTTCAAAAATAAAAAACTCAAAATGCAGTGTTCCAAATTATTATGCAGAATTTCAGAATTTCAGAGTTTCAAGATATTTTATAGGTTGTAAAGAACAAAAAATTGTCATTTGTTGAATTTGCAGCATTAGGAGGTCATATTTACTGAAATCAAGAAAAGTTTGAATCAAAAACATCTTAACAGGTCAAGTTACATGTTAACATAGGACCCCTTCTTTGATATCAACTTCACAATTCTTGCATCCATTGAACTTGTGAGTTCTTTGATAGTTTCTGCTTTAATGTCTTTGCAGGATGCCATAATAGCCTCCCAGAGCACCTGCTTGGATGTGAACTGCCTTCCACCCACATAGATCTTTTGCTTGATGATGCTCCAAAGGTTCTCAATAGGGTTAAGGTCAGGGGAAGATGGGGGCCACACCATGAGTTTCTCTCCTTTTATGCCCATAGCAGCCAATGCCCCAGAGGTATTCTTTGCAGCATGACATGGTGCATTGTCATGCATGAACAGTGTTTCCCCTAGGTTTACAGCTTCAGGGGGGGGGCACGGCGGCGGCGGGGGCGGCGACGACACCAACACAAACACTTAAAGTAGTGGTTCTCAAACTTTTTCTTTAAATAACTTTTTGTGACTCCATCTGTGCTTTTAGAAATAACAGAATAAAGAAAATTGCAATCACTTTCAAGTAAATCAGATTGCTCCATCGGACATTTTTTTATTTTTAAATTGCAATCACTTAGAACAATGAAAATAAAGTTATATCTGTGCAAAAAAATAACTAATATTTAGTTACTACTAAATAGCTCATTGTGGAAAACAATAAGCTATTTTTTTTTTGCCAAACAAAACAGAATGCGTGCAGATATGTGTCAGCCATCAGGTTGCATCAGTATTAGTGGAGCAGTGAGCCTCTACACATCTTTATAAACGGGGTTGTAGATTTGATACAATACATGTTCAACGTTGATCTGAGATCTGTTTTGAGAGACGCAGCAGCAGAAAGGACGTCACGGAGACTTCTGGCAAAGAGCCAAAAATCGGCGAGTCGCTATGCGCATGCGCAAGCGTAACCTGTTAACGGCATAACGTAAACATTTACCCGAAAGTACAGGCTTTTCTCCATGTATTTATTAATGACTTAGTTTTATGTCCGTGTACTTTGTACTTTTGTAATATGTGAAGGCAGCAGCTCATTGTTGGTACAAGACACGAGCACTTTGTCTCTTTCACCTGAGCAGGAGAGCTGCTCTGTGTTCAGGAGAGCTGCTCCGGTGCTCCTCACATGAGAGCTGCTGTTGCCATCTTCACCCTGGGAACGTTTAAAACGCAGATATAGGTCTGCTTTTCACGCGACATATTTTTTGACGCTCAGCGCTCACCTGTCTGTGCGCGCGCACGTGTCTGTGCGCGCGCACGTGTCTGTGCGCGCGCACGTGTCTGTGCGCGCGCACGTGTCTGTGCGCGCGCACGTGTCTGTGCGCGCGCACGTGTCTGTGCGCGCGCACGTGTCTGTGCGCTTCAGGGTGGAACTCCGCTGTGCGCGACGCAGAGCAGAGGAGAAGTGTTAACGCGACCATGTAGAGACCGAAATGACAAGCTGTGTGTGGATAAGATCAATAACATACGTCCGTTTAGTTTGTTTAATAACAGAACAAGGTGTAGACCTGTTCTATAGGAAAGAGAAACTTAAATGATGACTTGTGATCTGGTGCTGTCGAGAAATTTACAGGGGGGCGGAGGGTTTTTTCAGGGGGGCGCCCCGCCCCCCTATTCTAACAGTGGGGGAAACACTGATGAATATGATTTTGCTACGGAAGGCACGGTTCTTCTTTTTGTACCACAGAAGAAAGTGGTCAGTCAGAAACTCAGGGACCCTGAAGGGGCCTACCAGCTCTCTCCCCATGATTCCGGCCCAAAACATGACTCCGCCACCTCCTTGTTGACGTCTCAGCCTTGTTGGGACATGGTGGCCATTCACCAACCATCCACTACTCCATCCATCAGGACCATCAAGGGTTGCACGGCACTCATCCGTAAACAAAACAGTTTGAAAGTTAGTCTTTATGTAGTCCTGAGCCCACTGCAACCTTTTTTGCTTGTGAGCTTGGTTTAGGGGTGGCCGAATAACAGGTTTAAGGACACTTGCAAACCTCTTGAGCATCCTACATCTTGAAGTTCGCGAGACTCCAGAGGCACCAGCGGCTTCAAACACCTGTTTGCTGCTATTCAATGGCATTTTAGTGGCTGCTCTCTTAACCCTACGCATTTGTTTGGCAGAAATCTTTCTTATTTTGCCTTTGTCTGAACGAACCCGCTTGTGCTGTGAATTGGTGACAAATTTCTTCACCGTCCGATGATCACGCGCAATTCTTTTGGAAATATCCAATGTTGTGATACCTTGACCAAGGTATTGCACTATTTGCCGCTTTTCAGCAGCAGAGAGATCCTTTTTCTTCCCCATTTTGCCTGAAACATGTAGCTTGCTTAATAATGTGGAACATCCTTCTTAAGTAGTTTTCCTTTGATTGGGCTCACCTGGCAAACTAATTATTATTATTACTATTTGGATGATTTCAATCATCCAAATAGCCCTGAGACACAATACCATCCATGAGTTTCATTGAAAAACCCAAAAATGAATGTTTATGACCCTTAAATACAATTTAATAATGTGGAACGCGGTGTATTGCACAGGTGTAGAGGCAGCGAGCGTGGGCAGTCCGACTCATGGCAATTTCCTCTGCCTCAGCATCTCATTCATTTACAGCTCCATAAAGACGATCTCTTTCAACTCGGCCTCCATTTTATGTTAAAAAAGATCAAAACTCCTGCCTGGTGAAGGACAGTTCTATGAATATGTTAAATATTAAATCCAAATTGAAAACTACATTTATATCCACTTATGGCAGTGATCTAGCGGATTCGGCTTCATGTTCAGGTGTACGGATGTGGAAATGATTACAGCAATCTGATGCTTGGCTACATTTTGTTTAGGTATAGTAATATATGTAATAGAAGTGTGTGTTCATTTAGCTTCAGCTGGAATATAGGGTGCTTTCACAATGACGTGGTTGTCGGTGGTCCATTCACTTTGGCTGCTATTCAGTCAGACATTTGTCATCATACAATACTGTTGTAGCACATTTCCTTTACATGCTTTATGGAGGGAATCATACAATATTTTGATCATTCCGAGCCATTGGAGATGAACACATTTGCATAGAAAAAAACAACAAACAAAGATAAAATGGTAAGTTGTAAAAAGAAAAAACGGACTATAAAAATGGTTGGCAGCTCAGCATATCTACATTGTCACCCGCATATTGTCAGTGTGGGACAACATTGTTACAGTTTTAATTTCTACTCGTCTCTCTTCCAGCCCTCGAGGGACTCCATATGTTGTTGTGTTGGACAGTCCTTTCCACCCTCTCTCTGCTCTCTTGCCAAGCGGTTTGGAACCGTCCAGACTCTCCGTTTCTAACTCCTCTCATGCTCGTCCTCTCCTCCTTTTATTTTGCTCTTCTCTCATCCGTCTGCCATCGCCTTCCAACTGCGTGTTGACTTCTGCTTACGTTTCAGGCTTCCGACAGAGATGTTTTACATCCACATTAACATCCACGAGCGAGCCATGAAAAAACATTCTGTGACTGTGTTGAGATATTAGAATGAGTAGGGAATGAAAATCCTGCGCCGCTGCACAGAAATATAGAACTGACAGTAGCAGAGAAAACCATTTAACTCTGCATACTGCTGCGCATTTGAGACGGATGCAAATTTATTTCATGCCGCTTTTACCTCTTTCTGTGGTTTGTGATGGGAAAGACTGGGAAACGTGTGACACAGCTGTGAAGTAATGGGTGCATGTACTGGTCAGTTGATCTTATACCCTCTGGTCTGCTCAGTCAGTGGGTTGCAATTACCTTTACCATTATTGCATCCTAGGGAGTGTGAATATAAATAACTTAAAAATGACTGAGGAGGAGCAGTTGCACGTACTTCACACAAATATTAGTATTTCTTACACAGAGTATCTGAAATCACTGGACCATGTAGGGTGAGCCTATAACAGCCAAAATGAAAATCTCAAATTGACAAGTGTATTTCTGGTGCAGAACCCACCTAAATAAAATCCACAGGAATACACAGTCGTGATCTATTTTTACACCGCTTTTTCTTTTCTAATTATATTCCCGCTGTGTTAATGAACAATTATGTATTTCAATTTGCAGACTTTCTGTTCACAATATTAAGTAAGACTTCAAGTATTTTGTATATTTTTTGTATAATTTGTTATTGTATTCTTTTTTTTTTTTTTTACACATCATATATATATATTTTTTTTTTATTTATTTTTTCTCATATGAAGTCTTTCCCTCTCCCCTCCTCTTTCTTCCCGTCGGCAGTCGGGCTCTTCAACAGAGCCCGGGTCCCACACTGACTGACTCTGTCACCCCCAGGACAATTTCCTACCGGTCACTCCCCTGCACAGCCCTTCATACCTCATATTTAAATACACCTACAGTACGCTTGTTTATAGTACTGTTATCTGTTTGTCTGTGCACTTTATTTTATATTCTATTGTAAATTTAATATGTTTCTATTTCTTGCACTGTGCTGATTGTTGTTGTCTAATGTATGCACCACCCGCCAAGACAAATTCCTCGTATGTGTCACATTCCTGGCAAATAAATGGTTCTGATTCAGATTCTCTGCTCCGTTCCTTGCAGGTCTTCCGTAGTGGTGAAGGCATGGGCATCCGTCTGGACAGCGCCTCAGCCTTCCAGGGCGCTATCATCTCGCCGCATTACGACTCCCTGCTGGTGAAAGTCATCGCCAGTGGGAAGGACCTGCAGACAGCAGCTTCCAAGATGAGCCGAGCCCTGGCCGAATTCAGAGTGCGAGGGGTCAAGGTAGGACACTCGGCCGTGCGTATACCTGACCGTGCTGGTGCTTCGCGTGGCGCTTTTCCCTGAAGTTCTCATTGTTTCCCGTTGCCGAGAGAAAACGGTGGAAAAGTCAGCGGATGATTTAAAGGTTCTGTGTCGTCAAGCCAAAGAATAATAGGTGGTTGTCATTGACCCACAATGTTTGTTTCAGGAGAAATGAGTGACGGACGAGAAGTACATTTGATGGTTTCGTTGTATTGGTCTGCTGTGAATGGATTCATAAGAGCTCATCTCAAACTACTCAAGCCGGTGGAGCATGGTTAATGGGGCGGAGCAGTGACAACTAGAAGAGTGAGAGGACAGGTTTTAAAGGACCCTGTGTACGGAATCAGCTGCAGAGCACCGAGTTACAGTGGTGCTCCGGCCTTCTTGGACACTTCAAGTTACCTGCTCACTGCATTTCTTGGTTTTCATGCTGAAAGCATACCCCCTGCATCTCAAACTATCTTGTACGTCCCTGCAATCAGCAGGCGCAAACAATCGTTGACACAACAGTTGTTGACGCAACATCAGCAAACAGATAGGGCTTATTCAAAATAATGAGCTGCACGCGTTGTTCATGTACCTGCAGAGTAAGATAGCGGTGTCATGAACACCTTTTTAGCGGGCTTATTTTCAGTGTTTTGTTCCTAAAATGGCTTATTTGAGAAATTTAAAATCTTGATTCATACCATCAGAATTGTACAAACGGATTAAGCAGCTTGGAGATCCTACTTTGGTTATTTGTTATTGCGTGATAGTGACACGGCACACCAAGTCGAACCAGCCGTCTCACAGTTTCTGAAAGTTACAGTGTTAAAATACTCTTTGCCACTTCGTGTTCTACTTTGTCAGATGACATTTTATTAAGTTAATTGGCGAGTTAGACAAGAAAGAAGTACAGAACTTGACACATGATGTTTGTCTTGTGCTTATCTTTTCTTCTACTAAATTCACGAGTAATTTGTACTTTTGCGTCTTAAATATTTTACACCTGCAATTGAAGGGAAATGAACAATCTGGATGACTATAAATAACTAACGCAGCGAGCTCACAAGTGTGACTTTTTTCAGCTCAGCCCTTTGAGGTGCAAGGTGTTATAGCTATTAATCGTCTTACAACTTGAAACAGTGCACTGGGTAGCGACATTCTTGGATGTTTTTTTGTTGTTGTAAGCCACGAGAAAAGTCCACAAAAAGTCTTTTAACTTTAGTAAATGGAGCGTTTCATTTCAAGGTGAAGCGAGCTCAGTCAGTTACCACGGTCAACGAGTCTTCTTTGCTCTCATCTTTCTGGCTGTGGACATGAAAAGGATGAAGAACGAAAAATAAAATCATTCTACGGTATATCATTATTTATTTTTTTGCAGCTAAGTGAGAAGACACGTTCCACTCATTCCATCTCAGTACAGTAATTCAAAGCTGAAATATCATTGATGACTTTTGAAAAGGTTTCGCTTCATGAATCCGTTAGCAGTGTCGGAAGATAAGCACGGAGGCTTCTTTCGTATCGGAGAAGCATTTCATGTCCTACTTCCGTTGTGCAACAACTAGAGTGTGAATGCACTGTTAATGTGAACCCTCTTTAGATTAATGAATCAATAAATTATAATATTTCGTACAGGTTTTCCCACCTGTAGTGAGCTGAAAATGAGGTCCATGAGAATAAAGGGATTCCTGTAGCTCAGCAGCTCATACTCATTCCTCAATCTGTTTTTGAATTAGTCTTGATGAGATGAAATTGATCTTTTCAACTTTAATTCCTCATTTGACTTGGAGTGCACTTTGCAAAGCGTCAACACCGATTTAATGAATTGTCCCTTCTGATGGAGCGAAGAAGTGTTTGGCGTCGGCCAGGACCTGGTTGTGGATACTGTCCTTTGTCCTCGCCGCTGTACTGTAGATTATGTCAACACACCTGGGAAGCCAATCAGGTGTGCCCTCCCTGCAGTGGCTGCGATTGGAATCGCGGTTTCTCAGTGCGAAGAAAGGATCTTTTTTATTTTTTTTGAGTAAGAACTAAAAGCCCAATGAAGGTGGTGTGCAGCAGACGAGCTATTGCGAGCAACCTTGGTGCAAACGTGCTGATCAGACTTGAAACCGGGTGGCTTCTGTTCTGCACTGGTGGTCTGATTCTAAAGCATTTACACCAACGGAGAACATCGAGGTACACTGTCTTACCATCACAAGCTCTTGAATTATAGACTGCTGGTGGCAGACGGGAACCTTGGCAACTCTGCTATGGTTTAATGTCCCAGAGTTCAAAACTAAAAAAGTACTTCTGTCCTTGCCAACACACATTATGCGTTTGGGTTTTCTCTCTTACCAGCTAGTTAACTGCTGCCATCTGGCATCACACGTAAAAATCTGTCACTGATGAGCTTTCTGCAGTGGAAACCACATGGGCTTTGGTTCCCATGAAACTGGTTCCTGTACTTATAGACTAGAACTAATTCATGTCATCCACTCCTGGAGATACTTTGTTTTCTGCTGCGCTAATAAAAAGTCAATAGTTTGAGAAGTGATGTCAGCTTTACGTGGGCACCCTACGTCAATTTGTGAGTCATTCCCCAATTCCCAGCCTGTTATCCGTCTTGATTAATTTAATTGAGCCAATATCCTGTTTATGAATCAGCATACACAGCTGGCTAAATTGAGTTTCGGTGCATCTCATGTCTCATGCCCCACGAGTACACTCTCATGGGTCCAAAAGGGACCAATGAAAATGTCCAGAAGAATTGTGGTTCGGCGTTTCTTTGTGACCGGTGGCCAGTGGTGTATAAAGTACCCAAAAGCTGTACTTGAGTAAAAGTAAAGATACCTTACTGGAAAATTACTCCAGTAAAAGTAAAAGTCACCTATTAAAATACTACTTGAGTAAAAGTCTTAAAGTATCTGATATTTTCTGTACTTAAGTATCAAAAGTATTTTTCTGATATAAAATGTACTTAAGTATTGAAAGTAAAAGTACAAGTACATGCTTTTAATAAAAAAGCAAAGGGTCAGAATTTTGAGAATTATGAAGTTTATTCTTTTAAGTGCTGTGGTCACCGTGACCAAGGACCAGGAGTTGTGTTGATACAATAACTGGGTTGGCTGGGATCCATCCATATATATTATGTTCAACATAATATATTGTACCTAAGTATACTTTTGCATCTACTATGAACTTATCATCATAATTCTCCAAAAAGCAATATGACACTATGAAGGACTTGTAACAGTGTGGTTATAAGTATGCTCATTCCGCCCGCCGTGGGTCTCTTGGTACCGGTCTGTGGGTCTCTTGGTACCGGTCTGTGGGTCTCTTGGTACCGGGCCACAGAAAGAATGAATGAAACATTTCAATTAAATAAAAAAAAATCAAGGCCGGAAAGATGTTTTATTGTGAAAAATGACCGCATACATCCGTCTGTGGTAACCTCAGACGGAATCTCTTGACACATGTCAAGATGTTACGTTACTCTAAAAATGAAACGTAAGTCTGTTACAACTCTGTCGGTGATCTGGAAACCAAGGCAGAGTATCCTGAGATCGCCAAAAAAGCATGAAAACCTGCTTCCATTTCAACATCCTGTCTTTGTGCAGCGCGTTATAAGTTAAGCAGTAGACTGGACTAAAGGTTTAGTTAGGAGTAGCCTGGACATAACGAACACACGTCGGGTGTCGTTGTCTCCCGTCTTTCCGAGGTCGGAGCCGTTCTGTGAAAATATTGTCTTCACGTAACCGGTCCGTGACGCATAAAGGTTCGGGAGTGATGGACTAGAGGATGTAGAGGGAAAATGCAAAACATTGTGATTCGCAAAACCTGCTTGGTGGAGTCTGTGTTCCACCACAGTCCCCGATGTTTTTCTTTTTCTTTCTAAAGATAGATTTGATTTTGTAGCGAGTAACGAAGGTTTCAGGAGAAATGTATCGGAGTAAAAGTATCATTTTTCTTTGCAAAATGTAGTGAAGTAAAAGTAAAAGTAAACAGAAATATAAATAGTAAAGTAGAGTACAGATATCCCCAAAAACTACTTAAGTACAGTAACGAAGTATTTCTACTTCGTTACTATACACCACTGCCGGTGGCCTTGGAGAGCGGCTTCTTACTGGTGACATTCCAACACAGCAATAGCAGCGAGAGCCTTGGCAACAAATCCAAGGACTATTAATGCTTTTGGTGTGCTCACAGAGATATAACACTGAGGGCTGACATCCTCATAACTCCAAGGCTTTTTTTTTCTTTCTCCCAGCGAAGAAAATGTGGCGACAGTGAATCTGAGGTAGACGGCACTATGCTTTTCATGTCATTGTACGAGTTCGGTGGCTTCTATAGGCATGATAATTCCTCAGACAGTTAAGTGTAGTATAACCTTTAAATTCCAGTGAGAGCCGGATTGCAACAAACAGAAGTTTGAATGACTTGGTTGACACTTGACAACATGCTGCTCTCCACTGTTGTGTGGAATTATGTTTGGCATTTCAGAAAGCTTTGTTTATCTCCTGCTGCTGTGTATGTTTGTGCGTCTGCCGCCGTGCGCACACATTTGCGAGGGTGTTTGCGCAAAAGGATGAGCCGCGTGTGTTAAGCATGAAAATGTCACACATCCAGCAGCAAGAATAAGAAAGAAAGAGAGAGAGAGGGGAGAGAGTGATGGGCAGGAAAGTGACAGCACATGTGGCAGGAGGGTAAATATAGATGGATAGAAGAGATGGGGGCGATGGCTAAAAGGGCTATCAAGATGGAGAGAGTGTAACGTAAAAGGACAAGATGGTCCGGCCCAGTGCACCTGTGGCTGTCGTGTGTGTGTTACATTTGGGACACGTGTTGAAGGTTGTGTTGCGTTTCTTTTAACGTGACGGAACAAATGCATCAGGGTTTTCTAGCTAATCCTGAGGTAACCGACCAACGCTGGGCAATGAATTACAATAATTCAGTTTGTCCTCGACACCAAGATCACAACAAAAAGGAATACGTTCATATATCTGCCGACCTTAATGGCTGAACTCGTAACGCCATCAGTGAGCAACTGTAACTAGGCGTACAAAAGGTTGTGGTAAGAGCGATAGTTTGCATTTAAAGAGTGAAGGCTGCTCTTTTTATTACAAGCAAGTTTTCAGTTTAGTTTGTTTGCCTGTTTCTCAGCAGGAGTAAAACTAGAGGCCTGATTTTCAGGGAACTAGAAAGGGTGTCGCATTCGCCAAAGATCCATTGCATTTTGGAGCAGAGGCGAATGACGGGGCGGACACACACATTATCTTTTACTTCTGGAAACAGCCTTGTTGGAGGTCTGACTGACTTCGAGGGCCTTTCTGTTTATCTTTTTTTGGCGTAAGAAACGGATCAAGCAAAGCTGCAGCTGCTCGTAAACAAATGTCATCCCTGCAGCACTCGTAGGGTTCTCATTTAAAGTGAGTCGGCTGGAAGCCAAAGTCTTCCTTTTCAACCAACTCACAGTACTGACTAACTTTGTTAACTAGCTAGCGGGAGCTTACAACATGAAGGTCGGCTACCAGTTGTTACTTGACCATACAGGGACTTGTTCCCTCCTCTCTAAAGTTGTACACACACTGAACTGGACGAGTGCTTCCTGTCAATGCAAAGTAAGGGAGCATCTGTCCTGTGCAGATTGCTCATCACACGGGTTGATGGTTTGTCATGTGAAACCAACTAATGACTGAATAACTACCGTAATGAGCTCGGGAGCAGACACACACTCTCCTGCAGAACATTGTGTGTGTGTGTGTGTGTGTGACAGAAAAAAGACAAATGAAAAGTTGCCCAACAGAGAGAGAAATCAGAAATACAGACAAGGTGGCTGGTTAGATGTTTCTCCTCATGGCGCTTCCAGACTCAATATTCTGTCCAGTTTGGTTGATACTTCAACAAACGGAGGTGTGTGTGTGTGTGTGTGTGTGTGTGTGTGTGTGGCTGTGAGGGTGTGTATGTGGGACTCCTTACAGTTTGTTTCTTCAGAAGTCGTGTTTGAGTCACCGGGGGCTTTGCTTCAGGCAGTGTGGTTTCAGCACTGTTTATCTTGACACCTCATCTGTAAGAGTGGGCGAGTCTGATGTGACCTGAGGTTGTTAGGTGTGTGTGTGTGTGTGTGTGTGTGTGCGTGTGCGTGCGGCTCTTTGAAGATCCTGTAATGTTTTGCTTCGTGATAGCCCGCCGGATCACAGGCTAGTTTCCATCATAAGGTCACCACAAATGTATCCTCCTGTTGCCTCTCTTCATTTAAATGATAGAGTATGGTTTAAATTTTTTTGACTTTGCACTTCCACCAGGGTCACTTTGGACCGGGTCACAGTGACTTTGACCAGTTGAGTTAATTTAACAGGTGTTCTCATTCCGTATTGTCTACTCCCCTGTGCCTGTTTGCCTTTTTTTCTTCTTTTTTTTCCTTACAATTCAACATATGCTCGACAAATGACTGAATTAGAATCACATGAAGAACAGCTGCAAAAACGTGTACATACAGCTGGAATCCGTCATATAAACAACACTGTTGCACTTCCTTGTAGAAAAAGGATCTGCAGGGCCGGTCGCTCATTATGGGGGAATAATGACACGAATAAATCAACTCTCGTCTATCTTTTCCATGCGCTGACGTTCAGCAGACTCAGTTTTGCCTTCGTCTCGTGGCAGTTAAGATGGTGTTGACTCGGCTGTGTTTGGGGCATCGGGACACCGGTAATCCATCCTCCCTTTCTGTTTGCCTGCTTGTCTCCAGTGTGTCTGTGTGTTTGTTAACCTGTGTCCGGGTGTATTTGTGAACACGTCTGTCTGGCCGAGCTCTCCACTTCCAAGTGCCTGTACTGTCATGTGAAACTCTTTTTTTTTTCTTTCTTTTCCACACACTCTTTTCATTTCTGTACCTGCCTGCCAAGTAAACAACTTCTCTACTCTGTATTTTATTTTTCCCTTCTGTCAAGCGTTCCTACTTTCTCACCCGTTTGACCTCTGTCTCCTTTCATGAGCAACGTTGTCTTCTGGTTCCCTCGTGTACATCTTTGGTTTCAGATCCACCGGCTAACGCTTCTCTGACTTGGTTACATGTTGTTTTTATTTTTTAATGATCTCAATATTTCATGTCTGCATTCTGTTTTAGTTTTTTTAGAATGCCAAACATTTGCTCCTTTTTAATCTGTTATTCATATTCAAAAATTGTGATTGACAAATCAACAACAGTTATTGTTCAGTTCACACACTAAATTCAGTTTCATTCGCATCCAAAATGAAGCTCAAACATAAATCACCCTGCAGTACAAATAAATCAGCGGTTCATAAATCACAGCTTTACTTATTTTCTTTCTCATTTTATTTAAACGACCGTGAGAGAAACAAAGAAAATGTTGGGTGAATCAGATCAATTTGGCAGAGTGGTAAACATCAAACAATAGTAATTAGTTTAAGCGTGGCAAAAGGCCACCGCATTGCAAATGGCTTTTCGAGGTTTGTAGAAGCAACATCCACCACGCTGCCTCGCCTGAAGAATGGCTGTTATTGCAGAGCACTCAATCATCTCAGACCACACTATAGCTCGTACAATAGCAGCAGGAGGGAAAAAAGAGTGTCTCCTTGGTTGAAAAGCTAGTTCATGTGTTCTTTCACTTTATCCATCCGGCTGGTAATCAGGCTTTTTCTGTATTTATCTCTCTCTGCTTTGCTTTCTTGCCTTATCTCCAGCCCCATCCCTCTCGTCACAGCAATATCAGCATTGACCTCATTTTATTTATTTGCATCTTGGAAAGATCATCAAGGGCAGGCAAAAAAAAAGAAGAAAAAGGCAAAGCAAAAGAGGTGGTAAAAACAAATAAAAGTCTAATCGACATATACATAATTTAAACACAGTATATATTGATTAAACAATACAATCAGCTTCAATAATTCCACAGGGGGCTAGTAACAGGATGAATCCTTCTTTCCTCTGATCCGGAGTTGGCTCTTCAAGGCACGAGAAGCCAGACGCACTGATCCAGGATCATTCACTCAGCATTTACAAAGAGGAGGGGAAAGAAGGGAAAGCCCATCTCATCTCTGACTTATCAGCAGGAGGGGAAAAAGGGTTTAGACACACACTTTTTTTTGGGCACACACACTCTCAAAATGACACACTAATATGCTTCTTTTGGGGGGAGGGGGTCTATCTCTTCTTCATTTCCCACCTCTTAACAACCACTTGCATGGCACTTAATCACAAGAACAGTCTTGTAATTATCTCTGTGCGTGTGTTTGTGTGCACGCTGAAGTCCTGGAAAAGCCTCATTTCAGGAAATTAAATAAAAGAACATCTAGAACATGGTGATCCAATTGGGCGGATGGAATAAATTGGGGAAGTTGTCGCGATAGTGTGAAAAGGAAACTGAGAAGGAGAAAGGAGTAGTTGCATAGATTGAAAAATAAAACTAAAAGTTGACACTAATGGGAAAAAGGACGGGAAGAAAACCAGAGAAATGACAGGCGGACTTGTTTACCACTTGTTTAGTGGTGTGAGCAGAGAGGCAGGCGGACTCCTAAAAAGTCTGAGGAGACCAACAAAGTGTGACGTAAAAAGACTTAATTTAAGGCCCTGAAGGCATTACAATTTCAGATCCACTCAGGAGAAGTCTCAGTTTTTCCTCCTGCACTGACAGGTTTATGTACTGCATGACAACACAGAATAGATGTGCTGTAGTACAAATGGTGGAAAAAGCCTCTGTCATTATTAATTGTAATAAGCAGTTTTCTGTCCTTAAACAATAAATCACATGTTTGTTTGTTGTTTCTTTCTACGCCTATTTGCACCGTCATCGCTTTTGACAACTGTAAACACTTGGCAAGCGGCAGAGTGTGTCTCTTGTTTGAGAAAGTGTGCTATTTGTTTGTCAGTGAATCCAATGTTAAATTGGTGCATTAATATTACGAGCCACTGCTTTGAAAACCATTATTAGATTTCCCATTGGATTGCTTTGGACTTTACAGGTGTCATCACTGTCTCTCCAGTGCACATTAAACATTGTGTTAGAGGACCCGTTGTACTCTTAAAGTTTATATTTCACTCGCTCAGTTGAAGTTGGTTCGCTTGGCTTGCAAACCTTCCCACCGATTTCCATTAGATCACAAGATATATGTGCTGCTCTCTTAGTGAATTTTGGGGCAACCATACACATTGCGATAATGCTGGAGTCTCAAAGGTAACTGTTATGACCTCAGGAAAACAAGACAAAGAGTCATGAAATGATAAAACAGGAAAAAAAGCAAAAAGGCAAGGTTGTTACGATGACAGCGGGCATTGAGTCTGTTAGTATACAGCCACTCAGCACCGAGCAATTCCCTTCAACACATAAACGCGATGCGCCAACAATTACTCCGAAAACAGCTGTTTATGGGGGAAAACAATGTCACACATGCGAGCACATTCGCCCAAACGTGACTTACCGGCTGAAACTGCCACTCCGGCTTAAGAGTCAGCTATCATGTCGCAAACACGCACACTCGCTTGAGCGACGTGTCAACACAGTGTCTCGCAGTCGTCCCCCCCCTAAAAGATGACAGACACACGACAGATGTGCTCATAACCAGAATCACATCTCGCTGCCGTTTGCGCACATGTTTCCACACAGCAAGTTTGAGCTGCTTGGTGTCAACTGGGACTTTGAAGCCATAATCAGGATTAAACGGCTGGAAATCTGCTGTGACGAAGCAAAGGGGGAGGGGATGCGCAACAGGGGAGCAAGAGACGGAAGGAGGAGAGGGAGGAAGTGGGAATGGAGAAATTATGTAGGTTGGATGATGCTGGAGAAGAAAATTTAACCAAAGTAAAGACAAAACACGCAGAGGTGGAGAGGAAGTTTCCACTCAAATGAGACCTGGTGAAAAATTTGCGAGATATTAATGTGAATCAGTTGCTTTAATCACCTACTCCAATCCTCCCAAGACGAACCGAACACTTGGTGTTGTTACTTCCAGTCTGATTTGGCACCTTCGTCACTCATCTCGTGTGACTTTTTTTCTTTTCTTTTCTCCGCCACGTTTCCTCCGTCCTATTATTCAGGGAATCAAAACTTTTTTTGTAATATTTTCTTTTCAGGCTTGGGTTTTAGACTTTCTAATATTCTCATTCTCCAAAAAATACAAAAAGTACAGAATTGACACCACACCTGGTGCATGTGGATATAAGAAATATCACTGAAACGATGTCCTTTTTTTATTTTTTTTATTGGTTTTCACCATACTGAATGAAACATTTAGCCAACTTCAAAGCTGGCTAAATGTAACACACACACACACACACACACACACACACACACACACACACACACACACACACACACACACACACACACACACCACCTCCTCACCTCTGTCGTTCTTTCCTCTCAATCTGCCATCTCGTCTGCTGTAACAGCACAGCTTGAGTTCAGCCGCATGCACGTTAAAAACACACACAACACACTCTCATGCCCCCCAGTTGTCTGGACGTCTGTGTGAATATTAATTTATAATCAGAGAGAGAGCTGGAGATGGAGGAGATCGGGGGTGAGGAGAAGGAGACGACCTTGCTGGTGTGAAATCTGATTTAGTTTGGTGAGTGATGCACTTTCCTAGCAGACGGGCTATCGGTCATGGCGTCTAAGGTTTGGGTCACCTGCAGTTCACTTCCCCTTCAACTCAGCGATATGCGATCGCGGCGCGATGTGTGCTCAACTGCAACGGAATAACAAAACAAAAAAAAACTACTACTCCTGAGGCTCTGTGTTTAGCTGCAGACGACGATGACGTCGTCGGCGAGGAATGACGAATTAAGCCTGGCTTTCATCCCTTTCTAATATATCGCACCTTGAATGGCTGGGAAAGGGGTCGAGGCTGAGTAAGAATCTGCAGCAGAAGTCAAGAGACCAGGTGTAGCATGTGAATGAAAACCAAAGAGCAATACGGGGTTGAGAGTAGGCGGCAGAGCATCCAATCCATGTAGACGTGAAACGCCACAAACGTGTCAGCCATGTTGGTAATCCTCTCTGGCATGTTGCCTCCAAGCACACCATTAACATGTTCCAAAAAAAAAAATGTATAAAATTGAGTTAATGACCAGTGCACCCTCAGGAAGCGACAGTGACCTCGGGCACAGTCGGGAGAACTGAAAAGTACGGACTGCACGTTAATTACGTTCAGGCCCACGCGAGTGCGACGTCAGCGGATACCCGAGGGGCCGCGAAAACAAGCCAGTTACCTGTTTTCTGAAAGCACAGCAGGACATTGTTTGTTCAAACGTAAAAGGGAAAGGGAAAAGAAAAAAAAGTATAAATACCACGGTTAAACGTGCCTTCAAGTCTAAGAAGTGGCTTTTGTGCAATTTCCTATGCAGCATGCGTCGTCATGAATATTGAGATTCTGCAGCTGGCGCCGGGCATACCAATGCGGACATACTTCAACGCGCACTTTGCACACTAAAGAAGCGCCGTCCGGGGGGAGGTGTTTTTTTTTTTTTTTTTTTTTTTTAAATTAAGGGTCGGTACACACGCTGATTTAATTGATGTGTTCTAATACTCCGACACACACACACACACACACACACACACACACACACACACACACACACACACACACACACACACACACACACACTACAATCTGCCTGGGACAAGTAACACACACTCAAGCACGCTCATTCTCATGTAATGGATATTGCAGCCCGAATAATTGATTCAATTACTATCTGAGCTTTGGGTGTTCGATGTTTATTCCCTTTGTGCTTTAACTACGTGGTTTTAGAGGACAGGGGGAGCTTTGATGAGCTCTAAAGCTGCTTTTTATTGAAACAGAATTCTTGAAATGTGACTTGCTTATCACGTACAGCCCAAGTCGAGCTGTCCTCGCAGCAACAGTGTCATCGGTATAGAAGTTGAACTGTGGCGGCCAGACCATCTGTCTCGCGGGCCTCCGTGCGTCCCTCAGAGTTTTTTTTTTTTCCAAGTCTAATTGAACGGGCGTGATGACGCTGCAAACTGGATTCCTCTCGACCGGCTGGTCGCCTCATTATTCCAGTCACACTCGCAGAGGGAACAGAATGCTTTCCAAACAGTTCATCTCGAGGGCAGCGTTAAATGCAGCGGCGCTTTATTGTTGTGTGCAGTAAAATGGGAAGACTACACCTGTGTGCGCATCTGTGTTTTTTCCCCCAGTATTTTAAAAAGAATGCATGGAAACCTTGGAGGCAAATCCGATCAGCCAGATCTGCCAATTTTGCTCATTAAAATCAAAGCGGTTTTCCTATTTTTTATTTTTTTATTTGTATTTATGTACCAGCAATACTGGAGCTAGAGTTTTTTTATTTTTATATTTCAACTAAAAATGCCATCACACACCTCCTTATGAGGTGTGCTGGCTATTTGACAGCTGGGTTTGCTTTTTTTTCTTCCCGCTGCAACATCTGGCAGCCCAGTAGCACTGACAGTTTTAATGTTTTATCTTTTTTATTTTTCTCCCAGAGCCCGAGGTTGACCTGCTCACTGTGCTCTTCCTAATAAACATCACAACGCCTTGGTCTGGGAGTGTCTGTTGGCACTCGTCAGGCTAAATGATGGGCTTTCAACGCAGTTCATCAATACATTCATGTGCCTCTCCGCACTCATCCGTCTATCTTCCCCTTGTTCTTCCTGTTGTTTCTCCACTCCTGACAGCGTTAAATGCAAGCTCGGTTCCGCAGTACAATTACTGTACGGCGAATATGCACGCATAAGCGCGTATGATGAACACATAATATATCACAGGGCGATCCGGCCGTACGCCACAAGTGCACATACATGGGTTGGATGGGAAAAGAGGACAGTGAAGTGGAGGTACACTTGATTGAAATTTTTGAGCCAAAGTAGAGTTCTTGTTGGCCGTAAAGAGAACCCCCATAATAGCTCTCCAATTTCAACATTTACAAAGACCTCGTTGAAGCCCTTCAGAGCCGGAAGGCCGGCAGAGGTGACATGTTTACAGCCGTGTTGGACAAAGCCTTTCAGAGTGGCATTTCATCTCAAAGTCGAGACTGCTGGATCGATATGGAGGGAGGGAAAGAAAAAAAAAGCAAGACTAAAAAGTCTTAAGCTCTGCCAGCGGCCCCTCGAGGCTGCATTATTCGCTGAGCTTCCAGTCTAATAGTGTTGGACGGCACAAACAAAATGCTGATAAATTTCCTGTTTTTAAACCAAATTCGGGCTGTATGTAAAGACTGACTTCTGGACGTCATGGTGGTCTGTCAGCAAATCTCTCTGCAGTTCTTCCATTAGATGAGTTGAATTTCAACATCTCAAGCGGCTCATTTGGCCTGACTACGGGGTCACAGAAGTCTTTTTACCAAAGTAATATATTCCACAGCACCGCTGCGTGTTTCTGTTTCTGCTGTGCATGTGCTGTTTTGAGAGGAGGAAACGAGTGCCGGCCTGCTTCTCACGCAGCGGCCCCTTGATCAAAGGATGTATTTGCTGAAAAGCTAGCAGCTTCCTGGGGCCTCGGAGGAGTAATGCTATGCTAAAGGGAGTGTGACACTATAGCGCAGCGTTTGGCATGGGATTATTTACAATTATGAATGTCAGGGGTTTTTACGCACTGGAAGCCCGCGGGGCACAATGAAGAGCAAAAAGAGGAAAGACTGGTCAGAAAGGCCGAGTCATTCCAAATCCTCAGTTATAAGCTGAACCCCCTTTCCTTGAAGAATGACCTCATATCACCTTCTCTCCGCTGAATCATGTTCCTCTCCACGTCATCCACCTCAGCTTGCTCTAATTCGCTCTTAACTTTTTAAAATGTTCTCCCTTCTTCCTCCGTTTTTATAGTTTTATAGTTTTAATATAGTGGTGTTGGTGAGCTAGGAACGGAAGCTTATTCTACCACCGCCTTCACTCTAAGTGGCTCTGGATAAGAGCATCAAGTAAATGCCTAAAATAGGAAATGGAAAATGTTCCCGGAAATGGTCTACGGTATCTTTATCTTTTTTCTTTTCTTTCGCAGCTGTCACAAAGCTGTCTGTCAGCAGACTTAAATCATCCTTACAGAGATAATTGGATAAGTACTTTGCTCTCCTGTCAGCGGGCTGAAAAAAAGAAGAAGAATTAAATGGATTGATATGATCTCATTAAATCACAGCGAGACTGGTGGCAATGCTGGACTTCAAGTATCTGCCTAGGCCAGTGTTTTTCAACCTTTTTTGAGTCGCGGCACATTTTCTACAATAAAAAAAATCCCGCGGCACACCAACAACCCAAAAAGTTACAGAATGTCACATTGTAACATAATACAGCATATGTGCTAGGTAATTATTGCACTACCTGGCATGGAAGAGTATTCAGTGTTTCAAGTAAACCAGATCGCTCCATCAGACAAAAAAAATGTGTTATCACTTTGTTAGAAAAATGTCTCATAATCTCATAAATCGGCTTTTGGCAAAATTCCAGGGAATTGGCGAGTCGCGCATGCACAAGCGTAACCTGTTAACGGCATATGGTGAACATTTAAAATCATTTCCTCTTGCGCCACACCTGTAATAAATACCGACACCACTTTGATAAATACTGACTTAAAGGAAACATGGTGTTCATTTATTTTAATGACGACCACAAAGTGTTCAGGTTTTGTCACTGCAGTGGGTTTTTAGGGCTTTTGGAAGAATATTTCCAGAGCCTCGATATGTGAAGTCAGAAACGTCATTGATGGAGCTCCAGGCTGTTTGTCTTGACCTGCAAATGCATGAACTGTTGGGCTTTAAAAGTGAGAGCTCATATCTTAAAATAGTGATAGCTTCAACAGCAAATCCCATTGTGAAAAGCACAACATATTTTTCGCCGCTCTGTCTCTCTCTCCGCTGTGTCTCACCTGTCTGTGTGCAGCGCATCCGGCGGAACTCCTCCGTGCGCGACACAGAGAAGAGAAGAGTTGTAGACGCGACCCAGAAATGACATGCTGTGTAGATACGATCAATAACATACGGCCGTTTAGTTTGTTTAATAGCAGAACAAGGTGCAGACCTGTTCTATATTACTCTGCCAGCCACTATATTGCAGCTCAGACCCTCAACAATGGAAAATCATTTGCGGCAACTAAATAATATTTTTTTGGACCAATTAAGTAAAATTGGACATTTTCCCACGGCACACCTGACGATCTCTCACGGCACACCGGTGTGCCGCAGCACACTGGTTGACAATCACTGGCCTAGGCAACAATAGCACCAGACGCGTGGCGGTTTGGGAAACAAACACAGTGCGCCCGATATATTCACCAGGAATCAACTGTTCTGCCTGAACAATCAAAGATTTCTTTGTAAATAATGCTCATCTGTTGATTGGGTTTGCATTGGGCTCTCTGCTATTTCAACAAATCAAACAATGCAATTGCATTCAGATGAACGGATAAAACAATCCAAACAAGACGAAGACGACTTCCAAAGATTTCCTTGATGAATTGATCCAGGTTTGAACTTGTTTACGGCGAATGGTTTGAGCTGCTTGGACAGCATTTATACAAACAAATCCGCGGGTCAATAGAGAGGGAACGATAGAACAACAGCACCGAGGTTGACAAACAGAACGGAGGATAAGGGTAAAATAGAGTGTTTAAAGATTGTGTCAAAACAAGGGGAAATAGTGCCATTAGGAGGGTTGAAAAACCGGAGGGATGAGGAGAAAGAGAGAAATTACTCTGGGAGAGGGCCTTCTGTTTTAGCCGCTTTAATGGCTGATTGAGAACCAAAGTCTCTCTTCTAATTCTAATGAGTTTAATTATGGCTCGCCCTTTGCCAGGTGTTTGGATCGGCTAATGTCTGTATTCATTAATTGTCAATTAAAACCGCATCAGGTGCAGCCTCCCAAACTCAGCCGGCTCTCCGTGCAAACATTTCCCAAAGTAGAATAAGTGTTTGTTGTGTTCAGACGTTTGGTGACAGTCCACAGACGGAATAAGATAAGCGCGGGTGGTAAAGTTTTGATAAGAACTGAAGATGGATTTAGGATAAGACACTCTAAAGGCAAAGCGAGCATTTTCTTATCTGTGCTTTTCTGTGACAGGATTGGCATTTGCGTTTGGTTCCGTAATGCGGCGCCTGCTATTGAAGACGGGTGGGGGAGCGGGAGGAAGAGGGGATGCATAAATAGTGCTCAGATCGATAGCAAAGCGAGGGCGTGTTGTTCAGAGGGACCCAGACTTTTTATTCCCCGAGATTTAAGCAATAAGGTGTGTGTCTGCACGTCTCGGTGTGCACGCGCAAGAGAGTGCGTGTTCATTTTTGTTGTGAGAGTAGGGGGATTTGTCTCATTTTAAGTTGACAATGAATTTGAGCTTAATACTCAGTGCTGCTGCAGAGGAAACAAATGCTTTCGAGTCAGGAGAGCGAGGACAAGGGAGACGGGGGGCTCTTTTATTCTCATTCGCTCTTCTCTCGCCTACTTGTCTCATTGTCCTCCAATCCGTTTTGCTATCTTAGTCACTGATCAGTGTGGGGCCACATAATGAACTTTTTATTTTCTCGGAAACCAAATTCATATTTCCTGCATGAATTACTTTATTTCTCCCACACAGACCGGGCTACAATGTTATTAATGTTTTGATAACATCCAGCTCATGTCAAAATCACCCACATTATTTGTTGTGCTAATGGTTCTATACGATGTTGTCTGTGTTGGTCATCGTATCTTAATCTCTCTCCAACAACCAAATCCCAGACAATATAGAATCGTATTGATACGAATGCCCAGCTCCACAGTGGGAACGATTCAATTGGCAGCTGTGGCTTGGCAGGCAGCAGTAATTGTACGCCGGCACTGACACATTGTCATGTGTCTAAAAGTCGGTGGCAGAGAGAAGAACGCGGAGACAGAAGCAGCAGTGTGGTCTGTAACGTTTTAGAGGAGGCAGGATATTGCAGACACGGCTAAAGGTCCTCTGTACAAATGTTCTCTCTTTGTTCATTCCTTTGGGGCTCTTTAAGGGGAACATTATGTTCAGTCAGGACTTTTAAAAACTACAATGAGCATCCCAGTCTAGTGCCGGACTGTGTAATGAAATTGGTCAGGCGGCGATATTTGGGTGGTGTGCAGTACTAAGTTGCCAATACCGTTGTGGTTTTATTCTATTTAAAATACACTTGAACACACCATGATGGTGACTGTGTGGGTGCAGATGATGAGCTGCACAGTCACTCTGCTGTTTGTCTTTTTAACTCCTCTTCTCATTTTATTGTCCTGTCAATCACTGGCTTTTTTTTTCTTATTTTTCAGCAAAGTTCTCAAGGTATTATTATATTTATTGGTTGCTTGTGTGTTAGTGTGGGGAGGGGTCCAGGCGAGTGGACGTCGCTTGACACGTTTGCATGTGTGTGTGTGTGTGTATAGTGGTTACGCATCTATGCGTGCACATACATATTTACACTTCTCTGAATGATTGCACTCTGCTGCAGCACGTCCACTTCTGAGCCTCTGGGCGGCCATCTGTGTGGTCGGGAGTTTTAAGTCTATTCAATACAAGTCAATGATGCGAGGAGCAAACCCCAGGTGCACAGAGGGGACGGGGGCAACGGCTTCGGGGGCGCACAGCAGCGCTTGCGAGGTCGTGAAGGTGGACTGTGTGTGTGTGTGTGTGTGTGGTGGGGGGGACCTTGTTGCTTTCCTTTTTGTAGAATAAAACACCCTGCAGATGTTTGTTGACCCACAGTTCACTGAAATGTGTTAATTATGGGATTACTAGCAGTCAGGCGAGTGACATGCTCGTGTTGAATCTCCCTATTATACGTTCAGCGAAACGCTCCTGCACCGGCTGGTCCGCGTGTAGGAGTTGCTGCCTTTTTTATATGACAAAAACAAAGCATTTTATTTGTTGGCACAAACACTGCTGTGTTTAAGGGTTTGATTCCCTCTAGAGGCAAGTAAATATCCACCAACTGTCGCGTGCTATACCAAAAAAAAAAAAATCGCAAACAGCCGAAGTGTCTCTTCACGCTGTGACCATCTATCAGCCGAAGAGACGCGCTGTGTAGTCGCTGTTACCCTTTCCACGGATCGGAGCGTGCCGTGACATCTGTTTTCACTTCCAGAATAAATATTTCATAATTCACATCTTGTACAAGCCGCGGCGGCGCAGATAAGGACGCTGATTAAACCTCACCTTTCATTGAACCCTGCATAGATTTTAGGGACTAATCAGTTACTGCTTGTGTAGGTAAGTGACCTAAACACTGGGTGTATGAAATGATGTTGGGAGTCTCTACACATGCGAAACCTCTGCAAAAGGACCTTGTGATTCATTAATTCGTCGCCCGGCGACTGAAGCTGAGTCATCATCCGAGGCTGCTGCCGTTTCCTCTGAAAATCAAACCAGTCGGGGACCTGAAAATTGGTTTTGAATATCTTTGGTGTGCACTGACGTCCTTAAATGCAATCTTTTTTGAATTGGTAGGTCTTTCACAGGAGCAAATGGATACGTTTGCTGATGGAACGCTGTGCTGCATGTTTTCAGGGTGCCGACATGCAGCATCCAACATTTTAGTTTTCCCTCTGTGTGGCGTTATCGTTATAAGCGTTTCTCATTTTCACAGAGATTTGAAGTTTGTGGCAACAGAAATGTAGAGCTTTCTTTTTATTCGCGCAATGATAGCAGGCGATCTCATTTATTTGATTTAACTCTACAGGCTCCTTGTTGAGTCTTATTTTCCCTTGCATAGCAAATGGTTTCCATTGCAGCAAGAAGTGGTGGTGAGTGTCTTTTGAAAAGCGTGCTATGATCAGTGCTGAGCAATGTGCCACGGTCTGACATCTCTGTGTGCAGTCAAACTCTGAATTTTTCATGGAAGTAAAAGTAATAGATTTGCCTCGGCGCCGTTGTGCTGCTGCTGGAAAGCAACGGGACATTGTTAAAGCTTCACTGTTCCCCTCATAGTCTCGATGCCGCGGATGTTTGGCAGCACTTTGATCTTAAGCAACCGCGAGCTAAGCTGCGGCTTAAGATGCAATGTATGACAATATGCGGCCCACATAGCTGCGGATATCGTATATACAGCCCTCACCTCGAGAGACGAGAGTGACAGCCCATTGTGCCACATAACAACTCTATTTTCTCCTTCCATTCGCTTTTTCATGACACGTTTCCCCCCCAAACATCTGCAAAGTTGCTGCTGGAGACTGTCTACTTGCATAGTTTATTTTCCAGCAGTCTAACGTTATTAAATGAATCCATTACGCCTTCTGCTTGCAGATTCAAATGGAAATTGGGTTTTATATTGTATCTAATTGTTGACAGCTGCCTAAACAAACATTCTTGACTGCCTCATTTTTTACATACCTTATGGGATCTCTTCTCACATTTAGATCAAAGTCATGTGCACGTCCACAAAACCCCATTGTGATAAACTGCAAAAAAAAACAAAAAAAAGACTGAACCCGCATCCTGAGTAACGACGCAGGAATCGTAGTTCTTAAGTTTTATTTCCCACGTTTCCAACCCTACACGGGTCTTCCTCGGGCAAAGAAGCAATCATAAGCAATAGGGCCGGGGGCACTGTTAACACCAACAGCTGGATCATATTTGATTTTAGTTATGAGTATGAAAATCATCCGTTCAATCAGGACAGACGGGAAGCATTGAGCGAGTTGGTAAAACTCTTTTAGCATCGCTGTCTGGGAGATTTACACACAGCTCTCTTAGCTTTTTAGGGATGTAAGTGGTGTTGGTTCAGCAACGGGAGTGGATTTGTGGGATTTTAAAAAGCTTTCCTAATTGAGCATCCACAAAAGGCAAATGTAAGCTGCTTGTATACAATTTAGTTTAATAACTAATTAAGTGAGCGTGTTTGTCATTCAACAATCGAGGGATGAACACGAGAGATGCCGAGGGTGTAAGGCAAGCGTTTGTGGACGTCTTTCTCTCGCAATGACTCGCAATGGGGTGTCAGACGAGACAATATTCTTCTGTGCCATCATGACACACACACACACACACACACACACACACACACACACACACACACACACACACACACACACACACACACACACACACACACACACACCCCGAGATCTCCTGCCGTCGCCCTCTCGGAAAAGAAATCGTCTCAAGATGAGAAGAGCTCCAAAATCCCACTCCCTCACTCTGATCAGGGGTCTGCAGGGAGCCCGCAGGGATGATGAGTCGGAACGAGTAGGTGGTAGCATCGCCTCATGGAGGACAGAAGGAGGAACAAGGAGAAATGATGAAAAGAGGGCAGGGAGGGGAAAAGGGAAGAAGATGGGCAGTGGGCGGCAATGGTGAGAGAGAGGCCCTGCGGTGCAAGTAGGGAAAAGGCGAAATCACATCTGGGACAAAATACGAGAAAAGCAGAGATGCCGGGTCAAAAAATAAATAAATAGCGCATACTGGAAGGTAATGGGGAGCACGGAGAGAAACGCGAGCGATGGAGGGTGAGCAGAAAAGACGTGGAGTGAAAGCTTTCTGAGAGAACCTGTCAGTGGGGTGACGTGCTCCCCGAGTTGCAGCGGAAGACACAAGTTAAACGAGGGAAGTTTGGCGGAGGTGAAAGAGATCGAGGGAGGGAGTGAGAGGAAACCGCCGCAAACAATCACAGGGCCACGGCGAGCGGGTGGCGAGGGCGCTAAATGGGGAAAGAGACGGAAATTGGATAAGCGGCGAGATGGAGAGAGGTTCCGAGTGGCGGCCAAGAGAGGTCAGCGCATCACAGAATGAGGCTTCTGGCAAGATGCAGGTACTCCTGTGTGGTGTGTGACTTCCTGTACACGCCATGTACGGAGCGTTGAATCCGCCTACTTCCCCCTCTAACAAATGCAATTCATATTCTCTCAATGGTCGACTCCTCAGCTCCCACCGAGCCTGACCATTCAGCCGCGTGGAACACGGTTCACCTCATGCCGCTCGATTGGTAAAACGTTTACTGACTCTGCCAATAGCCAATTGAATGAGGAGTCTGCTGAAGACTGAGACGAGAGCAAAAAGAAAGGTGCACAGTGAAGGAGAGAGCTGCTGAATGGAAAAGAGAGCATCTTTCAGCATGAAGTTGGAAAGCAAATCACCTCATTAGTTTTGTACGTGAGCGTCAAACTCTTCATTTCCTGCTTTCTAAATAATTTGCAGTGGAAACATCTTTATTAAGGTTACAGGTTGACAACGCCTGTTCAACCAAATATAAAGAGTAAGGTATTCTGTTTATTCTCTGTTAGATCAACCTCTCTCATTTAATGGCTCCCTGCTGAATCAACAAACGCGGAGGCAAGATTTGCTTTTGCCTCCTCTTTTGTGTCTTTTGTTTGTCTTTTAAATGTGCATGTGGCACCGATTCACCTCGATGATACGCGCATGCATCTTCATTCATGTATAGACCCCTGGGCTTTAATAGCTCATACAGTGAACATTTTCCACATAACTTTATAATATAAATAATATATTTTTTTCCCAGAATGTCCCAATCTAATAATGTCATTATATTTGAACAAATAATCGACATGCCCTATAAAACAGAAACTAACAGAAAACACAGAGCCATAACTCAAAAATTAGCTTTTCTATCGTGGTCCCCTCAAATCTGTTGATGAAATGATCGTCTGAAATCCAAGATAACATTAAATAGCAATAAAGCGTCAAAAGTTTTCAATATCTTCTAACACTTCTGCATATTTCATAAGTTCACTCTGATATTGGTACGGACAATTCTGCGCTCGCGAAATATTGGTAGGTCCATATGCAAACCTGCGCCCTTGATTGCAGACAGACTCTGGGAAGTCAGGGTAAAAACGTATTTTTCATATGCAGCTGTTGAGCGAGAGAAATGAAAGGGGAACTAAAGTAGAGGCACATGGTGGGGAGGAGAAGGAGATAATATGCAAAAGACTGAAATGGAGAAGGACAAGGTTGGAGGGACAAAGATGAAATGCCAAAATATATTTGGGTGAAACCACGAAGGTGTAGAGAGGAATTTTAATATTAAAGCATGTGAGTAGGTAGGAGGGGCAGCACTGATATGGGAAACCAGAAAAATCGAGTGAGTGACAGTGAAATACATTACATTATAGAGAAAAAGGAAGAGAAAGAGACGGAAGTTGATATTCTTCAAGTGGAGGAAGATACAAAGAGACAACCAATATTTTCTTCTTCATAAGAGCAGAATGAGTGAAAGAGTCAGGCGGAGGTCAGGGAGAGGTGGAGATTAGGAGCCAATGCAGGAAACAATGGATTGAACTAGGAGTCAGTGGAGGTGAAGGAGACAGCCAATTAGACTGTGAATGGAGGAAACAAGGCGGGAAATGATGCGTTAAGGAGACTCGGTTTGAGCATTGTTTCTCCTCTTCATCTTCCCTCTTTGTCAGCTTTAGTTTTCTTCAATTTCCTTTTCACATCTGTTCCTTTTTTAATTCATTTTTTAAAGGTGCTCTGTGTAGCATGTCATTATCAAATTAACTCTGCTACTTTGGCGTAATTAAACACACGGAGACCGATTGTGTCAGTGGCACGGGCCGGTGCTGGTGTTTAAATTCATCACATTGCCAATAAGCCAGAACTTTAGGGTCTCAATTTCACACAAATTGAACGCAGGATTTCCTTTATACTTTTAATAAGAAGCTGGTTATCATGGCTTGAGATGAGGCAAATGATAATTCCCCTCTCTTCTGCTGCCTTTGTACTCCAGTTCTCTTCCTCGCTTCCTTCCATCGACCTTTCCCTCTGCAGCGTCTCCCATCTCTCCTCCTCTTTGCTCTTCTATATCCAATCAATCTTTTTATCTGCTGTCTCTCTACTTCTATCTGCTCATCTTTCAATCCTCCTTCCCCGACTCTCTCACTCTCTCTCTCTCACTCATATACCGTCTCCATGCTATGCTGAGTCGTCGAGTTCTGTAGATACTGGCAGCATATGGTATGAAGCGCTGTTGTTGAGGGAGAGAAACAGCTTTTGTATGTCTTCTTAACTAAAAAAAATGCTTTGAATTAGCACATACAATCTGATGGTACGGTCATATTCTCACATAGACTGACATTGTATCACATGCTCCATATGTATTAATATCCGTCATTAGCTCTCCAGACAATCTGTAGTCATCATTCAAGCCTCCTATCACCTGAGCCTGGTTAACCATAATTGCAAACAGAACCAGAAAAAAAAAGATGAAATCCATGACGGAAACAGCGAATGGTGTCCAGGTAGTCGTGGATTTACGCGTCAAATATTTGTATTTAATTTGAAGTGTCCTGTCAAAATGGCACCATTACCATGAGAATATCCAACAATAGAGCTGCATGATGGTTCATTAGCTCATGCAGGGGAAACAGAGCTGTCGACTAACAGAACAGTGCCGTGGAAAATTGTGAAGTTGTGTTTTATCACACAGGTGGAATGTGAAAGATGCAGGAACATGGCAGACAGCCTCTGCAGTGAATTTGAAGTGACAGCGGCGCAGCTGCAATGTGCTGGTAGCCAGACGACGAGCACATATGGTGAAAGAAGCGTCTTGTGTTATGCGGAGTCTGTTGTAGTACAGAAGGTCAGACGGGAAATGGCTTCATTACATTTTACTGCTGGGAAGGAAAAACATTTTTTTTAACCTCTTGGATTTAAGCAATTCTTAAGAGTTGTGTATCATCAGTTGCTGTTGATTTGACGATGGCCACCTTGCTCTTCCTCGCTTCATATTCGCTAAATCTGGCTGAAGCGGACATTCAGATGTGAAGCGCCGTGTGACTCCCACTGCCACTCCATCTTTGGAGGGGTTGTAATCACTACACATGCTAGAGCCTCACTGTTAGCTTCACATTTCTAATCTGCTGCTTATGTTTTGCATTTGTATTTGAGGGAGTTGATGCAAGCGAGATAACAACAGTATCTGTCGAAGTATTGTCAAAGATGATGTCTATGTGATTATCATGGCCAAAATGATTCATGATGAAGATTATTATATATCATGAATTATAAAAATAAAAATAAAAATATATATATATATATATGTGTGTATATGTATGTGTGTATATATGTATATTATTAACATTCTATCAACGTTTTAATGTTTTAAATATTACAGTTAATGTAAGTTTATCATAACACATACCAAGTCGATATGAAGTTTAAGTCCCTATGTGGCTTGGCCATACTTCAATGTGAGTATTTATCGTCTTTCAGTAAAATCATTTTGTGATGAAATCAAAGCTGCAAAGATGAATCGAGTAGTAACTATTAAATTAATCTCTAGCTATTTTGGAAATTGATTCATCAGTTTGAAGTCTTGATTCTCTAATTTTCAGCATCTTAAATGTGAATATGTTCTGGTTTATTTCTTCTTCTGTGAAAGTAAACTCAACCTGATTTTGTCCACATGGCCCAGCCCTCATTTACCATGATTTAAATTCACAAAGTACTGTAATGAATGACCTCAATATTCAACTGAAAGCTACATTTATTCTTGTGAGATGTCAGCATTAAACACCAGAGCTTTAATAGCCTCTTCTTTATTCCACCATATGCACTTAAATTCTTTCAAATGTGTCAGATTATTTCTTTTACAGTAAACCTCTCCTCTCAGCAGAACGTTGTCCCATTGGGTTTCCACGTATTCACTTATTAAATCACTTTGTGCCTCGGCCGAGTTCTAAAAGGTTGAGTCATGTTTCAAAGGAACTCTGGGTTAAGCTCTCATCTAGTGTGCCGCTTCATCAGAACAGCTCCACTAATATTTTCACACCGTATTTGCGACACCGCTGCATAGTTGCAATGGAAATGTCATTGCCTCGTAATCGCAACGAGACGTCCGCTCTGTTTCCACCAGCGCGGCGCTGAACTGGTCCATCTGGTCTCTGGTGCAAGCCGGGCCGAGTCTCCATGCGCTCTGAGTCAGCAGCTACTGAGCGTGACTGCGGGGAAATGCATCATACCTTGATCATAACTGCAAATGTCAGAGCAAGTTTGACTACAGGCAGCCGTGGCCTTTCAGAGCGCGCGCGCACACACACACACACACACACACACACACACACACACACACACACACACACACACACACACACACACACACACACACACACACACACACACACAAACCCCACCACAAGGTTATTTCCCCATGCTCATATGCGCACGTTTGTGTATGCCTGTGTTCAAAGGTGAGTTAGTGTGTGTCTGTTACTCAGCACTTTTTTTTTTTTTTTTTAATTAGTCAAATTGGGCCAGGGTTTTGCCTTGGGCAGAGAGAGCAGAGGAAGGGGGGTGTTGTTGCTGAACTCTGTTGTTCTTGCCCGTCACACACACACACACACACACACACACCAACTCTCATTTTCAAAGGTGACCGTAGCACAGACTCAGCCGCTGCTTTTAATGTGGCCACTTAGGAGCTTCAAATCAAATTGTCCTCTAACCTGATGTCCTGGGACACACACTCTTCCTCCTCTTCCTCCCCCCCTCCTCCCTCCCTCTTTGGCCGTCGAATTAGGACACCGTCTATCACTCGGGGGACATCTTCCGTCTGAAGAGAGCACGTTAACCCTTTTTGCTTTTTGCACATCCAACACCACAGACGCACCAGTTACCCCCCCGTCTCATTTGATCCTCTCGTGGCTAGCGGGTCTTCTATCTTCCTTGTAATAAATTGTGGCAAAGTACTTACGTGACAAAAATAACACCGGCTCGCACGCACAGAGCGAGCGCATTCAGCCGCAAAAGACACACACACTCACAAGCGAAACACAATGACCTTCCTTCACTTCTCTCCCTCCCTCCCTCGCTCATCGTAGTCTGTTTGGTCCGTCTCTCGTCAGCATTCTCACATTCCTCTCTCTCTCTCTCTCTCTCTCTCTCTCTCTCTCTCTCTCTCTCTCGCTCTCTTTGCAGATGTGAGGCTTTATTTTCCATAAGCGCTTAACCTTTTTTTGATATTTAAATGAAATGACTCTCTGTAACGCTGACACTGCTGATCCCACTGAGAATGAACAGCAGCTTTTCAGCACTTCTTCAGCCCCTTTCGGCTCACTTTATTTGCTCCTTGCCTCTGGGACATCTCCCCTGAACATGCTGGTGTGATTATGTTTCCTATCTGGCGATATAAAACAATAGGAATCTCCCAGTGCGCGGTTGACGTGGCTGGGCTGCCACGTTTCCCCTGTTGCCACTGCAACCTGGATAAAAGGCTCTTTTTTTTTCATGTTTTCTAATGTACTGCTGTCTCTCCTTCTGCTCATCTATGTTTTTAGAAGTGCAATTAGCTCCGTTCAGTTGCAGATTGCCGCTAAATTAGAGTTTAACTCCGCTGCAGGGAGCAGCGAAAGGCTCTTGTAATGTTTTACATTGGAAACCAGCAGATATGGTCGGTAATGACAAAGCGTCACAATCAGGATCCATTAGTCTGACAGCTTTTAGTTCTCCCTCAATCTGTTTGTTGTCACTTCAGCTATCTTTCTTATTCTGTGTGTCATATCGAATCTGTTCTGTTTTTCGTCTTTTGTTTACTCACGCCTTTTTGTCTTTCTAACCGCGTCTCCATCTGTTCCCCCGGAACTATTGATTCCCCCTTTTTCTCAGTTTGCTTCTCCTATGTTATCCACATTTTTTCTTCTTCTTTTTCTCAAGCCATCTTTTCTCTCTTGTGCTGTGTTTAATTACCTCAAGGAGGTTCACTCCATCCTTACCTTCTAATCAACTCCACCGACTGACGAGTAAACAACTTAATTTCCGCCACATAGATGCACACGGAAGCTTCTTTGAGTCACACGTTTGCCTTGAGCTCAAAACATGTTCATCACGACTGAGTCATCTTCACATTTCTCTCCAAATTCAAACAAAACCAGGGAGCTAGCTTTTTTATGTTCATCTATATCCAAGTAAAGCAGTAGATTACTGATTTAAATAGCACTTAACTGTCTTAATTAAAATCTAGTTGAGGCACTTACTGATGAACTAAACTGCAATAACTCAGTCACATAATGTGATACTGATGATTCCCTTCTCACACACACACACACACACACACACACACACACACACACACACACACACACACACACACACACACACACACACACTGTGTGTACCAAATGCATGTAAAGGTCGTCTGTGAACACACACACACATGATACCCAACGTACTCCCCTGTGTTAATGAGTCCATCTCTGTTTCATACATGTCATTTTTATTATTTATATCAAGTCCAGAGAACAATATTGACTTTGGCAAAATGAAATCAAAACAGAAAGGAAACAACAGTAATGGTTAAAAGTCATTATTATTATTATTAACTATGTAGTTGGCTCTGTTTTATAGGCATCTGTGTGTGTGCGTGTGTGTGCATGTATGTGTCTTTTTGTGTGTTTGTGCTTGCCAGTTTGTGTGTTTTGTGCTGTGTGTGCTTCTTCAAGATTTTTTCAGTCTTGTTATAATCAACTTTTCTTTTCTTTTTTGTTCTAATCTGGATTTTTTTTTGGTCTAAAACAAAAAAAAAATCACACATTTTCTTGTTTTGGATCCTACCATCATTCTCCAGAAAACTTTTGAAAAACAGAAACACATGGTGCGACAAGTAACATCGTTTTATATATATACTATATATATATATATATATATATATATATATATATATATATATATATGTACTTTCAAGTTTTCTCTCTTCGTATATTCTCTTTGATAGACATTTTTAGGAGTCTCTGTAGTCTGTGCTATTGAATCAGTCGTCCCATTATGAGTTGTACAAAGTCTTGAAGAGTTTATATCATGAGTGGCTTCCATGGTGCTTCTGTCATTTAATTTTTTTTTTTATCTGCTTCCTTTCTGAAAACATTCACTGTTTGGATTTAAACTGAATCCATGTGGCACAATGGAGTCTGAAGTCACAGAAAATGAGTTTAAACCCCCGACCCCGCCTGAACGTTTGCCGCTTTCTGACCATGCTACATTATGAGGGATTATTCAGATTTTGGTGAAAACGTCTTTAAACATTTTGCTCTTCCCTCAGTTTGGGTGGACCGCCGCGAATCCGAATAATTTCTTTTTTTTTTTAAACATTTATTCCGTTCACAGCATTACCAGAAAGCGCTAAACATTTTTCAAACACAAATGGAGTCTGGTTGACTGGATTCCCCCCTCACAAACATTCATATACATGTGCGCACACTAACACACACACACAGGCACACGTACACACATCCTGTCCCTGATCCGTCAATGCATGCATACTTATGCACCCATTAGCATGGTTCATTTGTTTGGTCCATTATTATCCGACATCCAATACGATCTTGTCTCTCAGAAATGCACACGAGCAGATGTTCCATCATGCACCCCTGTCTCCTCCACTTTGTAATCCATATCGACTCCATTGTAATCCCAATGTCTTTCTTTTAATAATGTCTGTGCTGCACACGCTTTTTCCAGCCAGTATCGATTGATCATGTCCAATGCACCCCGGCTCTGTATTTATGCTCCCATAATCCGCAGGCACGGCAAGCCAAAAAATCATTGCCCAGCCACAGAGGACACATAAAAGTCACAATCATTGTGTTTTGGAAAAGAGTTTCAAAATGTCCGCCAGTGTTGGAATCAAAAACACAACATGACAAAGCAGGGCGACGCCGTCCAAATCTCTTTTTAACTGTTGTTGTTGTTTTGTTTGTTTTTGTCAGAGAAGCATTTTTTTCCCTCATGACCGGTTGTGTTGTTGCTTTTGATCCAGTGTAAACCCTCGTGGTGTTGTGGGGGCTGAAGCTCTGGAGAGTCGGTGTTAGCAAGAGTGTGTTTCTATTAGTGTATCGGATTTACTGAGATCCACACTGAGCTCACGCCAACTCTGTCGCTGCTATCTAACCTTTCTTCTGTTGCTCGATTGATGCGTTCCTCTGTTTGATTATGCTTCTCCCTCTGTGACTATATATATCACTCACATTGTCTGTTCCTACATCTGTCACTCTCTTTTGTCTCCATTTCTCTGAGTTTTGTTTTTGTGTCCCCGCTTTCTTTCTATCTTGTATCACTTAATTTTTAATGATACAGCTTGAGCTCAGCCTTTAGTATTGAAAGACCATTTTAGTTTCTCCCACTCTCCCCTTTTTTTCTTGTCACATCTCTCTCCCCACTTATTTTTCCCACCCATCTTCAGATCTGCTTAAAATAGCCTCTTAAAAAGTCTTCACCTGAACTCCAGGTACACTTCCCACTCTCCCTTTTAACTTCTCCCATGGCAAATCAAGAGGCTGCACAAGTGAGACTTCATATTACTCGTCTCCCTTCATCTAAACTCACAACCTCCCCCTCCTTATTTGCAATCACTTCATCTTACCTGTCCTGCTCCCTCAATTTCTCCCATGATTCCTCCCCTTTGCCCCCCTCCAATCAAGATCCTATTCAGAGTGTCTCACAGACCCTTAATCCCTCTTAACCTATTATTTTCTTTAATCATGACATTCCACAACCACCTACACAACACTTTCCTCCAGTTCCTCAGCACTCCTTCCGTCCTTTCCCAGTTGCCTCCCCCTGTCTTTGACACTGCTCGCTTTCCCAGTATTGATCCCAGTGTTGGAGTTGGAGTTGGTGGTGTTGTAGGCGTGGATGTATCCCCGTTGGAACTCGCAGCGTGGCCCGAAGGCGCTTTCCTCGTCGCTGGTCGTTGAAGACGTCGTGCTCGTCGTCGAGGCGCACTGCACCAGCATCCCGTGGAGAGACTGGCTCCGCCTCGTCCAGATCACGCTTAGCCGCTTGGCGTAATTGACGGCACCATAGCGCTTGGCAACAGTGGTGGCTGCATCGGTCGCGAGGGCGACAGAGGAGCCCATATCCAGCGAGTGCCGCCGTTTGCTAACGGTCTTGCTAGCGGGGCTTTGAGGGGATAGAGGTCTCTGATAGGCCTGTGAGGAGTTCCATCTGTCCCTGCCTCGGGAGGTGATTCTCCAATCCAGCAGCTCTGGGTCACCCAGGGGTGCTGCCAGAGAGAAACTGGCGCGTTTGGTCAGTTCTCGCTCCAGACGGGGTCTCGGGCGGTCCCTGGAGTGTGACTGGCGGGGTAGGGTGGATGAAGGGGTGTAGTAGAGGGGAGTTCTGTCACTTTCAGGGGTGTATGGAAACATCTTCTCCAACTTTCTTTGCCTCACCACTAATGCCATCTCACATCCTGCCCCTGTTGTTGTGGAAACGACCCCCCCAGCTGAAAGAAACTGCTCCAGGTTGACTTTAGGCTTGGGCCTGGGCTTTGGAGGGAGTTTCGGAGGCAATGAGGAAGCAGGATCAGCTTCATCCTTCTCCTTGTCCTTGTGTTTGTCCATTTCCTTCTCCTTCTCCCCTCCTCTCTTGGATGACAGGCCATTGGGCAGGACCACCATCATCATGTCCCCAGCGCCATTTGATTGGTAGCACCCGCTGCCGTTTCCCCCTTTGTCCCCGCCCCCTCCACCTCCACTCTGACAGCAGTCTCCCGCCTCAGTGTTGCCGTTGTGACATATCATGTGGTCGCCGTGATTGCAAACACGGTGGCGAACCATGAGCGCCACGGTGAACACGAGCAGGGTGACGACCACGACACCGCCAACCAATATGGTGAGAGTCCCCCCCAGGAAATGGGCTTGGAGAGACCGGCAAGCTGGGTAAACATCCTTGGTGGAGAACGTGGCGCAGCCCAGGACCTTTGTCGCCGCTAAAGATGTGATGGTGTCATCAAAAATGGCCAGCACACACAGGTTATAGTCCACGCCGGCAACCAAGTTCTTCAACAGGAAGCGGTCACTAGTCGATGGTAGAATTCTAAAGATAAAAGACAAGAAAGTAGAGGTCAGTTCGATGAACACAGCTTACGGTCCGTAGGGTGTGTAGTGAAATGTAAAGTATCTGTAGTAACTGAAGCCGAGCCTGAATAGTCTAAATAACTGCGGAACTCAGGAGGAAGGGTTGAATGTTTGAAAAGAGGCAGAAGAAAGGAGGGGTGAAGGGATGGCTAGAAACAGTGCACGAGAGGATACTGCAGGAAGGGGGGAGAGAGAGAAAATGAGGCTATTGATGGAGAGCGCGCCCAGGGAACATGAAAAGAAAACTCTGTCTTCTCATTCCGAGTGCTGGGGTGTGTGGGTTTGTGTGTGTGTGCGAGCGCATACTTGAATCCCTGCGAGAAGCAAACGTCGAGCCATTTTGTGAGACCTTACGTTTGGGGAAAAACATATATATATATTTTTTTGTAAAGAGACCATTTTAGGTTGTAATGGTCAGGGCCAGGATTACACTTTTGATCAGAGAGATGAATGTGTCGACGTGTATTGTCATCACAAGTCAGGGTGTGATTTGTTGTATTGTGACTGCAAATGTGTTGCCCCGCGTCGCGTGGGATAATAAAGAGAGGAGTGCTTTGATTGTGTCCTCATTTGAAGTGTTCGAGCAGCGGTTCCAGCGAACCAACAGGGGAGAGGTGAACAATGGAATGACGGAGAAAGAGGAGGGGGAACAGTGGCGGGAGGTGGTGATGGGAATGGAAGGGGAGCAGGCTTCTTTGTGTGTGTGTGTGTGTGTGTGTGTGTGTGTGTGTGTGTGTGTGTTACGTAACTTCAATGTGTGTTTTCATGTCAGTGGGTTTGTGTACGTGACATCCAAGGGTGAAGTGTGTGTGGGAGACTGTAGCACAACTCAAGTGTCTGTAAGTAGTGGGTATGACTTTGCCCTCTGCCGTCCATTCCTCGTGTGTGTGGGCAAGTGTGTGTTGGTGCATTTTTTGTGTCGCCACCATTACATATTTTGTCAGTGATTTATTTTTTGTTGTTGTTCTCCATTTTCTCCCCTCCCTCTTCTCGCTACATCAAAGGGCTTATTTGTATCGTCTGTTGCTAACCGTTCCGGCTCCCTTCAGTCTTGAGCTACATCATATAAATGCCATCTAGTGTGAGTCATACACCAGGGGAGCCTCTACAGAAGGTCTCTAACCTTAATCGGTTTAAAATACGCTTAAAATAAAGAGACCAAGGATGGCAACAACTCAGCCTACTTGTGTTTTCTCCTTCTTTCGCTTTGAATTGGGTGCAATTTAGCGTCCGTCTCTTCGGCAAGTAATGCTGAAGAAATAATGGGATGGGGTGTTTTTTTAATAATGCAAAATTATCTGGGAAACAAAAGAGGCGCCGTACTCGAGGCGATCCCGGGGGCAGACCCGTGGATTTGGGTTGCGGTACAGCCAAGTAGGAATATTGATCACTGATTTTCACGGCCTTCTCGAGGCTTAAACGTGAACGAAATTGAAATTTTCTGAACAAATGCCCAGCATTTCAACTGTGCACAGGTACGATGAAGGATTAAACAGGATTTATCTTTTCTTTGGAGACTCAGTTATGCTGCCTTAGCGAAAACTCCTGGAATGGTTTGAATAGCAAGCACTGGCACATAAATACCTCAAAACTCCTAATTTCCAGCAGAATGCTCTTTATTGATAAGCAATTACAGTGCACTGTGTCTCACACTCTAAGTACCAATATAATCTGAGTGGACGAATGGGGTGTTCTCATTAATATCAGCCTCATCCAGTGGTCATTAGGTGGCTTAGAGTGCTTCCTAACACTGTCACAAATTGGTGATTCAAACTCATTCTGATCGCGTGTGTGTGTGTGTGTGTGTGTGTGTGTGTGTGTGTGTGTGTGTGTGTGTGTGTGTGTATTTCAATGGCAAAGGCTGGCTCAACAGTACAAAGCATCTCCTCCTGCAATATCCACACATTCAAACACTATTTTCTTCACGAGGAGACCGCTTCCCTAAATTAACTTCAGAGCCTTTTAGTCAGCTCTTTGTGTTCGAAGAGTAAACACTGACATTAAAACTTCTTGTTGGATCAAAGCAAACTCCAAACAATAGTACAAAATTGAACAATAAAACTACTGGGAATGCTGCTATCCCTTCTTGCCATACTGAAATAAAGTTGAATAAGTCTCCTTCAATTAATGTCTTCACTCAAAGAACTGCTTTTCTTCAAGATGTCACACAGCCTTGTGAAATGATGGACACTGACTGTTTTTCAAAGCCCGAAACTGAAAATTGGAAAAGAAAGTAGCAAAAATAGTTTTTTTTTTTTTTTTTTAGGAAAAGTGTAATCAGACCGAAGCATTATAATGAAATATCTCGGGAATGAAACCCCTCCCAAAATGAAAGCCTGTCTTGGGCAATCAGTCACACGAGGGAGATATTGAATTGCCCCTGTAAAGTCAGTCCCCTAGTAATAAGACAGTTGGTCCGCAATCAGATGTCCTGCATGAAATATGCAAGACGCAGCACTTCCAACTCTGCTTCTGAATAAAAGGCCCCGGTCGTATTATGGGCTTATAAAAAAGGGCCGGGTGTCAGTTCATCCAGAGCCTTTATGTGTCTGTGTATAATTGATAGGACCCGTCAGGTGGAGAAACTCGGCCATCACTGTGGGGAATTCCTGTGACAAAGGTTGCATTGCAATGAGTTCTGAATCACCGTCGCGTTGACCTGCGCCGGTTTGTCATGTCTTTTTTGCTTTCTTTCCACCTCTTTACCCATGACGCCCAGTGTCTCAGTTTGATTAATAGCACCGATATACTGTTGCATGCTTTATTGGATTCAGTGCTGAAACTGAAACTGTATTGCCAAAGCCTTATGCAAGCAATATTCGCGCTGATTCCCTTTCGACTTCCTGATATATGGTCGCATTATGAATCGTGTACTGCACCAAATGAATTGGTGTGTATATGTGGACTCAAACAACTGAGTGCCCTTTTCAGTCTATACCCGGCCAGGCAATATGGAGAAAATCCAATATCAATATGTTTTTCACCAAATACCTCAATGTCGATACTGTTGGGTTGACCAACAAAGTATAATGTGCTTTTTTTTAAATATAATCTTCAGTAATGTATATATAATGAGTAAGTGGGTAAAGGCAAATATGAACAGCCTGCTAAACTCAAATATTGCAGCCTTTAAAACCAGGAAAAGACACTTTCTTTTTTTATCATATTACGATATCTAGTCTTGTATCACAATATCAATTGAACATTGATATAAATTGCCCAGCCCTAGTCTATACTACTGTATGTATTATAAACTGGTGACGCACGCACGCACACATGCACACTTGTCTAATCCTGCCATTACAACCCCTTCTTTCATTCACTGTATCCTCCATCATTCCCTCTGTCCGTCTTTTCAGCACCGCTTCGATCCTCCCTCCGTCGATCTATCCTCCTTATTCTTTCTCCATCCATCTTTTATGAACAGATTTCCCCATTTTTCGCTGATCAGTCCCTCACTCTTATCTCTCCATATCCTCTGCCCTTTTCATTGCTTTGTAATCGCCCATCCTGTCTTTCCCTCCACCCTAAATCTGCAGTCGGTGCACTCCTTTCTGCGCTCCATTTCCGAGCTCTTTCTTGGCACCTTACATTTTTAGTTGTCTGTTCCCTCGGCACATTCTTTCTCTCTGTCTCTCTGTCTCTCTCTCTCTTTCGTTCTCTCTGTGTCTTTTACCTCCGCTGTAGTTCTGCAGCCAATCAGCTTTGCTCGCTGCAAATCCCTCTGCTATTCTCACCGGGCTCCACCTGACCCCCGAGCCTCTCTCCTTTCCGCAGTCACTGTATTATGGCTCTATTAGCCACAGCTGTAACCGTGTACCATTATTTAGCATCCAAGGTCACTCCTCCTCTTCTTCCTCATCTTCCTCTCCAACATTTCCTCCTTAGCTACCTCTGCTCCTCCTGCCTTCTCATCCTCTCCACTCCTTGCTTCCTTTACCACTGTCACCTCTCCATCTTATATTCCTCATGCTCCCTCCCTCACCCCCTCTCCCTATATCACCACTCTTCCCCTGCCGCCGCCTCTCCCTCCATTATGAGATCGTGAATCACCTCTCTAGTTGTTTCTGCAAAAAGAAACAGGCAAGTGAATTCGCTGAAATATACATGGCATCGACAAACACATGCATCTTTGATATGCTGATTCTCTCCCACTCGCTGCATTATGCATTTTTAACTATGTTTACATCCCTGTTGTCACATGTGCATGTGAGTTCGCAGCTCTGTGTTGTGCCGCACGCGTTGTGGACACATGGAATAATATTCCCCTAAATCCTCTGTGCTCTTGATACCGATATGTTCATGAATATAAAGTGCTACCCTCATGACTTGGACTACTGCTCTGGAATAAAATGAATTGATTGAATGGTTATGTCGAAGAGGCAGGGCTGTTGTTCCCATTGCGGCCCCTGTATTTGCACACACTGGCGTTGTGCTCCCTAACCTTGCACGCCGTGTGTGTGTGTGTGTGTGTGTGTGTGTGTGTCTCCATGCTTCTAATCATGGTTAAAGCCTGCAGAGGCACACACGCACACACAGATGCAGGGACAAAGTGGGAGAGTGCTTTGTTCAAGCTGGTGACACAGAAACGAGTAATTATTAGTACCCGGGAGAGGGAGAAGGAAAGAGAGATAGCAGGGGGATAAAGGAGTGGTAGAATCATGTCCCCTTTTCCTCATCCTTTTCTTCCTCTTCTTTCCTTCTCTCGTTGTCTCATTTTGTCACTCTCTGTTTGTTTTTTGTTTTTTTCCTGCGTTACCAAGTTTGGTGGTCTGACACCAGACAAGAATTGGCACGGAGAGCAAGAGAGACAGAGAAGGCAGAGAGAGAAAGAGAGAGGGAGGGAGAGAGAGAAAGAGAGAGGGAGGGAGAGAGAGACACGGAATGAAAGACGAGGAGGAACAACAAAGCAATTATCTCCTCTTCTGGCTGACATCTATACTGCCCTCATTTCCTTTTTCTCCCATGTCATGTCTTTCGTTCGCTCACCCTTTTTCCCATTTTTGGTCTTGATTCGTCGGACTGTTTACTGTCTCATCGGCCGTCTCCCTCAATTTTGTCTGATCTCTTCTTCTGTTTTCCTTGATCTGTCTTTCCGTCAATCTCTCTCTCTCTCTCTCCCTCCCCCTCCCCCTCCCCCTTTCCTGGATTTTATTTTATCCCTCCTTCTGTCTTTTCGCTCTCCTTAATCTATCCTTCTCACTCGGCTCTCCCTCATTTGGCCTGATTTTCCCGCGCCGCCTTATTCCCTTGTTTTCACTCTCACTCCCGCTCATTTTTTTTCTTCTTTTTTTTTCCACAAATCCCCCAGTATTTCTCCATGTCCCTCATTTCCAACATAATCAAAAGTAGCATCTCCCTGTCTTCCTCTGACCCCTACCGTATAATATAAGTTGACATGTGTATTGAGTGCGGCCCTTTTCTCTTTTCCTTCCCTGTGATTTGAGTTGACGCGTGTATTGACACAGTGGTTTAACACTTAATTACATCTTCCCCTGGGGGTATAACTCTCAACCCCATTCTGTCCCTCCCCTATCCTCATCTCCATCTTCATGGCTGTACTTTATCTCTCTTTCTTTCCCCCTCTTTCTTCATCTTTTTCTCTGCGTGCCTCCATGATGCCCCACTGTTAGATCTCTCCTTACATCCTTTTCCGACCCTGCCTCAGCAGATGCACTTATCTTCTTTCTTGTATGATGGCTTGTAATGGTTACCAGGCACATAAGAGGGCTAAAATAAGATGCTGGTATTAGTTTCCTCAGCAATATCCTGTTGTGCAACATGAAGAACCATATGCAGCATGATGGAAACTCAAAGCATCTGGATGTTTGATTTCTCCAGATGAGGAAACTAGTTTATACAGTATACCGTATCGTTTAGTGCAGCACGTCTCTGCGCGTTCTTGAAATATTTTTAGAGACCAGATCTGCATTCCGTTTGAAATATTAGTCGAACACGCCGCGTAATTAGCGTCAGCAAATGATTGGTATTGCCATTCACTTTGCGATTTCCAGGTCTTACGTTTTTTCATTCCCCTCTCCCTTTGTAGGCTCGTTAACAATGTTATCATCCGTCTGGGTCCCAGCATGCTCCTTGCCTATGGCTGTCAAACTCCCGGTGTCATTTTGAACCGTGCGTCCCTTTTTTTCTGAGGCTTTTACTCATTATTCTCATTATTTCTCAAACTCCGCATGGTTTTCGCTCTAACTTCCTCCTCTCTCCGTCCCTGTGATCCTTTCTGTTCCCATTAAATTGTGCGTCAAACTTGGCACTTTGAGTGCCGAGCAGGACGATTGGGCCTGTGGTGCTCGGGGCAGGAATTGTGAAGATTGTCAAAGCCCCTTACACTCGCGCCTACACACTTAAATACTCCTGAAACAAATGAGAAACTTTTGGCTCCGACATGTAGAAATGTCATACAAGTGCCCCCGCCAACATATGCCTTATGTGCCAGTGATTCGTAATGTATTGGCAACGTCGACCCCACCAGTTTGCTAATTCTTGTAAACAGTTGATCGCACAATGGAAAGCAACAGACTCTCTTGTGTAGTTCAGAGAATAATGTATGTCAGATTCTCCCAGTTACACAGATCATATTGATGCAAAGCTTTGAGCGGTATTACGCACTATTTACTTCATGCTCGATGTGTTGTTTATCTTTGTGTGTTCGGTCTATTGGATTGTGTCCACCCCGTATGTTCTGTGGTGCTTCACAACCAAACTCTTCCCCTAAATCCTCAATATTGCTGCTCGGAAACTAGAAATCTCGCTAAAAAAGAGACACCAAATATCCGAACAGATGGTACCAGAGGTCGCAAACGCTGCCTCATTAACATGATGGGCCTTTCTTTCCTGTTCTTTGTCCTTCAGGTAGGCCGTACCCATGTGTGGGCAAAGCAATGCGTGCCAATTTGACAATTGCCCACGTTCAACCAGCAACCGTGGTAAAAAGGTTGTTATTATTGTATTTTGTATTGCCGGCCCCTTTTTTTTTTTTTTTTTTATCCGAACATTGTTCCGCCATTAAGTGCATTTCCTGCCGATCCAATCAAAAGTGTGGCACTGTAACATTATGGCACAGCTCCAGGAGAGGCAGCTCAGTTGAAGGTGTCGGGGGAGCGAAGGGTGCCCAGTGGACGCCACATGGACGCCATCCCACCTGGCACTGTCACACAGATGCCAGGAGAATTAGACAAGCCGTGCTGAAATGGAGGCTGGTGTTGTACAGCATGTGACTGACCTTTCAATAAAGGAGATTAATTCTGGCAGCCGCCCCATGTGCTCTACTTTTCTGTAATATATGTGTGTATGTAGGTATGCACCTCCCTCCGCCCCCCCTATCTTTCCTTGCTTTTCTTTCTTAAATCCTTTCGGCTTTCTTCTGTTTCTGTCTCGATCAACTCAGCTGGGCTGACGTGTTTTTTTTTCTTCTTCTTCTTCTTCACGAACATAAAGCAGCAGCAACAATGACGACAACAAAGTATGAACACAAATCCCCGATAGAAAGCATGAAATCTCACTCCCGCTCATTCTTCTCCTTCTGAATTCATAAGTCGGACTCCCTTTGGCCGACTCCTCTCTTCCCGCAGTCTCGCTAGCTGCTGTGATATTGCGGCTGGCACCGGCACGTTGATAGCCAGATAGAATCTATACTGGAAATCACTGACTGCCGTGTGGTTTGCTTCCTTTCAAATGCTGCTCCACCCGCTTCCATTTCCTCTTTATCTGTCCTCTGAGACCGATATCCCTGCTTCCTCCCTCAAAGCCCTCAGACTTCTCGTCTCTTCTTTCAACCTCTCTCTGCTCTTTTCCAATCCGTTCAAATTTATATCTCAATTTCACCTTTTAAGATAGCCGCTACTCCTCTATCTCTCCTTCGAGACAGTTATCCCTTCCTCTGTTTTGTTTGGCAGCGTGATTTGTTTAGGGTTTAGTCAAACTTCAGATCGCTTACTCCCTCCCCGCTGAGTTCCAGCATCTCTCCTGTGACGCCGCTTTGCCTTGGCTCAGTCATTCACGCTTATCTACCCTCTATTTTGCTTCTGTGTGAGTCTCTGTGTCTATCAGCATTTTCTTGTCTCGCGCGGCACAGCTGAGCCCTCACCTCTACCGATGCTGCCGTTCCATTATTCCTTTAAAGTTTGTTTCCTCTGAGAAGGACATTTTTACCTGTGTTGCCTTTTTTATTCGCAAGAGCTCAATTCAGCCAGGGCAACTGGGATTCTGAAGTAATATTCAAACTGACACCAATTCAATACTACCTTTTATCAATCTCAATGTTCCCTTTTTGTTTAAATGCATCAACGGTGTTTCTTTGGCGGCTACTATGAGACACCTTTACGTGATGTTAAGTTGCAAGACAGCTCTCCTAATAATAGAGTATTTTCCGTAGAGGAGTTAATGCAGCTGATCAGCGAGGGAGCTGAGATCTCATTCGGTTCATTCAATTCAATCTTGTAATTAGTTCTCCGTGTGTAATTGCCACAAATGTGTCATGGGACCGCACAGAACCTGCACTTGTCTGCTTCGATACGGCATTTCGGTTTGACGTGTCTTCGCCGCATCGGCCCCCCGTCTCCATTCCTTCTCAATAGGTTAGACAGACAATGCAGTTTTTCCATCTCTTGAGGGCTACTTTCCCATTCGCTACATTGGTCCTACCACTTCCATGATCTTTCTTCCATACCCAGGTGTATTTTGTTTTCTCTCTCACTCTATTTCAGGGATGGATTTAAATACTTCACCTCCCTCTCTCCACCCTTGCCTCATTGCTTTTTCCTGGAGGGTCATTTAAACCCACCCCTCTCTCCGCTCCCCCTTATTGTCTGTCGTTCTCTCTCCTTACACCCATCCTTCTTTTATCTCAATCTCTCCCAAGGTGATTTGGGTAGAGCCCATCTCTTATCGTCGCCTTCTCCCTCAAACCTTTTTTTCTTCCTTCTGAGATCTCTGAGGCCTCATTCCCACCTGAAAATGTGCCCGTTCCTCCCTTCTGGATCTATTCATCACTCTAAATATTAGTTCCTCCTCCTCATCCATCTTTCTTCTCTTTTTTTTTTTCCTATTCACCCTTTGCTGCTATTTTACTCAATCCTTCAGATTACACTCGCACACAGTTTTTCACATTTCCAATCATCTTTCCATCTGCCTGTCTTCCCTGTTCTCTTCCTGTCATACGGCTGGCTCCCTTCACCCTGTCTCAATACCACTTACAGCTAAACACCATCTTATCTGAGGGAAACCACATTCGGATCCTGCATTACTGCAGAGTGAAAACAAACACAAATAATGCCATGATGGCAGCCGGTCCCCAGCGGCTGCTCCCCTTCTGTTATTCCCTCATACTGTCACTGTTTCAGCCACTGCTTTTCTGCAGCAACCTCCCCAACACATAAATGTTTCATCAATCTTTTTACTGTTCACGGGAACAGCGCAGTCGTATTGCACCAAATAGCTAAAACCCAAGCCACAATGACTCCCTTTTTTAATCCACCAATCTCCGACTCATTTACTTCTCAGTTTCTGCTTCCTGTCTCTACCCATGTTTCTGTTGACGTCCTGGCAGTTTCACGGTGCTAGCAGAGACACTTTAAAACTTGTAAAACGAAAAGGTTTGTCGAAAAGGAACTCTGGGCTTTGACTCGTCTTGCCTTCTACCTTTTTTGGGCTGTTCGAAGTGTCTACATACAGTAGTACTGTCTTTTCGCTAGGCCTCACAGCGCACACAGTGCATAGAAACAGTGAGCGAAGATTGGCAGCTTTGCCAAATTCATAATGCGGGGTGTGGCAGTGGTCTCCTAAATAATTTGTGTTTACAATAACTTCATTGCAGCACTTAATCTCCAATCCGGTCTTCTTAAAGGTTTGATTGTTTTTCTCACTCCGAGAGCACGGTGAGTAAACACGGACAGTGTGAAGGGATCTCATATTGAATGCAAAATGATATTGCTTCCTGAAGATATAAACGTTGCTTCAAATTAGGACAATTAATAAGGACAAATCCTATCAAGATCCTGTGTTAATTTATTCGACGTGTACATTAATGCTGTCGCTGTGTGTGAACACTATTCACTACGTGTGATCATGTTCCTGGGCAAACTGTAATTTTTTAAGATCTCCCCTCCCACAAAAGCCCCTTTATCTCCCCAATGTGCATCCACCTTTCCTCCCATGTGCTCTGACTATGCACCTGTTGGGTTTCAGTGTCATACTGAGATGGGGATAAATTATTAACTCCCCTCTACCCCATTCATCCTTTCCTTGAGCTATCCACCCGTCCATGGACATGGTGAACAGGTGCACTACTGAAGTCTTATGCGGTAATGGATAAATATTTAAGGAGTTTTGCATAAAAACAGGGTATATCCATCTTTTCAGTGAGGAAAGAAAATGACATGCGGGTGAACATGGAGAAGGTGATACCTACTGGCAAGTATCTTGTCTACTGTAAAAGTAACATTTCATCACATTGGTTCCTATTGAGAAACTTGATTTAGCAGCAGTTGAACTGACCTGTAGATGAGGGTCTCGTCGGCGGTGCAGTTGTACTGTATCTGATACATCCAGACGACGTAAGCTGTAGACAAATGCCCCAAATCCCACCGGACCTGAGCTGAGGTTGACGTGACGCTTTGTACTCCAACCATCCTCGCTTCCTCCTCGTCCCCCTCGTCGTCCTCCATGCTCCCTCCGTCGGCCCTGCCACTGTCGCCCTCATCGCCCTCGACTGCTCTTATCCCATCCTCCGCCTCTCCTCCGCGTCCGCCGCCATTGTTAATCCCTCCGTTTTTCCCCGTGCTGATATCCGAGGAGCCCGGATCGGTCCGTAAAATCCCATTGGTCACGTTCCTGTTGTGTTTGGTGTTCACGTTGTTATTCCCAGTGTTCCCGCCTGCTCCGCCCCGGTGAGGCAGGGGGATTATTTTCAGGTCCACGGTGGCCGTCGCTTCACCCGCTGCATTTATTGCTATACATGTGTACGCCCCGTCATCCCGGGCCACTGTTACCAAGATATCCAAGGTCCCATTACTGAAGGAGCTGGTCCGGGATGAATTCGCAACGATGCGGTCATCTGGGGAAACCCAGTGGATGACTGGCTCAGGGTCGCCAATGGCACGGCATTTTAGCGTGGCCCGCTGGCCCTCCAGCACCCACAGCTTGTGAGTGTGACGTGTGATGAGAGGAGGTTCACAGGTGAACTCCTCCTCAGGAATCGACCAGAAATATCTGAGAGACAAAGAGGGATGAAGAGAGAGAGAGAGAGAGAGAGAGAGAGAGAGAGAGAGAGAGAGAGAGAGAGAGAGAGAGAGAGAGAGAGAGAGAGAGAGAGAGAGAGAGAGAGAGAGAGAGAGAGAGAGAGAGAGAGAGAGAGAGAGAGAGAGAGAGAGAGAGAGAGAGAGAGAGAGAGCAGAGTCACCTTTTTGGCTAAGTACAGGAATCTGTCTTCCTTTATCCCTCCAAGGTTGGTTTGGCAGATTAATGTGGTACATTAACCTAAAGATCTATGCGCTCGTGTCTATCAATTTTAGGGTGAAGTTTGGTAACGCACAACAGTCTGTACAATTTCCCGTGCGACTCCGCACAAAAGAGTACTGAGCAAAGAGTAATTAATGGTGACAGTGATGACAGATGACAATGACAGATGCTCATTTTTCTCCTCAATCCTTTGTTTTCACTCCATGGTGTTGGTTTCAGCTTCAGACCGGAAAATTCTGGCAGAGTGACGCAGGGAGGAGCGTGTGAGGTATGTCACGGCATTGTTTCGAAACTCAGTCCTTAAGGCCTACCTTTCCTATGAGTTTTTAAAAAATGTTTTTATCTTCAGCTCTGTTCTTGCACACATGATAATCCAATTAAGATATCAAACAATGCGAGGCCCTACATTGTATGTGTGCTAAAACAGGACAAAAGCTCAGGCTTGCAGGACAGATTGGCCTTGAGACAAGGTTGCAAAGCATTGATGTACGGTGTTAATTTTGTAACTATTCTTTTGCTTCCCCTGACATTGGAGAATGCCTCACTGATTAAACAGATCAGAATCGACAGTTGTAAAACTTTTTTCTTGTTGTTGTAAAACTCAATAGGTTAGACAGACAATGCATTGACCAAAAGATGAGGTTTACCTGGCAGCCAAGTGAGGAGGAGTGGCGCACGTCTCCATGTCGTCCCCACGGATAAGCCGCCGTAACCAGAGCAGTTCACAATTGCAGTGCAGCGGGTTCCCACCGAAATTTAGGCTTATGACAGCGTTGTAGGGGGTGGGACTTATTGCACCTGTCTGGGACCTGAAGACGATAGTAGAAAGGGCCATCAGTTCACTTTCACAAATTTGGAAGCATTAGGTTGAAATGAAAAACTATATTCTTTACGAAGAGGGAAGCCAATCTATTTTGAACTAACTCTACAAGCGTATCTACACATGCTTTAAAATGTAAGAGTGTTAATAAGTTTGCGGACTAAATCCAAATAGCAGAAATATCTTTTTCACATTTTAATCATTTATTTTCCAAACTAGTCGAGGTTAATAGCTTCTTCGTCATTTTCCCCTTGATTTGTAAAATTGCAACAGTTTATTTCTTTATTGCAATTTAATTGTTTAGGATTGAAATGGGGAGATTAAAGGAAAGGAAATAATTTACAAACGTCAAGGATGAAAACGGGACTCGGTTAAGCTTACTTCCTGGGTAGGTTTCTAAATACTGGGGCGCTAATACAGTATCTCTGTATAATAGCTTGAACACCCCTGTAATTCTCTCGGCAAGGGCACATTGTTGGTAAATACAGCAGAAGTGTAAGGCACTTTTCCATGGCAGCACTTTCCATGGCTACATATGGAGATAAAAAGGACAGATTGGTAAAATTAGATGACAGTGTCTCGTGAAGCTCTCTACAGCGCAGTCATGAAAAACATGATCGAGAGAGAAGCAGAAAGCAATCTTAACTGAAGAACGGCACACTTAAGACGCTGCTTTTAGAAGCAATCAGGTTTGAATTTAGATTTGAATGCATTGAGCTGTTTGGGAGGGAAAAAAGTTTGAAAAAAACAACAAAGACAGTGAAAAAAATACATGGAACTTTTTTGACAGCTGGCCTTATTTGAAAAACATAATTATCATACAGTGCTTGTTTTCAGAGAATCACTGTACAAGCTACTCTATACTTTGCCTCCCTCATTACTTGCCATCAATCCGTTGACAAACTATGTACAGTATGACTAGCCAGTAAGTGGGCACTAGAGACCTGTGAGGGCCTTATTTATTCACCTTGCAGCCACTTGCCCTTGTGGATTTATTTGCCACTGCCTCATTTGTATATATGTGTATGTGTGTGTGTGTGTGTGTGTGTGTGTGTGTGTATGTATATATATATATATATATATATATATATATATATATATATATATATATATATATAAAACATAATAAAAAAGATAATAGCATGAGAACACAGTCTGTGGACTGTACATGTCTGACTAGTTAGCAAACAGAATAGTGAATGAAGTGACTAAAGATTGTACACAATGCCTGAAGTGTGGTCTGCCACGTGATATTTCCCCTAAAGCCCCGTTTTAGAGAACCATGACTTTGGAAGAGTATGAGCTACCTTGCAAATAGTGGATCAGGAGGCAGAGTTCGGAGCCGGTTGGAGGTCATATCCAGCCTCGCAAGCTTGTACAGCTCTCCGAAGACTCCTTCTGCTATGTAGTCGATCAGGTTATGGTCCAGGTTGAGAGTGTGCAGACTGGCCATGTTCTGAATGGACTCCCACGGTACCCTGCAGCAATGAAATAAAGGACTTCTTTAGAGATGCATTGAAGAACAAGACTTGTGCCAAGATGGGTTATTAGTTCTTTTTTTTAAAGTGGGCGAATTAGAAAATTGCTCTTGATAGTAATGGCAGCTGTGGAGATACGTCCACCACCCTGATGTGATGAGGATACATTGACTCATTAAGAAAATCAAAGTATGAGTGTGCCACTATTATCAGTCAAAGTTTGCTCTCTATGATCTGAGCCTATCTCTCTTGTTACTCAAAGGGGAATGAGCAAAGACTAATTACAGGTGACATCACTGATAAACTACAACAACAGACGCTCATTTTTCCTTCTCAATCTTTCTCTTGTTCTGGGTGTCACTAGTCCCATCTGTGACCCATTGCTGTAGTCATTCAGTATTCCTTTTGTGTAGGCACTTACTGAAGCACTGTTTTGGTCGACTAAGAACCAGCGACATAAGATAAATGTGAATTGTATTCATTTTTTGGGAGTTTGGGGGTCAAAAGCTACACTGTTTATTTCATCTTGTGCCCTGTCTTTGTTGATTTCACAGCAATGTGTGCCTTCATTTGTAATATATGTTTGCTTTGCATTATCTGATAAACCCGTTAGCACTCGATATTCCAAGTTGAATTTAAAGCTCTTTTGGGGGATAATATACTGCTTTGTGTAATGCAATATATGGAATTGATTAGTTTAAACACTTCAAGGGGAGAGGAAAAGTTGCTAAATTATTGACTGCTGCAGCAAACACCAGATGGTCACTATCTTTGTCTCTATACAGTATATTGTCACTGGGCAGTAGGCATGTGAGGAGAAGGAAGTTTCAACCTTAAAGATGTATTCAATCATGTTCGTGGTGTAGACGAGAGAGAGAAAGACGGGCAAATGAGCATCCATGAGTTAGAATTGCGTAGTTGGGCCTTCCCACCTGGATAGCCTCGTCCCCCAATAAGAAGAGTTCTCATATGACATGACCTGTTTCCAGTTTTGAGTGTTTTTTTTTTAAGCTTAATAGGAAAGAATCAGTGACGCACTTTGGATCTCAGTCTGTAAAGACTCCTTTCAGTAACCCACAACCGAGGGCAAACAGCAGTTGCTATTGTATGCGTCATTAAAAGTCTTTACACTTTTCTTATGGTCGGTGGAGAGAGGCCAGAGAGCTCCTGTAGAGGAGACAAATGAAACATCCTAATCAGAACCGACAGCCAAAAGCTGCTGAATTCAACAATGCAGTGAGGGAATGTGAGGAGGGGAATAGGGGTTTGATAGAGAATATCATCATTGTTCTGACTTATTATTTAGTGCAGAGGAAGACATAGGGATGGTGTCTCCATTGTGCGAGCTGGAGACGAGTGGAATACTACGCAGTGCACTAGGACGAACCCGATTGAGTAGCTGAAGCAATGTACATGCATACACAGTGGAGTGGGCTCAGGTGTGCGCTCATCAAATCTTAACATAATCGAAGTCAAAGAAAACTAGGACCTCATCAAAATTGATTTTCTTTCAAGTTTCCTGAGCCGTTAGGCCTCTCCTCCCAGCCGCAGCGGTTTGAGCTGCTTCCTCTTCATTGTGTTTGCATATACGCTTGAGACCGACACCTGAGCACAGTGTTACATTGTGTTTCTACCTCCCAAAGCAGAACGGAGTACATTGTGTGATCGCAACAGAGGCAAAATATTACCTCCTGAGGTTGTTGTAGGACATATCGAGGTCTTCCAGTGTGTCCAGGAAGTCGTCAAACGCCTGGACAGCGACTTTGACCAGCTGGTTGTTGTTGATGATCAGGTGTTGCAGATTGACCAAACCTGCGAGGTCCCTGGGTCCAAGTATAGTCAAGCGATTACCTAGACACACAAATATGAATAATACCACTTATGGTTTAAGGCTTCAGTGTTTCCGTGAACTGCATATGTCCCCGGGTTGTCAACTCCAAGTAGCTTAAACCAGCAGGATTGTAGTTTGTGTGATTACTCACCATCCAGATGCAGCGAGCGCAAACTCTCCAGGTCACCAAAGGTCATCGGTCGGATCAGGTTGATGGTGTTCCTCGACAGAGTCAGATCAACCAGTCCGCTCATGTTGACAAAGTCGATCCCGCCCACTTCCGTGATGAAGTTGTCGGCCAGCCGCAGCTCCACGGTGCGGCGGTCAACGTGCGAGGGGACAAACAGGAGGCCCTTGTCGGCGCAGAGCGTGCTGAGCGCCTCGGAGAGGTTTCGACACACGCAGTGGAAGGGGCAGGCCGAGACCATGCCCCACGTCTCCCCGGCTCCAATCAGAGAAGGCAGCAGGCAGCATGTGACCAGAGTGAGCCAGTGAAACGCCGGGAAGGGGACGGGGTCGGGAAGGGTTCTTTTCGTAGCCCTGGGGCACGCGCAGTGGATGAGGTGGGATGAGGAGGGCAACGATGAGACGAGGAGAGGGGGGAGAAGAGAGAGAGAGAGGATGGATGGAGGGAAGAGGGAGGGGGGGGTGGACCGCTCTGCCCTCTGTTCGGGGTGGAGGTGCGCGTGGGGCAGGTGTTTTTGTCTGCAGGGATTGAATAATGGGGGGACAGGCATGGTAGAATGCCTGGCGATCCACAGACCTGGAGGGAGGGGAGACAAAGAGGGAGAGCGGGGAGAAAAGAAGAAGAAAAAAGAGCAGAAATGTGTTTTAAGACTCGTTCTTGGTCAGAGATTGTTTTTTTAAGAGATGTCTGAATTGTGTTTTTGTGTCTGCTTTGCTGTCTTCCACCCACTCTGACTAGACGGAGCTGGAGTTCTACACACACGTATGCTGGTGTGGGCTCCTCAAAGAGCACCACTCTGCACTAATGCCCACTCGGTGCCTCGTAGCACAAAATAATCCATGTTGAGAAACGGTCACTTTTTTTCTTAAATGTACACTTCGCAAAAAGAACCTCTTCACCACTACAGCTCATCACCTAGCAACAGCATGTCAGAGGACCGAACACAGCCAGTCCCCATAGTAACAGTTACCTAGAAACCTTTAAGAGAGAATTAGTGTTATATCATCGGACCCTGTCTTAAGACTGTGGGTCAGGGAATCAAAATTGGGTCACCGGCCTTCAAGACTCTCGTCCAGGCACATCGCAGGTCTCGGGAGGCTCAGTGCCCCCATTGTCGTCTCTGGCATGCAGAACAAAACTCCCAGGAAACACACACGACTTGTGCACGCACATCCCGAAATAAAGCTACGTTTCGCCGAGGTATGGAGATGAGTCACTGCCACTGATTGGTGTGCATAGTAGTTGTCATAGCAACTGTAACCCAGATACAGAGAGAGTGACAGGGAGTGTTGATAACAGTCACAGCCGCGGTGAATAGGGAGAGGAGACGGAGAGTGAGACGGTTAGTTACAGGCAGGCAGGCAGGCAGACAGACAGCATCAGAAGGACGGGTGCATCTTTACGTGGAGCTCTCCGGAAACTTTAAGTGAAATGTAGCCTCGAGTGTGGTGATTATATGGAGACGTATGCATATACGTAGGCAACCCAATACTTTGAGTAACGTCAAGACACAGCCGTCTATCATGCTGACTTTACAGCCTGACACAAATTGCTGGCTCAATATTTTCCATTAAGGTGTTCGCTTTGCCCTTTCTGCGTGCAGCCATAAGAGGGTTTTTATAACGTTTAGCTCAGATACTGAAGCGGTGTCGATATCAAAGCGCGGGGGAATCCGGCAGTATTTTGCACTCTCCTCCCTACTACATGGTTTGCTTTGGTCTGCGTCCAAAAAGTGCGCTCCATTAGACAGACTACAGCGTGCCACGTTTGAAGCCTTCAGTCGTGATAAAGAACGCCAGTGCTTGAAATGTGTTGTTAGCTCGGCCTCCGAAATGTTTTCACCGTCAAAGCAAAGAGAAGGATGGAAATGAGCAGTATCCCTCTTAGATGATGGGAATACATTACTTATGGATCACTATACGCTCCAATGGATGGTATCATTACATCCTTAATGCCGGGCATTTCCTTTTGAAACGGGATCTTTGGGCAGAACATAAAACCGATGGGCTATTAGTTAAAGAGAGAGAGGAAATTTGACGTGCAGAATGGCAGGTTTGTGCCCATTGGTATGATCTTTAATAGGCTACAATGGCTGAAGTGTTAGGAAACACTGCTGTAGTTGTCAATTTCTACTACTTATCTCCTAATACTTGAGTGGCACTTAGTCACTCTGGGGAGCTGTAATGACTACCAGGAACCTGTTGCCTTTTTCAAACCAAACCTTAAAAAAAACTATCTCCAACACACACTCACACACACTCCAACTTATATCTGGTGTCATCTGTTCCCAAAAATTGCTTGCAGCAGGAGAGGGCTGGTGTGTGAGGGAGGGGTGGGGACAGAGTCACGAAGGCCTGCAGTGACAGCCGGTCCCCCAGGCCAGTCGAGGTTGGAAGTCGACTGCTCCTGAGCCCCCGTGGAGTCGTGCATACTAAAATGTGAAAATGGTCCGGAAAAAGTGAAATGCCGCTTAAAAAAAACCCCTAACGTCAGGTGCTGTCGAGCAGGGTGCTCTGTTCCTGCTCGACAGGCCCAGCCCCCACTGCTCTGCTAATGCTCGCTCCTCAGACAGCTTACTTTGGCCCGAGGCTCGCTGAATGTCAATACGCTCACGCACTCTGCTGTTGCACGGCCTCCGTCTCCCCATTTGACCTTTCTCTTTCCTTCACCCCCCATTTCATACCTCTTTTCCCCCTCTTTTACTCTGCTGCTCTTTCTCACTTGTGCTTCATCTCTTAATAAATCCCTCTCCCTCTCTCCCCCACCTCTTCCTTCGTCTCTTTCTTCTCGGGAGAGCCTTCGCATCTACCTGCACCTTAATCCCTCCTCCCCGCCACTGCTCCCTCCCTCTCCTTTTCATCCTCGGACTCTATGACTAGGGATTTCTCTTTGTTTCTCTGCCATCCATCCTCTCCCATTTATCTCTCTCTACCGTGCTCCTCCTCGTGTTTTCTATCCGTCTCCATGCCTCTCCAGCCTTGCTCACCTTCCATCTTATAACACTTTCCGCCTCGGGCTTCTCCGTAAATGTTTCCGCATTTTCTTTCTTTATGTCTCATTCCTCTCTTTCTCTCTCTCTCTCTCTGTCTTGTCTGCCCTTGAGGCAACCTGAGTACGACAATGTTATCAGTCACAGCGCTACCCCACCACCTTTTTTTACTCCCCACCACCCCTTCCTCCGCTTCTTCTGCCTGTCTTTTCGTCGTGTCTCTCTATTGCTTGCTGACTCTGTCGCCCTCCATGTCTCCTTGCCTCTCCTGCTCCTCCTGCTCAGTCGCAGACTATGCAAACACACACACACACACACCCGCGCTCAGGTCCTACGTGCCACACACATGTTTTCGTTCTATCTTCTGCCGTGCTCTGCTCCAGCTCCGAGACACGCTCCCCTCCTTGCTCTTCTTTTCCACTTCTACATCTCTCTCTCGCCTTCAACTCTTGCTCTTCCTCTATTAGGGGTGACTGTAGCTCAGGGGATGAGTGGTCGTCCAGCAGCCACAAGGTAGCCGGCTCGATCCCCAGTCCCCGCATAGCTCACATGTCGAAGTGTCCCTGAGCAAGACACTGAACCCCTAGCTGCTCCCCTGGCGCCTCTCAGGGCAGCCCACCGCTCCCTAACCAAGGATGGGTCAAATGCAGAGAAGAATTTCCCCAAGGGGATTAATAAAGGATAATTTCTTCTTTTCTTTCATTTGCAACTAGAGCAGTGCAGTACTGAACCTCTCTGAGACACACACGCGCGCACACACACACACACACAGGTCGTGTGCAACCGATCCGTCCACTTGGTGATCGATCTGACCCAGAGAGATGGATAGCACCCTGTCCCATTCATTTACACTCCTCTTGGTCTTTCTCTTCTCTCAACATTGTCTTCCATCTTCCCTCTTTCCATTGTGTTCATTGTCTTTCCCATTTAAAAGTGGCAATCATATGTAGTAATTGCTTTGTACAGTTATTTAGTACATATGCACGGCATGTACTTGCTAGCTGTTCAGCTGTTGCAGTAGCTTTCAATAAAATATAGTGTACATGTATAAAAAAACCTGTGAATCAGCTTGTTTTATGCAAATATATTCAAATGGCTGTGACACTAATATCTACAGCAGTAAATACCTCAACATCAAATATATATATTTTTTTTTCAATTTGAATGTATTTATTGGTCATTTTCTATTAATCTTTCATCTTTATAAAATGTAAGAAAAAAAGAAAAGTTCTCAAATTCTAAGGTTAAGCCTTCAGATTGCTTGGTTTGAAATTCAATTCAATTTGCCAGGATATAAAACAGGAAAAAAATGCAAATCCTCCCTCACACTTCCTCCACTGACTGACTATTTCATATACTAGATATTGGCTAATACTACATTTGAGATTACTTAAAACGTAACACATCGCTGCTTTCAATTATCTCATGCATTTATGGAACCGCACTACAGGTCAAAAACTGTTTGGCACATAGTACTTGTGTACTCTAGAATAAGGTGTTGTATGTAGCTCTTTTAAATCATATTTGATCTAGAAGAAGTTTTCTTTTCCTTATCTGTTTCTTGTTTTACTGCAACGCTTGAATTTCCCCTCCGGGGATCAATAAAGTCTTATCTCACACATTGCACCGATACAGGATACAGGTGCACTGTGTGTGAAGACGCCTCCACTTGCTCGTAAGAGTTTGCTGCTGAATTTGCAATAAAAAGGGACACACACAGCCGTATAGCAATAAGGCCAAAAACCCTTTGGTATCAAGTCTGATTGATACTTTTTGGGAAAGAAAGGATAAATAGAGCCCGATCAATGAAAGATAGATGATAGAGGGACAATTCACAAAGAAGGGGAGGACAGAAAGACGACATGAAACGAGATCAGACAAACAGATGAAATTTACGAAAAGTGTGTGTGTGTGTGTGAGAGAGAAATCCCATCACATAACAAATATATGTGCCTTTGGCCCGATGACTGTGTTTTGAGAGTGCTCCTAGGCACAGGTTACGTACAAGTGTTGGCAACCGCTTAGTTTATATTTTAAATATTGTTGTTTCTTCCTTTGCTCCCTCTATTTTGGGCAGCCGCTTGCTTCGCTACCCTGCGTGAACCCTCCACCCTCCAGAGAGCAGGAAGCAGGCGGGTGGAGAGGCCGCATGCAGCAAGAGTGAGAACACAAGCTAAAAGCGTCCGTGGAAGGAACCACTCGGAGCGGCCCCATGTGCTGGAGCACGGCTCGGAGCCACAGGGCTGGACCTTGCCTCACCTCCGCTCGCGAACGTTTCTGTTTGAACGCCCACCACAGGACGACTCCGCTAAGTAGCTATGGAACGATTGATACACATTAACATTTTGTTTTTTTCTTCTTTTTGCGTTGTTGCTTTTTAAACCCAAATCACCTGTGCAATTAAAATACGCTTCAGGTGTGATTTAAACGCTCTAATGTGCCTGTTTGGAAGCATCTTATTATTATTCACGTAGAAGACCTACTGCACTGCAAAGGCTTGATTTTCTATTTGGTCTCAGTCTGTAATTTGCAGTGGACTATTATAAATGTCAGGGCCTCTTAAATGCCAGCCACAATGACAGTGATAAATACTGTGTGTGTCTTTGTGTGTTTGCATGTACATTTCTAAATCTGCATATCGGCATATGTGTTTGCGCATCGTCTCCGGCACGTGCAAATGCCATTAGCCCGTAATCGACTTAAATCGACTTAGGGAACGTTGCAGTGTTTATAAACAAGGGGATTTGCATTAGCTCTCAAAAGCCACTTATCACAAGCATAGTAATCCACCCATCTGATTGGAGTGTGCGAAGAGGTGCACATCAAGGCCTCCGGCCAAATCACTGCCAGCCAGTCGCCACAGCGCCACGAAGGGGTTAATGGCCGACTACTTGTGTGTGCGAAAAAAGTTGCAGGCGGGAGTGAATGGAATGGAAACAGCACACTGCAAATACAGACACACAGACAGACACACACGGATACACACACACAGACAGCAACAGCAATTCTTTCAATCACTCTAAGGCTTCCTAGTATGCACTCTTACTCATAATCCAGGCCCTTGATATTAGGTGAGCGCTTGCATACAGAAACAACTGCCAGCATACCAAAACAGTCTTCCCACACAATCATAATTATAGGGAGGCCGACTCTCTCTCTCTCTCTCTCTCTCTCTCTCTCTCTCTCTCTCTCTCTCTCTCTCGGCAAGGAACAAAAGAACGCCCACATAGCTGCTCGGTGCGGCAGTCGTGTGTACTGTAAGCCCACTCATCCTTTTGATACCATCACTCCTCTGTCGTTCCTCTGTCCTCTTTAGACATCAAGAATATAGAAAGCACAGGGAGAGGGGTACAACATTGGATATGGAAACGAACAACAAATGAGGGACGAAGAAGGAGGCCAACTGCGCGAAATACATTGAGAGGCGAAAAGAAAATGAGAGTAGAGTGCACAAGATGGTGAAAGGGGGAGGAGGGGGCTGTGCGAAGAGCGGAGTGGAAGAAGACGAAGGAGCGAAGATGGAGGAGTTTGAGGAGGATGGGAAGGAGGGATGAAGAGTCGGTGTGTATGAATGTGTGTCGTTAAGCGGATGGGCAGAGAAATATGTAAAGGCGATAAACGGGTGAAGGCCGCCATCCATCACTGTCAGAGGGAGGGATGAGGGAGGGGAGAGTGGATTTGATTAGGGAAAAGGCAGAGCTGTGTTGAAACTGAGTTTGTAAGGCAGCAGAGGGAAGGTAGCATGGCTGAAGAATGAGAGTGAAAAGGTGGCACGGTAAAAGTAGAAAGTGAGAAAGAAAGAGGTCACTGGTCAGGAGAATGACAGTTAAGTTGTAAAGTATTGGCTGGGGGAATATTACACGACACTGAAGCTTTATTCCTACCATTTAGCCATCATAATGGTAGAACATCTTACCTCCTAGGTATTAAACTCTTATCAGAGGTCAGACATTATTTATGTATATTAAATGTTTTAAAGTCCCGGTTAAAGCGTCTTTAGCTGTACTGTGAGTTTTCCCAAATGGAATAGAGTATGAGCGGTGGACAGTCATATCAGATCCTTCGCTTGCGATTGGACCGCTAAAAAGTGGGCGGACAGATACAAGAACATCGCCTAAATAGATTACAACCTGGAATAGGTGGAATTTTTAATCGGACCAGGATCTGGCTGGATGAGTAAACAAGACTCAAAATCTAACCAGATGTTCAATGACAATTTTGGTTGAGTGATTCATGCACTAACGAGCAACAGGAAGTCCGCAAAGAGAACTATTCAATAATCATGTCTGTTTCGAGTAGCTGAATATCAAAAGCTTTCAGACACAGATGGACTCTTTTTGTTGAGTCTTTGCCCTTCAAAAAAAATACATCTGCAAATGTTATGCATTAAGTTATTGATATGTAGTTATTTTTTCAATCCGTACAATCATTGTGGATCCCCCCCAGCTATATAGGTAGGGGGTATTGACGGAAAAAGCCCACAGAACCCCTGAGGTAAATGGTAGGAGTGAAGCAAGAGAAATGGGAAATCAAAGAAAAGAGCTGAAGTTTATTCTCTTTAAAATAAGAGGACTGCCTTCTCCTCACAGTGGGGCGCCAAAATAACAGTTCTTCTGAAATACTCCACTCAACTAATTCCTCCCCAACCTCTATGTTGTTTTTGAGAGAGAAAAATAAAGTGTGTGCGCGCGTGTGTGTGTGTGTGTGTGTGTGTGTGTGTGTGGAGGGCACAGTATCTCCATCTGTATGCACCACCCCCTCTGACTAAATCCTGTTGGAATCCATCCTATTTGGAAGATTTTGATAATTGTTTCTATTCCTGGATTTTTTTAAATGTTTTTGTTTGGGCTGTTTTTTTATTTATTTTTTAACATCTTTGGAAATGTTCCACCTCTGCATCAGTTTAGGAATTACATGCTTATATAAAGACCTTGTTTTTGTCTCACTGATGCACATTTCACAGCTCCTGCAAGGAGACTGTTAAAAAACAAAGTTCTGGTGATTTTCTTTAGCGGTCTGAGCAAAAAAATCAAACGTTTGCGCCTTGTATCCTGAAAAAGAATCACTTTGAGCGTTTCATCCGAGCTGAGTGAAATTGAGAAGACTGCTTTTGATTACAGCACCTTATCTTAAGTAAGGAGTTCTTAAAAGTATCTATAATCTTTTAACATGGCAGTACTTCAGAGGAGGTGAAAACCACTCTGCTGTTTGGAGTAAAAACATAGAAATAGTATTGGTGAAGGCTTTAAAGTTCTGCTTTATAAAGGCTGCCTACTTATCTACCTCACACAGATAAGCAACCCGGTCTTTAACCAACCTGAACTTTAAATTTAATTTTAAAAAGTCCCCCAAAAAAAGTTGAGAACCCAATGTCCTCTTTGAAAGTGCGCCTGTTTTGGAGGTCAGACCTCCTCCTCCTCCTCCTCCTCTGTGAGGCGAGGAAGGAACGCCACACTGCGAGGCACGCCCGATTTTGTGAAAAACCGGGAGGCAGAGTCAACACACCGCTCTTATTTACTGCAGGCTGTGAATCGGTGAACCATGAAGACTTTGTTCAGTGGTGAACAAGAAAAATCGCAAGCAGCGAACCTTAGCATGAAGTAGGCATCGTTCTCTCCGGCCTTGTGAGTGAAGCAGAATGTTGTACTTTGCCCCCCGCAGTTCCGCCCTCGTACCCCGTTCCCATTTGTCTCCAATTATTCAGGGACTTGGAGGTCACAAAGTGAGCTGAGTAAAGTGCTGTTCGGGTACTCTCCATCCATTTTCTTGCAAATTGTTTGTGTACTAGTGGCGACCGAGTGGGTAAGCGCAGCCAAGTAAAGGCTCTGTTTCATATTAGCAGTTACCATCATGAAGCTAAATTAAGATTTAAAAACCCCATCTAACTATTAGTAAAACAAACTCTGCTCAGGGTTCCACCACCTCAGAAACTCTTCTCGGCAATTTGGTTGCAATGCAGTGTGATATATCTGTGGCAGCCAATCTTCCACTCCTTGCTGAGCTTTTGTAATTTTGTTTCCTCCCTTTTGAAAATCCCGCACGACTGCACAGCTTGGGGATCAAATTTTCCGGGAGGTGAATTGAATTGGCAAACCATGGAGGTGACAATGATTTTCCGTGGCACTTCATTGGCTCAGATTGTGCCAGGGAGCGGCCTTAACATAATCTGTCACGAAGCTCTCTATGAATCTGTAAGTCTTATCCACTATTTGATCTTTAACTGCTCTAAGATCAGTGCTTGTGTACGTATTTGTAGAAGTTTACTGTACTGGCACAGGCTGGCCGGGTTTGCATTTAACTTTCATGGGAAAGATAATTGTTGTTTCTTTACCTTGTAATGCTTCAAATCCGACTGCAAAGTGGGATCTCTGCATTATCGGTGTTGAAAGTCCCTCTGTAAACGGTAGCAATGCTTTCATTCTATACATCTGCATTGGTCTTAGAGATGAATCAAGTTGAGCAGCTGAAATGTCTGGAACAGCTGAGCAAATGAGGGACATAAAGTGCTAAACAAATAAAAAATAAAAAAGCTCCCAGTCTCACTGCTCTACCGGGATGCCTTTTTACTTGGAGAGGACTCATTTTTCATCGGTGGGAGAGCTGTCACGATCGACTCAATGCCGCTCTGTTTAGATGCTCCTTTTGCTCCAGATGGCAATGGCACAGTTGCACCTGATTACACAGTAACATGGTTTAAGATGGATGCTGATAAAGCCTTTAATTAATAATTGAAAGTCGTCGGGTTTGCCACATGCTCGTCTTTTTGATGCGCGTTCCACGTATTATTTGATGGCGAGGGAAATTAACCTTCGCATCTGTATGGATTGGCATCCTCTACGACGCACTTGCGAAAGCGTCTGTCTGTATTTTACCAATGTATCAAATGAAAAGGATGAGAGGGGGTCCTACAAAGGTAATTTCCTCCCAAGTTGGTGGAGGCTAACTTTTCTCGTCCGTGGACTTGGTCCAACTGTTGACGGTCCCACCTGTAAGAGTTTGGTGTCTGTCCCACTGTCTGCATCAGCCTGTGTCTGATTAGAAAAACTAATGCTGCTTAGATTTTGTAATTATGTCGCCGTGCCACAGCCTGCGGTTCGGGCCCGGCTCCAAACACTCGGAGTATGAAGCATCCGATCCATTCGAGTTCGGCCTCACTAAATATTCTCATGCAGTTTGATGCTTGAGGATTTGTGCTGCTTGTATGTGAAAGGGGTGGCGTTGTGTGGGTGCCCCGTGGTCAACGAAGGGTCAGCGCCTCAACTTGAACTCCCGTCCCCTTTGTAATCCTCGCATGCGCACATACACGTGCTGCCACACGCACATTTTCCTTCTGCAGGACACACACTATAACAAGTGTTGCAAAATATCTGCCCTGCCACTCACCCTGAACATCATGCGCTTGCAGTTTTTCTCCGTCGCTCTCCTCCGCCTCTGTGCCTCCCTTCTGTTTCTTCCTCGCTCCCTCTGTGTCTTCCTAGCTTAACATTATTGTCCCTACATGAAGATCATTTCTGTACTCTCCCACTACCTCGCCTCCTCGTCGCCTCTCCATTCCGCCCTGTCCCTCTTCATTCTCCCTCATCAGCCTTTTATCTGCAACGCCGCCAATATTTCCAGTGGGTGATTGCTGTGTGTTGTGGGCACCTGCGTATGTTTACATAGCTGAGGATAATCGACAACAACAACAAAAGAACATTTTAAATTGCAATCCTCCACAAATGCCGGGTCGAGCAAGCCAAACACAAACGCGTCACTTCTGAGCTGTCAACATCTCCCGCCCAATCAGAAACCCTGCAGCAGCAATTATATTGACCCTGATTGGCTGACACGACAGGATGCGGCATGACAAAAAAGTGTTTGTGTGTGTGCGTGTGTCTGCTTGTGCAAGTGGCAGATTGTTGCTCCAGCAGGGCTCCTAGATTTCAAAGTAAGATTTCTGAGTAAGAGAACAGTTGGCCAATCTGCATCCAGCACAGTGGGATGATGACATGCCAACTAGGCCTCTGGATCAAAGTGATGGATGTATTGATTAATGCTACACACATACATACACACACACAGTCTTCTTTCTGTGTCTCTTTCATTTCTGTGTTCCGTATCCCAGCCGCTCTATGAAACATGGAGATGCAGGGTGGGCTAGGGATGAGAACCCATAATAGCGTGGTTAAGGCCTATTAGTATCAGGCCTGTTTGATCACACAGGCTACTTTCAACCATAATGAATCACAAACTGCACTGCAACTCACCACAAAGCACTTTCTTTCCCCCCGACGAGAGACACTAATAAAGGCTCCACAACACTGCGCTGCAATGAGCCTGCAGGGGAGAACCGGCTTCCCCTTGAGTTTGTTTATTGCTACATCTCACATTCTAATGCTGAGCTTCTGCTGATACAGGCGGAGACGCTCCGCACGCCGCTGTCAAACTTCGACTTATACACGTTGCAGACGAAGTACACGCCGCTTCTCTTCTGGCAGTCGTCGCCCATGCGCTATTCTGCACCATGATTCAGCCGAGCGTCTACAACCGCCCGCATCTGTTGAGCGTCGTTGTAATGCAGACAAACACCTGTGAGTGTGCAGAGTCACAGAAGTGGTTGGTTTGTATGCGAGTACGCAGCTGCTGGCGAGGCGTTGCCAACATGTGTAGCAAGGCTTCTTACAAACCAGCTTTTGTGAGCTGCGAATATTCAGTATTTATATCTAAATAGCTCTGTTTACTGTTTCCAACCTCTCTCAATGCAGTAGTTGCTGCTTCTCTCTGTTTTTTGTCATATGAAACCAAAATGTGTTTTTTTGGGACTGTTGCTCCACCGAAAATGTGAATTTGAAGACGTCATATTGTTAATCTGCTTCTCCGTCAAGGTTAAAATAAAGCCATTGCACGACGCGGTTTCCATGTGGGGTGGCAGAGCTGAGCAGCTTGAGCTCGAGCTCGGATAGGACACATGGCTGTTGGTGTTCACTTTCCTGATACGACTGAACACATCAAAGTTTAGTGTAACTCCAAGCCCTCTCTTCCCTCCCCATCTCCAGAGGAGGTTTCCACAAAGCAGGATTAGGAAGTTAGCCGGATAACTTTTAAAAAGTATTTCGTATGCGATTCTCCGTCTGCATAGCTGAATGGTATTTCGACCTAGCTAATATTCAAATGTAGTTTTATAGATTTATATCGGTATTACCAAGAGAACGGAATCATCTTTCACAGACGTGTGGTTAACTTCCCTGCCAGGCCTCATGGGTCCTTTAATGAGTCAGCTCTAGATTTGTCTTAAACCTGCAGATACACCTCCACCTCCATCTTCCGTCTCCTCCTCTCAGCCCTCTCTTCCTCTTAATGCTCCCTTTCGTTTCCCACTTGTGTCACTCTGCTGTGTGACTCCCCTCTAATCCCCCTCCCCCATCTCTTGACACACGCTCTTTCACAGTTGGCTCTCCCCCATTCCCCCTCCTCCCTCCCCTATATCTGCCTCCCCAAAACCAGCCCTCTGTCTGTCTCCAGTGGTTGCCGTGGTTACAGTTTGTTCTGCTCATCAGGCGCCCGCTGTGCCTAAACAGACTGTCAACAGTTTAATTACTCATCCCTTCATCCCTCTATCTGTCCACACTTCTGCACTACGCTTGTGCTTGTTGCTTCCACCTCTTAGTCACTCCTCCTCCTCCGAGGCAAACTCTGCATCCCTCCTTTCATCGTTCTCTTCCTCTCATCCTTTGACTTCTCATTCCTCTCCCGTCCCTCTTCCTCACTATGTCTGACTACTAACTGTCTAATTACTCATCCTTTCAACATTCCATCTCAGTGCAGTTTTGTTCCGTTCATTCATCCATCCATCTCGCCATACGTCAGCGCGCCAGTGCTTTATTAGTGTAGTTTTCTCTTTCAGACATTGTTATTCCTCTATTCCCTCATCCACGCCCCCTCTTATCATCCACCTCTCAAGTGTCATCGCTTGGCTTTTCATTCTTCATTACTCAGGCTCTCTCCCATCCTCTGAGTGTTCCTCCCTATCTTAAGCAGCCAGTCTTGTAATTACTCCTCTTCATCACGCTATCGTTCCATACCTCTCTTTCCATCATCCACCATTCGGTTCCTTGGCTGTTGACAGCCGGCTGATTTCTCATCCTCATAGCCTCCCTCCTCTTCCCATTTTCTCCCTCCACCATTTCTCATTCATCCATCAAGTGCCACCTTTCTGACAGTGCCCACGTCTTCCTCGTTTCTGGGTTTCAAATCTTGCGCTTCTCGCAAGCTGGTCGAATCGGAAGGGTGTGTGACATCCCGCATCAATCATTCATCATCGTCTTTGATGCCTTTTCACGTGTCTATCGTCCTCTGTTTCATTCATGCGTAGTCCCTGCAGCTATTACACTGAAAACTGTCTCTCTTTTCTGTTCATTTTAACTTTTTATTCCTTATCTGGCGCCAATCATAGCTTAGCAACCGTAAGTAGGTGAAGCAAGTCTGGCTTTTTCATTCTCCGCATGCTGTAGAGTTTGTGTGATGGGTTCTTTTTTTAATCCTTCAAAAACTAGATGGAGTATGTTTGTCTGTTCAAATGTAAAATGTTAGTATGTCAGACCAACCAGCTTATTATGGTAGAAACCAGCTTAACTTCCAAGGCCAGCAGCATTACGTAACGCATGTTTCCATGTTGCGGTTTCCATGTTGCATTAAAAAGAAGTCGGGCCTGGATGCCACTGTATCGTAGTTTAAAAATGAAAACGTACTGTTTGAAAATAGGAATCTTCTGTCCAAGTATGTACGCTCAGCTAAGTCTATTAGCCATGCACCATGTGCGTCATCATCGAGTGCATATTTAAGGTCCCTTTGCAGGATCCTGTTTTTAAAACAAAAGGAAAACATAAAAAAGTCGGCTGAAGACAGTGTTTTCTAACGTGAACTTAATTAGTTCACTAGCAACGGCTGATTAAAATCGGACAGTGACGGCTGCAAAACCAGCGGTCGGCGGCTACAAATGAGAAGCCTGCTTATGTCTGAAATCAAGGACCCATTATTTCCAAAGGGATTGGATGATGCTCGCTGTAAACTGCATAATGCCACGCAAAGAAGGAAGCTTAACAAGCGTAGCAACAGTAACGAAGAAGGGATGGGCCTCTGCAAAGGGTCAATTAATTCATTGCCTTCCTTTTTTTCCTCCTAAAGTCCTTCATTCACTTGCCAGTCTGCTCATGCTGGCAGGGCTCCTGCTTTGAACAGTGAGCGTCCCATCTGCTCGTGCATCTTCCTTACTGTAGCCTCACAATGACAGACGCCCGTGCTAACAACAACAAGACGATGTCGAGAACGTTCTTTCATTCTGCCTTTGTCTCACTGTTTGAACCATGTGACATTGCCCTGCTCTGTATTCTTCTGACTATCACTAGCAGGAGAGCGAATCCAATTATAGAATTATGATTTGGTTAATAGATTTCAAAAGGCCTCTTTGTAGAAAATGTGTTGTCATTTTTTTATTTATTTTTTATGTGTTTTTCCTTTCTTCAGAAATAGAGCTGCCCCTGTTCAAAGCGAGAGTCAAAACTGCTGTTAACGATCAACAGAGCAAGTAATGAGCCCTGTCTAAGTTATTTCAAAACCTTTATTGTTCATAGAAATAGTTTCACACGGTGTATTGTTTTTAAGTCGAATCTCTCTCTCGTTTCCTGGGTAATTAATATTCCTCTAAGGTAAAATTTCACTTTTCCTCTAAGCTGGGCCTCATAATAGGCATGTCTGTTCCATGGAGAAGCCCCATAGTACACCACATTCCCCTTGTAGTTCCATCTCTAAATAGCTCATTACTGGTGTGAGTGATCTTTTACAGACGTTTTGGGGTCATGTAAGACTAATTGTAGCCATTGGTAACAACAGCCAACAGTAGAAGGCTACGTAATGATGAACATCTGTCATTTCTAATTATTCTTCTTCATCTATGTTTCTATTTTTATCTCCCCACGTTAAATCACCATTCATTTATCATGTTGGCCTCTTTCTTTTTTTTTTTAAATCACCATGCCACTCTTAAAGTCTTATTGTTTATCTCGCTTATTATTTAATCAATCAATCCTTCAGTCTTTTTTTTCTTCTCAATCTTATGCATTGCCCCTCAAACACGATGAGTCAATCTTTTCTATATCATCATCTGCTCCTCCTTATTCCTCCATTCTTTTTAAATCCTGTCTCCTCGTGATTCCTCCCTCCACTGTTCTTCTCTGCTGCCATGAGCCCTTCATAATGTAACTCCTTCGCTCCCAATCCATGTGACTTCCCCCCCCCCCCCCCGTTTCTTTCCTTCACCCATCTCTCGTTTCCCTCCGTCACTTGAAGAAGTCAATCACTGTGTCTCACTTCACCTCTTCTTCCTGCAATCTCTTCATCTGACCTCTCTAAGCCCGCGGTGCCCATCACTGTGCCGCATGTCACCCATCCCTCCCCTTCTCCCCTTTCAGGTTCCTCCTCCCTCTTTCTCCCTCTTGCACTTTCCCTCTCCTCCCGTCTCCATTTCTTTCTCATCACCCTCCCATACATCCACTCAGTCGGTCTGATCTCCTGTGTCAGTGTGCCAAATCTGTATATGTGTGCGCGCTCAGACACAGCTTACATAAAAAAAAGCCTCAAATGAAGCAAGGTTGGAACTATTCTGTGCTGCTGCCGCCACACAAACACGCCTAGCCCGGCATCTGCACACACTCTCAGCGTGATGCACACATAGGCACACACACACAAGCACACACACATGACACGCCAGGTGAGATTACATAAAGGCGAGGTGATGAAAGCCAAGCTAAAACGCACCTCGCGAGTAATCTGATACGGGACAGCTGGCTGACACTCGCACACAGAAACACACTCGGGAAGAGAGATTCTCAGTAGAGTAGTGTTATGTGGAGCAAAAAGAAAAAATGGGGACTTGGGAGGTGTAGAAGGATTAGAATAAATAAGGGATAAGAAATGAAAAGCATACAATCATGTAGAAGATTTGAGTGTGTGCGTTCTTCTCTGAGTAGTACTCTGTGTGAGTTTGTGCGTGTGCGTGTGCATGTGCGTGTGCATGTGTATATATGTGTGTGTGTGTGTGTGTGTGTGATAGAGAGGGAGAGAGAACACAGAGTTCCCAGTCCAGTGAGTGCTGGTGTTCACCGCAATGATGTGCTAAATGATTCAGCACAAGACTAACCATGCCGACATGGATTCACATTTACTGTCGACGTATGCCAACTGTGTGTGTGTGTGTGTGTGTGTGTGTGGGGAACTGCGTGGACGTTACCTTTTCCGTCTGTGCGGCTCTGTAATCCGAATCAGCTCCACATGTTATCCAGGTTTTTATGTGTGGGTGCGTTTTGTGTGTGTCAGTGCTTAGCACAGATCTCGCCCCAGGTGCTTTCTCCTTGTGTTGGCCCAGCAGGAGAGAGGGTGTGCGATGTTGTGGGAGAGGGGTGGGGGGGTTGTGTGTTTGTGCTGAAACCTATCCGACTCCCCTTCAGACACGCACGACCCTGCACATCATCAAAAGGAGGGGGGGATGTAGGTCAGTGTCAGAAAACCAGAGAGTTGCAGAAATTCCAATCCGACAATATCCTCTTAGGCTTCTCTAGATGAAGAAAACCTGGAAAATCCCGAATTACTTGCTCGATCCCGGTGTGGTATTTCCCAAAATAGAGACCTCAGTTTGAGAATCCGAGAATCCACTTTGCCCGAAATCCTATTTATGGCGTTTGGATGTGATTTCCACATGGCTGTATTCAACTTCTCTATAAGTGGAGCAGTTCATTCGACAGAGAAGAGGAATCCTGGAGTCGGCGGTAATCATCGCCTCCTCACCTCCTTCCCCCACCTCTCCTTTTTGTGTCGCTCCCCCTTGACACATACAGCTCTATCTCTTCTTATGTGTTCATCTGGCTGTCTGGTTTCCTCCTCTATTGCTTATTTATTTCACACTGGTCTCTCTCTCTTTCGTCCCTCACTTCCCGGTGTGATTTCCAGGGTGTGTCACTGTCGATCACGGTGCCATCCGTGTTTGTCCTCCCACATTTAATTAGTTGGTCATTGATGACCTTGGAGGGAGGTGCAGAGCGGGAGGTATGGGGAGAGTAAGCTGGAGAGATGGAGGGATGGCTAGAAACCTGCAAAAGAGGAGAAACAAGGCGAGTGTGAAGAGAATGAAGTGCCTGCACTGTACATGTGTCCCACTAATGCCATCGTTACCCTCTGCGTGTGCACTCACAAGAATCGCACAAACATTGGATGGAGTCCATTATCACTTTTATGCCTCATCCCTCTTTTTCTCCTCCACCCATCTGACCTTCTCTTCCCCCCGAGATATCTACATCCATCCCCCTTTCCACCACCTCCACATTATCGTTCACTCCTCCCATATGGCTTGAAAAAAAAGAAAATCTTGCCGCCCCACTTTTTTCTCTCCGTCTCCCCCATGCCTCTCTCCCGCTCACCTGTCTGTCAAAGAGAATCAATAGTTCTGAGACCCTCTTAACGCCTCTCAGCAGGCTGAATTGTCGTGTTCATGCTCACACACTCTCAAGCACCACACACACGCTGCACATTTGTACGTGCTTGAACACACACCAATCGTTGTTGCCACCATCAACACACACACACACACACACACACACACACACACACACACACACACACACACACACTAAGTAGTCATGCGGTGATACTCTCCTGTGCATCCATCTATCGCTCTCTTTTCCAGTCACACACACACACACACACACACAGTCCAATGAAACAACTGGGCTATTGATTAACGCCATGAATGTCAGACAGTTCAAAAGTCTAACCCCCCCCCCCCCACACACACACACACACACACACACACAAAACATGCATACACTCTCTGGCCTGTCAATCAAACTCCAAAAGCCGACACCTTGAGAAAGACAATCTCATTATCTTGCTCTAAATCTGTGCACTCACTGTGTGTCTGCGTTTCTTCGTGAAAGCGTTCCTCAGTGTGTACCTCTACGTTAGTGCAGCTGCTACATATATGCAGGATTTCTTTTCCCCCTGAAAATTTGTTATAACATTTTTTTCTTCTGTTCATTCCTGTTTCTCTGCCTCTCCTCCTCCGGCGCTCAGTTTGCCACTTCGAAAGCACAATACAGCTACTTAGTGTCTTTTTATTCATTTTTTTAAGTCTGCTTTCATCCTCACCTAACATTTTTATTCATTTTTTTTGCCCCCCGCTAGAGGAAAAGGTGGAATTACTAACCTTGTTTTCTGGCTCACTCCATCGCGACTCCTGGTACCGTCACATCTCCCTGTCTACGCGTCTCTCTCTCTATCTCAGCTCCGTGGAAAAACACCCATCTCTCTCTCTCTCTCTCTCTCTCTCTCTCTCTCTCTCTCTCTCTCTCTCTCTCTCTCTCTCTCTCTCTCTCTCTCTCTCTCTCTCTCTCTCTCTCTCTCTCGCGCGCGCGCGCACTGTCTGTCCCCCTCACTCGGTCTCGACAGCTGCAGCGCTCTGTCCTCCTCCTCTGTCGCTCTTCCGTCAGGCTGTAGGCTGATTGAATTTTAAGTCATGTTAATCCCACAGAACAGGTACTGAATGAAGGAGGGGACACTGCAAAAAGGAAGAGAGAGAGAGAGAGAGAGAGAGAGAGAATAACAGAATGCAGGGAGTAAGCTGCCTTGTATTTTTAGAAATCTCCTCTCTCCTTCAGGGTGGTTTTCTCCAGTTGTTGTTTTTTCTTCTTCTTCTTCACTTGTCCTGCCTCCACCCAGTCACTTCACTTCATTCATCCATTTCATCCTCTTGCTTTTCCCCGGATTCTTTTGGCTGTCTTTGTCCTTATCTTGTGGAGAAGAGTGTGTGATCTGGCTCCGTCTGTGGCAAGAAACGGACTGAGGGGAAGAGAGAGACTGAGAGAGAGGCATGAAGATGAGGAGCCGGAGAGAGTAAAGGGGGGTGGGGAAAGGATGGAGGAGAGAGCGCTTTACTCAAGTATTTTACTTGAGCATTTCCATTTGATGCAAATACATAATTACTTGCCCTTCTTCAAAATTCAAACTAAAACATTTGGACCAGTTTTTAAAGATTGATGTCTGCAATGTGACCAAATTGGCTTGTGGTCGAATGCCAAGATCAAAGTAGGGAAGGCTTGGTTTGGTGCGGTGCCAGCAGTGACCGCTTTGGTTCAAGAGGGAGCTGAGCCGGAAGGCAGCGCTCTGGGTTTACCGGTCCATTTAGTCCCGGCCCTCACCTACAGTCAGGTCCATAAATATTTGAACATTGACACATTTTTCATTATTTTGGCTCTGCACACCACAACAATGGAGTTGAAATAAAAAAAATCAAGATGTGCTTAAATGCAGACTTTCAGCTTTAATTTGAGGGTATTTACATCCAAATCAGGTGAACGGTGTAGGAACTACAACAAATTCAAATGTGGCCACCCTCTTTTTAAGGGACCAAAAGTAGTTGGACAAATTAATATAATCATAAATCTAATTGTCACTTTTAAGACTTTGTTGAAAATCCTTTGCAGTCAATGACAGCCTGAAGTCTGGATTCCATAGACATCACCAGACGCTGGGTTTCGTCCCTGGTGATGCTCTGCCAGGCCTCTACTGCAACCGTCTTCAGTTCCTGCTGGTTCTTGGGGCATTTTCCCTTCAGTTTTGTCTTCAGCAAGTGAAATGCATGCTCAATTGGATTCAGGTCAGGTGATTGACTTGGCCATTGCAGAACATTCCATTTCTTTGCCTTAAAAAACTCCTTGGTGAGCTCAGCAACACCAAAAGACCCGGAAGACCACGGAAGACAACTGTGGTGGATGACAGAAGAATCATTTCCCTGGTGAAGAAAAACCCCTTCACAACAGTTGGCCAGATCAAGAACACTCTCCAGGAGGTAGGTGTATCTGTGTCAAAGTCGACAATCAAGAGAAGACTTCACCAGAGGAAATACAGAGGGTTCACCACAAGATGTAACCCATTGGTGAGCCTCAAAAACAGGAAGACCAGATTAGAGTTTGCCAAAAAACATCTAAAAGAGCCTGTACAGTTCTGGAAGAACATCCTATGGACAGATGAGACAAAGATACACTTGTACCAGAATGATGGGAAAAGAAGAGTATTCAATTCAATTAAATTCAGTTTATTTTATATAGCCCAACATCACAAATACAAGTTTGCCTCGGAGGGCTTTACAATCTGTACACATAACATCCCTGTCCCGGGACCTCACATCGGATCAGGAAAAACTCCCCTAGAAAGATAGTAAAAACCCTTTCACAGGGAAAAAAGGGAAGAAACCTGAGGGAGAGCAACAGAGGAGGATCCCTCTCCCCGGATGGACAGAAGCAATAGATGTCATGTGGCCAGAATGAATAGCGTAGTTACAGCACATTCAATGAATATGACAGAAATTATTCATATAATGAGTATTAGGCATGGTCCATGATCCTGATAATCCATGAAGCAGAAGGCGGTAGAGAGGAGGGGGGCATCAGAAGGGCCATGGCAGCAGGCAGGACCGGTTCCAGGCAGCCATGGATCCATGGCAGGAGGGGTGGGTGGGGGGGGCGGCAGGACCCGGGGCAGGACCCGGGGTAGGACCCGGGGCAGGACCGGTTCCAGGCAGCCATGAATCCATGGAAAAAGAAAGTAGAGTTAGTAATGTGCATTGAAGAGACAATAGTTTATCCAGATGGAGAGAAAGAAGAGGAGAGGAGGAGTGAAAGAGGAAGAGAAGAGGAGCGAAAGAGGAAGAGAAGAGGAGCTCAGTGTATCCTAAGATGTCCCCCAGCAGTCTAGGCCTATAGCAGCATATCTAGGGACTGGACCAGGGCAAAACCTGAGCCAGCCCTAACTATAAGCCTGAAACAGCCCTAAGTATAAGCGCTATCAAAGAGGAAAGTCTTAAGTCTACTCTTAAATGAGGTGAGTATGGAGAAGGAAAGGATCTGCTCATGATCCAAAGCATACCACCTCAACAGTGAAGCATGGTGGAGGTAGTGTTATGGCGTGGGCATGTATGGCTGCCAATGGAACTGGTTCCCTTGTTTTTATTGATGATGTGACTGCTGACAAAAGCAGCAGGATGAATTCGGAAGTGTTTCGGGCAATATTATCTGCTCATATTCAGCCAAATGCTTCAGAACTCATTGGACCGGCGCTTCACAGTGCAGATGGGCCAATGACCCGAAGCATACTGCGAAAGCAAAGCAACCAAGCAGTTTTTTAAGGCAAAGAAGTGGAATGTTCTGCAATGCCAAGTCAATCACCTGACCTGAATCCAATTGAGCATGCATTTCACTTGCTGAAGACAAAACTGAAGGGAAAATGCCCCAAGAACCAGCAGGAACTGAAGATGGTTGCAGTAGATGATAAGTGGATAAAAATGGATGTGGAAAATTAAAAGAGCTTGAGAGAGAAGTGGTATATAATCATTTAACCCTCTTTAAGGGGCCCTTATATGTATTGAATACTATACAATAGAACATTTCTGTGGCAATACTTCTTTTCTTTCACTTTTGAATTCAGACTTTTACTTGTAAGAGTATCTTTTTACCCTGTGAAATCACCTCTTTTTGCTTGCGTAAAGGATCTGAGCACGTCTTCACCACAGATGGAGGGTTGGTGAGGGAGAGCAGAGCAGAAGGAAGTAGAGAAGGAGGAAGAGGAGGAGATAAAAGTCTACTGGTATGACAAGGGGAAGCAAAGCTCTCGGTGCCTCGGGCAACTCTGGGTCAGGCCGGGATGAGCTGGGGGAGCAAAAACGTATGATTAAGAAACAGCGAGCACATGAGTGGCGACGTGTGAGCAACGGGAGGCAGGAGGGAGGGAGGGGTGGGAGGGAGGGAGAGAGAGGAGGCCGAGGATCTCTGGGGCGTGAGGGAGATAAGTGAGGAAGAGAGGGGTTAGTGAGGGATAGAGGGAAGGAGTGGATGGAGTGATAGCACGGTGATAGGGAAAGTGTAGCTGATACAACTTCAAACAGTGGTCGAACGCTTGATTGCCTCACCGCGCCGCCGGCTGCTGGGAAATAGGCGGTAAATGGAAACCGGCTACACGCGTGTGCGTGTGCACGTCCCACTACTGAGGCAGAAGCTCAAACGTTGGAGCCATCGGATGTTGGCATTAAGTCGTTTTCTTACATTCACATACGCGCTGGTTCCATTTCTTTGTCAACACAATCACAAACCAGAGTAACATCCAGAAAGAAAAGAGGGCCAGGACAGGGATTTGGTTGTGTTACGGATGCATTGGTTTATCATGTATCACAATTTCCACCCAGGAGTTAATTTTCGTCACTTCTGATCTTCCACATATTTTTTTTTTTTTATCTGTGCCTCTCCTCCCTATGTATTTATCACTGAATGATTTATCTCATCCCACTTTTCACGCATTTTTCTAGAATTTATTTTCATCCCTTTGCTTTCTTCCTCTTTACCCTCACTCTTTACCCTCACTCGATTCCCCCCCCCCCCCCCCCCCCCCCCCCCCCCCCATTCCCCCCTGGCCCTGCCGTCCTCCCAGCGTATTTTTTAACCTAGCAAGCCGGACCTCCCTAAAAGCAAGGTCCAGCAAAGAGAAGTTTGACACATCATTTCACCTAAACGAATCCCGTTAACAGCGCACGGCTTTATGGAGCGTCGCTTCACAATTAATCAAACGTCTAGTGGTTTTGGCATCCAGTCCTCTCTTCAGGGAGAGTGACCTTGCTGAATGAAATAAACTAATGTGACCTATTCAGGGTGATGGATGAAGTGAGTCCACCGGTCAGGAGAAAATCTCATCACTGACCAGCTCGTTATGGAAGCGTGTCCACCACTTTAATTCAGGGCAACTCGCAATACATTTACCTCAAATGAAACAACCATGAATCAATCTGTAGGGCAGATGTCACAGATGTTGTGTCCTTGGAACATTTCCTGTGACCACAGATCAATCGTGTTGAAGTCAAAGTTAAAACCCTTGGACTGAGAACTTAGCGGGGAGACTGGCAGGATCTTTTTTAGTTCATCCCGAGTAGTGCTAAACTCAATCAGAAAGAGGGCAGACCTGTTCTGGTTCGGCTAAATTAGCCCTCAAAGTGAGAACAGTTGCAGGGGAGTCGGCCTACTGACCCCGGCCTGAACTAATCCATCGACTTTATTTTCTGTTGCCCGCAATCGGGAAAAAATCTCAATGACAAATATGTATGTGGCTCACTCAGGAGCACGCTGACACCGATAACTGAATACTGAGGTTTAAAGTGAGTTTACATCACACGGCATCTCAGATATGTCGGGCTTTAGTGAGACCCAAAGTGTTTGGACATTCACACCTTTTTTGCTCTTTGCTCCAGCACACTTGACTTGAAATGAAACAATGAACTGAAACTAAGTGCTGACGTTCACTCTTTCAGAGAAGACCAATATACTGTAGATGGGGGAAACTCTCAAACACCCTGAAAGCTCAGATTCAGCTATTTAAAGATATCCTTGAGGAGTTTGAGTAACTTCAAGTAGTGCTGTGGAGCAGTTTTTCCCCCGTCCTGCACATGCACGCGGACCCCACTTGCATTTGGTCACAGTTTTGCCAGGTCAGATTAACAGTTTCCATACAAATAAGCCCAAATCATTACCTTCACAAACCCGCCATATGTTGACGTAAGCAGCCCATATTGCATCTACCGGCCCAATGCTGTTTTTACCGTCCCAATTTCATCAACAGTAGCCCAACTGGGCAGAAACCACAATGTGTGACGCAATACACAGTCTAACCAGTGGCATTACCCTCCTATACCGATCCACAGGTGGCAGTAATTCAGCCAATGTGTCAGCCGAGGCACCGATGAAGAAGACACGAACAAGTCAATGTGGATGTAAACAAAGCACGACATGAAATCCTTCCGATACCAAATCTGCTTTGTAGATGTTTTATCAGGAAGGAAATGCATTCAACACATTTGTCAGGCCTCAGCTGTGGAGTTGAAGAAAGTGTCTCTGGCAGCAGCAGAAATGTTTGAGAGACAGACGGACAGAAAGTGGAGGGACACCTTTTCACGAGAATTTAGAGGAAATCTATGTGTTGAAGTAAAAAAAGCCGCCTAAATGAACAGAGTCTAACCCTGTCCTCCCTTTATTGTTTAGCCATTGTGTGTGTGTGTGTGTGTGTGTGTGTGTGTGTGTGTGTGTGTGTGTGTGTGTGTGTGTGCTTAAATAAGTCACACAGGGTTTGTGGAACGCACAAGAACAACCACACTCGGAGAGAGCGCCTGACCTGTACACACAAATATGTCGCACATAATCACCGGTGTGTCAATGGCTTCCATTCACACACACCCACACACGTTGGCTTCACACGTGGACAACACACACACACATGCAGCATACATTGCAGTGACACACAGCACTCACTCAAGAGAGATTGGCTCACGATTGCACACGCAATAGCATCACACAAATCAGGACACGGCCGGCACACCCGGCAGTTAGACACTCGCCTCTCACAGGGCTAAATGACGCACACACACACAGGCGCACACTTGCTCTGCTGTGTTTTCAGGGGTAAATGGTGTGGAGGTTTCGATAGAAGGGCAGATCCCCCTCTATTTGTCTCAATATCGGGATAATGAGAGACAAGGACAGTCACAGGCAGACAGTCACACACACACACCCAATGGCCGCACGACCCCCGCCTTCACATTTTGCTCTTGAAGCCATTTAAATGTCATTGTGCTTTTATTTCTTTCCTCTGCATCAGTGTGTCCGCAATGATTTCCCGGTTACTGCCGGCGGGCCGTTTCCACAGCCATCGGCAGCAGTCAATGAAGTACGAGGAAGACACGCTGGGCCTCGTTTGTCTATATTGCTTTAAGTGTAAAAACTTGACGGATACACTCGAACGTACAGTGAAGACGCTGGGCGGAAATTACTTCAGGGATGTGTTTGTGAAAGAAAAGAAGCCAACATGCAAGCCAAATGTTTCTCAGGGTGAGTTCCTTTAATGCGTTCCGCTGGAATTTACAGTGGAAATAACAAACAATGTATAAGAGAAAGCTCATAAAAAAAGACTTTCTCTTTGTGTGGGGAGGGGGGGGGGGGAGAGAGAGAGGAGAGAGAGAGAGAGAGAGAGAGAGAGGTGCAAATTAGATTTTGTTTGTTGATTGTTTCGCAATACAAGCGGCAGTTTCTTGGCATTAGTTCTGTTAAGATTGGAAGAACGTGTGTGTGTATAACAGAACAACTGTCAATGCACTGACAAATCTTCGTTGCATATAATTATCAGATTATAGCCTATAATCAGCGTGAAGAACTACTCCGACAAAGATTCTTTGATGGCTTGCAGAGTGAACCGTTCCATTAATACCACTGCCTTCTGTGCCACGATGCACAGTTTTTATTATCGGCATTGGAGCGCTTTGGTTTACCCCGGCTGTCGCCGTTTGAACATTCCAAGGTAAATTCTGCTTTGAGCCCGTTCACCGTGACTTGCACGTGCTCCTCAAGACTCTGCAGTGGGGGAGCAGCCTCCAGTGTCTCAGCAGCTGACACCTTTTGGCACGTGTCATCAAGCAGTTGGAGTGCCATGTGTCGCGAGGATGCTGCTAAAACTCCAAAGGAGAGTCATGGCTGGATTAAGGTGTTTACGTGACGGAAAAAGGCCCCTAAATAATGCAATCTAAAATTGCACTGTGCTTTTCTGTCATTAAGCTCATTCTGACTATGAGCAGAATGGCATTAACGGAATCGGAGCATGCCGTTAAGATGGGCCCCACCTCAGTCACATTGGCACTGTAATCGCATTATGATTTGGATTATTGGCTGTATGCGTAAACACAGCTAATAGATGTTTCTCACAGTGGGCCACTATGACTTGTTAAAAACAGGTGTAACTAATAACATTAATAAATGACTGCAGTTTGGGCGTACCAGTGCCAGAGCCCCGCTGTTGCCAGCGCCGGCTCGCTGGCAACACCGACTGGAACGCCATTAGATGGAGCGGCCATTTCAGCGCCACGGCCAGGCGCACACAGGGCCGTGTGCACAGCCTCCACGGGGAGAACACACATGCAGAGGAGCAGGGGGAGGAGCAGCTGCCCCGATCAAAGAGCATGAAGTGAAATGTGAAGACCTATAAATACTGACTAGAAAATCACAGGCAGCCAAGATAGGGGCTATGAAACATTCAAATCAATAATGCATGAGGTTCTGTGCTGAGAAGATCCAGACGGTTATAGTACATTCTGTAAATAAGTGGCGGATGTTAATCATTTGGTGTCCTGCGTGCCGCCTAGTCCCTGGAAATAGATACTATGGATGTTTTGGGATTAAAGGCATCATGCTGAGCCATAGATGGAAGGGAAGGATTACACATGGTCGAGTTGGTCGAGTCAACATTTCTATATTGGGTCATTTTTTTTTTTTTTTTTAATAGGAGTCCAGCGATCGTTGCTCAATATCTATTGGGGCGACTGTGGCTCAGTGGTTAATGCCCGTCTTTCAATCAGAGGATCGGTGGTTCGAGCCCCGGCTCGTGTCGATGTGTCCTTGAGCACTTAACCTCTAATTGCTCCCCGTTGCTGTGTCTACGGTGTATAGAGCAAAAATGTAAGTCGCTTTGGATAAAAGCGTCAGCTAAATGAAATGTAATGTATTAGTGCGGCGTGGATGAATCACCTTCTGACGGGAGTCATCGATACAGAGAGCACATTAGATGAGATGCATTACTTTGATGGTGATGGCGGCAAATGGAGGCCGGAGAAATTGAATGTGATTCTTCAATTCTTCACTTTTCTAATTCAAATTCAATGGGTCCTGCTTTGCGCGCCCTCGTGGCCTTTCACCCTCAGGTAGTTAAGAGACACGAGGCAGATGGTTGTTATAATGCAACTGGAACATTAACTTGAGGCGAAGCATACATGAAAAATGGAGACAATGTGCCTAAAGTGGACAATACAATGTGGGCTATTGTATCATAATGATGAGAAGGTATTAACTGTAAAAAATAAAATAAAAAGTAATCCGATCCTAGATATTTATCTTCTGGTTTCAGCTCTATTTGTTTCATAACTGCTTATACCAGAAACATATTCCACCCGACCTCGAACCTATTTATCTTCCGTCATCATCATGATGCTCAACGATTGTTTCCCCGTGTTATTCTAAACACCTCTATCTGCTCTGGTGTGCGAAAGCATTTGTTACTAAGAGTGTCGATACTTCGAGAACATTTTGTAACACTCGCAGCCCAAAACCCGCCACAGAAATGTGTTCGAAGTGATACTGTATATGGTTTCCGAGTGTGCAGTCTGTACTCGCTAATTAGACTGGCAAAAGGGTTGTTCAGTGTGCAGCTGCGGTTTTTCTATAGGACTTGAAATTGAAGGTCACACCTTGAGTGTTCATCTCCAGCGCTATGGATACCTTCATTTCGCTTCATGCCGGCTGTTTATTTTTCTCTACTGCAACCTTTACGGTTTATACACTTCTGGTTTGCTGTTTGTTTGTTTTTACACCTCAATTGATTTCTCTTTTTATTTCACTGTATTTGGACCACATAAACAGTGGGCTCATACTGCATGTTGCTCTTTACAGCAACACCACACATTTTAAAATCTGAATCTGGATCCAAAATGAGTCACAGGCATTTCTGGGAGGATGCCAAGTAGTAATGAGAGGTTTAAAGGGAAGCAGTCTGATACTTAATGGTTACATTGTTTAGATTATTTAGCTGAAGTGAGATAAAATAAGGTTTTCGGCTGAAATGTCCATTGCATCCTATAGTTTGTGTATCTTGTAACATCGTGATTATAGGTGATGGTTGATTATAGCCAAAGCTAGTCTTTAAATTAGGAACTACCGCTGCTTGCATGTTGTGGCATGCTATTTGTAATGCGCCACATGTTGGTATTATTCAACCCTGGGTCTGCACACACTGTGGGGTCTCACAGCAAGACTATGAGTTCCTGAGTTTAAAACATTTTTCACAGAAACTTCATCATGCTGTGAGTTTGTTCGTTATAAATACACAAGTGACTCCAGTCGGGGAGTTAGCATTCACAGGACACCGCTGCTGAGCGGGTGGTGGAGTAAATGTTAAACTACACGTCAACCCTAAAGCCAAAATTACGCCTCACTTTTGACGTGGTTACCACGTATCCACTGACATGAGTAACGGCCGACCACAAGAGTTGTCGTTGGAACTGGCTGTCGTTAAAAGCCGCTGCCTGAAGCTTTATCTGCTGCCGATGACCTGAAACAGTGGACTGAAACGATTCAGCATGATTATCCAAATGAAAATCCATCCTACTGCCCATAGTTTGGAGCATGAGAGGTACTCTGCTCCCCACCAGAGGATAATCTGTCTCGCAGATCTGTTTTTTTGTTGTAGACTATCAGCAATGTTATCATTTTCCACAGAATCGGCTCCAGCTCTACTTCTACTTATGTGGTCGCAGTAGTAATGGGGTTTATTGAGCTGGGACCCCACAGTGAAACTATGAATTCCCAATGTTTTCTTGAGGCTCTAAAAGGTTGAAGATCTCCTGCTGCTTCATGCTATCTCAAAGCTCTCTGCGGGAGCCCCGGTTCAGTTTGTATTTTTCGGCGGGGAGCTGTAAGATTTTCAGGAATATACACCCAACGATGGGGGATATGTTGCTGCAATCGAAGAAAAATAGGTCTGTATAGTTAAAAAAAAATTAAAACATTCGATGTAAATGCGTTACGGTGGCACATATGGTCCCAAGCACTGAATGCATAATGATCGTGATGATTTTGCAACATACAAAGAGTGAGATGATCATTCACAAGTACAAGTATAATTAACACAGAGGACCCGCGAACAGAGTCTGAGACGACTCACGCTGTGGGTTTGGAGTTCATCACGAGCAGTTAAATGCGTCACAGGCCTACTGCTTAAGTATTCCCAAAATACCACTAAGGAGCTATCTGTTTTAATAAGCCTGCGTCTCAGGGTCCCTGAAAGAGGCCTCCTTTTAGCTGGTTCAGCACAGTCTGAGTCACGCTGTTTAAAGATGACACATCACACATCGGTGAATGCGTCTCCTCCGGTAGTAAAGAAACTGCCATCCTGCAGCGTTGTTGCAAGAACATATCAAAGTAAATTACGTGTCGTCACATTTTTGTGTGTGAAAAGCACCTTTGTTATGTCCACTTTGCCTGTGAATAGGCTGGCACATGGAGGTGGTTAGAGCGATAGTTATATTTCAGAGAGCTTGAGGGAAAAATATGTCAGTCAAAACAAAACCATTTGCTTGTGCTTTCGATCTTAAAATGTAGTTCTCCTATTGGACATGTCTTGACAACAGTGAGATAGCTGGTACATTCACCCTTTCGCATCCTTTTGTCTAGGATGTCTGGCTAGTTCAGCACCATGGACAGCAGCCTATTCAACTCAGAGAGGCATCTGAAAGCACATCAAGCAAGTCTTCCCCATTACTGGGTATTAAAGTCTGTCTCTAACATATTCTCAAAGCTCTTCCTCCTTTTGTTGCTTTACATCTATTTCTGAAGTCCTTTTGAAATCAATAGGGGATCATAGCTGCACTGTAGGATGGACTGAACCTCTCATGCTAGAGGGAGATGGCGTTTGTGAAAGAATGTTTTAATATTTTTTTGCCGGATTTCTTCATACCCGATGAGCTTATTTCAAATGGAAATATGTGTCTGGCCAAAGCTCCCCTGATGAACTCCAAGGTGAACACTTCCTCACTGTGAGAGGTGATAGGAGTTATTACCAGAAAGATCACCAATCAGATTTTGTATTTCACTGAGGAAAAAGCCCCTTTGTAAATGTCAAATACTGATGCCAGATTTTTAGGCGCAGCCATGAAATAGTCTGTGTGATGGGACAGGTCGTGAGACGGGGGTTGAGGAGATGAGAGGTATTCAGACTGCTGCTGCGTTTGCCTTTGGCATTAAAAACATTTTCCCTTATGTCATGGTTGTAAAGAATTGGATGAAGATGGTTGTCATGGTGAATAGTCATTGGTTGCTTACCAAGGAAGCGGAGAAGAGGTGAGAAATAAAGAGCAAATTAGTGAGCAAAGAAACCCAGCGGAGAATTAAAGCATGACCTCTGAGGAGGAGAGGAAATTGAAAAGACGCACAGAGGTGAGAAGTGGTTACAGTTTTTTTTTTTTTTTTTGTCACATTAGCACAGACTGTATGCTGTCAGCGCGGTGTTGAGGCACCTGTTCGTTCTTCCTCAGGACACAAAAACTGATTGGCGGGGGGGGGGAATGCCTTGTCTGCTTGAGTAAATTTGTGGCTGATATAAGTATGAGATGCCTACACATGTCTACCCGAGTGTACATTCACTCCTCCGGCTGTGTGTGTGTGTGTGTGTGTGTGTGTGTGTGTGTGTGTGTGTGTGTGTGTGTGTGTGTGTGTGTGTGTGTGTGTGTTGATCTTGTTTATGTGCCCGGCCCAGTGGTTAAGGCGTGACGGATGGGGATAGCGGAGACAGAGGAGGAGAGGAGAGAAGAGACGAATGACCTGACAGCTCCCCTATTCAACTCCTAATCACTTAGGTAGCGTGGAGGTTCTGTGTGACAGGGAGACGCAGTGTTTGGAGATCAGGTGTGTGCGAGTGTTGTGCATTTGTGTGCAATGCTGAGCACTGTTTGAAATTTTGCAACTCAAAATCTGCACCTGTACCTCATCTGATGCTTTTTGTCTCCTGTTCTCGTATAAAACAAACTCTATATTTGCCTCGAGTGCACGAAATGCACCAAAATAATCTGACAAAACCCTCTGTTTTCAATAAGGCAATAAAAAGTAGAGTGGCCGCATGTGATAGAGAAAAAGGTGGTTGGCGGGTAATGATGACGAGGAAATGCTAAGACAACATGACACATTTAGTCCGGATGCTTTAAAAAAAAAAAAAAGTTTTAACAGAGGTGGAGTCTATCGTCTGCATTTGAAGATGGTAAAATACACTGATCTCCACCAGCAGCAAGAACAGAGCAGACTTGTTTACAACGGAACTTTGGGTGGGTGTATCCAGGTGAGCTGTAGATCTGAGACAGCCTGCCAACGCAGGGTTTCACCGAGCGTGCGCTTGGCTTTCTAGGCGAGCGTCAGGATTTAAAACGGTGGCGTGAGCCAACACAAGGAGCCAGTGGAGGGGGGTGCAGTTTGACAAGACTGATACCAAGTCCGTGTTCCTGAGTTGCCACAACTCTATGGTTTCTCACTTCATTGCACCAGTAACGTGGTCTTATATATGTCGGTTCATAAGCCTCCGCTGGTCTTTTTCATGTTATGCCAGACAGAGTGAACATTAATGGATTTGATCCCTCGGCAGTTGGTAAGTAGCCTCCACTGAAGGCATTCCTTCATTCTGGTGACTCCTTCCAGCCATCTGAAGGCTGCAGGTCTTCGGTCTCTAATTGGAGGGATGTTGCACGCTGTCAGGCCACAGTTACGCAATGTCAGAGAAACAGCTATGCTTAATATTCCTCACTGTAAATCAAGATTTGTGTTGGTGACGGATGCAACAGTTCACACAGTCCCATGAAAAAATTATCAATTACATCTTCCCTCTCCACTAATAACTCCTCAGTGTCTCTATCAAAAGCACTGGGTAACCATGGCAACAGCTGTGGGCATGACCTTCTTTTTAATGAGTCTGGAGCTCTGCTTTTTTTTTACAATACAGGCAGAGGTTTTGGCAACATGTGTAGGTTACATTGTATATGGTGTTCCCACAAACTGTTCTTTTAACAATCCACATGTATTAGTGGATCACTGCCACGGTCACTTTTTATTGAAATATGAAGATTAAGCAGTTATTTAGTTCCAAGATTGTCAATGACCATTTTTGCATGTAAAGCAGTCAGATCAAACTGAATTACACGATAAAAAGAGATTTCACCAATAAAGAAATACAACATTTCCACATGTTGAATTCCATTTTTTGTATTTAATATTTTATGTTTTGCACATCTTGGACACTAATACATTTCTTATAAAGTAACACGCGATTCCCAAACATCCAGTGTGTCATAAAAGGGAGAGCCAAGCATTTAAAGAATACGAGTAGCAAATGTGACTGATAAGGTATTATCTCTGGTACCACCCTGGATCCATGTGCTCCACGGGAACCCAACGTGTTGTGAGCAGCACAATATGTGAAAAGAAAAGTCATATTATTTTTCCTCCTCTACCCGAGGTTGTTGTCCGTTAAAGTATGTTGGTGCATACAATTGCAGGAGTAAAAGGGATTGCACAGCATGAAGTATAAAGGGGGATACTTGACCTCAGGCTTGAATATGAAATATAGAAGGTTTATATCAGCGCTCTCAAAGCAAAGCAAAGGAGTAGAGTGTGACTATTAAACATCATGTTCTCTTGAATCTTTATTAGGAAAAAGATGGCAGGTGTAAATGTTCACATTACAGTCCGAATTTGATCAATGTTTAATGTGTAAACTCCTTCTGTCTGAAACTCAGTAACAGAGCTTATGGGACGATGACCACATGTAGAGAGCTCCAACATGACTCTACCCTTCATGTCCCTGCTACTTTAAAAGTTGTAAAATGTAATATACAGAGAAAAGTTAGGAGCCGCCTGGACAGTAACACCTGCTTGTTGTTGTCTCGTCTGCTTTGAGGATCTCAGTGCACAGATTGCAGACAACGAGAATACATAAACTAGAAGGTGATTTATTTATCTTTTCCTCCCCAAGATGCCCAGACTGCTTTTTACTGCCAAGTGTAAATTAATTTGAATGTTTGTTGACAACTTTGGCACGCCTTCTTAAGCAAACATTTGCAAGAAGTAATGTCACACAGTACATTTATTTTTTCTTATTGTCAAACTTAAAGGGACAGTTCAACCCCAAATCTAAAAGATACATACGTAGGTTCCTCCTAACTGCAGTTCTATTCCTCAATATTGTATCAATCAACTCTGCTTTCAACCATAGTTTTTACTTGAGATCTTTCACAACGTGGTCTGTGACTTATATTGTGTAATTGGGTCAGGATTTATGGAAAGAGACGTCGCTATTGAGTTTTTCAAATGTAATATGTCGGCACTTTGAGCACCACAAGTGTTATTATATTTGATAGAACTCCAAAACTTGGCAACTATAGAGTACAGAGAATTTTCTTCTGCACCAAAAAGAAACTGAATGAGCTTTGTTTGTTTGTGTGCGTGTGTTAAATTGCTAAAGTGAGGGTGTATGTAAACGTGTGCCTGTGTGAGCAAAAATTCCCATTTAGACATGTTTACTTCCCCTCTAAAACCTTTCCAGTTCTCAAAGGTGTGTGTAGTTGCTCGTGTTCGCCATCTGAGACACGTTCATTCCTCATAACGTGCGAGGAAGCGCGTGCACGCGTGCGCTTTGCATGCTGTGTGCAAAGCTCCGAGAGCTGTAGCCCGGCAATTGTTACGGGGCATCTAAATCAGGGAAGGGCCTCTGTCGAGTATCTGTGTGTGTCTGTGTCTGATATCGCCGAGAGCCAGATGAAGAGTGAAAAAAAAACATGCCAAATAGATACTGAGCGGTGGAAAGAGAGAGACCTGTGTGTGTGTGTGTGTGTGTGTGTGTGTGTGTGTGTGTGTGTGTGTGTGTGTGTTTCGGGAGTGTGTTTCTCATCATTAGGGGAAACGTGGAGAAAGAACTGAAGGGACTGTGTGTTGGTGTGCGTGCTCGCCACAGGCGCACAGAGCAGCCTGATAATGAACACATTGATCTGCTACACAGAGAGGGAAAGGACAAACCTCCATGTATTAATGCAGGCAGTCGTCCCTCTCCATTACTTTTTAGAGTCATTCTCGTTAACAGCACCTGCTTGTGTTATTTAGCTCTCATTCTCTGTGTCTGCCTCTCCGTGTTGTTTTATTTTATTCATACCTTTTGATCCCCCCCCAACACACACTCACACACCTAATGCCCAATTATTAGGTTTGTTTACACGTATAAATAATAGATGAAGTTTACATCAAACGTAGAAAAATGAGCGGAAATTACGAACAGGTGAAATGTCAAAATGTGCCAAGGCCAATTACAAAAAAAAAGAAGCTCTCCTCTAAAGAAGGTAATAACAAATACAAATCAGAACAATTTTTCCTCTTGGATTTGTATACTTTTATTTTTGATTTTTGATGAGAAGTTGATACCTTTCTCAAGCCTGTACAGTAAATATGATGCCACTGTCAGTAGCTGATTAGCTTAGCTTAGCACAAAGTCTTGAAATGGGGATGCGCAACATTCCCCCACCGGCACTTTTCACTAAAGTATGGATTAATCAAGCAAGATTTAAAGTGCTAATTCGCAGGCTTGGATCTGCTGCTGGAAGTCAATTTTAATTATATAGAAATGTAGAAGAAAAAAACACAATATCCAGATTTCATATGGCTGCTTATTTTCCCCAAGTACAAGGGCACGCATGGCAGCAGCATATATTGTAATACAGTTATCCTGTCAGACACTATAAATGGATGAAAATATGATGACCACAGGTCTCTGAAGTCGTAGTGCAGTTAGTGTTTTGGTCCACAGCCCAAGGCCTGCTGTATGCAGTACAGCTGTACAGATCCCTCGGCTCTCCTCTGGTCCTGCTGTCCAGCTCTCCTCCCTGCAGCAGGAGGCGGGAGGATACAGTGTCATTGTGTGTGTGTGTGTGTGTGTGTGTGTGCATGTGCGTGTGTGCGCGTGCACACGCACACGCACACGCACAGAAAATGAAAGACCCTCTACTTGACTGGGAATGTGAGAGCCTGGAAAGACGTCCACAGTTGTGTTCCTCAATGTTGTTCAATATGAATGGCACTTTATTGGCTCTATGCATTGACTAAGTGGAAGATGTCTCTTTCTTCTGCTGTAACTCCCTCTTTCTGGAATTAGACTTTTCTTTGTCAGCTGGAATATAGGTATTGCTGTTGTCTCTTTGTTCTCGCTCTGTCTCTCCTTGTTCTCTCTCCTCCTAATAACATATATAGATGTGAAGAACTCAGGCCCTCTGTTACTATACATCTCATTTGGGCTATGTCGGTAAGCTTTATTCACCTGGGCGCATTGATCTCTCCGCTGCATCTCCCTCGCGCTCAGTGGTGGTAATGAGGTGTGTGTAAGAGTGGTTTGTTTATTGCTCAAATCCCTTCACACACACGTATGGGATTCCTGAGTGACTGTGCAGGAACAATTATGTCCAGCCACTCTGGGTTCGTCTGGGTCGGCTAAAGGTCCAAACTGTGGTTGTAAATTCTGTCCGTCTGTGGGTTGTATTTCATATGTGTTTACACCTGTGTGTTATTGTGACAGCAAGATCTATTTATGGACTACACGTATGTAGATAGTGAGGCGGATGTTTGCGTTCATGAGCTCTGGAGGTCCTCGGGGACTCTGCTTGTCTCTTGGATCTGAGCTCTGGTTGTGTGTGCTTATGTGCATTTATGAATAAAAAGAGGGTACCTGGATGCAGGGTCATGAGTCTCAAACATTTACTTCTTTTTAAATGCCGCTTAAGTCTCCGACATTCTGGGTCATGTGCAAAGACACTCTTGGCAAAAAAAGGGAAATAATCTTTCCTCACTTGCAATTCACTCTCCACCTTCCCCTGGGGGACATTAAACAGCGATAAACACATCTAAAGCCGCTGCAAAACCAGATTACCATATCCTCCTTTCACTGAATCCTTCCAACTAGCATTTCTGCTTTTCTTTCTACTAATCTCTCTCCCCTTTCTCTCCTTTTTTTTTACCCCCCTTTTCACTGTCTTCGCCTCTTACAAATATTCAAAGCAGTCTACTCGTATTATTAAGACGGGCTCACAAAAAGTTGGAGGAGAAAAAAAGCAACAAATGTAGTAATGAAATTAACTCCGAACAATTACATCTCTTCTCTCTCATCCACACCCCCCTCCTTTGTTAATTTAGAGCGCTTAATTGGCGTGATAATACTTTTGAGGCAAACAAACAACAACAAAATAGAAACGGAATGTAATTACTTTCAACAGTTGACTTTCTCTCTTTGCTCTGATTGTGTGTGTTTGTGCTTCGTCTGTTGAAGCTGAGATTGCGCAGCATTTAGAGTCCTCCGTTATTTGAATGTGGCTCTTTAGCAAAGTCTTGTCTTCAAAAGAACTGCTCTCTTTTTTTCATGTGATTCATTTGCAGAACAGGACTCGAGCTGAGTGATTGTTTTCTTGACTGTCTTGCCTCTCTATACTTGGTGTTTTTTGTTGTTTTGTAGCTACATCTGCACACAGGGTGTAAAAAGCTCAATAAAGACGGCAAGGAATTAAAAAAAACTCCCCCCTCTTGTCTCTCCATCTCCAGACCAACATCCCGTTCCTCCAAAACGTTTTCAACAACCACCAGTTCCTCCACTCCACCGTGGACACCCAGTTCATCGACGAGAACCAGGAACTCTTCAACCTCAAACCCACCCAGAACCGAGCCCAGAAGCTTCTGCACTACCTGGGTGAGTGTACACGCAGCACAGCACACACGCTCAAAAGCCGTGACATCACAGCCGTGTTTCTGACTGCCTTATATCTAATGGTGAGGTCAGTCTGTTCCAAACTGTTCATTCAACTAGGCCTTTATGTAATCAGCCGTGATTACAAGGTTAATAGCTCTGAAATATCTTATGAGCAAATATTTCATGATTGTTTCTGTGACTTCCACAGTAGTTTATCAAGCTTTTAAAATGTCGTCAGTGCAGAATTATGACATTCTGGCTCAGAGGAAAAATAAAAGAGGGCTATAATGGATCCAATAACAACATTTACACTTGAAATCTGAGATATTACAGTTAGAAGAAGTGTCGAGCTGGTTTATATATGACTCACACTTTAAAACAGTGGTGTTTAACCCAAGGTTCAAACAATCGGCAGAAAAATAAAAGGTGTCATGCTCTACGGTTTATACTGTATTAATTTTTCAGACCTTACAGTGAAACATGGTCTGTAAAATCAAGATTTTTTTTCGTTACATACACTTAAGAGAATATTAGATCAAAGCGGTGAAGACGGACCTGCATATTGATATGAATAATGTAATTAAAATGACTGGGTCTGTATGGTATAACCAGGGTAGACTTTGGTTCATCTCAAGCCAAAGACGTATTACAAAAAGCATTCACTTAGGTTGACCTTGAGGATTGGTGTGGAAGATTTATTTGTTTCACCACGTGTACTAAATACCTCTAAATCACAAAAACAGGACACGTGACCATGATCCTTACTAGCCTCAGTACTGATGTTTTATAACCCTCGTTGATTTATTTTCTTCTTCTTTTATTTCTTGTCTTCACTGGATGTTTGATATGTTACAGAACTGCATCTGACTTGTATTGTCTTTTTGTATGCTTCAGGTCATGTGATGGTAAATGGACCAACCACACCCATCCCAGTCAAGGCCAAGCCTTCCTCCATAGACCCAGTCATCCCTCCTGGCACCATGGGTATGTCGACTGCGCGCAGTTCAGCTCATAGCAATTCAAAATTCACACTCTATTGCACATTATTATGCCAACCCAGTTCCAACTCCAAAGTCACCTTCTTCATTCACCTGTCAAAATACGATGTTATACCCTGCCAAAGCATTCAAAGCAGATTGTGCAATGGAGCTCCAGCAATGAAGAAAACCATTTTCACAGTGTAGCTTTGTGTGTTGGGCAATGTGTCAACGAGACCAGCAACTGATAATTTAATTCTGTCTTTACCCAATTTCTTTCGAAGCCGTCTCTGGACACCGTTACCATAATAATGCCACGATGCATCATCCCCCTTATTGCATGTATCACATTAGGACTAATTTAGCAAGGCGCTGCCACTGCAAGGGTGAGGGGTTTCATTTCTTCTGGGACACCCATGCTAAAAATGTAAACACTTGTGGATCCGTAGGGCACTTTGGCTAAAAGCCCCCGCCGAATGACAAATGGGATGTCGGAACAGGCCATAGCTGTAGGCGGAAAGGCCTTCCTAAATGGCTCAGTTTAGCACTCAGGGAGGAAAGGGGTTTTGGCCCAGAGTGCTCTGCTGAGCTGTGAGTACAGCGGCGAGAGGGTGCAGCTCATTGTTCGTGAAGGCAGAAGTTCTATGCTTCTCACCCTGCTCTGCACCAGCACCCCTGGAGTCTCTCACGAAAGGCCTAAGGCCAAGCTGGGCTCTTTGACGAGCTTGTTGAGCCACTTAGTCTCTGGAGTCGAGCTCTGTGGTTTTTGCTCCTTTCAATAACTAGAGTGTCTTCCTGAGTTTTGAAAGGTTAAACTAAGGCTGTAATATAAAAATACTTATCTTGAAATAACGATAAGAGGTGTGACTTTTTTAACTAAATAGGCTTTTTTTTTTTTTTTTTGCATTAAAATGTAGAAAATGTCTCGACCTGTCACTTTTTGTCCTTTTCCATTGCACTCCCAGGTTTATTTTTGCGAGCCGTTTCAGACTGACGGGAATTTTTGCAGCTGCTCCTTTTGACAGCCACAAAATAGTGAGCTGTATCAATCTGACATGTTTATCAGCACCCTGTTCTGCCTCAGCACATACCCAGCACGTGCCCAGTAAACACAAATTCATAACAAAATAATGTGAATAATATGGATCCTAATCAGGCATAACTAATCAAATCTGACATCTAAACACCCTGCACAGTGGAACGGGATGGCGTAGAATAGGACAATATAATCTGCCGTGTTTGTCTAAATCTGCCTGTGAGTGAGCGAGCGTGTGTCTCCGTGTCTTCCCGCTGCTTGTGTTCACGGCTATCATCGCCTGTCTCTCTTATTGCAGCAGGCGCACAGTATTTACTTTTGAAAATCTAACACTTGCACAGACACGTACTGTAGTGAGCAGGTACTCTGCAGACGGTTTGTGTACATCCCCCCCGCCCCCTACACACACACACACACACACACACACACACACACACTTACTGTACGCAGCTGATGTAGTGTATGCAGCACAGGCACGCACAGAGGCATACCTAAAGCCTAGTAATGAGATTTGTAATGTGCTTATATTCTTTCTTTCATTCGGCTGAGGGATTGGGAGAAGAGAGGGATTAGGCCTGTATTATCACACTCTGTGGATGGAGGGAGGGACGGGCATGGAAGGAGAAGGGGGTTATGAAAGGAGAGGAGGGGGTTTATGCAGTGTATAATCCCTATATGTAGAGAAAATCACCAACGTGGCAAGCATGGGGATGTGGACAGAGATAGATGCATGGAGAAAGAGGGGAGGGTGAGGAGTGTTACTGTGGACCACCCGCAGAAAAGAGAGGAGCAAAGATCAGAACATTGTCATCCCTCAAAAAAGCATCACACCTGCAGATAAGGAGAAAAAGGAAAGGGTGATGAGAAGAACTATTCTGCAGGAGCTCCCTCCACACCGAGGAGAGAGGGGAGTGAAAGTATTCCTGAAAGACAGGCCGAGGGTGTCCTGACACAACATGTTAAGTACGGAAAGGCCATTATTTTCTAATTAGGATTTGTAGTCTAAAACGTTCCCTGTGAAGGCTGATTGCTGGTGCTTCATCGATGGTGGAGAAGTACACCTTGTTCCAATTATTGTCTGGATTTATTTAATGGAGGACATGTAGAGGTTAATCACCAGATGCCTGTGAGCTAGCTGGTGGAAGTCTGACTAATAAAAATGACAGACTACTTTCCTCCTCCCATTTGTGCGCTGTATTTCCACTCCTAGGATTACAGTAGACGGGTAGTTGGGAGCACAATGTGCAAGATCTGGTGGTGCACAAATGGACTTATTGTCTAAAATAATTTCCTGTTTCTAGTTTTCAATGCTTTCATTAGCCATCTTCAAACGGCTGTATTTATTTCTTTGTTTTACTTTTGTTTAGCTCCAAAACTCATTTCCAGGTAGCTTAAAAGAGTCACAAAGAGTCTTAAATGTGGCTTTCTGAAACCTCAAGATACTCTGAGCGTGTGTACTGCAAGGTAAAATTCTTTGTTCTTAAAACATTTCTTTCAGTTTGTTTGTTTCACACCTCCAATACGGCTATATTGAAAACAAATAAAACTCTGTTCTTGTAGCTAGTACCAGTCAACAATTTTCCAGCAGGCGGTATTTTTAGAAGTTATGGCAAATAGCAAGCAATAACTAAATGCAAATGTAACGTCAATATTTGGTTATAGTATAAAGACAGGGATATATTTGGTGAATTCTAAATGATTAAACTTCTCTGTAGCGCGCAGTCTTAACAACTCGTTAACAAACCTGTTTTCCACATGTTACGTGATTGGTTTTTCCAGCACACCTGTCTGCAATAAAGCACTGATTAGCACTCCCACCAGGATGCGCCAATTAAAAGTGTCCTGAACACAAAGGGTGCATCCCAAGTCTCTAAATTGCATCCCCGTTTCAATCACTTGCGTCCTTTCCTTGCGTCTTAGTCCCTTCCACCAGGGACGCATGGAGAGACGCAAGAAAACCAAGCGAGGAGAGAAGACACGAGGAAATATGTTTAACCTTTCCTCTGAAGCGTCACGTGAAGCGACGTCGGTTTCTGATGACTGCGGCCGACTGACAGCTGATCACATCAGCTGTCAGTGAAACGCAGTCGCTTTAACGGCTGACGGAGTTTGTGTCCGTAAATATGATCATCGGAACGGAGTTGTTTTCTGCTCCGGACAGTTTTAGTGAACATTGTAATAAAAATCCACTTAAAATATTGATTTAAAAATGATCGTATAATGTTTGCAGTTGATTTAATGGTGTAAACTACTACTACAATAAAGTTATCATCACTGTCAGAGTGGAGATGTTTTCTCTGTAGTCTCTTACCTGTTAAACAAACTGCATTGAGTATTTATACACAGTGTGTGGTATTTATACTGCGTTCTGTGTCCTGCTTATACGCGCAAGATTGATTTCTACCGGCGGAATGCGTCTTATTTATTATTTACGTCTATGTTTTGACATTCTGGTTGTAACATCATTATTAAATAATACCACAATATGATCATGGTTTCTATTCAACACTGGAATAATTTCAGGTTAAATTTAAATGATATAACTCTTTAAAACGACAGTCAGGAATGGTCCGCCTCACGTGACCGAATGAAAGGATGATACATGTTGTAAAAAGTGTTTTAACCAGATGGTGAATCGGCAAACAAATCTAATATATAACTTGAGTTTAATCTGTGATCGTCTTCACTCTGGTATGAAACTCCAGCGATCAGTCCGCTCAGCTGCAGCGTCCAATCAAATAACAGATTAACAGTGAGGGGGCGTGTCGAGTGTTAAAACACTTCCTGGAAGCTTGCTCTCCTGGCTCCTCAACCATGGCTCCTCCGAGATCCCTCGCTCCTCAGAGCAGAATAAGAGCTTTGAGACGACCGTCAAGATGGCGATGCAGAACCACTTACGGTTCAATCGAGGAGCGAGGAAACGACAATTTAGAGGCTTGGGATGCACCCAAAGACACAATACATTTAACAGTCTTTTCAGGAGGCAGATACCAGCCCAGGACAGTGATGACTCAAGCTGTTATTTCTCCGAGATTATCATCCAAATTGCAAATAAATTACACCAGCCTGGGGTAAAGAGAAGACAAGTGAGGGCTAAGAAGCTAGGTAGCCGGAGCCGGGTGTTTTCAATGCAAAGAAAAGTGTGTGTAAGTGGGTCAATTGTCAAGCACAGCATCCACTTGGGACTTATATCTCCTTATTGCTTTTTGTTTCTGCAGCGTACGATACGACACACACACAAACACACAAATCCACCTGAACACTGTGACTTCCTCTCTTGGAGATGTATCGCATGCAGAGGCCATTGTTTTGGTCCCAGTAGTCCCAGTACACAAGCCCCTAATTTCCTCCGAATTATGTCAAAGAGTGGTAAAACAAACATAGAAAGCAAGTTTGTTTGAGAAATGGGAGGACTTTGAGTATGAATCATTTTCTTCTGTGTGTGTGTGTAGGTGTGCGGGGGTGCTCTCCAGTCAGCCGTATTATACGCAGATCTTGATAAGTTCAAAGTGTCTGTATCTATTTGCTACGGCAGTGTGATTTCACAGAGCTCATCTAGCCTAGGGAATATTAAGCAACGCAGAGATGGAGGGAAAGTGAGATGGGGTAGAGAGAGAAGGACAGCGGGTTGGAGGACAACTAAGCAGGCAGACCTCATTAACTAATTTAATTGATTGATTATTGTACACACTGCAGTGAAAATAGATCCCAATTCCACCTCCAATATTTGATTGGCTCTGGTTGTGCTTGTGTTAAATTGCAAGGCACAGAGAATAAAGACCGATGAGGAAAGAGTGGAATTAAAATAAGAGGTGGTTAAGGCAGAGCCCGTAGGGCAAGGTTTCTGCACTGTTTAACTTGTTTGTTTTGAGAACTATTTAGTTTTTATGAACTGGAAATTACGGCATTTGTCTTGGGGATTCCACAGCGATAGCTTATATTCCTCCTTGTGAAAGCTTTTAGCGGTTGATGTAGGTTAGATGAGAAACACTCATCTAATGCCAACATGTCCGACAGTCTTCATCCTGGGTTTCTCTGAGTGGATCCTACAAGGTTTCTGAACACCTCTAATTAGATATTGCTTTGTGATGTACCTGATTTTAGATCATATGCAAGCGTGCATAGCTCTTAAGCGGCACATCTCCATGGATGGCAATGTTAATCCAACATGTTGTACCAGGCTGAATTATTTATAGGATGGATTACTATGAAATTATTTATAAGACAGTCATGGTCTCCAGGGGATAAACCTGGCATTTTATATAGAGGCCACTAGCAGGTCAAAATGTTCACTTCTCCTTTAAAATATCTCAATATCAACAGGATGGAATGGCAGACATTTTTGTACAAGACATTCATGGTCTCCAGAAGATTGATTAGAATACTCTTTGTGTTTACATGTCCTTTTTGCGCTTTTGTGAGTTTCCTGTTTTTGGTTTTGAGTGAAATATCGCGGCGACTATTGGATGGATTGCCATGACATTTGGTACGGACAAGCGTGCCACAGGACGAATCCTAAGGACTTTTACTGTAGTTCCAAACTGCCATACCAAGTACCTGTAAAACTAATGACCTTGTATACTTTGTTAAGTGCTAATTAGGAGCTGTTAGCATGAAGATGGTGAGCATGGAAAACATTATACTGGCCAAACATCAGCATGTTTGAGTTGTCATTGTGATCATGTTAGCATCCTGGCGTTAGCATTTAGCTCAAAATGCAACCACACAGGGCCGCTAGCATTAGCTGTAGACTTTGGTCTGGGGATAGTTGTTGGAGAGTTTTAAGATTAATGTTGTGTATATATAGGGATATATGATGCATCAATGTCAAAGAACATGGATTCAAAAAGAAGAAACAAATATAGAATCCCAGTGTAATCCATGTGGAGCTGCCTCCACACTTGAAAATAGAACCGTAACATATGTCATGCTCCAAATATGGTCATCAAGACAGCTCTTTGATTGCTGGTGTAAATTTGGCACCTAAAAACACGGTCTCAGGCCTGATAAGGCTGAGCAATTAGAGATGCATGGAAAGTGCAAAAGCAGCCATTCTGGATCCAGTTTGCCTTCGGGTGGCAACCATACAGTACCAAGCTCAGTCACTGGGATCTCTTGTTTCACTAAACAGTAGCTGCTTACTTTATATAGGAAAGCATGGCCGGATGAGTCACTGTCAGCAGGAGAAATCCATTTTTACAAATCGGTGGGTGGTGTGTCTAATAAGATGGCTGCTGGGCTTAAGTTCTTGTTTTCTTTTCTAGTCGATCTCTTTGAGCTGAGGGCGATTGGAACAGAAATGAGAGGAGGCCAAGTCAAGTGCCAGACATGTTAAAAAGAGAACACTGTGTAAATTACAGCAGCTTACCTGCTCGCCTGGCCGCTCGAATATCGTGTGGACTCAAAAAATGTATCAACAAAAAAATTGAATTTGGTTGAACATTTCCTATTGATTTCTAACAAACTGCTATTTCCCATATAACCTATTATTACCATTACCCTGAATCATTCTTCTCGACATTAATTCTTCTTTCTCTCCCTCCTCCACTAATAGGCGACCCTCCAGTAGGTTTCCGGGACGTGTTGCTGCGTGACGGTCCCGAGGGATTCGCCAAGGCTGTCCGTGCCCACCAAGGCCTGTTGCTAATGGATACCACCTTCAGGGATGCCCACCAATCGCTCCTGGCAACTAGGGTTCGGACCCACGACCTGAAGAAGATCTCGCCATTCGTCAGCCACAACTTCAACAACCTTTTCAGCCTGGAGAACTGGGGAGGTGAGTGTCTTTGTGCTGAATGGCAATGTATGGAATATTGTCATCACTGTGAAATAGTTCCACAAGTAACCACAAATTATTGTTTCGGTCCGGATTAAACCGATGCAAATTAGTACAGTGCTGGTTGGCAGAGCTTGGCTAGCAGTTTCCCACTGCTTCCAGTCTTTAGGCTAAGCTAACTGTCTCCTTGTTCCAGCGATTTGGCACATAGTAACGAGGAAATACCCATAATTTTGCATTGTCATGTAAGATGGGCCTGAATTTCCCTTTTCTGATGGTTATCATTTTAATTAAACTCTTTCTGTATGTGCTCCCACATTTGAATGTGTCAGCCATGCCTGTTCTCTCCATTCTCTTCCCACTCTCGCTGTAGATCCGTTCCCTGTTTCGCTCATGACAGTGATTGTACTTCTTTGTTTTTCTGGTTTGAGCTATGACAATCATGTGCCATTGAAAGCATATCTCGTAACTCCATCGCCTCTCCCACAAGTCAGTCTTCAGCGAGTTCCCTCAATAGACATCGACTGTACTTTTTGCCTGCTCTTGAATGAATAGAGAAAATCATCCGTTATTGAAACTTCTTGAGGCATGAACTGTCCAATATAGCGATAATATGCACTTACTTGAAATTGGCCGTAGAACAAAAACTGCGTGCTTCGTGTTCGAAGAGTCGACGAGTCCAATTATCAACACTTCTTGATAATGGGGCAATTGTTATGAACTGGTTTCAAAGTGTACACGCAGTGTTCCTGTTTGAACACTGAGGATACTCATATTTGTGGAAGAGATATGCCCAGTGAACCTCTTGAGGTTGAAACATTTAATTTAATGCTCAATTATAGAAAACCACTTGGAGCGATTATGCTTATTTTACTTGGAGTGCTTTCAGTAGATCACAAGAACAAACATAAGTACCAAACAACAAAGGCCTGCAGTAAAAAAGGAGTTCTGTTTCAGTGACTGTGCTCATCGTTAGGAGAGACGCAAGGAGAGACTCTCCATTGAAACCTTTTCAGTGCAGTGAACCCTTTCTAAGATTAACTCCCTCCTGGTAGCTGATCATGGTGCACCAGATAGGTTAAACACTATTTCATTACTGCGGGAGAGCACGTTGAGCACATGTCACATCCAGTAACCGTCTACTCATCTTATGTTTGAACAGATAAAAAGGTTATTGCAAAAGTAAAACTGAGGGGATATTTGGACAGACAGGGCTTAAACACTTCCCGGACTGCCACCTCGCAGTATATCGTGATGTCATTACGAGACTGACCAGAGAAAGATGACACCGGTTCAGCTTAGCCATGTTTGAGTAGTCACATTAAAAGTAAATCTTTGAAGAGAGCCTGTGAAAACCTCTCAGTGAACGCAGTTCTTCACTCTGCAGGATATTGTTAAAAAGGTGGCGCTCTCCTCTCTGTATGTCTCATTATACTGTGGGAGCCAGTTCTGAAAGGGGAAAGGGCTTTCATTAAGGGACATCCATTCCTTTTTATCAGTTTGTTATCTTATATTTGAAGACTTTAAAACAGACTTCAGTTATAGTCATGCAGCAATAACATAACCTGTCTGAATGGCGTTACTCCTGAGGATCCTTCCACTCCTACAGCGTCTCACTACACAGTCCAACGCATATAGTTAAGGCCTTAAAATGACAGTGATGAATCTCCTTTTTCAGGACCGGGAAGCTCATAGTCAGGCATGTCTATATGTTTTACTAATGAAAGGGCACAAACAGGTTTTTCATCTGTGTGAGAAACGGGAAACTGCAAAAACTGCCAACCAACCCTGATAGAAAGATGAAAATGATTTTAGACCGTTTTATGGTTGAGCATTCAAGTTGTTAGTTTAGTACGAGCTTCCTGTTTCCTAAACCGAGACTTATCATGGATTTTGAAAGCATAAACCATTAGCCCATTGAACTGTTCAAAAGCAAGAGAGAAGCAGTGGGGTACAACTATTGCTGGGGCTCTATTATACTTTAATATGAATGATTATAAAGATCCCCAAAAACAGTGAACTTTTCCTTTTTTAAACAATTTATAGCGATATAACATAATGCCATCACTTACATCCACTGACTATTCTGTCAAACACATGATCATTGTAAGCTGAGCCGACAATATGGAGCTGAATCTTTATGTGGGCATTTGCTATAGTAGAAGCTCAAAGTAAACACCGCAGAACAGTCTGGCCTCTGAATCTAATCCAGTTAAGATAAAATGATAAGAGAAAGGCGACTACATCTTCCTTTGCGTCCTCCGTCTAAGAGCTCTCATAAAGCGTGGATGCATGAATTGCAGTGGGAGTCGAAATCTTCTGTCAATGAAAGCTCTCGAAGTTCAAACAGTGTTCCGTCTTCATAAAAGAGTCAGAGCGAGTGAATATACCCGCATCTCTCTCCCATTTACACAACGACAGCAATAGTACATCATTGGAATCCAATGAAGAACAGGAGTCAGACGTTTTAAACGCCTCCTGACATGATGGTTCTGTAATGGGAGGACATTATGAGCCGAGGAGATCGTCTTTTCCGTTTTAGAAAAGTTGCCAAGAGAGTGAGAAATGTAATATGCTAGTGGATCCTCTTGAGATGTCAGTAGTTCCTGCATGATATGATTACGAGTCAGAGAGCACAGAATAGTACATTCGTAATTATTTAAAGACTTAAAGGCGGAATACATTCTTGAGCTAGATATCATCCCCCTGAATCCCTTTTCTGACTCTTTCATCTACTTTTCCCCTTTTTCTTTTTGAAGTGTCCGGTCCAGTCGGACACTTCATCAGGTGTTATTTTCTCACACTTCATGCGGCTCCTCCAGAGCCACCCACGGTATTATAATACGGTTTTCACAGGACGAGTAGTACTCTCCATGAGTGTACTTGGTGAGGGGGATTATAGGAGGGCCTCTTTGATAAGACAATGTTGTAATCTTTTAGAGTATGTCAGGATAATGTGTGAATATCAGACCCCTTCCCCGCTGTTAAACGTCCTTCGTTCACTCAGCTTTCGGTGCCCACAGTTCCCAGATACGCTATTAGCCGGCCGCGCTCTCGCCTGATATTGATTTAGGTTGTGAAACACAAATCAGACTACCATGATGCTGCAGTGAAAAAGTTCAGCTCCAGCACACACTGTCCCACAAGGACAGTGTGTAATTGTAGCTTTTAAACAGCTCCTCATAAATCATCCAATGGCCATAGAAGGAATAAGTACCAAGCCCCTCTTGATAGGAAGTTCCTATACAATGCACGTTTATTACAAAGTGATCAGAGATAGAGAATATTACATTCGGCTGGGCTTGAATCACTTCACCAAAAGAAATCGCTCAGGAAGATGACCATGTGAGTATTGAACACAGTTACCCTGACACATTGTCCCAATGCAAGAATTTAATTTATGGAATACAGTATTGCTTTCACATGTTTCAGCCGCTTAGAGGCACAATGAATCATTGGAGATATTAAGCCTGTGAAAGCCCTTTTATGATTACGTCCCTTCCTGATATATGTTCCTCCCTACACCGTGGAAGATGCAGTCAAATGAACTGGGTCACATAATGTGTCTATATGGTTCCTACCATCGATTTCACAGTTGGCAAATTTATCTGATGGTAATGCGGCAGTTTCCTCATTACATGTTGGTGTGTGCCCTGCTGCTGTATAATCAATGTTTCAGAGAACCCTTTGCATGTTTTAAGAAATATGAACTTTCTGGTACAGAACACGCAGTGGACACACACACACTCGCACACGAAGCCTGACCAGCATAGGCAGCAACAACAAATCAACCAATCCAGAGCGATTAACTGCAATTGCAGAGACATAAAAATTGATCTGACAGGATAAACCGTCTGATGCATCAGGGCCATACTTGCACACTTAAGCAAAAATGCTGATGCCTACTGTGTGTGTGTGTGTGTGTTGTCAATAATTCAAATTCTAGATATTAATCACTTTTATTTATCATGGGCTTACCTTTATTGGCTTAAGAGATAGAGGTGTTATATAACTTTATTTTTCCACCAGGAGAGATTTGGATGAAGTAAAGAGTTTGTCAATATGAGAGCATTTAGTGTTTATTATTATTGAGTTCTGGATAAAGAGTCCTCTTAGCTACCATACCAACAGAAGATGTTACTGGCCCATATATTCCCACAGCACCTTTTCCAGATGAGAAGTCCCAAAATAAGTACATTTTCTCTGTGCTTTCTTTAAGCATTACATGGGGTGTTGAATACTTTGCAATCGTGGGCTTTGCTTAACAGGCCTGTTTCCATCTTTCTCCCTGATTTATTCCAGCTCCTCTTCATGACAGATTGTAGGCTGCCTATCTGCCCGGTGCTCGTGCCTAATGTTCTGATATTTGTGGCCAGCTGTCGGCCCTCATTCCTGTTATCAAATTATTAGAGAAACTTCTGCTGTCCCCGATGAATTCCTCGTTCAGCGTCACGTTTTGATATCCCGCTTGCTATAATACATTAATACTAATATGTTTAACATCAGATAGGATTGCTTGGAGTCATTTCTGCTCCAAATCAGTGGTTTAAGAGATGCTGACGCAGGCTGAAATCTAAATTGAGGGGGAGGAAGTGATAATTGATTAAGGGGAGGGTATCCAGACCAGGGCATTCCTGCTCCTCCCAGAGTGCGGAACAAGCAATTGCACTTAGTATTCTCACTGTGTCCAAATGCACAAGTGCACAGAAAGTGAAATTTAATGATGACAGTGTTGGATCAGCAGAAAACCACTGGAGGCTTCAATATTTCTGGCTGATATGATAAACGGGTATGAGATTTGCTAATCTACTCCCCCAAGAAAGGGAAATGAGAGATTGCTATCTCTTTTTTTTTTTTTTGCCTCTCCCACCGAAATATTTCTTTGATTTTTAAAGTGACTTTAGAATGAAATGATGAAAGTGCAAGTATCATCAGACATTTCATCTGAGCACCCATTAGAGTGTGTGTGTGTGTGTGTGTGTGTGTGTGTGTGTGTGTGTGTGTGTGTGTGTGTGTGTGTGTGTGTGTGTGTGTGTGTGTGTTGGTAATGTGATTAGTTTAAAATATAAATTTTGGAGTCTAAAATTTAGATAAAAGTTGGGAAGACAGATGAGACTTCAAATGATAGCTGATAATAAACTGCTACCCGTGTGTGTGTGTGTGTGTGTGTGTGTGTGTGTGTGTGTGTGTGTGTGTGTGTGTGTGTGTGTGTGTGTGTGTGTGTGTGTCTAGGTGCTACCTTTGATGTGGCCATGCGCTTCCTGTCAGAGTGTCCGTGGAAGAGACTCCAGGAGCTGAGAGCTTTGGTGCCAAACGTCCCTTTCCAGATGCTGCTGCGAGGGGCCAACGCTGTGGGCTACACCAACTACCCTGACAACGCCGTCTTTAAGTAAGTCACTCATTTACACACACGTCATGTTCGCATAAAAAAAAAATCTAATCTTAATTCAGTTATAAACAATCAAAAGAGTCTTATCGTGAATATGTATGCATTCTTTTCGTTCCAAATCCATGCATTATCTCCTATAATGCGAGGGGATGAACACAAAGCAGGGCTGTAAATGTAGGTCGATGCACACAATGGGTTAATCTGCATTGTCTATGTATGCATTGAATATTATGTACGCTGAGTGTAGTGTTTAGTATGTAGAATACAGTCAACCTCATTCTTTTTGTTATTGTTAATTAACCTTTATTTTACTAGGATATTTACCATTTAGAGTTGAAACGTATTTTCAAAGAATCGACAAAAAAACACCGCGAAAAAAATTATTGAATTGTTGCAAAACATCAATTTGAATAAACATTTCTTGAAGGCGGCTTCCGCAAATTGTTTACTCTGCCGCACGCACCATGGCAGTCTAGCAGCAGTCTAGCAGCAGTCTAACAGCGCCATATATCACATTTACATCAGCACAATAACACAAAATCCAATTTTCCTCCATTGTTTTAGGCTGATAATGTCATGAAATCTGACGGCAGGCATTTAAAGCTTCATTCGAAAAACCTCAAAAGAAAAACATGACATTTGATGAAGCCCTAATTTGAATAATATACATATTGGTTCCTCACTATAACGGTTGTCTGAAGGTAATATATGCAGTTGTTGTTTTGATGAGGTGAAAATACATTTAACAAGCTGGATGTGTACATCATTATGTGTTACATAATCATAAAACTTCCCCTTCAACTTTCATTCCACCTATGTTCTAACAATCGGTCTCTATTCATACGAAGCATGAAGCTCACACGGCTGCTTTGTCTTTTAAATGTATCTAAATGGATGTTCTGAGCAGCAGCTACCCACAAACCACACAAGTGACAAACACATTGAGTTAGGTCAGTTTGGTTGACGGTTTCCTGTTGCCTCTTACCACGCTCGGTGAGTTCCACACATTTCACACACACACACACGCAGACACGCACATCATTGATACAGATGTACGCCATAAAGCTCTTTAGGGCCATAAATACTTGTGTGCCTACATACACACGCATCCAACACCTTTCCAAACGGATTCACAAGTTAGCTCGATGACGTGGATGACTCATGTATACAAAAGCACCTGCATGCGGTTCCACAGACACACACACACACACACACACACACACACACACACTAAGTAGTCATGCGGTGTAATTCCCCTCACTTCAAATATATTAGGAGTGGCTGTATGACTAATGCAGCTGTCCCCTTCTCCCTCCTTCCCATTGAATCACACACATGCACACAGACCTCCCCGGTCCTCTCTATTTTGTTGCTCCCCCTCTCCTATCATATAGTCATTATTTATCCCCACTCTTATAACTCCCCTTTCATGCCTCCATTCATCTCTCCACATTACACACTTCCTCCCATCTTTTTAACTCTCTCTATCTAGCCCGACTGCTCTATATCCCTCCCCATCCCACTCCCAGTGTCCCGTCGGTGAAGCGCCATCGAAAATGTGCACATGATTGTGATTAATGGCTTTGATCTGCTGGCCCGGCTCTCTCTCTCTCGCCTCCCTTTTATTTCCCGTCACTCTCTCACCCTCAACGTTTTCAGTGCAACAGCCCGCTGCCAAGTGGCCCAAGTGTCTATATTAACTAAATCAAATCAAAGTGTCATTTTGTAATTTTTATTGATTTTAAAGTGCATGTCACAGTACAGTCTACTCTGCAGCAAGGGGGACGTACAATTTTAAAATGGCTGGTCGATCGCTAACTAGATCTTCTTGTCACTTAATTTGACAGAAAAAAATAACTTGATTCACACGATTCACATAACGATTACATCGGCTCTGAGTCAGATATGTAGGACAGTACAGTGTTTCTGATTTGATGCCAAACAGCGTCCACTAGAGAGCACTTGCATTGTGGCGCTGAATAAATACCGGACACGCAGACGTTGTGCTGGTAATCCTCTCGTGGCACAACATTAAGTGTGTCTGTTTATTTGCCAAAACAAAAGCTCTGTGTGGGTAAATATTGTATTCACAGTAACACAGCTTCAGTAAGCACTCACCCCGGTTATGAAAAACCTGATTAAGATACCGAGGCCAAGGCAATAATAGGAGGGATTTACCACTCGCAGCTTGGATAATGAGGCGGGTATACATTTATCTCCAGTCATTGTGGCTCCTGCAGGCTGTGTTAGCTCAGTTTTCATGGAAATATCGAGGATGTTGTATTAACGCAGGTACAGCGATATTCATGAGTGGCGATACAGAGATGGATATAAACAGCTTATCCCAACCCCGGATATACACTATTATCTGAAATACACTGAGCATGGAGACAAACTCATTATGTGTGTGAGCGTGAGAGAGATTGTGTAAGCATCTCGCGGTGTACAGTAAGCCTTAGCACTGACTGTGCATTTTATCTGTGCGCCTGTATGGGGTTTTGGCTAACATCATTTTGCCACTCCTCCAGGTTCTGCGAGGTGGCCAAAGAGAACGGCATGGACATCTTCCGCGTGTTCGATTCCCTGAACTACCTGCCAAACATGCTGCTGGGCATGGAGGCCGCTGGGGCGGCAGGTGGCGTAGTGGAGGCGGCCATCTCGTACACGGGTGACGTCTCTGACCCGATGAGGCAGAAGTACTCTCTGGACTACTACGTGAAACTGGCAGACGAGCTGGTCAAAGCCGGAACCCACATCCTCTGTATCAAGGTGAGGAAATAAAGATCGGGGCAAGAGTTTTCACTGTGTGCTCTGAGAGTTGTTTACTGCTACCAGTTCTACAATAAGCCCATTTTTTCCCTTCCCTGTGAAAATCTAAAGCGTCTGGCACTTATTGTTTGCTTCTGAAATCCCTGCCCATCTGCCACCAGAATAACATGGAATCAGCTGGACGCGATCTTTGCAAGTGTTTTTTTCGTTCAGGCTTTTATACGCAGTCTTTCTACACATGTATGTGATCATAATCAGGGCCTGCACTAACAGGCTGGCTCCCTAAAATTCTGGCTGTGTACACCGTTATGTAGCATACGGAAGCAAGCGTTCCAGTTTGGGGTTGGTTTGATCGAAGGTGAAACGGCATTGGCAGGTATAAGCCATTTAAATTGACTAATGCAAATCCTGATGCAATTATAGTTAAACATCTTTACCAATGTTCTTTACCATGAAGAGAATCCCTTTTACACAAAGCACATGAATGCATTTTGATGAGCTTTTGAATTAATAAAAATACCCTCAGGTTTTAACTGTTGAACAGGAAAGGAAAGGTTAATTGTATAATGTATATACATACACTCACTGTATATACACTATATATAGCCTTTCCCTGATCTGTATTTGAAATAGGTCCCAGATTTCTGTATATCCATTTTCCCATTTATTCTGTGTGCTGTCCTTCATAAGAGGCCGTTTCTGATAAGGCTGTGACCCACTCAGAGCAGGTCTGGTTGTTCCCCCATGTCGAGTGCCTCAGTATGACCCTCTTAGCCGAGGCGAGAGCAACCTTTAAGCCTTCTTCCCACCTATTCTCTCATTTCCTTTTAGGCTATTCACGAAGCATAGAGCAGGGGTAAGACCAACACCAATACCCAAGCTTTTGTCCATGACACCCTGCCAATAGGTGGCTACGCTAGGACAATTGAGGAACAGAGACAATATAACCTTGTTCCATTTGGCATGGCCAGCACTGGTTTGAATGACTCAGTCGTGCCCTATTCATTCTCACAGTATTTTAAATTGAATAAGTTTAGACCTGGCTTTGCTCATTGGATGAACACCGCTAAAGTTTTTCAACTTGCTCCCATTGAATTAACTTGTATATTTGAGCCTCTTATCTAACCGAATAGCCTGATAATGCTCACATTGAATTAATTTCTTTATTCAAGCATGGCAGAATATTTTCAGACGTGAAATGATAAACTCCCGCTCTACAGCAGTGTGAACCGTCGCACACAGCAGTGGCAATCTCATAAAAGGCCTGCACAGCTAATGAGGTTAACATTTAAAATAGGAAATGAGCATGAATGATAACTTCATGGAGTGCAATGATCACCAGAGGGAGCGCAACTAAACATCTAAGCTCTCTCTGTGAATTTCTGTTAATATCATTTAAGCTTTATTTTTTTAATTATCCTCGCACAAGTGTGTATATATAAAACCTCCACTTGTGCCATTATTTGTTCTTCTAAGTTATCACTTCTCAGTGCATATTGGGTAGTTTTTATTACATTCTTTTTGTAGAATTGCTTAAACTTACTCAACGGCTTCAATTAAAACAAAAAGGTTGCGGTTTGATCTTCAGATTTATGCTTTTTATTAGCAAAGACTCAATGATAATTTTGGAGAGTTTCAACAGCAAGTAGTCCTTTACAAGTTCCCATCACTAAGATGAACTTGGAGTTGTTTGTGAACGTGTTCCTTTCTGCTTCCATTTATTTTGGGCTTTTTTACTCATCCGATTCCACCAAATTTTGGGCACTCTGTGGTCTGTTCCAGCTTTCATGCGAAGCCTCAGGCTAGTGCTGTGTGCGCTCTCTCACTAATGCAGACTAAGACAGGTGGTTGAAATCAATCTTGTTCAACTAAGTCCAGGACTCCATATCCAAAATTGAGATTTGTTACAGAAAGCCACTTAAAACAGGATTAGGGCATCTGGCTAAAGGTCTACTCCTGGGTTACTTTTTTACCCTTTCAGGAATTCCAGGCCAACGTGTTGGCAATGTTAAAATAATGTGAAAGAGAAGATACTTGGTATAAAATTGTGTCATATTTTGGGATATTAATCTAAATAGGAACCACTGGCATATGTGTATAACAAATCATGTCAAACTTCCCATTTCATTTTTCCTTCAATCCTTTCACCCCCTACCCCCTCCATCTCTCTGTATCACCAGGATATGGCCGGCCTGCTGAAGCCACAGTCCAGTAAGCTTCTGATCGGCTCTCTGAGAGACCGTTTCCCCGATATGCCCATCCATGTGCACACACACGACACAGCTGGAGCCGGTGTAGCTGCCATGCTGGCTTGTGCTGAGGCTGGAGCTGACGTAGTGGATGTGGCGGTGAGTACCCATCGTGTTGGTTCCACTGAGTCCTCGCGATACTACCAGACAAGGTTGCTTCAGATGTCTTGATGATCAAGTTTTCGATCATATATGTGTGTATAAAACATTATTTTCAATGCTTTCTTTAGAACATTTAATGAAATGTTCAACTTGGATCAGACACTAAAAAACACATTTGTCTATTAGCCTCATTTGTTGTCTTTTTACTCTGTCAAGTAATTAAACATGTATGCGTAAATACAAATTACCAGTCAGAGAAGATATCCAACACTTGACAGTAGAGAAATCATGTCCCTTTTGATGGGAAATTGATCCACCCACATACCACACTTCTACACCGATCAAAGCTCTTAGTCAAACAGTATTCATATTGAATATCCCTCTCTAGGTCGACTCGATGGCCGGGATGACCTCTCAGCCCAGCATGGGAGCCATGGTGGCCTGCACCAAGGGGACCAAGCTCGACACCGGTAAGCACGTGTTCCCCAACCTGTCAGCATCAACAGTGGCAACAGACTTATTTGTTCAAAAGTAATACCAGGTCCCAGGGAAGTAAGGATTTGTATTTGCTACATTTGTGTTATTTAAGGGTATAGGAACGCTCTGAAATGTTATTTAATTTGTCTCATCAGTTTAATTTAGTAAAAGCAATTGGAAAGAGCAGATTCCTTGTTGGAATAAACACCTTCATACATCCTCTGTGAAAGTAAAGTAAGAATAAATATGTAAGTGTATCAATTGGCACAACACCACACAGTGCTTTTATTGCAGTGTCTAACTGAGAGAGAGGGTCTCTTAGATCACAAGTTTCGCTCAGAGCTGATTTCCTGGTGACTCTAAGACTTTCCTGGTCTTTTCTAAGACTCTACTGCTTTACATGAGAGAGGGAAAAAATCAATCAACAAATCAATAAATGACAGAGCGCATCACTAATTATGGCTCTTAGTCAGAAAGGCCAGCATATTCTGCTCAGTGATAATGTACACAGCCAATTATGAGAGGAAGATGGAAACTAAACTGAAAAAAAGAGGCCGTCGTAGTCAATAATATCTGAAGCTCTGTTAAACAAAACATTCTTGATCTATTAATGATGAGCAATTCAGATAGTTGAGAGTGAGAGGTAGGATTCATTTGATGCTTACGAACCCATAAAAATATTGGTTGTAGCCATGAATAATGTGTCTTAAATTCATCAAAAACTAATGAGCAGTTCTTCATGGAGCATTTAGGGGCTTTTCCCAAGGCGTCCTTGACATGGTTGTTAGTTATTCAATTGCATCCCCAACCCACGTTCTGCCAGCTTCTATCAGAGCTGTTTCGGTCACACTCTGGACCTCCACAGCTCTATTCTATCTTCTGAGGAGGTCGACAGATAAGTGGGAGATGGGTTTATAATATGTTCATCCCCCTTTGGGTTTGCTGTTGTCCAGTGTGTTCTGCTCAATGTAATTTGAGAACTGCCTCTCCCAGCTCTGATAGCCCACCGGGTTTAGCGACCTCTGCCTCCCACAGCAATTTGTGAAAATATATTGAAGCAGCATGATGAACAACTGCTGTTAGAAATTAAAGGAACACAAAACAGGCGAAAGGAATTAAAACTGATGTGTGGTTTGCTGCATAGTTATGTAGAGTAATGCTTTTGGGAAAAATCAGAGAGAGGCTCTACTAACTAGATCTGAGAGTTAATTTCCATTACTCAGGAATAGCAACCTGCTAATTGGGTCTACTAATGTAGTGCAGGACACTATTTGTATTACCATCTACATGCAGATGATTTATTTAATTTTTTTATGGAAAATGCACTGTATGCCAAGTCGTGTTCTGATCTGATGTATGTACAGACAGTTTCCCGCCTCTGAGCATCAGAGAGACATTATTTTCCATCAGCTTGGTTTTTGATTACCATGTGGTCTTCAGAGAAAACACTCACTAATGCCTATTAATGGTGGTTGTGTCCCATGGTAAAATGATTAGCCCTGATGCTAATGTGCTGTGGCACAGAAAGATCTCTCTGTAGGGAAACCTGTGCCCACACTCTTTTTACACCCTCTGCATGTTTATTCATGCATTCTCATTGAGACCACGTCACCCAGTCTGGAGGGGCTTCTGCTGGTCCCTACAGTTCAAACTATGACGCACCACGTGCCCCTCTAGTTTCAGTTTTGGACATGTCAGCTTTTACTTATGCAACAAACTACTAGGTTAGGTTTTGGCAACAAAAGCTAGAGGCTTCGGAGAAGATTGTGGTTTGTTACGTAACTTGCGCTAGTTAAGGTCATAGGTCACTTAACAGAAGTATGGTCAAATAAATCAATCCAGCATTTCATCCAGACGCTAAAGGGTGCGAAGGAGGTGTGAAGTTATTCCAATGGTCAACAAAAACATTTTCAGCAGATATTTCTCTTATTTTATTTCTGGGTCAGTTTGGTTGTGAGCACCTAATATCTATGGATAAGTGGCCAGAAAGACTAGAAGATGTCACATTCATATTTGCAGTGCATTCCACAGTGGTGTTGGAAAAGCAGAGGATGACAGTGAACATCAGTGTTGATAGTCTCTCAGGGCATCCTTCAAAGTGAATTGGTTTCTTTTCGAGGCTCTCTGCTAAATACTTCTGCAGAAACAATCATACAGGGGGAAATGTGTCAAGGAAGAGCAAGACAATTCTGTAACAGTCGACAAAGCAACACAACAAGAAAAGCCAAAAGGACATGTTGTGTTAGTCTGATGTGCGAGTTGTGCTTTGGAATGACAACGACTCCACTTCTCCTCTCGTCGACACATTTAACCCTCAGGTGACTGCAGCAGGTTCACGTCCATTCTCTCCAGCTGGCAAATATCGTTCTGGGACATGTATGAAATAACTAGGACGCATCAAAGTATTAGAGGGAGAGGACCCCCCCCCATCATTTAAGCTCTGGCCAAGTTAGTGACAGAATATCAATTTGTGAGCATACAGTTCCCAGGGGAAAAAAAACAGTAGAGAGTGAGAGAAAGACAAGGTCATTACTCAAGAGCAAGAGTTTTTCAGGTCTGTCAGTTTATTCATGGAATTATCATTTTAACTCACTTGAGACTGCGATTGGGATGCAGGAAGTCTCTCACACACACTCACACACATGTGTGCATACTTATAGTGTGTCCTGACGTGACCTTGGTACATGTATTATGCATACACATGCAGACACACTCCTTTTCCGTTCCAAATTCTTTTCCACCTGTAACTTTGTGCTTGTCGTCTGTTCTTTTCATCTCTGCCTCTCTTTTTGCCCCTCCTCCTTCCATCTCCATCAGCCTATCGCACTACTTTTGCAATCAAGCAGAGCACTTGCATACTTCCATACCTTCCTGACCTGAGTCTGTTTACTGCTTTCCCTCACTCCCTCCCCACTTTCTCTCATCTCTCTTACAAAGCAGAAATCAGCGCTGTGCAGTTTGCTCTGCCTTCTCCTATCACCCCCGCTTCTCTCACATTGTCTCTCCATCCTCCTTCTCTTCCCTCCCTCTCACTCGTTGACAAAGCAATTAACAGCACTTTACATGCCTATTTCACTCCCTCAAACTCCCTCACTCTTTGCGCTTTCCCTTCCACTCCCTCAGCATCTCCCACAATACCTCTTTGTCTCAGACCAACAACGCTTCTCCCGTTACGCCGTTTGTCTTTCAGCTGTCATTGTATTCATTCAGCCAGACACGGTGTGCGTGCACACACTCGTGCATAAAAAAGAAAGAAAAGAAGCCATACATATTAAAGTAACACTCGTGCTGTTGAATGATGACACGCGTTTAATTGGTCCTTGTGTTTATCTGACACGGCATTCACTGCATCATGCAATGGATTTAATTGATGTGGAGTTTTCAGTGTAGCAGTCTGAAGATGCAGCGGTCATCAGACACGTAGAAAGCTGCACGCACACCACACAAAGCATTGATATTGCTGTACGTAGGCGCCAAGCACTGACCCCAGACGGCGGGGCAGGTGAGCCGACGCATTAAGCTTCTTCTTCACCTCCCTCATCTCTCCCTTTCTTCATCTGTCAGCGTTCAATGTTCCCGTCTTTTCTCCCTGAATCCTCCCATGCTCATCTGTCTTCATCGGTTCGTCTCGCTCTCATCGACTCATCAACCACAAACTCTGTGTGTGTGTGTGTGTGTGTGTGTGTGTGTGTGTGTGTGTGTGTGTGTGTGTGGCTGTCTTTCTACAACTGTGTGTATCTGAATGCATGTACGAGCTTATGAACGCAAATATGTGTGCGTCTCTGTCCGTCTATGTTCTGCAGTAGTGGGCTTGTGCTGCTAATGGGTTGTACATTGATGGCACTTTGTCACTGCCATGCAGCCATCTAAATGACATATGTGTCTGCATGTGCTTGTGTACCTGCGTGTCTGTGGTGTGTATACACACATGGTATAGTGGTGCAGTGATTGATGTTTTAGGGAGCGTAACCAGCAGTCCAGAAAAAACAATGCTGTATTTACCTCCAGCGTGATTTAGAAAATGTCAAAATCCACAGTGTTTTGTAGCTGTTCTCTATATTTCTAGAATACAGGGTGAAATAAACCTTTTGATCTCAGAAGGCAAGTCAGGTCTTCACAAAAGCAGACAATGATGTAGACAAAACACAATATTGCCGTGCTCGCTTAATTATGTTGATCTTTCCGGTTGGTTGAGAAAGCTGCTCCTGCAGTCAGTCCTCGCCAAAGCACTTTCCTGATAATTGAAGTGTATTGATTCAACGTCTCTTTCTGCTTTTTGCCTTTTGCTTCTGGAAGAGTCTTTAGGTAGATGCTGTAGGTCAGCTGCCTCCACACCAAAAGCCCTGGGTTTCAAACTGCACTCTAGAATACATTTACAAGCAGGATCTGAAATAACGTTTTTTTTCCTTACCTGCCACTGTAGCAGTTCACTGAACATTTCTGCCACCCACTCAGTTTTTTGTCTGCTACATCTGAAAATCTATGTAGAACGCTTTAGAATGGTAAACACAGAGTTAGTGGTAGCAGACAGTACAACATATGGAATATCTTGTAAGGGAAACACATCTGCCACGTAAGCCAGTGACCTGAAGGCGTTACCTGCCACAGCCAACCTTCACCCTCTACTTGGCATGTGCTTATTTCATTCCCTGTGTACAACTCCTTCACTTCAGTAAAAGTGTCACGACAACAATCTAAATATACTCGGTAACAAGAAAAAGTCCTGCATTCATAATTTTACCTCATTAAAAGTACAGCAGCATGCACTTAAAGTAAAGGTACAAGTACTGCAGAAAATTGGCCCCTGTGACTGATATATGGCATTATAATTTAATATAATTTTAAATATATATATTTTTTTAATCTAAAGTAATATCTCGTAGTTTAATCACAATCACAGTAAGTATTGCTAGAGCAAGGGGGCCAGTTAGTTTGGCTTAGAATGAAGGACCCCACAATTTCTGTTTTCTGACGAATGTGCAAATTGAACAACTTTACAGTATGATGAAAATGTATATCTGCAAATTTGAGTAAAATCCACCTCAAACACAACGACAACTTGCCCCTTTGCTACACTGTGATGCGTTTTCCTGATCACCACATCAGACCGAATGTGTACTATGTCACGTAACATTGAGATATTTCCAGCACAGCCTCAGTAGAGTTTATATAGGTGTCAGTATGCTGCAGTATGTCTTATTTTATAGAATCTTAATTTAACCCTAATATGTACCAATCTATCACAAAAGAATCCCAAAGTAGCAATTTGTTTTGTCAGTGACAGTTGTCAGCTGAGAGAACTCATTCCCTCCTGCGATTATCTTATTATATAGAAGCTGGCAAATAATAGTTTTGCTGTAACTTCAGCAGAGCAGATATTTGAATGCTGTCACGTTGAACATGCCGTCACTTCCCTTTTGTAAATTGAAGATATCATTTTCACAATGGACACATAAATGAAAGCTACAAAATTGGTTCTCAAACAGAGAAAGAAATGGACCTAATTACTGACTGGCTTGGCAGGCAGTTGAATTTGAGGAGCAACAACATGCACATTAGTTTCACATTAATATCACAGTCGCTCCATTTCCCCGCCAAGATCACAGTGGAAGCAGACAAACACTTTTTTGGAGTGCACACTTTCTTTGAATCATGGAAATCCAAGCTCGTCACGCTGTTGTTGTGGATCTAAGGAGCTAAGTTAGTCGCATTAATACGGCTGATTTTGTTGTCATCATTAGCCAAAAGCTCAGTGTACTGCCATTTCTGTCATGGCATTCAAACTGATTTCTCCTATCAAGGTAATGCGCTTTAGCACACCTTAACTGGCTGCAGCAGAATGTCATAAATATGAGCAACAGATGGGGCTTTTCTTTGTGTGTTTTCTTTTTTAGGATCACAAAATATCACAGGGATTTAATGAGCGGCAACAAGATGTTAATGTGCTTTTACAGGTTAATAAGTGAACTTTACACTTTCCCAACTCAGCGGCTCAGGCTTGTTCTAGCTTTTTTCGGCCTGTAACCCATTTTAAATCCCACATTTTCACTGACTTAATGCAATTTTTTAGGAGTTGTCAAAAAGTGAGCTCCTGGTAGGTTATAAATAAATGTCTCTGCTGACATTTTGGTTTCTCTCACTGACTCGTTTGAGAAATAGGACCCTGGTATGTAGCATAACAACCAGATGGGAAGGACAAAGTACCGTATGTTAAAAAAAAAAGAACTCCGCACAATGTCAGGACTCATCATGTTTATATTTCCATACATCAAAATCAACAGCATAAACCTTCTGTCATAATTTGCTTGCTGGCACAAGTTTTGAGACCACTAATTCCAATAAATGGCAGGTTGCCACATAAGCTGCCAAAACAAATCCACAAACTTCTTTATTGAATATCACATCAATTCCCTCTTTTCAATAGAAGGGGTCACACATTATCAGAGAATTACAGACTTTGGCTTTAATGCTGATTCGGCAATGAGTCATTTCTATCCACACATAAATTGCGGTCAATACAGCATATAATTGAATCCCCTCACCATAATCTATCTCCCCATATCCCATGCTTTAAATTTAAAGTGAAAACACAAAAATATTACCAAAATGTGTTTGCATTAGTTTTTGTCCCTTGCTAAATTGTTGTCTTCTGGCGAATAGAAAGCTCAGTAAATCAGTGTGGTCAATTCTCATTAAAAGAAAATGTGCATAGTGGCCATTGATTTGATGTCATTCTGTTTCGCTGTGCTTCAGGCATTGCTCTGGAGAAGGTGTTCGACTACAGTGAATACTGGGAGGTTGCCAGAGGCCTGTACGCTCCATTCGACTGCACCGCCACCATGAAATCCGGCAACGCCGATGTCTATGAGAACGAGATACCCGGAGGACAGTACACCAACCTTCACTTCCAGGTACAGTGACCTATTCTGGACATATTTTATTGTTTTTTTGTGCAAGTGATTGATTTTGAAACCAAATAAACCTAAATGCATTTCACAAAGCTCTTCGCCACATTCAAGCTCTTTCGGGATGGAAGGATGTAAACAACAGATTAGTTCAATGCAAAATTACATTTATATGTACTGTGGAATGCTATATGAAACTCCGCCTCAATGCACCTTTAAAATGTCTGTACACCGTCTATTCTAAGTAATAATAATAACTTTATTTATATTGCACCTTTAAAAACAAAGTTCACAAAGTGCTCTACATAGAAGCAAATAATATCCTTATTTTCCCTTTACTTCTGACAAGATCATTATTTTTATTTATTTTTACATGTTTGTGTGTTCAAAGCCACTGCAGATGCAAGAAATGTGACTAATAACCGAGGAAGTGCAGTCATCAGATGCACTGTTTCAGAAACTCTCAAAAAAATGTTGCTTGAACAACTTATTTTGGTGTTTGCTAATGTGGTATCGCACATCAAGTATAAACAGAGTCTACAGTGTCTGCACTGTGCACAGTTGCACTCTGAAATGTGTCCTAGACTATTTGAAAGTGACTGAATTCACAGCGCTGTTTACCCACTGGAAGAAAAAGTGTGTGATCATGCCGCAGCCCAGTTGTGCCCCATTCATATTAACGAGTGTTGAACAAATGCACTGTGGACTAAATTACAGTTTATACTGGCCCATCTGGCCTTTTTCTAGACGAGCATCTTGGCCATAATTATAACCTTAAATTACAGGATGACATTCGATGACTCAAAATGCCTTGACTTTTTCCTTAAATAGAGTAATAAAAAAAAAAAAAATTCTAATGTATTACTTCTTTCCCCGTGGGTCATTGCAGGCTCACAGCATGGGACTTGGAAACAAGTTCAAGGAGGTGAAGAAGGCCTACGTCGAAGCCAACAAACTACTCGGGGACCTCATTAAGGTGAGACGTGAAGATAAAGTGCCTTTGTTCATTTTCAGAAGTGTATCCCAGTCTGCCTATTGACTGCTTTGCATAAGATCTGTCCGTTTTTACCAATCTTCACTGCCGATAGGTACCACAGACGGTAGTACAAAGATGTATCTGGCATGTATTTGATATTGCTCCATTAGCATCTCTCACACTGAATGTTTCTGCCAAGCTGGCCCTCTTTCTTCGCTTGGCTGAGTCAAACAATGCCAGGTGAAGGTTTTGTGCGTCCACCATTCTGTGCTGTCGGAAATCACTTCCAGCCTCACTGTCCGTTTGACCTTCACTGGCTCACTCGACCTCTGTGGGGGATTTCTTATCTACCCATCGTTTCATAGTTATTTACCTTAATTAGACTTTTTTGTTATTCAGCACTGATACCAAGTTGTATTCTTTGTACTGCCCTACTCTATGTAAATTTGTGTAGAGACTCCAGTGGACTAGTTCTGGGTTTATTTTCTGAAGGGCACTTTAATCCTAGTCGTGGAGAGGCAGCTTTATTGCCAATTTTGCAGTCAACAATTTCATTCTCAGCCCAAATTCACCTCCATCCTGCCTCTTTGTTTTTCATTACCTTTCATTAATTCCTATGTTTTTCTCCCTTCATTATTTACCATCACAGCTTAGTAATAGATTCATCCCTCTTTCACCGTGTTCACACTCACTGTGTAATTATTTGGTTATCAAGTTTGCATTCTCTTTCTTTATCGAGCCGCACTGTCGCTTTTCTTTTTCCGCCTTTCTGTTTTTCATTCCATTGCTACTTTGCACACATCTGTTCCCCAGCCATTTCTCTTATTTTGCTCTCTCTGGATTGGGATTGTCTATTACTCGACCTACTCCTTCTCTCTCTTTCTCTTTTTTTAAATTCTTTCTGTGTCTCTTTCTCGATTTTCCTTATTTTCTTCTGCCCCTCTCAGTTTTTCCCCATCAATTCCTGTCCCCAAACTCTATCAATTCAATTAACACTCACTCTGTGAGCTTCGCTGCACAAGCCAATGTTGGCGTAACGTGCCTACGGGTCCTGCTATGCTCTCTGTTGTATCCTTTTAGCTTGACAATGGCCACGTCTCTCACACAGTTGGCTCGTCGATAAGGGAGAGGGGGTGTGCTTGTCAGATAGAGATTTAAAGTAGACACCCCACTCACTGCGCAGGCGCTAAGCAGAGCAGCCAAGGTATATACATTGACCGTGCTCTCCCACACATGCACGCATCCACAGCACTGCAAAGGCTGTATCTTTGAAGCTCAGAGCTGTGGGTGAAGGACATTGTATTGCTGAGCAGCCAGTACAAATTCACCCAATCTGCCAGAATCCATGGACACGATTCACAATTGTTCAGCAAAATGAAAGGGTACAAAACGACACATAGCCTCCTGAGTTTTCCTCAGCATTGATACTAATTTCATAGGAAAGACAGTTTGATTAGTGACTGTGGATGTTTGCCACACAGCTTGCTACAGTAAATAAAGTTCAGACAGACAGGGCTATGTGTCGCGAGCAGAGACAGTATGTGGTTATATTATCTTCCATCATTTTATAGAGCTATATTATGATAATATAGGACAAATAATCATTGTTAAAATATAACATATTTCAATCTGAAACATGTCAATGTATTATAGGCTTACTCTCTATTCTTTCCCAGCCCAGATCTCTATTTAAAATAGATGAGTCTAGGGGAAATGTAGTGCTGTATGAGTGGAATGCTAAATAAAAATAAAAACCATTAAAAAGTCTCTCTGGTAAAGGAACTCTTAATAAATTAGAAGAGAACAACTGCTATACTAGTGGTGAGCTACAGACAAGGACAGGGATTTGTTTCGTCTTCACACAAATGTTCTGTAGCACCCCGTCATGTATTCTGCACCCATCGGCTAATGCACACCTGCCAGTCCTTTCTTCCCCTTCATCATCCTCCTGGTCACGTAGTAGAGCTCCTGCACAGACAGCACTGTTGTAATATCGCCCGACCAGTATTACCTCAAATCTAACGAACTCTTTTCCAGGTGATAATCGTAATACTTAATCTCTTCTAATTCTAAAGTGACTCGTAATTATTTTTGCTTGAGGGCTTATTTTCTGAAGCAACATAACAATCAGAAAATACATACAGAACATGGTTTTGATAGAACGCGTCTTTTGGAAGGTCCTTCATCAGTGATGTGACCGAAGGTCATTGAGTGTTTCGGGTCTTTCAACATCAGACACCCTCGCCCAGGCGACCCACCCGTGTTTGATCAGACCACGACGTGTGTTCAGGGGCCACTCGCTCCTCCCCACGGACCTCCTGATCCACATCCATCTCGAGGCTTTCACCGCTGCCTCTGTGATGTTCTTGATGGCTATCTCTCCTTCCAGTGATGCCCAATTGCTCCACAGACCCTCTGCAGCCACTTTCAATATATATATATATATATGTGTGTGTGTGTGTGTGTGTGTGTGTGTGTGTGTGTATATATATGTATATATGTATATATATGTATATATATATGTATATATATGTATATATATATGTGTGTATATGTGTGTGTGTATATATATATATTGATTTTCTTTGCTGCAAGCAATGATTATTTTCACCATTTTATTATCGGTTTCATTGTCAGGTAGTCTACAGATTATTTTTTACAACATTGATAGGTCTATAAAATGTCAGCAAAATACATCAAAAATATCTATCACAAGCACATGATGATATCTTGAAAGGAATAGTTCGACATTTTGGAATATGCGCTTATTCGCTACCGTGCTGTGAGTAAGATGAGGAGATTGATGCCACTCTGTTATGTAGCTGCTAGCTAGCTGCTTCCCCATGCAGTCAGACTTTATGCTAAACTAAGCTAACCGACTGCTGGCTGCAGATTCATGTTGCAGGTATGAGAGTCGAAGCGTATTTTCCCAAAATGGAGCACTATTATTTTAAATGTCTTGTTTTGTCTCACCAGCAGCTCAAAATCCAAATATATTCAGACCACCTTCATTGAAGACTGAGAAAATAAGAAAATATTCATGTGAGGAGCTGGAAATTGAATTTTTGCCATTTTCACATAAAAAAAAAACTAATTACTTAAATCAAAATGTTAAATCTGCTACCGATTGACTCATTGGATTCATCGCTATTTACTTGGACATAATAAACCAGTCTAATCTGAAGGAGGCAGTCTAGTTCAGTTAGAAAGACTTGACATGCAGGAACTGAAGTTCACCTCTTTTCTTCTCTTCCTCTGCATTTATCTCATGCTCCTTTTTTCTTTTTTTATCCCTCGCCCGCAAAATGCTCTTCAATATAAGAAGGACGAGTTGTATTTGTGTGTATATTCTGTCTTTCTCCATTACCTAACTCACTCTGTCACTTTCCTTTTGCAATTACAGACGTGTATTCCCTCCCCTCCACAGTCCTAACAGTGTCTCGTACTTGGAGGTGGTGCACCTCCTTGTATTGCCTGTGGGGCTGCAGATGTCCATTCCTTTTGTCTGTTCGCCTCTCGCTGTCCTCCCCTCGGTTCATCTGTCCTTTCCTTTCTTCCTCATTCTCTCTTACTCTTCCCGTCTTTCTCCTAATCACCCTGTCTGCTTTCTCTCCCTGCTCTCCCTCTCCACTTTAATTTCGTCTCCTTCATCGCTCCCTCCCACCATCCATGCCTCATTTGGATTAGACTTTCTTCATGTATCCCTAATCTTCTATCGTTTCTCCACTCCCCCTCCACTCCCCCTCTCTGAGCCTCTTGTTATCGCTCCTCTCTCCTGTCTCCTCCTCTCCTGACAGGTACCATTCTTCACTCTGCTCCTGGCTTTGCTGGCTAGCATTATAGAGTGTGTTCATGTGTGTTTATTGTATTTGCCGTCTCTCTCACACACTCACGCAGATTCACACACACACTGTTCCAGACGATATAATCCTTTGCCCATTAGGGGAGTTCAAGTTTGGATAGAGTTGCATTTTAAAACAAATTCAAGCAAAGTACACAGACACAGTCACATACAAGCATGCACTGAAACACTGGCATGCTTTCACACACACAAACACACACACACACACACACACACACACACTCCACTCTACCAGATTTATTCTGCCAGGAGTGTGGAGTCATGCAGGACCACTTAGCTAAAGCTGTACATTAGTGAAAGTGAGAAAGATGGACAGAAGGCAAAATAAGAGCACTGTAAGAGAGCTAAGGAACATGGAGGTGGTAAGAATAGAAGGAGCCGGTCAAGGTGTGGGGAGATGGAGCTGGACGAGGTCTTGCGTGTCAAGTGTGATAATATGAGTGTGTGAGGAACTACATAAGGTTACAGATGAGTTTAAGTGGTGGTGAGAGAGAGAGAGACACGGAAGGATCAGAGTGCTGAGTGCTGCTGCATACTGAGGGGAACAAGCATCGCTGAATATAAAAAGGTATTAGATGCTTCTGTTCAGTATTCATACGTGAATTATGTCATATCACATCAGTAAAGCTGAGTTGAAATGAGACATTTTTATAATTTGCTCAGTATCTTGGTCTTCTTCAAATGTCCATTGATTTATTTGAGAAACAGATACTGAAAAGTCTTATTCAGAAAATCAAAAGTAGCCTTGGATATTCCAAAGGTTGAAAAATATCTGTCCAGTAAATATGATGAGAGATGATTTTACATGAGCTATACAGCAGTTGTTGTAGTAAAAATCTACCCGGATGATATCAAGTCAGTGCAGACTGAAATATCTCAACAACTGGATGGATTGGCATGACTTTTGGTCTGGATATCCAGGGTGCCTTGTACACGAGCCCTAATGTCTTTGCCTGATCCCCTGCCTTTTTAATCTCCCACCAGGAAGTCAACATTTTCTCTCATTCAGTCAAATGTCTCGTAATCTATAGATTGGCTCAAGCTTTGGTACAGAAATTCATGTTCCCCAGAGGATGAACCGTTCTCACTTTGGGGGATTTCCTCGACTCTTCCTCTTCTAGTGCCATCATCAGGTAAAAATTTCAAGGTGTGCAATACTTTGGTTTGTGACAAAATATCTGGAAAAGTCATAACATTCCTAACCTCAGCTTAACTCTATGTTACTTTAAATTTATGAAAATACTGATGTTTGATCTGTACAGATATGAGAGGCCGTCCAATTTTAGTTTGGTATGGTTTGGTATTGTAAGTATTGTATTTCTTACATCTCTAATTTTTTATATGTTGACTTTTCTGCCTACACCATCTTCACGCAAATAAACTACACACCCAACTTCTCACGAGAAGGCGTACAAATAGAATGTCATTATTATTTTTTATTTTGCGCCACATTGTTGTGAAAAGGTTGCGGTAAAATTCAGGGAACAAAACTCCGGAATGGTGGCATTTAGGTTGAGGCAACAAAATTACTTGGTCAGGTGAAGGAAAAAACTAATGGTTGGGCTTTAAATAAATTCTTCAACTAAGTAAAATACATACAGTAACAGGAAAACCTTCCTACCTCCTGCATAAGCGGTCTCTCTCACACTTTATTCAACATCACTTCCTCAGAGCATAGCATATTCACGCAGCTGTGTCTACAATACAATCACTACAAACTCCATGGCCTACCAATGACACGGAAAAGGCAAGAATGGCATTCTCTTTGCACGCAAAATTACTTACAAATTGAAGTGTTACTCATGTGTCATTCGGTGAGAGCTGAACACAACCCAGAAGGACAGAGGTTGCCAAAGACCTTTATTCTGACACCAACCTCTAGCCAATTATTTATCTTCACTGTGAGTGCTAAAGATCAGACAGATTTGGTTTTGTTTAAGAAGCAGCTCACTTAATCCAACTGATAAAAACACACCAAATTAAGCATTTTTTTGTGCTGCACCAAAATGTACGAGCATTGCTGTTGTAGAGAGAAAAAGCATCTCCATCGCACATTTCAAAAGCTGAACTTCAAGGTGTATGTACATGGTTCACAGTGTGTTCTGTATATAAAAGACAGAGGTGTGAACTTCTGACATATTGACAATATCCGGGTAGTTGGACTGAGAGGGATCAGCAGTGAAGAGTCTGAGCTCCGCCACACAGGAACAGGGCAAATTAGATTTTCTAACACCGCACGACCAGGATGTGATATACCCCACTCCTCGTCTAAAAATATAGAAAAGCTCACTCATCATGTACAGCTCAGACATTGTGGGAAATGAGATTTCCTTTCCTTGTGTGCAAGGCAAGGAGAGAAAGTTGTTGGTGGTGGTGGTGGGGGATTCGTCAACTGAGATTGATAATCAGAGTAACACTCTTGGTGCTATCGTGGATCAAGGAAAAAGTAAATATTTGGCAGAGGGACAGAGGATAAGAGGGATGGTCACAAGATGGCTGTGATTCATGGGGAACGAGTGAGGACTCAGCATCTTGGCTGTTAGTATGAAGACAGAAGATAGCAGTAACGCAAGTTGGAGTGGGCTAGAGTATGAAGGATGGTCCGTGAAGAAAGGTAATAAAGAGAAGAGTAAGAATCCTTAACTTTGCAGCAAAAAAAATGAAAAATGTTCTCTGGAGATGGAGGAAACAATGGAGAACAGGAGAAGGGCTAAAGGTAGACGAGGAATGCACAGTCATGCTGCTTTCTTGTGTTTAAGATAGATTTCGAGTAACTCTGCGGTGAGCTTTTGTTCCACCTCTATAGTTAATGGCCTCTCCAGGGATTCCAACAGCCCATTCAAATCCCTTAAGCTTTTCTGTAAACAGTCTTTCTGTTAAAGCAATGGATCATTATCGCCTCTTTCCACAAACCCAATCAAACTGAGCTGTAGGTGCTGTGGCGGGGACATGCTGAAGGGAAGTGCACACTTGTTTCAATCAGCAGGAAGCATTTCTTTCTTGAATATCGCTGGCAAAGTGCTAATTTGCTTGCAAGGCTTCTTTGAAAATATTGGTGGTTGTGGACTTTAGCGCGCACCCTGGGCTGTTTTTAAAAGCCTGCTTGAATGGTTCTGAAATCCTCCCTGTTAAGTCATCAGTGCAAATATCAGATTTTTTTAATTCAAAACAAAAGTGGAAGGCGCACAGTCCTGCATACGTTAAAACATAAAGTCAGACGTTAACTACAACTCCTGAGGTGCATTTTGTCGAGACAAATCCAATCATCAAACTGAAAACTCCTGTTTCAGCTGGTTGAACCTGATGATTCTGACATTGACAAATGTAAAAAAAATCTGCAGCTTAAACAATTCAGTTTTGACTCCTGGTTCAATGTCAGATGAATGCAGTAACTATGGCAGCGTGTTTTGTGCTCGCTATCGCTCTGATTCACACCTCTGACTGGCCCCTTCTCCCTAGCAAGGCTCATGCCAAGGTCTGTGGGCGATTTGAGGGGGGATGCCTTCCATCCCTCTTGTAAGTAAAATAGCCCAAATGCACCCCCCCTCATAAACCTGCCATCACCTGATCCCCTAGTAGCAGAGAGTGTTTTGCAGAGAGGTTGAAGCCTAACTGTGTATCAATAAATCTGTGGAGCTGTCTGTGGTGCTGAAGTAGTAGATGGATTTGTAATTTTAACTTTTTCTCTCAATTTCGTCTTGGATCTATAATATTCTCTGAACTACTATATACTGTAGCTGGGGAAGGAAACGAACCAGGTCCGTCATCCCTGTAAAAATTAACAAAATTCCTTCACGTATCATGAGCTAAAATGCCAATATGCTCACGAATAATGTAATATTTACAGCTGTCCACAATGCCGATGTGACAGAAAACAAAATAATTCAAACTGGAGACCATAAGAAACCTATAAGATATTACCTATCCGGTTCAAGTATTCTTGTGTGACATGTTTTTAATGATTAGTTATTTTCCTCTGGAATCATCAAAATAAGGGGAAATAATGAAACCTGCTGAGTTTAAGGAGCACAATGTCGAGGTTGGCCACAAAAGCTTCCAAAAGTTCGGGCTTGCTTCCTCTGAGCCCTGCATCCAAAAAGGCTTTGTTCAAGGCAGCCACTAGTATTCAATCTAGAATAAGTTCCTTGGGTCTCCAAGGGAACACATTTGTCTACAGTCTTTTCAAATTAAAGTATGGACACAAGTACACAGACATTTCTGAATGAATTAAGTTTTTATCATTGTTGCATTCAGATATCTGTGTTCAGCTACATACTGGACGCTTACAAGACAACAGTGTTGTTGAGCCATTTCATGGAAAATGTAATTGATTCATTCTTAAATCACGCTAGTTTTCCTCCGTGATATGTTTTGCTCTGCCAATAATCAATCCCCCGAGGAAACATAACGATTCCTAACTGTGCACCTAGTCGTTTGCTAAATAAACAAGCTGAACTAATGTTCCATTATGTCTCAATGTTGGCTATGGCAAGATAATATAAACCATTATTCTTCAAGCTTGAATAGAAGCTGTCATCAAATAGAATCACATCACATGTACCAAGGACTTCCTGTTAATTAGTGTTGATACTGAGTGAATTATTTTTGGTGAAATACAGTAAAACTAATTGAATTGAACACAAAAATATGACAAAAGGAGGGCGTGGAGCTTGAAAAGTCATGGATCCCGAGGGGCATTATTGGAAGTTTATGATGATATATGATTGTTTTTTTAAGCTCGATCCATTATATTGACAGACCGTCAGGATTTTACAGCCTTTGCTGCTTCAAAAAACGTTACACACTAATTGCTCGTGTTCTCTTTCAGGCTCTGAGTAGGGGCAGCATGCTACACTTTTACTTTAATGACAAATGGCCAGTGGTGTATAGTAACGAAGTAGAAATACTTCGTTACTGTACTTAAGTAGTTTTTGGGGATATCTGTACTCTACTTTACTATTTATATTTCTGTTTACTTTTACTTTTACTTCACTACATTTTGCAAAGAAAACTGATACTTTTACTCCGATACATTTCTCCTGAAACCTTCGTTACTCGCTACAAAATCAAATCTATCTTTAGAAAAAAACAAAAACATCGGGGACTGTGGTGGAACACAGACTGCACCAAGCAGGTTTTGCGAATCACAATGTTTTGCATTTTCCCTCTACATCCTCTCGTCCAGCGCGCCCAAACCTTTATGCGTCACGGACCGGTTACGTGAAGACAATATTTTCACAGACCGGGTCCGACCTCGGAAAGACGGGAGACAACGACACCCGACGTGTGTTCGTTATGTCCAGTCTACTCCTAACTAAACCTTTAGTCCAGTCTACTGCTTAACTTATAACGCGCTGCACAAAGACAGGATGTTGGAATGGAAGCAGGTTTTCATGCTTTTTTGGCGATCTCAGGATACTCTGCCTTGGTTTCCAGATCACCGACAGAGTTGTAACAGACTTACGTTTCATTTTTAGAGTAACGTAACATCTTGACATGTGTCAAGAGATTCCGTCTGAGGTTACCACAGACGGATGTATGCGGTCATTTTTCACAATAAAACATCTTTCCGGCCTTGATTTTTTTTTATTTAATTGAAATGTTTCATTCATTCTTTCTGTGGCCCGGTACCAAGAGACCCACAGACCGGTACCAAGAGACCCACAGACCGGTACCAAGAGACCCACAGACCGGTACCAAGAGACCCACGGCGGGCGGAATGAGCATACTTATAACCACACTGTTACAAGTCCTTCATAGTGTCATATTGCTTTTTGGATAATTATGATGATAAGTTCATAGTAGATGCAAAAGTATACTTAGGTACAATATATTATGTTGAACATAATATATATGGATGGATCACAGCCAACCCAGTTATTTTATCAACACAACTCCTTGTGCTTGGTCATGGTGACCACAGCACTTAAAAGAATAAACTTCATAATTCTCAAAATTCTGACCCTTTGCTTTTTTATTAAAAGCATGTACTTGTACTTTTACTTTCAATACTTAAGTACATTTTATATCAGAAAAATACTTTTGATACTTAAGTACAGAAAATATCAGATACTTTAAGACTTTTACTCAAGTAGTATTTTAATAGGTGACTTTTACTTTTACTGGAGTAATTTTCCAGTAAGGTATCTTTACTTTTACTCAAGTACGGCTTTTGGGTACTTTATACACCACTGCAAATGGCAATAATATATATAGAAAATGTTTTGGTGCGGTCTATTCATTAGCACTGATGTGTTGGCACTGATGGCATTTACTATTTACAGCCGGGTTAAAGTACAGTGGTTTGTAGTCCTGTCATCTTTAGAGACCAAAGGCACTTACAGAACACACACACACACACACACACACACACACACACACACACACACACACACACACACACACGTTGGACTGCGCTTTTTCAAAGACTAAAGCGATCTTGTGTGTGGGGGGGGGGGGGGGCTCATGTCCCATGCTGAATTCAATTTGGCATCATATCTCTTAGAAATAGTTCTGTGTTGGGAAATTCTTTGGGGAATGTAAATTTGATCTAAATTTTCTTTTCTTTCTCTGCCATTTGACAACAGAGTGCACTAATTGCCACGTAAATAGGCATCTTGCAGTGAGTGTGGGCCAGCTCTTTGTTTTCTTCAGCTGTCAATGCCGAAGTTTACAGCTCCTTCAAACTATGAGTCAGGCGAGTATACAGACCATGGGACTGGTGGCTCCAACGTGTGAGACCAGCTTTATATTTTAAAGGGTTTGGGTCCCGAGATAAGACTGAGGGTTTCTGTTTTCTGTCCCTTTAGTCACTCTTTTATCTCATTGTATGATTTCAGAATTAAGTACAGAAATTTCTGTGAGAGACAGAAAGTTACCCAAATGTTGTTTTTCACATTGTTTTTCGCATTATATACTGTGTGTGTGTGTGTGTGTATATATGTATATATATATGTATATATGTATATATATATGTATATATATATATATATATATATATATATATATATATATATATATATATATATATATATATATATATATATATATACACTCACCTAAAGGATTATTAGGAACACCTGTTCAATTTCTCATTAATGCAATTATCTAATCAACCAATCACATGGCAGTTGCTTCAATGCATTTAGGGGTGTGGTCCTGGTCAAGACAATCTCCTGAACTCCAAACTGAATGTCAGAATGGGAAAGAAAGGTGATTTAAGCAATTTTGAGCGTGGCATGGTTGTTGGTGCCAGACGGGCCGGTCTGAGTATTTCACAATCTGCTCAGTTACTGGGATTTTCACGCTCAACCATTTCTAGGGTTTACAAAGAATGGTGTGAAAAGGGAAAAACATCCAAAATGCGGCAGTCCTGTGGGCGAAAATGCCTTGCTGATGCTAGAGGTCAGAGGAGAATGGGCCGACTGATTCAAGCTGATAGAAGAGCAACTTTGACTGAAATAACCACTCGTTACAACCGAGGTATGCAGCAAAGCATTTGTGAAGCCACAACACGCACAACCTTGAGGCGGATGGGCTACAACAGCAGAAGACCCCACCGGGTATCACTCATCTCCACTACAAATAGGAAAAAGAGGCTACAATTTGCAAGAGCTCACCAAAATTGGACAGTTGAAGACTGGAAAAATGTTGCCTGGTCTGATGAGTCTCGATTTCTGTTGAGACATTCAGATGGTAGAGTCAGAATTTGGCGTAAACAGAATGAGAACATGGATCCATCATGCCTTGTTACCACTGTGCAGGCTGGTGGTGGTGGTGTACTGGTGTGGGGGATGTTTTCTTGGCACACTTTAGGCCCCTTAGTGCCAATTGGGCATCGTTTAAATGCCACGGCTTACCTGAGCATTGTTTCTGACCATGTCCATCCCTTTATGGCCACCATGTACCCATCCTCTGATGGCTACTTCCAGCAGGATAATGCACCATGTCACAAAGCTTGAATCATTTCAAATTGGTTTCTTGAACATGACAATGAGTTCACTGTACTAAAATGGCCCCCACAGTCACCAGATCTCAACCCAATAGAGCATCTTTGGGATGTGGTGGAACGGGAGCTTCGTGCCCTGGATGTGCATCCCACAAATCTCCATCAACTGCAAGATGCTATCCTATCAATATGGGCCAACATTTCTAAAGAATGCTTTCAGCACCTTGTTGAATCAATGCCACGTAGAATTAAGGCAGTTCTGAAGGCGAAAGGGGGTCAAACACAGTATTAGTATGGTGTTCCTAATAATCCTTTAGGTGAGTGTATATACATATATATTTATCAATGGGCTATATTACTTGACCCCTCGCTCTCTCTCTTTAATGGTCTGAATACCAAATGGGGTTGAACAGGAAGCCTTAAAGCTGTGCCTCCATTCATTACAATAGAAGAGTAATGTGTGCAATTTGATATTTGCCAATTTGCCAGTCAAAAAAAAAAGACTCCACTTATCACCATCATGCTAATAGGGATCGCTATTACCATAATGTTATGCCATTATAAATAATGAATACATGTGACTTAACTTAATGTTTTGCTTCTTCCCTCCTAATGTTGCCAGTTCACTCGGTCTGCCCGTGTGGTTCAGTTCATGGCTGCCAGTTCAAATGATTAAAGAGACTGTATAGATGTAAAGCTCTATTCATTTCTCATTCTGCTGTCCCAACGAGCAGTTTTTCCTCTGGGTCAGTCAGTACTTAATCTTAAGAAACAGCGTCTTTGTTAAACAGAGGCGCTGTCACCACTTGTCTCTGTTGGTGAAAGCATTGTGGATGTGCAGTCCGACCTGCACGCTGCTGACAGGAAACCACACAGCAGGACTTTACAGAGAAGAATGTTGCTGCCTGACAGACGCCTGCTGAAACTTCTGCTTTCTGGAATAAAACTGAATGCAAGATTTCACCATGAAAAACTGTAAAATCATATTGAATATATTCTTTGTGTGATTGTTCTTAATATTTTGGTCAGATTAAAAGGCCGGTGGTCACGTCCCAGAGAGAAATTATGGCACCTCTCCTCCACCCAAGCAACTGTAATATTAATAATAATAATAACTGTCTGCATGCACAAGCTGCTCTCTAATATATTGTGCTCAGTCTGTGGTGAAATAGAAATACTTTACTTGTCTTCCTCCTCCACTTCCTTTCTTGTCCCAAACAGAAGTAGGGATTAAACAAAGTAATATATATATGTTCGGTACTCACACTTGTGTCTCTTTCTCTATCAGGTGACTCCCTCCTCAAAGATTGTGGGTGACTTGGCTCAGTTCATGGTGCAGAACAACCTGACCAGGGCCGAAGTGGAGGAGCGGGCGGATGAGTTGTCCTTCCCCCTGTCTGTGGTGGAGTTCCTGCAGGGATACATTGGGATACCACATGGAGGATTCCCAGAGCCGTTCAGATCTAAGGTACAGTCGTTAGTCCTCTTTACACACATGCATGCCCTTCTTTTCCTCTTGTAGTTTATTTGCTCACATTGATTTCTGATGATTTCGATCCTGGGTTTCATGAGCATCAGATTTAATTTGAAGGGTAGTTTAGGACCCTAAATTGGTTTAGCACCTACATCTAGAAAAAGTAAATACAAGTGCAACATTTATTTACAACCAACTCTTTTACTTTTCATGCAGCCAACACATTACACACACAGAAGTCTATTTATCTCTTGTGCATATTTTAAAAAGTTGCTCTGATGTGACAAAAACGTTCTTGTAAAAAGAAACCTGTCATATAATTATATACTCGTATTATTTTCCACTTTCTCTGAACTAAATGTTCTAACCGACATCAGTTCTGACCATAACTACAAAATTGTTATTCATTTGCAGAATTGTAACCCTTTAAAATACCAGTTTATTACATAATGCCACTGTAATTATAGAGGGAAAAAGTATTGTGTTTATACTAAATGGTAGGGGGGATTTTTATTTTTCCCACATTCTCGGATATGTCAACAATTAGCAATAGCTTTGATTTTGATGCATTTGTATTTTTTGTCATCAGGAAACCAGAAAGAAAATGGATCAATCTGTAATCAATTTTGAAGCCAGCGCTCTAGATTGAAATCTGATATAATAGAATGCAGTAATGCTGTAATGGCCGTGGGATCAAAGGGGTTTTGATGGGTCTCAATAGGAACATGTTTGTCCTGAAGGGTCTGAGTGCCTCTATTTTGGCTACACAGTTTATTATGGACTTATTATAGGAGCAGATTTTGGGGCCATATGCATGACCACAGCCCAAATAATCCATTTGTATATCAAAAAGCCCAAAAATTTCCCTGTAGAGGCACTGGGGTTAAAGGCACATGTGTATGCAAGTGAGCGTGCACCCACACTCAAATTCTGTCCCATGCACTGACAGGTGCAAACGGGGAAGAAAGGCGTGATATTGCTCTGTCCTCTCATCTCCTCTCTGTTTCTCTACCTCTGTCTACATCTCTCGTCTCCTGCCTTCACGACTGCAGAGAGACTCTCCTGTGCATCAGGGGCCAACAGCTTCAAGTCTCCTCGAGAGAGACGCACAAACGCACACGCTCGAATAAAGGCAAATTTGTCACATTCTCCCAAAAAAACTGCTGACATATTGGCATACTTGACATTTCCGCCCAAAAGTTGTTTTCTTTCTTTTAGAGAAGGGGGAGGAGGGGGGGAACTAGAGAACATTTTCTTTTGCCAGTGAGTCTCCGCCACATATTTTTCATAAAGTGTTATCAGTGAGCTGGCTGGTGGTGAAGATGTGAAATGTTCGGTGTGAGACCCTGTTTGCACTTTTCCACAGGACACTCATTATTTCACCATGTTAGGCTGAGAATGTAACACTTTGTGTCTGTGTGTGTGTGTGTGTGCACTCATGCATCCACAGAGCGTTTGTTAACATTTTTGCAGAGCCTGAAATATAATTAAAGGATAGATCAAACATAATTAGGTATCTATATTTTCTGCCCTCTTATTTTTGATCAACTTATTCAATTTAGCTAATGGTCATTTTCTCCTGCTCTGTCAAGTTCATCTACATTTTTAGCGTTTTGCTCCTTTCATGACTTCGTTGTTGGTTTCTGAACCGGTCCTTCTGTTTAGGCTCTCCAGTTACTGTTTCTCCCACTCATCTTTTCTCTCTGTAAAACTAACTCCTGATGTCCTTTCCCCCTTATCATCAGGTTGTCCCTGTCTCTGTAAACTGCTGTACAGTCAGGCGATTATCTGTCAGTCCCACCGTTGCTAATTAAAGGTAGTTTTCAGTTTTAACATGCGCTCTACGACCGCTGCCTCTCTATTAGTGTCTCGATCCGTGTCACGATTCCTATTACACTAACAATAGTGCGGATAACTTCTCTATTTATTAAAACTTTTATTTTGAGTCGGCACTGGAGTACTTTATGCCAAGTGAGGCTCGTTTCTTCCGCAATCCACCCTCGATATTTAATGCCCAAACACCGGGAGGCTTTTTTTCCCCACACACAGCGTTCCGAAGAAGTCATTCTCTCCATCACTCTAATTCAGTTAAATTCAGAGCTCAGCTGTGGTCCAAATGATTTTTGCTTTCCTTTCACAGTGCTTTTATTCTTGCTTATTGTGTGCGCCTGTGTTTACATGCAAGCTGTAGGCTTGAGATGAATCTGATATATTTTACTGTCACCCACTGAATATATAAGAGTGCTTTGAGACTATAAATCAAAGTAATTGGTGTCAAACTCATGTGAGTTGGATGAAAACAATGTCGTTTTAAAGGGAAGAAAGTAAAACATTGCTTTATTTATTTATTTTCCCAAAACAGAGCTGTGTTTCTTTGATAGTTTGCCTTATGTCAGGCATTGACCATCATTTGCTGCTACTGAATCAGTTCATCTTACTCATGGTGGATTGTTTGCGCCTGTATGTGGCTATAATTGCAAGTTCCAGAGTAATTAGCTTATTAGTTAGCTGCTGTAAATGTTCTTGCATGCAAGCATAGACATAAACACCCTATTTCAGTGCTGCATGCAAGCCCCCTGAGATTTCTGTGTGCTGTAGCTGAAGCTTATTGTTGCCTGGTAGCAGCATGGAATAAGTCATGTTTCTTTGATGGAGCTTTTGGAGGCATTAATTAGTGAAGACGCATTATATCACATGCATTCATTGCACTCCCATTCTGTCTTAGATGCACATTTGTATGCATGGGGAAAACTTCTCAGGGCACAAAGTGACAATTGAGGCGTTTCCTCGTCTCGGATCCGTCATGCTCGGTTCATTTGCAGCACGGCTGGACAGAGAGAGAGTGGTCAAGAGTAGGAGAACAAGAAAGACAGGACGGCGAAGGAGAAAGACTGTGGGAGCTTAGGTGGGGAGAGGGGGCTAAAGGGGGAGAGAATAAGGAGGCCATCAGACACAAAGTGAATTCAAGAAATAAGATTATTGTCAAAAAAATCCAGCACATCCCTTAGAGGCATCACAGTCAGTAAGAAAAGAAAAGAGAAAAAAAAACTGGTTTGAGTGGTTTTAAGCGAAATGTGGAGAAAAAGCAAATAACCTTGAAGGAAGCGTTTGTCTTTCCTCCATTTCCTAATGCAGACACACACACACGCACGCGCACACACACTCTCACTCAAACTCACACACAGTCACTCTTTGTCTGTGTCTCACACTTAAACAATCAACCAGTTTAAGTGTAAGACATCCTCAGAGGATACAATGTTAATGAGCGGGGGAATCAAATGAGCCTGCCATCTTTGAAGTGTCTCTCTCACACACACACACACACACACACACACACACACACACACACACACACACACACACACACACACACACACACACACACAAGTGAGTCAGCTATCTTTGAACTGTTAGCTCTGTGACTAATAGCATTGCACCGGGCCCTTTGTCTGGAGATTCCTGCAAGGCACACACACATGCACTCATAAATGTGCCGAGATGTTACGCATACACAAAGACTAGAATACGGTCGGGCACACACACATTTGCAAACATAACATTCTGCACTGTATGTATGCAAACAGGAGAAGTATGATTAACTGAAGATGTATTTGGCGCAAACTGAGCTGGGAGGAGTGAAAACACACATGTAGGTTACCAATGCAGCACAGGTTAGCTGAGGCAATGATTTACTTTTGATCTGAATTAAGGGGAAATAAATAAAGGCGCGCACACACTCAGAGGTAGGCAGTACAAGAGGCTTTGCTATTCACTTTTTGTGTGTATACCTCCAGGAAACACTGAAGCAGACTACATAGGCTAATTGTGTGGATGGAGGTTCTCCTCCCTCTGTGCTTGTGTAGACTGTCATTAAAAAAGTAAGAAAATAGGGGAAATAAAAACAGCTGCAGCCCTGAGGTGAAATGCCCGTGTCTTGACACCATCATGGCCTCGGCTCGATCGGTGTCTCTACAAGTTGTGTCAGATACCAACAACTGTCTGAGCAGATACAATTTCATATCATTGGTGCCATAGCAGCCTCTACTTTCCACGTGTATCCCTTTTCTTTCCGTCTTTTCACTTGTCTTTCTCCTCTACTGTTTCTGAGAAGAATACGAGGATGATGTGTCACATATGCACGGCACCACTGCAGACATCTGTGATGACACCTGAACGGAGAGAAAAAGATGAGTTGCATAAAAGTAGATATCACCGCAGATGTTAATACAAGAGCGGTATCACTTATATGCAAATGTTGAAATAAATATAACTTGCATTAAGTTTGATATTCTCTCCCATTCAAGTGTTTCTCTCCCTCCCGTTCTCCATCCCCCACAACAGCTCCCCATGAATTTCTATCTTCCTCCTCTTCATCTCTCCGCCACTTTAGTGCCTTCACAGGGTGCCACTTTCATCTAGACCTAGAGTTGTGACGAATTTACCTGCACTTTATAAATCCCACATGGTTCAGAGTCCCATGGGGAAACAATGAGTGGGGAAACATTTATAAAGACCAGATGACTTTTAAATAAAAACTTTTTATAATCTGTTTGTTTCCCCTTTCGCTCGCACCCTCATAACTGTTTACGCTGCTCCAACTTCCTCACTTCTTTTCTTTACCTCCTATCCCAGGTGCTGAAGTCCCTCACTCGTATCGAGGGTCGTCCCGGCGCCTCTCTGCCTCCCATGGACTTCAAAGCCCTGGAGGAGGGTCTCAAAACTGCACACGGTGATGATATCACCCCGGAGGATGTGATGTCAGCCGCCATGTACCCCAAGGTGTTCCAGGAGTTCAAGGATTTTACTGGTGAGTGAGCAGACTTCATAATGGATCTTTGTATTCAGATACTTGGATTAGGAAGAGGCATCAACACATTGTTTATTAGAACTATTTGTTATTGGATCTGTTAGACTGAATGGCATTTTGTCTCATTCTCTCTCACGCACACATACTCCCATTCTCATTTGTATTATTACTGGGGCTTGAAATTAGCAGCCAATCTCGACTCAGGAACATTCAGGTTCAACCGTCAGGTAGAAAAGTTTTCAGTTGCTGTATTCGGCAGTTCAGGGGGCAACACGCTCACCTGTCTCGGGTGGTGAAAACTGAATTTACATAATGCACATATAAGAAACCAGAACAGCGATAGCTGGTGCCAGGGGGAGAAATCAGCATAAGCAGTAACAGCATTTTTTTTTTTTTAGCAGGTTTGAAGTGAATGCAGTCAGCAGGAGCATGAGTCAGGAGAAGGCTGTGATGTTGGAAGTTTGATAGGAATCTTTCTCGAGGAGTCGCATTTAAAAACTTGACTGGAAGTTGTTTAAAGGAGCTACAGTGACATTCAGCTGCCTGGATTTACACAAGCCTAATTGCAGCTTTGAGGAGTGAGGAAGTGTTGGCATTAAACTAGTGGGGCCCTTTTTATGAGGAGCTTTAATTGTGTACAGCTGTTCCTTCACTACCTCGGCTTAAGAGTGAACAAACCCCTGAACCCACGTCACCCTCAGTCTTATCTGATTCTATTTCTGATCATAAATATGGGTCCAAAACTGTCTAACTTTTAAAGCTGGCATGACCTGATGTGTCCGAGGTCTCAAAGTAGTTGTGTTTGCATGAACTTTCATATACAGGGCCCGGTGTCATAATCAAGTAATGTTTGCTGATATTAAGGCCGTCTCTGTTTCTCTTCCACCAGCTAACTTTGGTCCAGTGGATTGTCTCAGCACCAGGCTGTTCCTAGATGGACCCAAGATCGCCGAGGAGTTTGAGGTACACATCGAAATATTACGTGCCATTTGAGATTGTTAGACCAGTGTTTTTCAACCTTTTTTGAGCCGCGGCACATTTTCTACAATAAAAAAATCCCGCGGCACACCAACAACCTAAAAAGTTACAAAATGTCACATTGTAGCATAACACAGCATATATGGTAGATCATTATTGCGCTACCTACTGGCATGGAAGAGTATTCAGTGTTTCAAGTAAACCAGATTGCTCCATCAGACAAAAAAAAAAGTGTTATCACTTTGTTAGAAAAATGAAAATAAAGTTATGCAAAAAATACCTAATATTTAGTTACTACTAAATATCTTATTGTGGAAAACAATAAGCTATTGCAAAACAAAACGGAATGAGTGCAGATGTGTGAGCATCAGGTTGTATCAGTATTAGTGGCTGCAGTGAACTGCTTTCCTCTACACATCTTTTTAAAACGGGGTTGTAGATTTGATACGGCTCTCAGTTCATGCTCAATGATGAGAGACAACAGCAGAAAGCCGACCTCACTGAGATCTCATAAAGATCGGCTTTTGGCGAAATGCCAAGAATCGGCGCATGCGCATGCGTAACCTGTTAACGGCGGACTGTGAACATTTAAAACCAGCATTTCCTCTTGCGCCACACCTGTAATAAATACCTGTAATAAAGATATTACACCTGTAATAAATACCTCCCAGTTTGATGAATACTGACTTAAAGGAAACATGGTGTTCATTTATTTTAATGACGACCACAAAGTGTGCAGGCTTTATCACTGCAGTGTGTTTTTCAGGCTTTTGGAAGAATATTTCCAGAGCCTCTCTGAGTCAGAAACGTCATTTGTGGAGCTCCAGGCTGTTTGTCTTGACCTGCAAACACATGAACTGTTAGGCTTTAAAAGTGAGAGCTCATATCTTAAAATACTGATAGCTTCAGTAGCAAAGCTATGGTGTGTCTCACCTTTTAGGGCGGCTGTAGCTCAGGGGGATGAGTGGTCGTCCCGCAACCACAAGGTAGCCAGTTCGATCCCCAGTCCCCCCATAGCTCACATGTCGAAGTGTCCCTGAGCAAGACACCCAACCCTCAACTGCTCCCCGGGCGCCTCACAGGGCTGCCCACTGCTCCCTATCCAGGGATGGGTCAAATGCAGAGAAGAATTTCCCCAAGGGGATTAATAAAAGTGCATGTTTCTGTTTCTTTCTGTTTCTGTGCAGCGCATCAGGTGGAACTCCACGTGCGCGACGCAGAGCAGAGTTGTAGACGCGACCCAGAAATGACATGCTGTGTAGATAAGATCAATAACATATGGCCGTTTAGTTTGTTTAATAGCAGAACAAGGTGCAGACCTGTTCTATATCAATCTGCCAGCCACTATATTGCAGCTCAGACGCTCAACAATGGGAAAATCATTTGCGGCAACTAAATAATATTTTTTTGGACCAATTAAGTGAAATTGGACATTTTCCCACGGCACACCTGACGATCTCTCACGGCACACTGGTGTGCCGCGGCACAGTGGTTGACAATCACTGCGTTAGACCATAACGTGTGCATCTACCCGACAGGAAGGGTCACTTGAAAAGCTGTTGCATTATGGATGCAGACTGTTTTGGTGCAAGATACAGTATATTGTGGACTAAAAGTTAGGACATCTTGGCCTTCGCAGCACATATTTTGACCTTTTCTTTTGTGTCAGTACTTTTTTATTAAAGTGCAATACTAAATACATTTATTTAATTTTTTTCCTCGAGACAGACAAAAACTGGATTGAGCCACGTCCAACAGTTCAGACATCTATGGCAGAATCTCTGGATTTTTTATAGTGCATTTGTAATTATGAAAATGAAGATTAAAAAAAAGTAATACAAAACAAAAATGTACAATCACAGCAAAAGTACTTAAACAATACGGGATCTGAAAAATCACAATCAGTGGTGTGATAACATGTCACTAATACTATGAAAACACATTTCATACTATAATAAGATATTAAAGAATCCATTCCGCTACTTTATTGGTGCTGATCTAACAACGGTTCCATAAACAGACATTATCAGAAGGAAATGATTATTCCGTCACTGCAGGTGGATGAGGTTTGATGCAGTTTGGTGCAGAGTCACAGGGAAGTGGGGAAGACAGAGATATTAACACGGTAACAAGGGAACAACAAACTGCATTTCTAATCCCTCCGGCCACCATATTGGCCTTCCCGCACAGAAATAACAGATTAATTGTGTCGTGTGATGTTTGAGAGCAGGCCAGTGAAAGGCACTGAGGGCCCGTATCGCAGACCAAAATACAACCGTTACACATTTCTAAAGCTTGTACCAATTTTTTATTGTCCAACAGGGAGGCAACTGAACATGCAGTCCAATGAAGGAATAAAACAAATGAATTGAATTGCTTTGCATGCAATCAAATTAGTGGGGCACATGAATGTAACACTGCTGGTGAGAGGATATGATAATTGGCTGCCACTTGCCACAGAATATGAAAGTGAAATGTTCCTGGGGAATATTGGCATCAATGTGGCAAACCATTTCCTGTCAACTTTAACAAACGGGGATATACAGTTTCCAGAAATCCTTCAAGATGTCTGCTGTGCTGATTAAAAGTTTCTCTCAGAACGTGAGACAGCAGGTTTGGGAAACCCTGTTTTTATTCAGAAAGTGCAGCGCAGGTGGAGAATATTTCAGGTGAATGACGGCTGGTGACACTTTGATGAACAGAATTCTTTAGTATTATTTGGAGCCCAGATTGAATTCCAAAGAGATTGTTGAGTCTACTGACGGTAACCTTTGCGACAGATGTCAGAATCCAACGTCACATCAAAGAGGAGTTTTGCTTTTCTACTGAAGGAGATGTTGGAAGAGTCTGTCACTCTATATGTGATCAGGTAAAGACATCTTTCTCGGTAAGATATTCCAAACTAGAAAAATAGTTTTCTAAAAGGGTCTTCCTAACTTTTATTAGATTTGAGCTTTACTTGCTACAACGTAGACATCTAATTATATTTGACAGAGGAAACACAGCGGCTTCACATAGTTTTGGTTTGAGAAAAGCTGTGCCGTTGTTATGGTTCTAATGGGCTGTTATGAGGTTGTGTTTTTTTACCCCGACACATTTACAAAGTAGCTGTGACAGCAGTATGAAAACAGTGAGAATGATAGTTGTGACCTTTTGTGACTGCAGCTCTGGAGCAACCTTGTTTGAGAGAAACACAAGCTAGTGTTCTTGGTGGGAACATGCAGAATGTGAGGTAATAATAATGGTGTTGACATGCTGTATTGTAACTGAATTCGACTTCATTCACCTTGGTGAATTGAAGCTGAGGATAAAATAAAGTTAGCATGAAGGAAAATGAGGCTATAGTAGTGTATAGCATGCCGCATATGAATATATGTGAATGCATACAAATGTCACAAATGAAATGACACAAATGACTATATGAACATCTGTTTATTGAACTTTAACAAAATTGCAAAGTGCAAATGTAAAACAAATCTTTTTTGTGGTTTTAGTCCAGTGCTTCTTTAATGTGTCTTGTCCATATATTGAAGCAATAATGATAACAAATAAAACATTCTAAATAATAAATACTTTATATAGCCACATATTAAAATAAGAAAATGAAGACACTTTTCAGTCCTCCTCATATATTAAAGCAATAATGATAACAAATACAATATTCTAAATAATAAATAAAAAACATGGGTATTTTTTTTTTAGTTCGTCCATGAACTTACATTTATGTTTCGGCATGGCTGCAGATGTCATGTGCTGTTGTAAACAATGCAACTAGTGGAGGTGGCAAGGTGCTCAGTGTTGCCAGATTGGAAATGGTATCATACCAAAGGCTCAAAATGGTCGTATTTGGAGGATAATTATCGTGCATCTGGCAACACTGAGATTGGTCGACCAATGACAGTTCTCTCTACAGTCAGAGCTCGCGCAAGAAGGTGGAACGTAAGGGAGATACCATTTCCAAAACTTGTAAGGGTGTAATAACTAGTTTGTGAAAGACCCAGAGAAACACAAATATCCAACGAGGCAAAATCCCGGACGTTTTTAGAATCCCTGCCGGACGTCTCGAAAAGAGGACGTGTCCGGGAAAAAGAGGACGTCTGGTCACCCTAACTAAGCTAGTGCCAACTAGCCAACTACAGTACTCATTCACAGTAAATACTGGCATTTCTCTGTAAATCGAAGCATTAAAATGAAAAGCAAGGACATTTTCCCATGTGGAATTAAAATTTAAACCGTTTTCCTTTCCAAAGGTGACAGAACTTGTCATGGTTACTGTTCGTAAAGGATTTCAGAAGGTTTGTAGTAATGTTCAAGACCAGAGGAGCATTTTTAGACCAAATTCAACCTTTTTTAACAGCCTCTCTCAAAGAGAAGAACAAAAATGTTCAAGGTGTTTCGAAATCCACTTCCACAAAGACATTCACCGTGCTGCTACAGGGACGGCTGATTCATCGCCTTCGTGTCCCCTCAGCTTTCATGTATCTTCAATAATTTGTTTCCATAGCTTCAATTAAATAATTCCCTAGAGCCTATTTGTGCGTTAATGAAATAAAACATTTGTATGACAACATGAAAGGGAATCACAATTCCCTCCAGCAATCTGTTACCTTTCACCATTTTCAAATATTTTTTTTACTACACAATTATGATAACCATAAATAATATTAATGCCAACAGTCAAATTCATCTTTTACTTTGCTTCTTGTTTTTTTTTTTCTCTCTTTTTTGACAGATAATTGACACTCACAATATGAGTGTAGGGAGGTGGAGAGAGCGTCTGTAACCAAAACTGTATAAATTAAATGATTTCACCACCCCTGGATTATTTACGAGCTTTTATTATTAACATGGTATATTTGATTTGATTTATAAATATCACAATTATTGTTAATGTCAGTATATGGAGCGACACCCCTAACGTGCCTCATTCACTCTCCTCTTCCCACCAGTTTCAATTATAACCCCAGTAAAACCTGAATGCACTTCATCTATTGTAAATCAGCGTTTCCTTCTACATCCCTCTTCTTTCGATCCTTTCAATTCTTTCTCTCGATTCTCTTGATTCTCTCATTATGAGTAACACACAGCTTTAAATGACAGTGATTCAGAGCGGCCAAAAAGGCAAACACATTTAATTACTGCTTCATTTCACTGCAGCAAAATGGTTGGAGGCTGTTTGTTAATTGATTTTTATATTACGAGGGACATGGGGAGCACTACTACTCTGCTGTTGTACTATTAGCAAACACAGGAGCTGCATTGTTTGTGCTGATCTAGTATTGACCCCGAGACAGGCAGACCCCCTCGCCCAACCTCCTTTCTGGTTAATCACCCGAGGGTTTGTAGTATTTGATGCAATAGTCAGAAATGATCAGTCAGACCACGAAGCCACTGATCAGAGTAAGTCCTTAATTAAGACTCTTGGCAGCTTCAGCACTTTGTTTTAGCATGTTTATTTGTTTAGAAGCTTCTATAATTCCTACAGTACAACATACTCAGCATGCTCCGAAATTATAATCTTTTTTTTTAATGATTTCTAGTCAACAACGATGTCTAAATAACCAATGAAACACTTCAGTTGTAGAGAAGGATAAATAGATTGGATCCATCTTCTAATTTGGCAGTAGTTGCTTTCCTTGCAGGGAAATAGATTTTCCAAACGTCACTTATAAAATGTGTAACCTTGTATCTAAGCCGTCTTAGCTTTCAGTGACTCCGTTTTCTTTATTTTCTCTAAGTAGAAAACTCGTCATTCAACTATTTCCCAAATGCAGAAGTGTTGTTTTGTTTTTCCCTTGCTGCTGTTGTTTTTTTGTCATGACGATAGGTACTCCCACCAGATCAGGTCCGATTAGCGAGACCAAGCGAGAGATGGAATGAAAGCACGTAAAAAAAAAAGACCTGTCACAAGCAGCATGATGTTTTTTTTTTTTTTATCTTACTGAGTAGAATTCCTCAAGGGCAAAGGGGAGCTCCTGTATTAATATAAAATATCATGTAATATTAAACTATATTTATCCATCACTTTTATCCAGACTGCAATGAGACAAATTAAATCAGAAAAAGAATAATACAATGATAAAATTGAATAAAAAACCCAACAGTACTATGAGATAAAACAACAACAATACAAACAGATAAGATAGTGTTCCAGCACTATAGTACAGAGCCTTTTTTTCAGAGATGTTACAGATTCTGTGGTCTCAGATCTGAAGGCAGTGAGTTCCACAGCTCCGGGGTCTCCTTTAGTCTTTGGGACCTAGAAACAGCCAGCAGAGCCCTCCTCGAGGATCTGAGGCTGAGCTCTGGCTCAAAGTGGAGCAGCAATTCAGTTGTATAACTTGGAGATAAGCCACAAAGGGCTTTAAAGGTGATCAGTAACATCTGAAAATCAATCGTGAAATGTACTGGGAACCAGTGAAGAGAGGCTCAAACAGGGCTGGTATCTTGTCTTCTATTTGTTAAAAGCTGAGCAGCTGCGTTTTGTGGCTTTACCCTGAATACAATGAATGACATTAGTAAAAAAAAAAAAGCATGAATGACCTTCTTGAGATCAGGCTGAGAGAGAAAAGATGTTACTCAATTGATTAAAACATGATTGAATTCCTTTTTTTTTTTGTACTTGTTTTTCAAATGAAAGGTCAGATATTACACCGAGGTTTCTGGCTGCAGGATTGACATTTGTTCAAGGTTTTTATTTACATTTGTAGGCCAAGATATTTGGATGCCCAAAAATATTAGTTTTCATTTACCTGGAGAAGGTTTTGGGACATCCAGCACTTTATTTCTGACAGACAAGATACAAACCGATTGCCTCCTTTACTATTTTTTTAATAGAACAGAAATGTGTGTGCCAGCCACATAATAATAGTGCTGAATGGTGTGTTTATGTATTACGTGTCCCAGTGGCAGCTTCATACACAGAGAAACAGGATGGGGCCTATTACTGTCGGGACAATTGATTTCACTGTTGTCATCTCTATTCCAATTTTTTTTTTTTAAGAAATGTTCATGAAAGTAGGATGAAAGTAGGCCTCATCAAATACATTAATTGCATTGCAGTTTGGGTAATTCAAGAGCAGTATTTATCTTTCTTAACAAAGAAGCATTTTATGATACTTTATTTACTTGTTTTGTATAATTAGAGCGATGACCTACAGAACAAATGGAGACACTCCCACACATAATCACAGCATAAAGACTCACAACTGTTCAGCTCTGAGGCCTTAAATGTGTGTATGAAGGCCTCTGAATCAGTGCGTTATTGTGCAGCTATAGACAGTGTTCAGAAGTGTTGCTGTCTTGAAACTAATAATGTTTCTGCCCGCAATAAGAACACACCATTGGATGCATGTTGCATCATTGTCCTCGGGTCTTATGTTTCCTTTCTATTTGATATCTGAGTTATTAAAACATAGATGGACATCACTGGGGGAAATCGAGTTGTCTCAGCTCCTGACAAGTTGACTTGTTGCTGATGTGAGGTGTGTGCATGCGATGCCCATGCCAGTTCGGTGCGAGTGTTCAACATGAAAGAGGCAGGTTGATTGTATGCCAGGTGAGTGACGGCTGCTGCAACCTTTTCATTAAAATCAGCTGTTGTCAAATGTACGGACAGATTGTGCGGGTGTTGTAGAGTTTAAGCCTGTCCCAGGACCATCGCAAATGTTAATTAGTAGGTGCTCATATTTAGCATATTTATTTTTGTGTTCATGCTGATTGCTTTGTAGAATTATAGTCGTCACTGTTAAAGCAGAGATGACCCCTGAGGTAAATAGCAGTTGCAATTTGGTGAGTTTTAAACCCTTGGGGAAGTCTCGTGCACTCCAGCATGGATACCCCACCCCAGAGCTCTGGTACACCTTTGTATGCAGAATACATGTACTGTATATAGAGTTATATCAGCGGCCACTATATAGACATGTGCCCGTTGAAAGCCTTAAATCAACAGAACATGTATTGTAGGTTAACCAGGTTTTGTACAGGATTGATGCAACAAATACAATTAAATTATCTGCAATATAAAAATGGATGGGGGAGAATGAAAGCCTTTGAGCTTGTGCTTGTGAGCGTTTGTGGTGAATCCACAGTGAGCGCAGCAATCGTAGGCCAGTGTCCATTACAGATGACTCCTGCTAAGCAGCCGCACTCTCACCTGTATATTTGGAACAGAATCTGTTCATGAGCTCTTGGCAGCTCGTGTGTGAAGCACTCAACGTAAATCTTTATCAAAACCGATTTAAGCACCAAATCTTTTTGAGCGCCGACTTAGGCCTAAAGCCTTGAGCTGTTGATGTTGTGGGAAGTTGATATTCAGTCTTTCACAGTAATCATTTGGTTTTGTTAAGCACTTCATTTCAACCCTGTTGGAAATCCAGTTGGAGTGCCTTATCAGCCAAAGAGTAAACAGCGAGCCTGGAAGATTTCTGCAGTGAATGTGGTGGGACGACACACACTTGCTCTGTCAAGATTCTCAGTCCTATATCATTGTTTTTGAGCTTATTTAAAATCAAATGACCTCTTTCTGAAGACCATTTAAATATACACTTAAGCCTACACATGGGTGACGGCTCTGCCCATCATGCATGTCTTTCACCCGCACATGCATGCTGTACAGAAGCAAGAAAAGACATGAGCTGATGACTCAGTGTGGTATTAATCATGTGTGATGGAAATGTAAACACAGATTTACACAAACATGGAGCCAGTCGTTCACACACCCTGTCAGTGCTAATGTGCACAGACACCAACACACGGAGCTGTGTTCACCGCAGTAATGCCATTGCTCTGTCACTGTCATTAATAAAGTCATATCTGAGACATGATGGGAAACATACTGTGAAACCAACAGAAGCAGCTCTGTGCTTGAGGGTGCTCTGTGAAATACATACGAGGGCTATATAGATGAGAACACCGCAGATATCTCACTGAGATATAGAACATTCATAATGCACAAGAGATGCTATCACAAGTATGGTAATAGGAAACAAAGGGGAAGGCTGGGTGGTTGGAGTTGGGTTTGATAGGATTTTATCGACTTTGAAACCATTTTATGTTGTGCGTTTGAGGGTTTGGGGGACACAAATTCAGAGTTCAAACATAGGTATAATTTTTGTATAAAGCATTCTTTTTGTACAGCATATCCAGTGATGAACTGTTTGCGCTGGCAACTTGAAGCGTAGCACTCTTAAGAAAGAGCTGAGAACAAAAACACAAGTATAAAAACTTAAAGCTCTCTATTTGTCGAGTTTAATTGGCATGTCGCAATCCAAAGTCACAATTTGATCAATGTGTGACAGTTCATGTATTGCATAATTTCCAGTAAGTAAAATACAGTAAAGTACAAGTTGTTATCCACTAAATGTAGCAATATACAATGAGAATATAAAGTTCATACAGTGCTGTCTAACAATAAGGGTGGTAGGGTTGAATTGGGACACAAAGATAATAAGCCCCGGTATATGACCTGGAACTGGATTAACAATGAAAGCAGATAATAGAAGCCAACTGTAGGGGAGGAGGTTGGGGTGTAGCAGGGAGGAGTGAGCCGTGAGCGTGTGAGTTTGTCTGATTAATCTGTGACGGTCTTAATGCATCTCTGAATTGTTATCTCTGATATCGACCCAGTACAATGAAGTCTAAGTCTGTATCTAACTGGCATACACACACCGTTACATCTTAGACAAAATCATCTTCAAAAGATTCTCTAAGTCTTGTGTAACTCTTCAAAGAGAGGCATACTGTATTTTTCATGAGATGTAGTGTTGAAGCCACACAGTTGGAAAGGGGGAAGGCAGTTTTTTTTTTTTTTTTTTTGCCAAAGTGCTGCCAAGAGCCTGACAAAACAAGCTGGAGAGAGCTTCAGCGTAAAGGAGGGTGGATAAGAGAGAAGCGGAGAGGTGAAGATTGAGTGCCAGGGACAAGCAAAGGCATGCAAAGAAAGGGAGTGAGGGAAATAGATGAAGAGTCGGAGCAGCCGACTCAACAGCCGAGGTGGTGATGAGAGAAACAAAAAGGATGAGAGGGTTTAGGGTCGAGGCAAAGCACTGGATAGACACGGCACAGGAGAGACAGACGAATTAAAGAGAAGCCAAAAGAGGCAGATGAGGGAAATTAACAACGGCATGAGAGACAGAGCGAGGCCCCAGATACGGGTTGCAAAAATAACAATTCATAAATTGAACGCTGTGACACATGGGTGGACTGACAAAGAGAGAGATTGAACACCAGACGGAGGAAGTTGGACAAATAGAAACACGGGGAAAATTCCAACCGATGAGATGAGATATTTGAGAAGAGGCGTGAGATAAATAAAGAAGTACAGTGGTGGGTGTCAAGGGAAACACCAGCGAGACAGAATGTGGCAGTGACCAGAATGGATATGAGAAGGAAAGATAAAGAGAGAGAGGGTAGTGTCTTTGTCTTCAAATGACACTGAACAGGTCCATATCCATTTTGAGTCAATAGCCAGTCAAAATAAATGTCAAGTGCACTTTTAGCTGAACTTTGCAAACACTCAAGTCTTCTCTTGGTGCTGTTGTTTGGTAAACCTATTTGGCTGCTCTCATCCCCAGACCTGGTTGGTGTGTTTCAAACAAACTGGTGCATTTGCCTGTTAGGTTTGGTTTGTTTAGGCTGGTGTGACTGGTGGCCTCGATCCGCCTCCAAGCTACTCTGGTAACGTTGGTTCGTGGCATGGAGGCGAAACGGGTCAACAAAGGCCGTTAGTGAGACCAGGTGCATATCACCTCCGAGTGTCGGCTTTTATCCAGAATCATCAGACGGTAAAAAGTACTTAATAACAAGGTATGTTGTGCCTATTGTTAAAAAGTAAGTGAGACATAACGACATGTTGAATCAGTTATTACGATCACAGTCAATGCCATTGTAAATTAATTGTTTCTGGGTCAATTATATGAATACATACACTTTTTCATGGAAGCCATTTTGACGCATCAAAGTCAAATAAATAATGAAATGAATGATTGCTGAAGTCCATTTAACGACTTCAGTTTCAGGATCCTGGTGTTGTGCATGCTGGTTCATTCTGAGTTCATGTCATATCAGTTATTGTAATTACAAGTCAAAGGACTTGTATATAGCATTCATATCAAGTGCCTGAAAACCAAACATGTATAGAAGCCTCGCGTCAGACAAAAATACTGTTGTTTGTTTACAGATTGAATGTATACGATGTTATATTGTCAATGCACAGTTAATCTCTGACATCTCATATAAAAGCAGCATCACCGTCGCGTCTTCCTATTTTTATTAATAACGGCAATGCTTTCACTGCTTCTGCTGTGAAAGAAGCTTATTGAGAACCTCCACCTTTTCATTCAAAACATCACAGTACCATAAAATAGATTATATTTGCAAACAGAGTTAAACACAGATGTGCTGCTGATAAGTGCTTACAGTTGCTAATTTATTTTACATTTATTATGCAGTGCAATAATTTTTTTTGCATTAGTGTAAAATACAAAATTCATAGGATGCCACATTATTTTATTTATTTATTAGGCGGCTTGATTACAATGAGGCTGAATCTGTGCATGTGTCTCTACCCTGCACCGAGTGCTTGGAAAGATTCCAGCCCGGCGTGAGGCGAAAAAGAAACAAGGAAGAGAAGGAAGCATCGTGTATTTTTCGCTCCACTAACTTTCACCAGGCTCTGCACATTACGCTTTAGCTGGACTTGCGAGCTATAGGCACCCATGTATTCATTTATATTTCTCTCCCATCCTCCTTCCCACTCTGACTCCAATTCCTTCTTTCTATTTTGTCCTCCCCACTTGTTCCAATCCTGAACATCTCGGGCTTTGCTTCCTCTCAGGTGGAGCTGGAGAGGGGGAAGATCCTCCACATCAAGGCGCTGGCACTGGGGGACCTGAACAAGGCCGGCCAGAGAGAGGTCTTCTTTGAGCTGAACGGACAGCTGAGATCTGTGCTGGTTAAAGACACACTTGCCATGAAGGTACACAGAAGGGATGGAGGGAGGCGATACATGACAGCTGAGGGATAGATGGGATGGGTTGAGATAAATATATGTCTTCAGGCTAACAATGAATGGATGGATAAAGGTAAAGTTCCTTAAAACAACTGATGTAGGATCTAAGCATAATAAAAGATTTCATGATTGTGCACTTGGCAATTTATTCATAGAAAGAAATGGCTGTGAGGAGGAATGTTTCAATGGGCCGAACGGCTCTATGGACGGATCGTTGGCTGGATGAGTGGATGAATGGAGACAGGCGTGTGCAGATGACTTGGATGGGTGGAGGCATGACACCTCTCTTTGTCCCGCCCCACAGGAAATGAAGTTCCATCCTAAGGCCCTGAAGTCTATCAAGGGTCAGGTGGGAGCACCCATGCCTGGAAAAGTCCTGGAGGTCAAAGTGGAAGTTGGATCCAAGGTGAATTTACTGTTAATCCTTTTTATTTTCTATCAGATTTGATTACCTTACACTACAGATAGCTTTGCTTTTATGTGACCTCTATTCTTTTGATTCTATCACAGTTCCTTGTTTAAATCATGTTGCCATTTTATGAATAAAAGGTGTTTCTATTTAGGAAAACCTTTTATATATCTGAAAGGTAATCAGAGTCTTGTTTTGTATGAGCACTAAAATAGAAAGACTTCTACGCCAATGCAGCTGGCTATTTAAAAGAAAAAAGAGTTTTAGTAATGTTACTTTCTTTGAGGAATATTAAGACAAACTTCTTATCACAAGCAGCTACACAAGAACTCTGCCAAAACAAAATACTAATGTTTGAATCAAAAACTGTCTGATCAAGGTAGAGAAGAGAAGGAATCTATCGTTCAATGCAAACTTCCAGTATCAGCTTTTTGTGCTCTGTGCTGTGGACAAATATTGGCCAGTACCACTTAACCCTCGTGTTGTCTTGGGGTCAAAATGACCCATCAACACACATACATATACACTCGTACACGGGTCATTTTGACCCCAAGACAACACGAGGGAGAACGAGGTCCAACAACCAGCTCGAACAAATGGATTGAAGGAATCCTTCCACCTCCGTCCAACCTGGACAAAAAACAACAACTACCTGCATACAGTAGCTATGTGTTTGGTAATTTGGGTGAACAGTCCCTTTTTTAAATTGAAACTCACATTCACAGGAAGTGTTATTGGCTGTATTCGTTACTCTGTTAATATGTTGACTGTCTTTTGTGTCCTTTGAGTGTAGTTTGTTTGGTTATCCTTTGACCACAGTGCTTGTTCAGTGCATTTGACTCTTGTTTTTAATGCCCTGTGAACTCCCTCTATAATCATGAAAGGTGGAGAAGGGTCAGCCGCTGTGTGTCCTCTCGGCCATGAAGATGGAGACGGTGGTCAACTCCCCGGTGACCGGTACCATTAAGGCGGTTCATGTCACGACCGACTCCTCCCTGGAGGGAGATGACCTGATACTGGAAATCGAAGAGTAGAGTGAGAGGGCAGAGGGAGGCATGGGGGAGTAGTAGTAGTAGTAGGTAGTAGTAGTCGGGAGTTAAATCATCTGATTCTGGAAATGGTGAAGTGGAGGAGTAGGGAAGGTTACAAAAATAGGAGGAAGAAGAAAAAATGTGAATCCTTTCCATTATCGACAACTCACATCTTTGGCAGGATATTTTTAACCCCAATTTGTACATACTCTGATGGTTACACTGGGGAAGCAAAATGAAGCACAGCTCCACACATATCCAGACACCGGGTGGGTGTAAATAGTAGATAATGTGATAATCCCAAATAATATATGAATTTGATGGTAATTCCTTATTGAATTGTACCACTAATCCAATTATTTAACTCTCCCAAAAGCAAAGTTGTTCCTATAGGTGTGGTGATTAGGTCTAAAATCAGTATATCTCAAAGCATCTCTTAATGTCCTGTCAACTTGTTTTATAAGACATTATACATATGAATTGTGATACATTCCTTAAATGCTAGTCTTAAATGTGATGTACTGCAAAATAACAATGTGTAACACTAACAGGGTCGTAACATCTACTTGCAATTAAATGCCACAATTTCCATTTCTATGCTGTTGATGTTGCCTAATATATTCAAAGTGAGTAGGTGAGACTTCGTATTCATGACGACGAGATGTTTTTCCTAGTTCTCAGCGGGGGCTCAGACACAAAAGGATAGACTCGAGGATGTATTTCCAAATAATTCTTTCATATAGGAAATACTTTTTTCTTCATTTTTAGAATGCTCGCCTTTGCCAGACATTAGTCACAGTGGAGTGGCAGCTTTTAGACTAAAATACACTTAACACAATATTGTTCTATGGAAAGACAACAAAGCACACTGGGGTTTACACAGGGGCTGAAGGGTAGAAATCACAATACTTTACAAGATATGTATGTAATAAAACCTTTCACAATAAAAGCACAACAAAGCAGGGAGCGCGTTTGAGGGTTGACAGATATTCACGCTAGAGACGTCCAATGTTGCACCAAAGTGAAAAATGTCTTCTGTTACTGTATCAGTAATAGTAGATGGTTTATTTTTTTAAAGATCTTTACTGGTGTTGAAAATATTTCCCCATTCACACCTGTCTTTAAAATCCCAAAACCATAGGCATGCTATAGAGACATGGTTGAAATTAAGCTTGAGGCCATGTTGGAAACACCCAAATAGGATTAAGGATGGGATCCGTTATAGTTGGTTGAAATGTAGCTTTTTAAAATCCAAAACCAGCTGCTCACTAAAACTAATTGAGCGCTATCTGCTTAGTTATTTTATAGGTCTAAAGTCAATAGTCATAAAGCGATATTTGAGGCCTTTTTTTCTCTGTGTCTCTGGTTTAATATTCTAACGTAATGGAAAAGTTCCAACCTGCCTTTTCTAAACCAGGCCGATATTATGGTGACTGGTCTTTTGACTGCACGGGGCTTTTAATGCTAGGTGTAAATGGGATTACATGAAGGCATGTGCTGTTATTTTCTAAGTCTCCGCTGATTAATTTATGAATTAATTCTCTGTCAAATGATGTGAAATTAGCCAGACTAATAAGAGACTCGGGAGACTCCTGGTAGCAGCACTTGGCTTTATGTTTCTTGTGTGTGTGTGTGTGTGTGTGTGTGTGTGTGTGTGTGTGTGTGTGTGTGTGTGTGTGTGTGTGTGTGTGAACCAGTACCCATAATGTTGCGCCTCCAGAGCTGAAAGCACATTCTAAAAGAAATGAAATATGCATACACATGCATTGATGCAAAAATATAACACTCCCACTCCCCGAGTGCTGCCTGGATGAAAAGAAAGCCAAGTACACCGCAAAGTGGTGTGACTACGTCTCCATAGTAACACTGTATCCCAAAAAATTAACAGCGATGCAGCCACGACCTTACTCAGCTGTCGGATGATGTGGGTGAATTAAACTTAATTCTACTTTGTTTTAACTCAATGTTCTACTAATGTCTGGCCTTTTAATTATCTGAAGGCCTTGAACCTGAAAGTGATCTCTGCAGAATTTGAATGTTTACCCCGACCAGTGAAAGTTAAAAAAAAGACCACATATCAATTACAGTAGGAAAAGTGTTCGGGACAGCGAGCCAGAAAAGACACAACAGCAGCTTACTTTTCCTAAACGCCTGTGCGGCTTTGACAGAACACGTCGATCGAAACACAAAATTGAAGTTTTGAACTAAACGTCAATACTGAGCACCGATGCTGTCGCCAATTAGAACACCGATATGTCTCCTCACTGCCATGCATCAATGCACCGCCTGGCTTTATCAATCTGTATTTTAAATCTTTTGAGAGAGATGGAGATGAACTGGTGAGATGTTATGAATAAGTGTTTTCGACAAGTTGTTGCACAATAATGTCGAGTTCCCTCCTCCTCTCTCTACTGACTCTCCTCGTGTTTCTGCTTTTCCTGCCTCATCCACCCATCCAACCAGCTTTCACCATGTTTTCCACTCCATCCGCCTCTCCCTTCTCTATGCAGTGTAAATGTTCACATGTAAGATGATGATGCATCTGCTCATGCAATAATGTAGACTTTACCGCAGTGTTTCTCTGTCTAAGCCAGCCGTGATTATAACCACCATATTTATGACAATGTACTACTGTCTGGGGAGGAAAAATAATGAATTTGAGAGAAGTAAACCTAGCTGGGAAATGTTATTTGTTTCAGAAGGGGGATAAAACATTGACCTATTCTCGAGCTCATGCTATCAAGAGGTGAACTATTGCAGAGAGTATGAGAATTGGATCTGCGACATTTCTTTTTTTATTCAATTGCTTTCCTTTGTGTGTTTTTCTGAAACTGTTTATTTACTCTCTCAGTACAGCAGGCATGACTGCCTGCAGATTCAGAATGTCTCCCTGGAAATCTAAAGTTGTCTTTCATTTTCTTATTTCTAAATCATCCTATTTGTGAAATCCACATTTTAGAGTAATCATTTTTCCTTTACTAAGGTAATTTACATGTAAATCCAAGTATGTATGTTTAAGTCCTAGGAAAGACAATGAGCTGTAGCGCACAAAAAGGGAAACCAAGAGTATAAAAGCGATAATTGTTCTTTTGTTTTATCTGTACTTACAAATAAAGTTAACTATAGATGAATCTGCATTGTGTTGTGTATTCAATATTCTACACGGTAGGCAGGAGATCGACCCTGAGCAATCCTACAAATAAAGGCAGAAGAAAGTCTGAAGGCCGGCTTAAGTTAATGGTTCTCAAGAGCAAATGCCAGCAGCACATGTGATCCGGTCTGTGACGGTCTCAGTACAAAGCAGACAATCAGCATCTGACCAGAGTAAAATGTGCATTTCACATCAGCCTGTTAAATCACAGCTCTTTCACAATGCTATGTCCAACTGGTAATTAGATTTCAACAATAAATGTCATAAAAAAGACATAGTATACTGTACCATACAATTACCATAAAGTCATAGCATAGTTTGTCATAACAATGTACATAAAAACAATTCTGGTGTATATGCCATAAAACTTCTTAATATAGTAAGAATAAATCACAATATAGTAAGTTATAAAGATGTCACAGTACAGTGTTAAATACAAATAGCGTAGTATATTAGGCCGTTAAAGTGTAATCAAAAAAGTAAAAATGTCATAAAATATGTAATAAAATGCCCAAATATTCAAAGTCAATTCAGTTATTTTTTTTGTATTTTGATGCACATTTTTAAATACAAATTTAAAAATAAGCTCATTTATTTATTATTTGAAATATTATTTTCATTGAATAAACCCTTGATATGTTAAAGTATAGTTTAAAAAAAGACTGAATGAAGTTATACATGTAGTGCGTTTATAAATACACACTCGTAAAGAATCATAGTATAGTACGTCAAAAAATGTCAGAATTAATTCATAGTATAATATAACATGTATTAAAAAGTCATAGTATAGCGCATCTCAAAATGTAAACCAACAGTCATAGTGTAGCATGTGGGAAAAAGTGATAGTATACTATGTCAAAAAAATCTGAAAAAGGTAACAGTATAGTTAGTATGTTGAAAAAACGTCATAGTATGTCTGTCAGAAAGAAAAAAAGAATAGTAGAAAACATGTAATGGTGTACCATGTCATGAAAACTCATAATAGAAGTGGACGAGTGAGTGAATCAATGCGGTCATTCTCAGTATCGGTCACTCTGCACTCATCTGGGGAGAATAGAGAAGGACATTTGAATCAATTTCACATACATCTGTGCGTACTGATACAACATCTAATACACCAACGGCAACATTTGCTACTGCATGCACATGATTGAGGGTTGCACAGAAAAAAAAGAGTATAATTGTACGTTATGCCTCCATGCCGGCAACCGCCGTGGCCGGATGCCCTATTTTCGGACTTGACGTCCATCCTTCAGAATTTGGTTGTCAAGGTCACTGTGACCACACAAAGCATATTTTGGGCCATAACTCAAGAAATAATATACCATTTATGACAATATCGCACAAATGTCTATTAAGATAATGTGATGAATTGACGATATTTTGGTCAGACATGGATTTGTGAAAATGGAACTTACCGTAGGCATACTCAGTCTATAAATCTAGTTCATGAGCTGCTATATTACAACTCTTCATGAGTTTTCTCTTTTACATCCATCACAATTACGTCTTTATAGCTTTCTATACAGTGTTTCCCATTAATTACCAAGACTGTGGTGGCTTGCCAAAGACTCTTAAAAATATATTTAACTTCTCAACCGTTCAGCTGGCCCTGTCCGGGGCATTTACTCTGCATTGGTGTGGAGCGACTGGCTGGAAAATGAAATTGATTGCAACTCCAGCCATGTCAGTTTTACAGCAGCCTTGGCCTGAACTTTGCTGCTTCAAAGGGCCGTGAACCGATGCCCGCTGCGCCCCCTTTCCCTACTGGGAGCTGATAGCGTGCTTTGATTATTGGATGCCTGGAAGAACTCAGTTCGACAACTTCTCTCGTTCTCTATATTTATTTACTAAATGATCACAAGTAAAGTAGCAAGCGCTGCAATTGCAAAAGCAGTGAGTGGTACAGCCAACACGCAGGTTGGGCAAAGAACAACTGCCCCACCACGGAAGTGGGGCCTTTCATACACAGTTTATCGTCACAGGTTCGTCTCGCCTCGTCCTAACATCTGATTCGCTTTATCCTGTCAAGAGGAGGAGAATCCCGTGTTCTCATCTTTTCTCACAAGACTGGAACGTGCAACGACCAGTCTGCTTCCAGAATGTCAATATACTGATAAACAGTTGTGGGTGTTGAAGTGCGCAGGCGTGTGACTAACTTCCCTTGAGAACTGGACATTTCATAGACACAACAGCTGCTTAGCTGTGTTATACTGACCTCGCTAACCTGAACTTTAATAGACATGAAGAGAAATACAATGAAGAATATCTACAGAATATAAGGATTTATATTATCAGAGCGACGCAGCTTCCTGTTCTCAGCGTGGCTGTTAATAGTTCAAGTTGACCATGCTGCACACATTCAACTGGAGTATGAAATAAAATGGATATTTGCATTGATAAATTGTCCTCCTTATCATTTCTGTGTATTTTGTTTTAATTAATAATGTCAATACAATTACGCTTTTATGAAAGTGTGTTTTCAGTAATCAGTAAATGACTTTGGGATCTGGTGTCTGCCTACAACTCTAGGAATAATAGACTTCGTGGCCAATTGTATGAGGTCAAATTTAGATTTAAGAGATAGCAAGGGCATAATATTCTGTATAATATTCTGCTGCTATGGTGCCGGGATGAAAGAATAGCTCGATAATTAATTGTCATCAGATTAAGTCACAGGGGCAAAGTGGCACAATGGATATTATGACCCACTTGTCATCTCACTTGAGTGACAGCTTTGATTAATAACAACATAATTTGCATATGTGAATTGAGAAGTGGAAGATAGCAGTCTGCCTGCTATGACCTTGATTGGTTTGCTAATCTTACTAAAAATAAAACTGATGGTGGCATATGTCCACTAAATTCATCATTTTTAAAAGCAACAATGGGTTTTATTCAAGTGGAAATCTGAATATTCTCCAAAAGCTATCATTGTTGTGGATATTATCAAGGCTATTGCCTCAAATCATCCACTTGATGTTTTCTTCAGTTTATGTGCTTTTCAATCAGAATAATGAAGATCAGATTTATCAAATGAAGAACGCTATTGTATGAGGTCAAAATGGTCACAACTGTGGTATTACATCATCTACAAATGAAATAGGACTGATATATAGGACTTCAAAAGAAGGCTATCTATAAATGTTGCGACACTCCTCTGTATTTATTCATAGAATGATATGTATGTACAGATCACCAGACGCAGGAATCGGGCACAACTGCATGCTGCGTTTAAGTGCAGGTGGAAACCTGTAATTTCAATGTGGGGATATTTAAATAGACAATAGAACATACATTTAACAACTATAGTACAAACTCCTACGAAGATAAATGTAAATATTTAAGCTTCTGCTGGTGAACGTGGCAAGTAGGAGGCGCTACGCTGCAGGAAACAATAACATCGGGAGGGAAACACATTTCAGCTATTCCAAGCTGTTTTAACAAGATAGATAGATTTTGCAGATATCCATAATTCAATTCATCCTAGTCAACATTTTCAGATATCCACAACGTCATTCTTGCATTGCATTTTTAATTGCAATCGAATTATTCCAGGGAAAAACTCACATTTCAGATATTTATAATCCGATCGTTACCAGCCATAACTGAAGTAAGCAATTTTAGCATATCATTATCTTTTTGGAACCAATCCACAATACCTTTATGTATATCTGAAATAGCATTTTTAAATTGTTGCTAATTGTTGTCTGATATATTTTTCTAGTCACAATGTATTATTAATATTCAAAATGACATTTTAGATATCTGGAATGCGACTGTTTAGAGTATATAGTTGCTTAAAATGTATATGTTCTAATTGAGGGCTGATGAAAGATTCTGTCAATTAACAAAGTATCTTTCTCACTTTGAAATGTCAAACAATTTCAATGAAAGCCCAGATGTCCCAGGTTTCCACACGCAACGTATGCTATTTAAATATCATTTGTCATGTGTAGATAATGTAATCCTACATTTCAGACCATTTTGAGACGAATTTGACTCCATACAAATATCACACGATGTGTTGTTCTGACATATAGCAAAAACTATTTCAAGTGCCTCAACTAAACGGTTTTATGAAAAATAATTGTTGTACTTTCTGCTGTACCCTTGCTTCAATTATTACTTAAAAGTCAAGTGAAATATTAAGCGCACAATGGATTCCTGTGGCTTTCACAAGCCGTCACGCGGTGTGCAAGATGCAGACTATCGATGATAAACACACACTTTGAACAACAAGAGAGTCCTCAGTTCTCTGCTAATGAGGCCTCTGGTGGATCCTCGTGGTCAAAGCAATACTTTGTGTTTTAGTTGAATATTCATGCTGTATTAATGATCACATGGAAGGCCTATTAATCTACAAAAACAGATTAGTCTGTTTCCATAGGAATGGAGATAGAAAGTGTGTCATATTGTTGTTAACGTTTAATTCCATCACTTGATATGTGGGACAAAACTTCAAAGTATGTGACATTCACTTACAAATAAGATACAAACTGGAATTGTCTTTCAGAACCAGGCTCATCTATATCACACTGGTGCTGGAGCTGCTTGGTCCTCTACAGGCACCAGTTATTCTGGTGGACCTAATCGGGTGCTTAGCAGCTTAATGATGGTGCCTGCTCTTGTTAAAGGACACCCTGTGGAGAGCTCACTGTAAACAAACAGTTTTATTTCATTCAACTTCTCATTAAAATATTACAGGCAGGTTTAATGCATTTTCAACCTCAAAACAAGGTTATTTCCACTTTTGAGTTACCTTTTTTGAATTTGACAGATTTAAGATTAAGTCAATTCAATTCAATTCAGTCTATTTTGTGTAGCCCAAAATCACAAATTTGCCTCGGAGGGCTTTACAATCTGTACACACACGACATCCTTGTCCCAGGACCTCACATCGGATCAGGAAAAACTCCCCCAAAAAAATGAAAAAACCTTTCACAGGGGAAAAAAGGAAAATAAATTCGGGAGAGCGACAGAGGAGGACACCTCTCCCCGGATGGACAGAAGCAGAGTTACAGCACATTCAATGAATATGACATAAATGATTCATATGATGAATAGTAGGCATGGACCACGATCCAGATAACCACGATCCATGTCAGCAGAAGGAGGTAGAGAGGACCGGTTCCAGACAGCCACGATCCATGGAAACTTGAGGTCGAAGAAGCGCAGAGGCTCCCGGGAAGAAGTAGAGTTAGTAATGTGCATTGAAGAGACATGAATTCATCCAGAAGGAGAGAGAGAAGAGGAAAGAGGAGCTCAGTGTATCCTAAGATGTCCTCCAGAAGTCTAAGCCTATAGCAGTTGGTTCCAGATATGAAATGCATTGCATATGGAACAATGTCAACACGATTTCCTCCAGCCCAAAGTACTGTCTTCAGATCAACAGTTCAGAGCCCAAAGTGCTCGATTCAGGCTTGCAAATAATGAATGTTATAATTATCAATTATTGTGGAGATTATTTTCTCCACCAATCAATCATTTATCTAATCTAAAATATTTGTGAGAGAGCAGGTTGGTATCGAAATGCTCTTTTTGTCGAACCAACAGTCCAAAACCTAAATATATTTAGTGCACGATCACGTAAGGCAGAGAAAAGTAGCACATTTAAACAATTGACAAACTGAAACGAGAGGCTGTAAAAAAATCTGCAACTATTTTGTTTGTCAATGAATTGACTAATCATTTGCTTTATCCTATTTTAAATAGAGTTCAGAGAAAAGCAATCCCAGTCGAGAAGATTGAGAACGTTGGCACCGTTGCTTGATAGATGACGTGCAGGAGCGACAAACAACCATTTGCTATGTGAACGTATGATGTTCTCCGAGCTTCTCCTTGCTCCGCTTAGATAGACGGGCTGGCCGTGCACGCTTTTAGTGCATGTGAGCGTGCACCAGCTCATCCAGCAGTTCCAGCTGTTCCCCCTCAGGTGAGCACTGTCGTCGTGATTTGCACTCCCAACCTTGGACCTTGTACCTTTGTTAAAATAATCAGCAATATTGATAATTGATTAAACATTTAACTGATGAGTAAGTGATTTGAAATCATTTGCGGAGGCCTTTTATCCTCTTTCACTGGAGCACATTAAACATTACCTTTAATTACATTGCATTACTGGCTGCAGGTGGTAGAAAAGTAGTCGTCAATTAAAGAAGCGAGATCCGAGAGTGGGAGCATTTCGATTGCCTCTCAACGTCTCTCAACATGGTGACGGCCAGATTATTGAGTTAACATCCAGTGAGCTACTCAGAGGAAAATGTGTTTTGTGTGTTTTGTGTCACATTTGGCCACTGCCACATAAAACCATGACTCGTCTGCTTTTGCCTCCTTCAGCTGACTCTTTGCCCTGAAATAGGTCAGGAACGCACTTTTATGGCGTCTCAACGTCACAACAGAAGCAAACACGTTCATTCCCTCGGGTCCAGAGGTCACAGAACAAATTTCTCATTTGGATCCCAGACTGTAGCTGTTTAATAACTCCGGCCTCTAATCCATACGAGTGCCAGAGTTCAGATCCCCTTTGTGGCTTTCTCTTCGCTCATCCCTTTGTCCGCTTCTCCGCCGTCCAACAGCAAATACCCGCTGGGGGGAGACGAGACGTCTTGGCATCTCTGCGTGTCAAACACCTACTGAAGGAGCTCTGGAATCTTGGCAAAGCCGTGCGGGAGCAGCTGGCCGAGGAACCCACACTTTCTAACCTGTGACTGAGTCTCTCTCGTGGGCCACAGGGGTCCTCGGCTCTGTTGAGGTGCAACTTTCCCCCCTAATCCCTTTGCTGCTGTTCGATAATCCCTTCAGTGCTTGCTTTGCTGCTTTCTTTGCTGTAATCCTGCCTGAATAAAGGGAGAATAAACGAGGAGGATGGTCGGCATAGTTTCTCAGACGGACGGGATGGACGGCGCCGTCGCTCCCTAAGCTTCCCCTCAATCAGCACAACCGGGATCTGATCCTGGTCCAGACACACACACACACACACACACACACACACACACACACACACACACACACACACACACACACACACACACACACACACACACACTGCCAATTCACTGCTTTTCTGGACTCTCCACAAACAACGCTTGGATATCAAACCGAATGATTCTAACCATTGAAGATAAGATGTTAAATCATGCTGAGCAAATGCAATACTCAGGTGTTTGAAAAGACTGAATAGAAACTGATAATCATGGCGTAAAAGCAGGAATTAAATAAAGTGCTATGATGTCAAAAACACCAACGCGGCATCAAACACATCACTTTCAAATGAGGGCTTTGGAGCACCCGCTCGGCAGGTGTGGTCCACTGCCGGCTCCATCCCTTTTCCATTACTCCCCGTTCAAAGATTGCTTGCGGGGACAATGTTGCACCTGTCTGAGAATCAGAGACCAGGGGCTTTGCAGGGCAGTAAAACCCTCCACCCTGCATCTCCACACAGAAACGTCCCTGACGGCGCATTTCGTATGATGCCGGCATCTGGCTCTGCTCGGTTTCTCCATGTGATGACCTCGTAACTCGCAGGGGGCGCTCGCCACCCGGCGTTTGGGAGGCCGAGTGTTAAACGACGAGAAGCGGGGAACAGGAAACTCCCCCAGATTCAACATCATCATTAAACGCTATTAATAGAACCGCAGCACATCACAAAGCCATTGGCCACCTTACAAGAGATGAGTTAACAATTCACACATCAATTAAGCAGCCAGATCAATGCTGCGTGCTGACCACACTGACAAATTCAATTTCTAATGAATGCATCAAAATGATGGCCAGTAGCTAGCAGGGACATGGATCATTTCCTATCCCCCCCCCTCCAGAGTCAATCTCAAGCCCTTTTGATGCTACATCCACTGACACTCTGTATTGATGTGTGTGTCGGTGTGTGAGAGAAATAAAGAATGCTTCTACTGCACGTGTGTGTTTGATGAGACATCTCATTACGTACTGAAACTGCTCCACTGGTTTAGCCCCAGGTGTCACAAAGGGCACACACACACACGCACGCACGCACGCACGCACGCACGCACACACACACACACACACACACACACACACACACACACACACACACACACACACACACACACACACACACACAGCTGTGGCACTTTGTTTCTTCGTTTTTCTTTTGACACACAGGGGCTTTAAAGCATGCATTCAAGTGTGTGTGTGTGTGTGTGTGTGTGTGTGTGTGTGTGTGTGTGTGTGTGTGTGTGTGTTTGCGTGTGTGTGTGTGTGTGTGTGTGTGTGTGTGTCTGAAAGTGTGACCTCTCCTTGCCACTGTGAGCTTAAAGCGTTTCAGCTCGAATCAAAGCACTGCAGCAAATATAAGAGGGAAGCTGAGAGCAGAAACAGAGACACACACACACACACACACACACACACACACAGTCAAGCAGGGAGGATTCAATGCGACAGAGGCAGAGCGAGCTAACAGAGAGGAGAGGGGCTCAGACTGCGACACACAGCCGAAGCAGGAATTAAGAAATTAGAAAGCAAACAGAGGGAGAGGATCAAAGAAGGAGAGCCAAATCACAGATTTTTCTATTCATATGCGTCAGAGACGTGGTGCCAATCATCAGTGTGTTTTTGTGCGTATGCATTCTCCACCTTGCTGTCAGAATATGACACTGTTACCGTGGCAACAGGCGTGTTCGGGACAAAAGAGCATGTCGTTTCAAGTGAACAAACAGTCCGAGAGGACTCTGTGTAACTCTTGTCTTTCTCACGTCAATGCATCGTTGTGTCCAGCGGTGAAAGTCCGTTTCGACGTCGTCTTTATCTGCGTTAGAACTAGCGATGCTCTAGCTGTTGTCACACTGGTGCAGGCAGCCTGAGAGCGCCACCTGTGGCAGACATCAGCTCCTACAACCACAGCGCCACGAGTTCAGACTTGAAGGCCTGGAAGCTGCACCTGAAAACACGGAGAACGCTTCATATTCAAACACTCTATACAGCAACCTTTGAAGTTCACTCTTTCTGCACATAAGATGATGAGCTGTACAGCCTCACTATGACAACTCTACCTGCTTTCACCGGTTTAGCTCCCTCTACCTACCAGCCTGGTCCAGTGCTAGCATTTGGCTGTGTGTGATTCTATCTTGAAATACATATTCATTCATTGTTTAGCTGCAATAATATTACAGTTTTATACGTGTACACTTATCGGACAACACGAACCAAACCATAATGAGGAATTGTGAGTTCAGCTGTGATGGTCTTATGGTATCATATTATCATATGGAGGGAAGGTGTATGAGGCTGGTCTATTGTCAAAACTATATTAACATGTCTATTGTTTAGAATTTTTCTGTATCATTTTCATCGCAATGTTGAACAACAGCTTATGGAGGCTTATATCTTACATGCAGTTGATTCAGACAAGTTTGTGCATGTATAGATTATTATGGACCGTAATGCCTGCCCTGTAAAATGCATCTGATTCATATTAGTGTACATTTGCTGGTCCCTAGACCTCCATTTATTTATTTTTCTCCATATGTTTTCACTTGAAACTGTTATATTAATTTTGCACTTAAGCTAAATAAATAAATAAAATGATAAAATACTCAGTTCTCAACCAAATTAATTTTTCGTAAATGTATTGTAGCAAAAATGTCAGAGGATTTACATATGTTTGTCTTGTATGATAGTGCTGAATAACCTTTGGTTTTTGACTGACAATAGTTTTAAAGCCACAAACAATGTTGCCTCCATTCCACCTGGCCGTGCATCTCAGGACTAACACTCAATATTTTCTGGTAATAATGTCACAACCCAGGAGGAGGTTGAGACGGGAGAGAATCCTAACGATGAAAAACGTGTGACCTTTGAAAACACGATTTTGTCTAAAGCACAGCGTGATGTGTCCACATATATGGCAAAAGTTGTGTTTCACCTCAGAATATTTTTCATCTGTGAAAAACATCCATAGTAAATGTCTGGTACCTCATAATCACAGCACAGGGTATTTTCTACACTCTTCTTTTGATACAGATATGCAGCAATCAAGAGCATCAGTACCAGTTATTAGTGCTGCAACTCTTTGGTTCGACTGGGAAAACTCTTGAGCTATCACTGTACTATTCATCCACAGCTGGAGAGAGACGATCACAACTGTTCTCTGAGAGCTGTCAGAAGTCGTCCCGGGGAAAGCAACAACTTAAGTAGAAGCAGGTGAGGCTCAAGTGGATCCAGAAATAACTGTAAATTATAACGCTTCATCACAAAATGACTGACAAGAAGGCACCACCATCACCATCATCACCATCATCATCATCATCATCATCATCACAGATTGGTTACACTTCACTGAGAAAATAAAAAATCACTCATCAAAAGAGTGCTACTGGACTTTAATGGTTGGTCAGTGGTTGGTTGATGCTATTAAATGCAATTTCTTGTTTCCAGCCGTATCGCTCCTTACAAAGAACTGGAGACGTACTATTAGCCTTCTCTATCAAGATAACCTTAATTTAACTGGAAATGTCATCTTAATGGCTGCCACCATTGTCATCAATTTCTGACAGCAACACATTCCCTTTTATGGGACAGTGCAGTAACCATTAACCTTTGTGCCCTTTACACATGTTTGTTTTATGATTGCATTATTCTACATTTAAAATGGGGCTGAGCATTTTAATTAATTAATTAATACCCTACATTAGTGTTGACTTTGGGGGTCATAGATAAGGTGTGGCATAAAACATTGCTGCATGCGTTTCCTGTAGTAAGTATGTGAAGGGCGGTATCATCTAAAATCTGTCATGATGAATTTGTGCATAGGTTGATGACGATAAATGAATACATCAACACATGACTTGATTTATTTCCTTCCAAACCGAGACGCGAGTGAATTCAATGTGTCTGCTAAATGAATGTAATGTAAACTTTCACTGTAAGACATATCAAGTCAGTTCAACTTGCAAATGAAAGTTCACCTGCTGCCTTGAGAAGCCTATTTACTTCAACTTGAAGTTTCCTTTTGATTCAACTGATGAATTTAAGTTCATAAGGTTGATGTAACTAGAACGTGCTAGTTGTCTCAACATTATTATTCAAGTTGTCAGAGTTGAGTGAACTGTTTGTCCCTTGTTGTTTGAACTTGATCCACCAAGTTAAAACAAAGAGTATTTTTACATTATCAGTTCGAGAAAACTTTCCTTAGCTAGTCAAACAAACGCACACTTCTGCTTTATCTTAACTCACAGTTTCAAGTTAAGATAACATAACCATGTGTGTACAACTTGCTATTTCAAGTTAAGAGAATTAAAATTACTAATTTGTTTCAACTTACATACGAAGTTGACTTGACTGATAATTGCAAGTTTGCTTGCTTTATCCCAAATATGACCAAAAACCTGTTCAAAGGATATACCATTTATTTATTTAATACACAGGATAAATACACAGGCTTCAACAGTAGGTGCATCCACCCAAATAGCTGTGTGGAGGCAAATCTGACAGACTGAGGTGAGAACTGACAGGTTTACACTGAAAAATAACAGATCATTACAACTAGGCTGCCCCGGAAGGAAACCAGCCAAACCCATGCATTGTCTGAACAAGAGCAGGGAACAACAATTATTTTTTTACAGTTAAATCCTGGCAGCGCAGTCGATCCACTTAGCTTTCAGCGTCACTGACTTACGTCATGGTTCCAAATTACACAGGCGAAATGCATGGTGGGAAAACAGTCTTCAGTCTTTTTATTTTTTTTTACTGATAACTTGAAGAGCCACGTTCAAATAACACGAACAAATCTCAAAAAGTCAACACAACGCATTATTGTAAGTTGAACTAAGTTTTAACTTGAACAGTTAAGTTCAAATCTACAACTTGTCAGAGCTCTTTGAGTTAAAGAGAAGAAGTAAGTGGACATAACTAAACAGGGCTGTGATGTTTTACAGTGTTGCGGCAGGATCCGAGGCAAACAGGAAGAATATAAATGTGCTTTTATTTATTTTTTGCTTTATAAGACAAGTCTGATTTGGTGACTTAATGTGTCACAGCTCCTTTGTATTTTATTGGATTATGGGAATTTAGTCAAATCTAACAGAAGAGATTGGTACAGTTCTAATCATCGAACCTGATAAGGGAGAAATTGAGTCTTTCAGGTGCAGTGACTCACACAACGCAAATGACAGTAGTGCATTTCATCAGTTATCCGCACAGTATGGTCACTGGTGTCCGCTGCGTTTATTCAGAATAGCAACAGTATACTTCAAGCTTCTGCCTGCACGCTCTCAATATTTGATGATGTAACCTCACATCATTCATCTTGAGAACTGTGACATATCAAACAATGCTGGTCCATGAAACATCTTGATTCATCCCCCTGTAAATGATTTTAGATTTAATTAAATTCTGACTTTGTGGAAACTGTTACCTCCACCTCTTCCATGGTAATCTAATTAAAGAGTCCTCATGGTGAATAATATTGTTATTGTTTCCCTCACAGTGGGTGTGCTGTAGAATAATATTGTGACTACTTGCAGTAAGCAAGGTGATACATAATATCACGGGGATAGCTCAAGGTTACACTCATTTTAAGAGAACGCGATGAGAGCTCTGATCAGCAGATTCAATGTGAAGTAGCACTACCTAGCACTACCTGAAGTAGCACTACCTGAAGTAGCGCTACCACCCCCCACCCCCCAACAACATGCTAACAACGCCCACAGTGCAGGAACAGACACTAAAAATAAATAGCATGGCATTAGCGTGAAAACACACATCAGAGTATCGAACATCATCCACTGGAAAGTTTAAAGTGTGATACACTCCCTATTAAACTTCTTATTCTGAAGCACTGAAACACATAATAACCAAACTCCACATCTGAATAAATCACAATTAGACAACAAACTGCCAATAGAGCTCCACGGCTATCCGGATGATCAGCTCCATAGATCGAAGGTCTGCGGCTCGCGAAGTCGACTGGATTTCTAAATGTGGCCTCCGCCTCAGCAGGATACAAGGACACGGCCCATTTTACAATGATGTAAAAATGATTTGGGGTTTTGATCATGCATTAGCCGACCAATATGCAGCTCACCGACGACGTAGAGAGGATCACTTTCAGGAGGACTGAATAAGAAATCCATCTCACAGGAACGGTCTTCAGTCACGACTGTGGATCAAAGACATCGGGGGGCTGTTTGGCTTGGAGCGGGTTAGAGGGTTAGAAATGTAGCCGGGGGCCAAACCATGTAGTCCCCTCAGAAAAGGCTGTAAAAGCAGTTCTAACATGAGCAAACAGTGGGGGCCAAATCTGACCCCAGTCACAACCTATCCTGCTGCACACGGAACAAGGACAGAGCTTTGGAGTATGACAGGGCATACACAAGTTTTTTTGTTTTTTTTTATCGTTCAAATCTTTTCTTCACAACTCTTTAAACCGGAAAGTCAAAACTTCCAGAAGTTTTGGAGCAACACTAAATGCTCCAGGCCACAGTGTGGGAGAAAAACCTGTTTTAGACAGTTTGGCTGCACACTCAATGCCAAAGATTAACCCAAGACATTAAGCAGGTATATTTAACCAACTCCATTGTAGTTTTTATTTGGATTTCTTTAAAGCTTTAGGAAACGGTGGTTTATATTTATATTTCTGTTTAGTTTTTGTAAAGGGCCGTAATGCCAAGTTTATTTGAACCAATTCCTCTGTATTTTGTTGATTAACACCCAAGGGACAGAGTAAAGGAAACTTTACTCTCAGTAAGTTGGAGGGTAGACTGCTCAGAGGAAGAAGAAGCACCTTGTGTAATGAAATGATCGACAGACGAAATGAAAGCAATCACTACTACTGTACCTCCGGGTGAAGTACATCAACCCTGCATCTCCAAATCCACCTAACAGATTGTCCCTGCTGTTTCTCCAAATCCCCATCTTCTATTCTATATTTGTCACCATCTTCCTACAAAAATCATGCCGATCTCTTTCACCCTTGTGCTCCTTTGCATTTCAGCATTTGTAATCTTTGAAAAATAATCGTTTTCCTCTGTTGCACAGGCCGAATGCCTCGAGAGGTAAAATGTTCAAAGTCTGTAACCGTTGTGATGAAGTACTGTGTGTGAAAACCTTGGCATAATTCAGCTCGATCAGTCTTTCACAGGCTGGCTTCAGGCTTTCTATGTTGAAATGTGGAACGCCAGATTATTTTATTTGCCAGCAGAGGGTCAGTGTTGAAAATCAGTTTTTCCATCACTGCTTTACTGCAGTAGCTCAAGATAACTTGTGAGGGCTTGAATCCCAACACATGCCAATCCCTTCTGCTTGCACTTCACTCTGAATTTCACACACATGGCCGCACACGCTTGTTGCAGGCTCACATGTTCAGTTACTGGCAACAGCACACATGGACACGGGGGTTGCAGTATCGACTGGTAAATGAAACACCCTCATTGAGATGACCACATGACCAAGCAAATAAAATAAAGGTGGAGGGTGCAGGTCATTAGGATCTGGTATAACTCTCAGACAAAAGAGCTCATTGTAGCAAAAACTAAAATGAGTAGCTGATGAATTATTAATGAATAAAATGGCTCTGTGTTATGTGAAAGGTTGTGAGAATTTATTTTCTACTAAACTGGAGCTGTACGCAGTTTTTAGCTGCAACATGCATCCCTTTGTTGTGCATTTCTGGCTGACACACAGACCATATGGTCTCACCAACCCCATACATAAAAAACATTAGTAGACATTTCCAGCATCAAATGTGATGACAATTTGACAGCATGTGAGCAGTGTGTTTCTTTGATGCTGTCTGTTTTGCCACTCATGCATTCAGAAGTTGCTTAACGCAGCTAGAAGCACATTATTTAAGTTAACAGTCTCCTCGATTGCCATTTATCCAATAGCACTGAACTTATGCATACTTTATAACTTCCATTCAGATGACACAGAAGCATTTTCTGATCTATAGCGACCTCACATTATTCCCTCCTTTGCTCCCGAGGAGCTTCGTCCCTTGAACGTAAACATATGTTGTTTTGGGGCATTTGCTGAAACAACTGATGCTGCCATCTTCTCGGCAGGACAGACTTAAAAAGGTAAATGACTGTGACTCATAGGTTTTTGATGACTGGCGCAGAAACAGTCCTCTTCTGGTTGAATGACCAGAAAGTCACTGTGCCTCACGGTAAAAAGCATTAACCTGCTGAAGTGCTGGAAAACTTGAATTGCCCAAAAAAACATTTGTGAAAATACATTTCAAGGAGAAGTAAGGAAAAAAATAACATTTATTTGTCTGGGGGGAATGCAAACAGTCCTCTGCTTTTCTGTTTCACTGTGTGATTGAAAGATGATGCTGGAGCATGTAAAGCCTCGGGTCAAAATTAAGTTACCTTTAATAGTCATAAACTGTGTGTGTTCAATTATTTTCACTGTCTAACCTTTTCTTCTCACAGATAATCAGAAACGTCTCTGAATGCACCCAATAATGACACATCGAGCAAATATCCCAGCCAAAGAAAATACTTTCCACCAGGATCATGCATAATATTAAGGAAATAAGGTTTAAAATATCAACGGTATTGATTCCTACATAGTGAGATGAGCAGATTACTGACACATGAAGGATATGTTATATATAAACTCCATGATCCCAGTTCGTAACAGAGGGCTTCTGTATACATTTTAGTCTTCATGTTTATGTTCATGTTCTGATGGCATCAATATGACATACACAGGGTTATTTTCTCTATTAAGTAGTAGAATAGGCCAGGAAGTGGTCGGAAAATAGTTGATACTGTAGCTAAATGTAGGGAATAGACTTACATAGCCATATCATTTGAAGGTCACATAAATAGCACGATGCTCTGTGCCGACATCAACGTTTTCCAATGCGCATGAAAGCAATTTTAGAGCTCACTATTTGCATTAAAATCAGCATAATTTGAAGCCAGGAATCTCCCCTAGAAAATGGTACACACTCTCATCTCAGCTTTTATAAGACAGTTATTCAATAAGATATACAAAGCATTAACAGAATTAAAGAAGAGCTTTCTAACCTGCAGCCGTGGGAAGAGTGACTGGTGTTGCTTAAAGGAAAGGATCGACCAATCAAAACATTATTCTATGTCTCTCTGGGTGTCAGGTTTTTAGAACTCAGTTTGAAAAAAGTAAAGGCTGAATTCAAAAGCATTTACAGTGACACTCTAGATAACCTTTTTAGTCCAACACTTCAGGGAAATAACTGCTCTGAAAGTGAACAGAGAACAAAGTTTTCTCGAAAACTATATTATATACTCAGACAATTAAGGTGTCAGTGTTACGTGGTCAGTATTTCACTGAGAAGGCCCTTTTAGAGGATTACATTTGAATTTAGTGGCAAATTTTTTTGCTGTTGAATTAAGAAGCCCTGTAGCAAACAGCATCAATAATGAAGCAGTGCTGCATTGCCATGTTCATTTTTGATTGCTAGTGTACCTCAGGGAGTCTGGCACTTACCCAAAACAAAACATGCGCTGCTCACGAATTATTGAAGTGTTCTAACTGTTTCACAAGCCTCTTCTCTTTTTCTCTGGAATTGACTAAAGTGTGTGATCGCTGCTACAAACAGAGACCTCTGATGTCCGTGGGCGTAGAGTTCATAATGTTTCTGACATCCTGTACATATTTCTACATGATATGTTCACACAAATAGATTCCCGAACAAGGGAAACAATTGATTTAATGAAAACAGAGATCAGATCTATGTTTGTAATTATCCCTGCGTATTGAAATCTGGTCGTCTGAAACCTCTGTTCGTCGCTCTACCCACAAACTAGTTTCCCTTTCATTGTTTGTTCTATCTGCAGCTCATGTGTGTATCGGATACAATTCTCTCAAGAGAGATTGGAGTGAGAGCCAGGTGTTTCATGAAGGAGGAGAATAGAGCTGGGGCTGGATGAAGGGAAGGGAGGGGGCGGGGAGAAAGACGGTAAAGAGATGTAACGTATGATTGATAAGAGGAGACTTGATGAGGCCATCTTAATAAAGCTCTCCTGCATACCAAAGATGCTCTAGAACAAAAGATGGTGTGAAATGCTTTACACTTCCTGTATCCGAAGTGGGTGTGTTCACCTGATTTGTCTGTATTAAAAAAAATGCCATTTTAGTGTCTGAATGTTCTGAAGGTATGTGGCTTGTGAAAAACAGATCAAATATCTACTTTGGTGAATCTGGAGTGATATAATATGCTATAATCTGTGCTCACGTTCCCTTTAGAATGAAAACGGACCCGCCCTAAAGTCTGCTAAAGGGGCGGGGCCGTGCAGAAACACCAGATGACACGGATACAGGAAATGCTGTCTCCTTTCTGAACCCTCTCAGATGTTACTGCCTCTCTCTCTTACACAAGACACACACATGCACTTTCTTGCTATATAATGCATGACCAAAAATGTTCTCACACACACACACAGGTACAGCTTGATATTTTCCCTAAAATGCCTTTTCGTGGCCAGCTGTTCCTTGGTAACTAGCAAGGCCACTGCTAGAACATTGCACCCACGCCTCCACCTACTAGGCCAGGCCTCAGACACAAACACACATTTCCTCTCTCCGCTGTCCTAAAATGCCTTCCTATAGCCAGATGTCCACTCGCATACAACAGAATCACCAAGGGCATCAAAGGCTAAGGAAAGAAAATATACACGTGTGTGTTTGAGAGAGAAAGCACTAGAAAAATACTTTAATATTAAATATTAATATTTTAGGATATGGGTTGTAACAGGATAATAAACATTATTCATGGTTATAATAAAGCTAGTACCGCTGTGGTTTAGACATAACGCAATCACAATATCTTGTTCTATTTTCATTTTACCTCATGACTAGAAGTTTTTTTTTCACACCTGCCATGTCATATTAACAGGAATGTCAACTTCTCAGCAGAAAACTTTTATTTGACAGAAATTACAAATAAGGTAACTGTCATATTTTTTTTTTAAAGCCTCAAAAACATGCAGTCTGCCTTGTGGTGAAATGTCTTAGGAATACTTGAACAATAATTACAAAAAAGTCTTCATCTCACTGGATTTCCTTGGGGACTGGGCCAGACCACTTTTTCCTGGTCTGTACTCAAACTTTGAAAACTTCTTTCCGAGATCAGCTCAGAAGTTTTCCTGCCAGAAGTGCCACACGAGAGGGGTTATCCCGTTGGCTTCCCAGTGCCAGGGAATAACAGCGGAGCACAGATAAGTGCTATCAATGTTGAATTACACCCAGCTGGAAAACAAACATAACACGAGTCCCTTTTCAACCACGGAGGGGGAGGGGAACAGCAGAGAGGATGTGAGATAAACCTCCCGAAATCCAGGCCGGAGCCATGCAACAGCCACATTAGATGTTTGTCAAAGAAGGCGATCCACTGATGCAGAATACATCCAGTTAGAATGGAAGCAGGCATGAAGCCCCGGTCGGCCACTGGGGTGGAAGTGATACAAAAGCTACTATTAAAGCCTCAGTCTGGGATTTTTCTTGACATGGATACTTAAATGTTTTAAGCCCATGACCCAGATTCTTCAACCGGCGACCTGGAAAGTCTCCCGCCCTGCAGTGGGTCTCAGATTCATTAAACCGCACTGCTGCTAGTGGCCAGTTAGCTTTTTTTTTAATCCCCCCTGAGTGTTACTAATCACTGTTTAAAAACCAAGAGATGTGGTGTAAATAAATTAATTTCTTGCAGATAGCTTCCATCAGTCTGTGTCAGTAACGATTACAATTTATTTCAGGAAGGCAAATGTCTTATCTCGACAGTCTCAAACGCCATTCGTTAGCTCAAGGTTGTACTATGGATCAAGTAACGGATTATACTGTAGAAACATTTATTTCTGGCTGCCACCCTTTTTGAAAAGTAATGAGAGTACCTTTCACCACATGCTGTTATCCTTTGTATCAGAGTCTGTTTGAACAGCTTGTCCATGCAGTGCAGGTCTATTGGCAGGCAGGTGCGTTGTGTTGGATGCATTAAACTAAACATTAGCAAGCCAACTTCAGGATGAAAATACATAGGGTAGGAACGAGATCTAAACTCCAGTAGTATTATTAAAACGCTGAATTTGGGCTTTGTAGCTATTCTCTGAGATTATAAATTCACAAATTAGTTTTTGCTCCGGTAGAAGCTGATGCTGATTCTGATGCTTATGCTGATTCTTCAGACAATCAAAAACATCACACTGCATTTCGATCAGTTGTAGTTGCAGACTCTCTTCCACACATCCATCAGGGAGGGAATCGAGAACAACTTGATTTCTTTCTCAATGGCAGAAACATCTTGGAAGCGCTGACTGAATTCTGTCATGACAGACACATATTTCTTCATTTTAGCAGAAAGGTTGACCTCTGGAAAAGCTACTTTGATTTCAGACAGCGTGGCGGAGAGCGCAGCGTTGAAGTTACATAGTTGTGTCTCAAAGAGACAGAGCTCCTTTCATGTGTGCGTAACGTTGTGGTACCTGGTCTTTGCCTTGCAGGCTCTTGTTCAGTATGTTGAGATGATGATAAGATCAACTAAACACCAAGTCTGCCAACCATAGAGGGTCACTCGGCTCATGAAGAGGTCGCTCCTTCTCTTTCAAAAACTGGTCAATTTCTGACCTCAGGGCTGCGACTGAGCGGCGCACCTCGGAGTGAGAGAGGAGGTCCTGTATTCAGCTTCAACATCAGACAGGAAAGATTGAACTTCTCTGTGGTGGATCTGACACAGCTTCAAACATTTCCTTCCCCGTTGTTGTGCCCTTGAGACTACTCAGATCCAACAGTCCTCCGTAATGCAAAATGTATCGTGTTATCGTCAACGTCATGTGACACCTGATGCTTTAAGTTAGCTGTCAAGTCTTCGTGTTTCTATACATGCCCACGTTGTTGAATTCCGGCATCTTTTCTAGGCACATTACTCCTGCGACTTTAGTGAGGCTCTGTGTTATGAAGTCGCGTCTGAGAGGTTTCCCGTGTCGCGCTGTGAGCTGAGCGACCTCGTAGCTGCTAGTGTGGCATTTTCTCGTGTTTTGTTCGGACGGCAAAAATACGATTGTTGCTACCTGCCATTTGCGTGACTTTCTCTCCATTATATTTTTAGAACTTGCTGCGGGCCAATAAAAAATGGGCGTAGTTTGGACACCCCTGGTTTACAAGAATGACAATGAGAAGTGCAGCTGGATAAATACTGGATAAAGTATTGTTGTTATGCATAACTGCTTTTTTAATAACATTCTTCCAAGCTTGGGATGCGGTGACTGAAGGCCACAGTATATGACTCACATCATTTCCAGACAAACTATTCAACGACCCTGTGTGCCCTGTGTGGATACATGTATACATCTCCATTCATATATTCAGGTAGCTGCTTAAATGTGTCCCGTCTGTATGTTGCACATTTCGTACAGCCTCGTGTTGTTGGACCGGGCGTGTTTCAATCCGAGCCTTAAGAGGAGTCGCTCTAACCCTTCATGAATGAGATGCAGAGGGGTGATTTAAGGCCGCCTTAGCTCCCCCGACAGCCTGCTTGTTACAGTTGTCAGCCAGCTGAGGTAGTTTGACACCTGTAATCTTGGTTGGTACGGTTTTCAGCCAATTTCCGTTGGCAGGGCTCACACTGCCCAGCCAAGCAGGAAGTTAAAGAGTGACAACTGACTTGACCACTGAGTTGTATAAAAGTGGTATCATCAGCTTACTACACACCCTGAAGGAGGTTCACCTGCCGAAAAAACATCTCTGCCAGTTCAAGACAACACTACATGCGTCATCATTATCATCAATTAATCAGACACCTACATCTGCGCTACTCTGACTACTCTGTTGTCTCTTAATTGTCTTTTTGTCTCTGTTATCTTTAATGTCTTTTTTTATATTTATCCTATATATCCTTATTGTATATATGTACATTGTACAATGAGAGCTACGTGAAACCAGAGTCAAATTCCATGTATGTGTAGACACACATGGCCGATAAAGCTGATTCCGATTCTGATCACCATCATCATTACCATCATCATCATAAGTGACTTTTTAAGTTTTGTGAGTTTGTATTGGCTCGTTCATCTGCATACACACAGTTACAATCTTGTCACATCAACTTCAAGAAATTAATTTACGAGATATTTCACACAAATGCCATAACAGATTGACAGCTCAGACTTTCCTCGTTTGTCTTTGATTGACAAATTACATTTTCACATATCGCATCCCCTGTATTCAGATCATTCTCGGTGACAAACAGTATGGGTTTAGTTTTCTGACACTACTTCAACCAAACAAGAAGAACAAAAGGTGTCTTGTGCCCTTGTGTGTTTTGCCTGCTGTGTGATTGTGCCTTTAGTTTACTCAGCAGTACATGATCTGTTGTCTGAGCACTTTATCTTATCTTACACTTATTTTAATACCCATTGCACTGTTGTTGTCATTGATTGTTGATTGTTGTTTGTCTCGTCTAACGTCCCATGTCCAATGTATGCACCTTCCGCCTCGAAAAATTCCTCGTTTGTGAAAACATTCCTGGCAATAAACAGTTTTTCTGATTCTGATTCTGATTCTGACATGCAGTGTGTAGCGTTTGTTGACCCTAGCCGGGCACTGAAGTGCACTTAATGCTGTTAAGTTAAACCCAGCAGTGTGTGACCTGCAGTATGTTTATTATGGCTTATTATAAAGTGTATTATGGCCAGGTAATTATAGAGCAAGTAAATATTCATGCTTGAGTCTAAGCATCGCCATTTTGTTTGTTTTTCAGTTCATGTCCGTGTGTGTGTGTGTGTGTGTGTGTGTGTGTATGTGTGTGTGTGTGTGTGTGTGGGTGGGTGTCCATCCAATGATCTATTCGCTCCCTCTCCATGCAACCATGGCTGTGTGTTTGTGTGTGTGCCTAACGCATGTTGTGCATGTGGCATTCATAAGCTCTGTAATGAAAGCGGACAGTTTTCTGTTGCCGTGGTAATGAAGCAGCGGAGCGTTGCCATGCACGACAACAGAGATGGAACATAACTGTATTAGGGCATCGTCTTGGAAAAACAATCAGCACACAGGGATGTGTTTGGATTGAGGCAGGCGGAGACAGATGGATGGACAGATAGATGATGGAGCGAGAGAAAAGAAGTAAGCGACGCAAAAGACAGATACAGGAGACGAGTGGACAGAAGCAGTGCAGAACACCTTTGTATGTCAAAATAAGAGGTATTTGTATATGTGTGTGAGAGACAAAGAGAGAGAGTGATGGATGGTCTTGTCTGTACAGCCAGGGGTGTACAAGGAGGAGGGGGGTGGAGACACAGAGAGAGAGAGAGAGAGAGAGAGAGAGAGAGAGAGTCAGATAGAGAGAGAGAGAGAGAGAGAGAGAGAGAGAGAGAGAGAGAGAGAGAGAGCATGTGTGTTGCAAGGGGAACACGGATGGGGTGATGTGATCGATTTGACTGGGCTCGTGTCCCCTGAAGAGGGAGGGAGTCAGATAGATGGATAGAAACAGAGATGTAGCAAAGGAAGGGCCACCTTGACAGACAGATAGATCACGAGAGAGGAATGCAGAGAGGCGACAGACGGATAGAGTGAGACGATAAGGAGTGATGGGAGAGACAGCAAGATTAATATAGAGGTAGATATCGAAATAATGAGCGAGGAGAGGTTGGGCTGGGTGGGCTGGGCTGGGTGAGAGAGAGAGAGAGATCCAGAGCTCCTTGTTTTTTTAACATTTATGCTTTTTCCAAGACAAAGAGGCAGAGTGCAGGAGTTATTTGAATAGGGCCTTCAGCACAGTGGTTACAATGTAGGAGTGAGTCGCTCCCGTAAGCCAGAAACAATTTAGGGAGTCTGTCCTCGAGCATGTGATGTTGTGCAAAGCTGTCCACGGACACTGGAAAGGGTTCATGGTTCAGATGTGTTTGCACAGAGAGCATTTGGGTGTGAACATTTATATGAGGAGGGAGTATTTTTCTTTTCAATTTCTCCTTTAGGCATGCACCATAATATAAGGCAGAGTTGGCTGCCAGATTTAGACACACAGATGTGTGTGTATCCCTTACAACCCATAACTTCTATCAAAAGTATTTATATGGAGCATGTTTTCATCAACCAAACATTGCCATGTTTATTCTAAAACATAATGTTTAATCTGGTGATGGAACAATTCAATTAATGGATTAGGCGAGGTCGACAGAAATTTAACCATTCTGATAATCCATTAAGTCATTCATTGAGGGAACATGTCGAACATTTTCCTTTTCCAGCTTTTCAAATGTCCACATTTTCTCCCTTTCTCTGTTTCACATCATGGTCAATTCAATGTCAGAACTGTTGTTTGGACGGGAAGCAATTTGAAGATGTCATCTTAACCCCTGGGAACCTGTGATTGGCATTTCTCACTGTTCTGACATTTTAATAGATTGACGAATGATAAATGAAATGGAAATAATTGTTAGTGGCAGCCCAAACGGTAACCAAGACAAAGAAAGATAAATGACCTGCCATGACCCAAACTTTTACGTATTCAAACAGGTGTTCCTGGTCACTTCCGCTCATTCCTTTTTCCTGGCATGAAAATCAATTGGCCAGAAAAGTTACAACTTAAAGTACTTTTGCTTTAACAGCCAAGGTGATGAATGCAATTCTCACCGTTACAGGCAAAAATGGTTTTATTTCTGAGAATTATAAGGACACCAATTATTTGTGCTTCTGCCACAGTTGGTGATTAAATCTAGACTATGTACACATTGCACATCTCCTAAGACTGGTAACCTGAATACAAGTGTATCTGTGGAAGACTTGAAACAAAATACACAGCTACTCTATGAAATATTCAACATTTATCTGGCTGTGCAGCACAAGCCAACATGCACTGATCAGGCAGACTCCAAGGCGGCCTTCTGAGGAATAAAGTCTCCAGGTGAATTTTCAAAATTTCTACAAATAAATTCCCAATATTTTTTAAGCTGCTGGGGTCAAATCAAAGTGAACTAGTGGGCCAACGTCCAACACATAAAACATGGAGCGAGGCCATTCCAGTCCCATACGCTTGCTGTCTTGTGTATTGCTGTGCAGTGAGCTGCAGGGTGTGTGTGTCAGCATGTGTTAGTAAGTGTGTGCACAACTTCTGTGGCGCTGTGAGGGAATGCGTGTGCATATCTCAGTGAGGTATAGAGTTGTTGTGTGTATGCACACATATGTATGCACTACATATGATATTGTAGGTCTGTGTTGATTCAGCTTAATGATACTATGTGTTTACATGTTTTCTGTTTATGTGTATTTGTACCAGCTGTGTGTTTGTCTGGCTTGAAGTGTAGCATCAGAATCAGAATCAGAAACCGTTTATTGCCAGGAATGTTTACACAAACGAGGAATTTTTCTAGGCGGAAGGTGCATTCATTAGACATGAGACGTTAGACGAGACAAACAACAATCAACAATCAACGACAACAACAGTGCAATGGGTATTAAAATAAGTATAAGATAAAGTGCTCAGACGGATACGTTAATGTAGTGTACGTTAAAGTGACATGCGTGTTTAAGTTAAAAAGTGTATGTTAAGTGGCATGAGTGTTTAAATATGAAGTGTGCAGAGGAGTGACTGGTTAGAAGAAATAAAATTAAAATTAAAATAGTCCTGGGGGTGACAGAGTAAGTCAGTGGGGGACCTGGGCCCTGTTGATGAGCCCGACTGCCGACGGGAAGAAACTGTTTGTGTGGCGTGAGGTCTTGGTCCTGATGGACCTCAGCCTCCTGGCAGAGGGGAGGGACTCGAACAGTTTGTGTCCAGGGTGAGAGGGGTCAGCTACAATCTTCCTAGCTCGCTTCAGAGACCTGGAAGCGAACAAGTCCTGGAGGGATGGCAGATTACAGTGGATGATGCGCCGCAGCCTGGCCTTGTCCTTGGCAGTGGCTGCAGCGTGCCAGACGGTGATGGAGGAGCAGAGGATGGACTCAACGAGGCAGTCTAGAAGTGCCCCATCATTTTCTTTGGCAGGTTGAATTTCTTCAGCTGCCTCAGGAAGAACATCCTCTGCTGGACCTTCTTGGTGATGGAGCTGATGTTCAGCCCCCACTTGAGGTCCTGGGTTAGGATGGAGCCCAGGAAGCGGAAGGACTCCACAGCGTGGACAGGGGAGTCACACAGGGTGAGAGGGGTGGGTGGGGCTGCGTTCTTTCTGAAGTCCACAACCATCTCCAGGTTGTTCTGGCTGCACCAGGTCTCCAGGTGGTCAGTCTCCCACCTGTAGGCAGACTCGTCCCCACCAGAGATGAGTCCAATGAGGGTGGTGTCATCCGCAAACTTCAGGAGCTTGACGGACTGGTGACTGGAGGTGCAGCTGTTGGTGTACAGCGAGAAGAGCAGAGGGGAGAGAACGCAGCCTTGGGGGGAACCGGTGCTGGTGGACCGAGAGCCTGAGACGTGTTTCCCCAGCCTCACGTGCTGCTTCCTGTCAGTCAGGAAGTCTGTGATCCACCTGCAGGTGGAGTCGGGCATGTGCAGCTGGGAGAGCTTGTCCTGCAGCAGAGACGGGATGATGGTGTTAAAGGCAGAGCTGAAGTCCACGAACAGGATCCTGGCGTAGGTTCCTGGGGAGTCCAGATGCTGGAGGATGTAGTGGAGGGCCATGTTGACAGCATCGTCTACAGACCTGTTGGCCCTGTAGGCGAACTGCAGAGGGTCCAGGTGTGGGTCAGTCAGGGTTTTGAGGTGGGACAGGACCAGGCGCTCAAAAGACTTCATGACCACAGAGGTCAGGTTGACGGGCCTGTAGTCATTGAGTCCTGTGATTCTGGGTTTCTTGGGGACGGGGATGATGGTGGAGGCCTTGAAGCAGGCTGGCACGTGGCATGTCTCCAGGGAGGTGTTGAAGATCTCAGTGAACACCGGAGACAGCTGATCAGCACAGTGCTTCAGGGTGGAGGGGGAGACAGAGTCCGGGCCCGCTGCTTTGCGGGGGTTCTGCTTTTTAAAAAGCCTGTTGACGTCCCTCTCCAGAATAGTGAGGGTCGTCACTGGGGAGGCGTGAGCCCCCGATGGGCTGGGGGAGGGGGAGATGATGGTCTGTGGCTGGCTGATGGGCCTGTGGGGCATGGCGTCAGGACTGCTCCATTGTCTTTCAAAGCGACAGTAGAACTCGTTCAGCTCTTCTGCTAGACGGAGGTCGTTCATGGCGTGGGGGGTTTTCGGCTTGTAGTTGGTGATCTGCCTGAGCCCTCTCCAGACAGAAGCAGAGTCACTTGCTGATAGCTGTTGTTGCAGTTTCTCAGAGTACAGTCGTTTAGCATCTCTCACCGCCTTGCTAAACCTGTATTTTGACTCTGTGTACAAGTCCTTGTCCCCACTCCTGAATGCCTGGTCCTTTTGCAGTCTTAGCTTCCTGAGTTCCGCTGTGAACCAGGGTGAACAAGAGCATGTTTGCTCTCGTTCATTTGCCGTGCGTCTGTGTGTTGTCCCCGTAGATAAATCTATTCATACTACCATGAAAGGTGTGTGTATCTGTCTATGTAGTGTGCAGTGGCGGCTGGTGGATTTTTTTTTGGGTGGGGCCAGCCAATCAATTTCAGCAAACATCCTAGTATGATTCAATGCAAAAAAGGTATAAAAAACGCATTACTACTTTGCAGTTAAATATTTAACATTTATTCCAACACTAATACATATATATATAGTCTAATAGAACAAGTTTATATTTTAAGATGCCCCATATGAACCTTGTTTGTTGGGGAAACACCAATCAGTGTGGTGAGGAAACAGATTATTTGTAAAGCAACTTTGGTCTTCTGTCCTTCTGAGTAGCAAACCTCTCAATGACCTTCTTGTTGAAGTCGGGCATGTTCCTGACAAGTTTCTTCTCCATGGAGAGCATAGCCAGAGCATTAAGGCCATCCTGTGTCATGGTGGCCTTAATGAAAGGAAGGTCTGGATCCTCTTCAAAGTACAGAAACACCTCTGGATTCAGCTGTTGTCATGGTGATGAGGATCCTGAGAAGAGTGACAGTCTCTGTGAAGGACAACCGCTCCTTGGCTTGTATCAAGATGGCATCACATACCTGTAAAAGATAAATTAACTTAAATTTGCAATAAAGATATTTTGATGAAAGTAATTCTGATTGAACACATGCTTATGTCAAAGTCAAGTATGTCAAAAATACAATGTATGTAAAATCTTACAAATAACTTTAGATGATGGTAAATTATAACTACATCATCCAAATGTATCAGACGGTCAGTTACCAGCGTGTCCTCCCTTTTCAGAAAACAGTCGACTATGTTGTTGAATAGTTGCCAACTTGCCATCTTCAAAAACAACTAGGCCTCTTCTAGAAATTGACTTGGTGGACACCTGAATAAGCATGTTATTAACTACCTGCATTTTTATAGAAATCTGATCTTTTTCCTTTTAAAATATTTAAACAAATATCATTGTGATGTTTTCTATCATAATCATTCACTTTGATGACTAGGCCCATGTAGGCTTTTACAGACTGTTGGACGTGAGCAACTTATCACTCCCTCCAAGAAATACACGACATCTCGGTTCTTCTGTTACTGATGGATTTATTCTTCAACGTGCGCCTCAGTCAACACCACCGTCATCAATCCACCGTTCAACTGTTTAAATACATTTCAACATACAAAACAAGTTGGCGTTCACGTTACACAGTAAACTGTTTGCATGTAAATATGCGCGACGAATCATTAACATAAATAACAGACCTCGCTGGCTGCACACAACTGAGAGAGAGATGGTCCACTTGGATAACAATATACTTCGACAAATCAACACTTTGTTGTCTCTTTAACGTATATAACGGAGTAAACACTTCTACCTCCGCACATGTCTCCAGGAGCTTGTCACAACTAAAAGTGTCCCAACACAAACATAGGACGTAAAGATGGTTCCTATCACATGTAAATACGACCCTGGGTCAGGAAAGCTACGAGACGTTAGCTTGCTTATTGTGTGTTTATTCGCTAACAACAGAACAGGCTACCGTGGGCCTTAGCCTACGCCAGAACAACAGTCAAAACCTCTTAGCATGCTTCACTCTGCTCCCGGTCATAGCCTCCTCTCCACGGGCTCCACAACAACAACATCCCACCTCACTCGCTCTGCCGATCACAGGTAACTCATAGGTAGACAAGCTACAAGCTACACAGCTCATGAGACATTCACTGACCTCCTGAACCCAGTAATTACAATAACCAGTAATCTTATATAGAACAACTTATTCCTGTAAACACAATAACACTTTAAACATAACAGGTTAACATGACATGTCACTCAGTCCGTTACAATATAAGTTAGTTATTTACCTGCTTTTTTGAATGCTGTCTGTGAACCTCTGGACAAGTCCTTTAATGAAGACAAGGTCGATGTTCCTCTACTGCAGCTGGTTGAATAGCATGTCCACATTTGGCATGATCTTGCTCTGTCTGTAACTAAACAACCGTTTTCTCTTTGTGTAGCAGTGCTAGCGGGCTAACATTAGCCCGCTAGCTAAAGAAATATCCGTCCTCGTCCACTTGGCGATACAATCAGCGTTCTTTTCTTCCTCCAGAATATAATCATAGCTCAAAAACACAAATATTGACCATTTTTATAATTAATTTATATTTTTATATTTTTTTATAATTAATAAAATTATAAATAATGTTTTTTTTTTTGGGGTGGCTCAAAGTGGGTGGGGCCAGGCCCCGCGGCCCTCTATTGGCCGGCCGCCACTGCTAGTAGTGTGTGTGCTTTAACTGTGTTCTCTGTGTAGTCTTATCTTAAGTGTGTAGCATGTGTTTATGTAGGTATGTGTGCATAATGCATGTATCCTCTAGAACAGTATTCCCAAAGGACCGTGTGTGATAATGTGACTGCTGTACGGATATTACTCTCACTAGACTATTTATTTAAAGAACATTTAAACTGGCATTCACCCTGGCTTCACACAGGCCTCATCCAGCACTACACACACACACACAATTACACACACACACACGCACACGCACACACACACACACACACACACACACACACACACACACACACACACACACACACACACACACACACACACACACACACACACACTTATCAGGTGCCAGACTTATCCCACTCTGCCACGACCTACATCTCTTCACTCTCTTCACTTTTTGGGCATGACAAGCAAAAGATAACATGAATCAATGGTTAAAAAATCACTAAAAGTTCACTACTGACTCTACTACAACTGGATGCCTGACTCAACCATTAAGCGATCCAAATGGATCACATGATCGAAGAATGAAGACAAAACCACTTGAAGCAGACAAAACGGAAAGAAAAGTGAAAAAGAAAAAGGAATGCTTGGTCTGGACACTTTGTGTTTCCCCTCTTCCTGCAACTAAATCACTAAGTCACTAAATAACACAACAAAATAACACTTCCACCAACTTCACCAAGAACTTTCTTGCGCCGAATTGTGCCACTGAGGCTGTGCCCACTCCCACTAGACTGGTGATCAGCTGCTAACAAGGCGGGAGCTATAGACAACCTGAAAGTTGTCTATAGTCACAAATGTTTTCATCAAGCCAGCTATCAGCTTCACCACAGACCAGGTTGCATCAAAGTACTTCAAAATAACTTACGGCAGTGAGGTACGTGTTCCTCTGGGGATATGTGAAGGCAAGGTAAAAAATATATTTAAAATTCAAAAGTCCGGTAAAAATTGTTAATTAATAAGTAATCAATAAAATAGTTCATAAACTGAATTTTATATATGCATATTAAATCAGACACTGATGGCACAGCACTGTGTATTACATCTTTTTTTCAAGCAAAAATGCCTTGCGCTGGTTAGGGGGTACTTGGCTGAATATATTTCTTCAGCCAAGGTTGAGAATAGGGTATATTAGGGCATACATTTGGATTGATTGATTGTATAAAACCATTCAAACAATGAATTACTATAATTAAAAGAAAAAACAAGCTTGTGTGAACCTCGCTTGGGATTTGTTCCTGTATAGTCTAACTAATCACGGCAGCATAATTTACAAATGTTCCAGTTAATCATACAACTTTACAAATATATCTCATGGCAGTGCAAACAGTAGCTGCAACTGTTCACACAAACAAACACACACAAAGAGACAACCGGAGGGAACAGGTGGATGTCATTGTCTGAATCCCACACCATCCTCGCACGCATCACATTAGCATCCGCAAACTGCTGGTCCTTCAACCGACAATGAGCATCTGCAAGAATTTGCTCTGTTAAACCTGCAATAACTGAGGGCCACTTGGGTTACGTGTAGTAAAACATCACTTAAAGCTCCATTAAAACAGCATCCTTTAAAATAATCCATCTACACCCATGTACATGCAGACATAATATGCATCCGTCTTCAGTTACACACACAATCTGCCTGACAGGTCATTATACAACTATCAGCACTTATTGCTTATTTAATGCCATTTCAACAATTTCAGAGATCCACTTTGAGAAGTTAGGGTTTAAACATGTAAGACAGCATGCGTGGGAGCTTGTTTTAGAATAATGAGCTCGATTATTGCCTCTGTCTACTTCTACGCAGAAAAAAACAGCCTGTTTTCTGCAATGTGTAGGCATTATTCATGCCTCACCATTAATCTGCTTCGCTAGCCCTCACTGCCTCTACAAGCATTAGACTGATGGGATTTAGAAATAGGAGAAGAGATAATGATTTGTGCCAATAGTCATCCTTAATTTAGTCAGTTTCTATGCTCAAAATCCCAAATGATCGCAGCGTTGTATTCTTGCCAGAGTGGATCCAGACAATCAGGACGCTTACGGCCTTCGCCAAAACTGAGAATAATTCACACATAGACATTTTCAACATAACGAGGGAACACCTGCATGCAACATTTCTGTACTTCACTTTACTTCGCTGACAATCCGGATTCAAGTTCACAGACGTGAACGTAACCACCTGTGTATTGCTTTGGCACTGAACACACCAAAACACAGGTGACCTGGATTTGAATACCGCGCCTGAGTCGCATCCTTTGCAGAGTCAGACACCCATGGGGCCGCTGCTCTGCTAGCGCGCCGCTCACACGACGCCTCCTGTGTAGACGGACGTGTAACAGAAAGGTGGAGTCATTTCCTCACCTTCATTGTTACACTATGTTGCACCATCATGACTGAATATTGCTGCAAGGTCAATTATTCATTAAGGGCTATTGTTAGTTTTTTCCTCTTGTGATGCACTTCAGTTTCACAAAGTAAGCTTAATCTCAAATGTATCAGCAGCAACGATTACTGAGTGTAAAAAAAAAAGAAAACTGCAGAAGTTCAGCCTTCACCTCTGGAGCCTCTGTAAGCGCAGAAGCATACTGCATGTGAGATTAGGCACGTCCTCTTTTCTGTGCATTTTATGTTGGGACATATCAGACGCCAACTTCCATACACAAGGTTTTTTTTTTGTGTAACAGCATGTTAGTTTTTAACGATCTGTGTAAAGTAAAAAAAATGCAGCTTTTAATGATCATATGTGTGTATGATAAAATTAGTTTATTCTCATGTATCAGCAGTGCGGCTCATCAAAAGGAAAGAAACAGCTGAACTACAAACAGTTTGTACCAGAGGGGCGTCTGCTGGATTTAACATTGAAAAAGAAAATGTATGGTTTCTAGGCCACTTAAGGCTGTGAAAGGGTTACGCCTTTCTGAATCAGTGAGGCCTTCAGCTTGAGTCTCCTGTAGTTCTGTTTACCTGTGGAGGGATGACTTACTATAGCACTTTCTGTGTTATAGTGTTTTAGAGGGGCGGCAGTCCTCCCTCTCCTCACCTCACTTGTTGTCATGAGGGCAAGGACAGAGGAAAGGAGACAAGGAGGAAACTTGGTAAATGGAAGTAAACCAGCATATATTTCTGCAGTATTAAATATGTTTGTCTCACTTCTGTGTCTCTTCACCTTTTTCATAGTTCTCCTTGACAACAATCCCTCTCATATCCCTTTTATCTTTCTTTTCTTTCTCTTACAGAAGCAGCTTCAGATTTTGTACATCTCTCTCCCCCCATCCCTCCCTCAGGTGCAGATGTAGCTCGTTTAGTTAATTACTGTCATTTCCACTTGGTTAGTTCTCACAGAGCTCACATACACACACACATGCACGCACACACACGCCCCAAACTGAACATACATGAACAACCTACAAAAACGCTGCAATCACATATAAAGCTCACATATATACACTGTACTATATATATACACTCACCTAAAGGATTATTAGGAACACCATACTAATACTGTGTTTGACCCCCTTTCGCCTTCAGAACTGCCTTAATTCTACGTGGCATTGATTCAACAAGATGCTGAAAGCATTCTTTAGAAATGTTGGCCCATATTGATAGGATAGCATCTTGCAGTTGATGGAGATTTGTGGGATGCACATCCAGGGCACGAAGCTCCCGTTCCACCACATCCCAAAGATGCTCTATTGGGTTGAGATCTGGTGACTGTGGGGGCCATTTTAGTACAGTGAACTCATTGTCATGTTCAAGAAACCAATTTGAAATGATTCGAGCTTTGTGACATGGTGCATTATCCTGCTGGAAGTAGCCATCAGAGGATGGGTACATGGTGGCCATAAAGGGATGGACATGGTCAGAAACAATGCTCAGGTAAGCCGTGGCATTTAAACGATGCCCAATTGGCACTAAGGGGCCTAAAGTGTGCCAAGAAAACATCCCCCACACCATTACACCACCACCACCAGCCTGCACAGTGGTAACAAGGCATGATGGATCCATGTTCTCATTCTGTTTACGCCAAATTCTGACTCTACCATCTGAATGTCTCAACAGAAATCGAGACTCATCAGACCAGGCAACATTTTTCCAGTCTTCAACTGTCCAATTTTGGTGAGCTCTTGCAAATTGTAGCCTCTTTTTCCTATTTGTAGTGGAGATGAGTGGTACCCGGTGGGGTCTTCTGCTGTTGTAGCCCATCCGCCTCAAGGTTGTGCGTGTTGTGGCTTCACAAATGCTTTGCTGCATACCTCGGTTGTAACGAGTGGTTATTTCAGTCAAAGTTGCTCTTCTATCAGCTTGAATCAGTCGGCCCATTCTCCTCTGACCTCTAGCATCAACAAGGCATTTTCGCCCACAGGACTGCCGCATACTGGATGTTTTTCCCTTTTCACACCATTCTTTGTAAACCCTAGAAATGGTTGTGCGTGAAAATCCCAGTAACTGAGCAGATTGTGAAATACTCAGACCGGCCCGTCTGGCACCAACAACCATGCCACGCTCAAAATTGCTTAAATCACCTTTCTTTCCCATTCTGACATTCAGTTTGGAGTTCAGGAGATTGTCTTGACCAGGACCACACCCCTAAATGCATTGAAGCAACTGCCATGTGATTGGTTGATTAGATAATTGCATTAATGAGAAATTGAACAGGTGTTCCTAATAATCCTTTAGGTGAGTGTATATATATATGTATATATATATATATATATATATATATATATATATATATATATATATATATATATATATATATATATACATACATATACTATAGTTATATATATATACAGTATATATACATAACTATAGTGACTTATAGTTGTGTTTCATTCATCTAAAGCAGGGGTCACTAACAGGCGGACCGCGGTCCGGGTCCGGATCCAGACGCCGTTGTTTCTGGACCCTGGACCGAAAACCAATTATTATTATTACCGAATTATTAACTGTTGATGGCTCGCTTCTATTTCACCGGCGAAACTTTTCCTGCCTTTGCGACCTCTCGGTCCAGGAAACACACCAACCAATCACACGCCTTGTAAATCCTCTCACTTGATCCTACTCGACCAATCGCATATGTGTGTATTCCGTTAAGCCCCGCCCTCGACTCAAATGAGATCTTCACACACGGGAGGAGAGAGACCCGGTAGTTGGAAAAAGTCCGTCGTGAGTCAGAAGTTATTTCACTTGGTGTTCCAAAAAGATAAATGTAGACATCTTAACCAGAGCCTTTAACCAGGAATGGACAGACTGTTATATGTTTATTATTCCCACAACCAGTTCAAGAGCAGCATGTCTCATGTTCAGCGATATTTAAAGCAGTGATGTGAAGCACCACCACGAGACAAAGCACACATCTTTAGAGCAAATGGACCGACTCACATCCGAAATTAAGGCATAGAAAATAAACCTAAGAGCCCAATATGATCAGAACCCTAACACATGAATGAATATGATCAGAACCCTAACACATGAATGAATATCATCAGAACCCTAACACATGAATGAATATCATCAGACCCTAACACATGAACTAACTGACCAACAATGAGGTTAAGAGAGAGGAGAAATGAGCTGAAACAAGTGGTATAATAACCAGGTGAAGAGGTTTAATACCCAGGTGAAGTCTCTGAATACACATTTCTCTTTTTAGATGACAATAATATAGTATCTTGACTCTTTTGATTGGCATCACTTGACGCCTGAATAAACTGAATTTGAAGCTGCATGACAATTATTAAATTATTTTTTCTAAAAAAATAAATGACATTTATTCATTTAATTTATATAGTCACATTTTTCAAAAGCTTTCTGTTTTAAATCCAGCCTTTATTTTACTTGAAATAAAAGATGATGTATGTATTATTAGAGTATGTATTATTTATAATTATTCCAGTTAAATTGGAAATCTGTAATAATAAATATTGTTTAGATGTTATCCAATTGAACTTTCTTTATTTAATTTGTCAGTCAGTTGTTGACTACATACATACGTTAATACAACTGTTGGCTACTTCAATACATATGGCACAAAATCATAGAGCATAAATTTGACATTATTATGATGTTCCGGACCTTTGCATGAGGAAATTCTCTCGAACTGGACCTCGCAGAATTTTAGTTGAATACCCCTGATCTAAAGCCATAACTAATAATGATATAAATGCTGCATGGTACATTTTAGAGAGGCATGCACCCATACCTATACACATACACACACACACACACACACACACACACACACACACACACACACACACACACACACACACACACACACACACACACACACACACACACACACACACACACACACCAAAGTATCTGTAGCTCTATATTGTGTTGGGAATGATGACACCTTACCTGTATATACTATTTTTCATCTTGGGGAAGACCGGAGCAGTGAGGGTAGAAGAAAAATAAAATAATGACTGCAGCAGTGATAAAACAAATGTTAGCAGGAGAGGCTTGGGTTGGATGAAAGTTGACATTTGGGTTCCCGTGGATGATGCAATTATGAAGTTAAAAAACATCTGCTAACACTCAGACAGAGAGGAGGAAGACGTGTCAAACAGTGAAATTGTGTCTTCGCAGTATTACCCCATGCAAATCTCTTCTGTTTAACATTATGGATGCAATCTGATTGCATAAACAGTGACTACTCTCTATCTTCCTCGCCATCGTACTCCTAAAATATTTTTTTATAAAAGGCACCATTATCTTCCTACACTCTGAAGACAGGGTAATTAAGTTTTCTGAAATATGAATAGCTCAAATGTACCAGATTTGTCTCCAACATTGTGCATGTACAATGATGTGGAAACAGTTTTAAATAAGTCATGTAAACACACAAAAAAGCTCCTAACCTGCACAAACCGTATGGGATGCTACATGTTCCTTTAACTTCAGACTTGGTTTAAAAAGTATAAAGACACTGCATGGCCACGCTGTCTTGCATACAGTATGTGCAGTTCTCCAAAGGGCACACGCAAGGTGTTTTCAATTGCAGATAAAGAGCGCGTGGGAGGGCCGGTATTGTTGAGGAATGAAAATGGGGAGACAAAGAGGTGGAGCTGCAGCAGACTTAACGGCAGTAAATAAGACCGGACATAAGAGGTAGGGGAGGCGCAGGAAAGAGGACAAGCAGTGGAGTGCCCTGCTATCAGGCCAGGGGATGTGGGTCATTCACACGCTCATTCATGGGTCCCTATCTGGCTCTTGACTAGCTCTAGCACCAATATACAAATATAATGTCCACAGGAAGTTGGGTTACAAGGGTTACACACACATCACATTTGTTTCCCCTCCGGCTGTGGTGTAATCCTCTGAATAGCTACGCTGACACATGGTCACTCTCTGCTTTCCATTTGTCATCCTGTCCCCTCTTTTGTTATCTATCTCCTTGTCTCTCTGCTGCTGTTTTTTTAATCACTTTCCATTCGTCTTTTCTTCCCGCAGGGCTGTGCTTGAAGACATGCTGCTGCAGCAAGTGCTCCTTTACAAAGGAACACAACAAGTACCTTGAGGGGGCGGGTCATGTGTCAGTTGTGTAAAGGGTGTGTGTGTGTGTGTGTGTGTGTGTGTGTGTGTGTGTGTGTGTGTGTGTGTGTGTGTGTGTGTGTGTGTGTGTGTATGTGTGTGTGTGTGTGTGTGTGTGTGTGTGTGTGTGTGTGTGTGTGTGTGTGTGTGTGTGTTCAATGATTCAAATATTGAGGAAGGAAAGAGGATACATGGAACTCTTTAACATTAAGCGACAAAGTAATATTGTTTCCCATCACAGGATCGACATTGAGAGTCTTATGCCATGGAGAGCTTCTCCAAAATGAATGGAAAAACTGATTTGCCATCGTATGATCTTACAAATGCATACATTTTAGATGAAGCCATGTGCATATGCATCAGAACCGCACCTGATTGGCCACATTAACAAATAGGAATATGAAGCGTTTGCACATTGCAACTGCATTATGGAAATGCCCGCAGACCGCCTTCCATTACTACGGACCCAACACACTGTCAACGTTGTTTTCTCCTGACGTCTGCTCGGCGTAGCTGAGAATGATGCAATTGCGTTGAGCTGGGAAGACAGAATTTATAATCATTCATCTGCTCTGAAAAGTACCTTCATATGAAATAATACACAGACGCTGGATGCATTGATTCTGCTTGGTGTTTGTTCTGGTTTTCTCTGAGGATCAAGCAGACGTAGATTGATATTGAACCCCTGCTACAGAGGGGTTGGGAGTTTTAAAACCTTCCAAGAAATTCACAGATTTGAATCCGACTGGATCAAATACTCTCCCAGGCTTGCCTAATGACTTCATATTTATTAGCTATCATTACCATCAGCCACCTCAATATATAATCAAATCAATTAATAGAGCAGACATAGCTGTTGGACTGTAACAGCTACCAGACTGGAAGCAACACCTTGATGAAGAATAAGCTGTTTAGCAATTATACCATGTCTAATGTGACAATTTCATTTCATTTCTTCATTTTCCGTGAATATAAAGTTGGGGATTTGCATAGTTTATCCAATTTTACTAGAAACTTTGTTAGTGTTTACTTTGGTTGCTTTAATATGATTTGACAGCTGCATTAAATAAACAGAGAATAGTCCTAATGTGTCTCAATCAAATCTTGAAAGATTAACAAAATGAAAATTCCCATGCAAAGAGCACAAGAGCAGGCAGCAGCTAGGGATTTCCGATGGATCCAAGAAACACAAAAAACATACAAGAAATGCCACTGAATAATAAAGATGTCTTCTTTTTAATAAAATGTATATATTGGAATTCAAAGATCATCCTTGCTTTGTTCACGTTGCATTGTAAGAAAAGAATAAAGAATATGATGCGTCTGTCTGTACTTCTACTTGGTTAAGCCAGTGCATTCTTTTCTACTTGATGAGACTCTCATATTTGCTATGCATGAATACTGATGCATTCAGTGTGGATTGCAAAGTGTCGAACCATCACACAAACCGAAGCAAACAGCAGAAAGAGTGAACATGGTAATTACAAAAAACTGTAAGCATAAATGCCGCTCCAGAGCCCTAACAAATGATTAGTCGGTTATTGATTTCCTGCATTTACTCAGTTATCACAAGGGTCCAAGAACATCATTATCTGCAGATACCCCAGGAGAAACTGAAGAAAGCTGCTTGGGTAAAGCCTGTTGTTAGTGTAACCTATGAGCTACTAGAAGGACAGACGAATGTGTAGTCAGTGCTGACTTGCTCTATATATTTCCTGAACGGATGCATTGAAATTGCAATAGATTAGGTGCTGACATTACAACATTAGATGGCTGCAAACCTCTGATTTTGACAAACAAAATCTGTGACCTTTTTGCCGAAAGATTGCAATGCAAAGCAGTGTAATACATGCAACTGGGGAGCATTTCCACCCCAGTATTATCCTAAAATGTTTTGTAAACAATCTCTGGCATTGCCAAGAAAGCACATCAAACTCCAGTGAGCAACAGAACCCTGAGTCACCTTAAAAAGACTTCAGACCATTTGTTTGAATTCCTTCAGTCCTTCTTTCTGATCTGAGCCCAATCCGGTTGTCTTTATATTGAGTTCCCACATGCCATGGCATCACCTTGGCATCACATTTCCTTCGTTAGAAAGACCATATGGAAAGAAAACTCTTTTGAGAAAAAATGTAAAAGTCTGTTTGAAAGGTGGAACGGACTTGACTTATTCCTCTCGGGAAAAACAGCTTCTATAAAAAAAGATGGCCATACCAGAGTTTTATGTGCTTAGTATTGTCAGCCAATTCCTGGAAATTTCCATAAGAAAGGGAATGAACCCATACATAATTAGATATTTACCAGCGCTGCAAAGACCAAGGCGTGTTTAATCTGCCCAATATCCAATTAGGAATTAACTCTGAATAAAATCAATACTTTGCAGCACCTCCTCATGCTGGAGACAAGGGGGAGACCAGCCTCCAGCTTGCCGGAGCTTTCTGTCTCTTTAGATGGTTGGATGGAACTATTCAGACCGGCTGACTTCCATAACACAATGTAAAATAAATCTCTGAAATCTTTTCAGATATCTTTTCATCTGAAAGCTTTCAGGAGTATTAATTTATATGCAAATGTACCCAAACAAGATAGGGCCTTCCCTTTTTTAGCAGCCACGTCTTCAGTGCTGAACGGCGAGAGAGGGCAAGCTCAAATCGCGGCACCGGCACCTGCCGCTTACCTACTGTGGCATCTCTGGACATGCCGCGGTGGTACCGGCACATGCCGCGCCTGCTGTGGCATCTCTGGACATGCCGCGGCAGTTCGGGACCTGCCGGGAGCCGCGAGCTGCCGTGCCGGAGCAGTTGCCACTAGTTTTTAAATCGTGGCGCACCTCGTAGAGCACTTGTGTCAGACCCGTTTTCAGTGAGTCACAGGTCTTTTATTTTGAAGGGAATTTTTTAGCATAGTGCCGTACTCACACTCCTCAATACTGCGTTCACAACACGCTTTACTTGCGTGAGTTTACACGCCGGACTATTTGTGATAGTTCGCTTCATTCCCGACTTTTTAATTTATTTAATATTAGCTTAAGCAGTTCAGAACCACTGCCCCATAATAACGTGCGTACAGGGCCGGCGATTGCTATAGGCGAACTAGGCGACTGCCTAGGGCGACAAATGGGTTGGGGGCGCCCTCACAGCGCACATTTCAGCACTGTGAGCAATTCACGACCACGGGCGCTGGCTCCCACGAGCAGGGACCAAGACACGTCACATCAAAGATGTTCTATTATGGAGAGGACAACAACTCGGCCAAAAATCTGAATTTTTTTTCGAGAAAACGGGACGCTGATTGGCCAAGACTCGACACGTCACATCAAAGATCTTCTATTGCAAAGATGACTCACTCCAAAAAAATAAATCGTTTGTGCGGTCTGAAAAATGTGCGCGATCTGAAAAATCTATTGCGCGGCCACTTTGACTGGCCCCTGACATTTGCAAAAATGAAGCGGTCTAAACCATCACAGGGACGAAAACGAAAAAAGGAAGAAGAGGAAAAGAAAGTCAAGTATAGGTTTGTTCAATAAACATATTTGAAAAAAAAGAGTGTTTTGCACAGTTTATGGAGTTAATTTAATCCTAACTTTGAGTGTGTAATAAATTATTTAAAATAATAAAAAAGAAAATGTTCTGAAACTATTCTGGTGTTTGTTGTCCATGCACCATTTATTGTTGAACTGTAATGTAGAATAGTAGAATTATAAGTGGGTGAAAAACTGCTATGCAAAGTAAAGCAGTTAAGTTAATATATGTCTCTTCAGTGATGTAAAGTATTGTGTGTCCGGGGGGGGGGGCGCAAAACTCAATCTCGGCTAGGGCAACCGAAGGGCTAGAGCCGGCCCTGCGTGCGTATAATCGTTGTCTTTGTTATTTACTTCTGTTTTAAGTTTGATCTTTCATAGAGTAATGTGGGTTTCTTAACCCTAAATTAAATGGATTAATGTCATAGTAACAGAACAATTTGCTTACATATATTTTTACATTTATATAAATCCATGTACAATATTTTTACACTTGAAGAGCTACTTCAAGGGTACAAAATAATACGAAGGGCTACTTGTTTGATACAAACTTCCTGAACAACAAAGTTGCACAGATCACCTTTTATTAATAATAATATATGTGAAGTGACTGTCTGATCACATATCAATGTTAATTATTCCTCACAATAATTATTAACAATAATTTCCACGACAATGATGGTAGGAAAAAAAAAGTGTTCTCACTTTGTTAGAAAAATGAAAATAAAGTTATATCCGTTCAAAAAATAACTAATATTTAGTTTGAATGACAACCACTGTGAACGGCTTTGACTTGGAAAACATAACGCATGTTTCTCAAACATCCCAATGTGTAATTACAGTTCACAGCCCATCATCTGCCGGTTCCCAGTATGTATACTGCAGCATGTGCTCCCTTTGCCGGATTGTTTAAGTTACCTAGTCAACGTGGGTCTAAAGCCTTGTTACTGTCTTTCCTCCATGGCTTAGTTTTGGTGACCCTTCGCCTCTTAATTACCCGCCTCTTGCCTGCCTTTTCTGCCGATTCTGTCTGCCATTCTGTGGAAGTCTAACCCTGATTACCAACGATGTCAGAATCAGAATCAGAATCAGAAACCGTTTATTTGCCAGGAATGTTTACACAAACAAGGAATTTTTCTAGGCGGAAGGTGCATACATTAGACGAGACAAACAACAATCAACAATCAACGACAACAACAGTGCAATGGGTATAGAGTAAAGTAAAGAGTGTTTCACCTTTAAGTGCATTCTCTGCGGAGTCTGTTTCTCAGTCCAGTTGTGCTTACACTGTAGTTCTGAAAGCATTTCACCCAATCAGGGTCAGTAGTGGTTAAACTACAAAAAAGGGCACTACAGCTTTTATCACTCCAGATTTTGACAAAATACTACATCCGGTAATATTTCCTAACAGACACAAAGTGCTTTAACACTGTAACTTACTTAGAAAAGGTGACCAGAAGATGCCAATGAATTGAACTCTGTATCATTCAGTAAGTTTTGACTTAAAGTTTCACGCACAGTGCAACAGAGACAGAGCCTTCTCTATAGCTGCCCCTCCCTCTGGAACTCTCTCCCCAAACTCATCTGAGACTGCACTGACCTTTCCATATTCAAATCTCAAATCAAAACCCACCTCTTCGGAATTGCTTTTAATGTGTGATTGTGTGCTCTATGTTCTGATTGTTTTGAGTACTATGGAAAGCGCTATACAAATGAAATGCATTATTATACTTGACCATATTACCATGCAGAGCACACTCTGCTAATCAACTAATTAATGACAACCAATTAACAACAAAACGGTCACGCAGAACAAGGATCAAGTAAACATACCGATCATAACTGCTGAGTGCACTGCTAACGTTATAATAACAAACAACTCACATCATGTTAATTCATGCACAAAGACAGAAATGTGTGTGTGGGGGGATGAGTTCTTCCAGTCGTCTATACTCAACATTACCTGCGAGTAGACAAGTACAGTAAAGATTGGATGATAACAACTTCTAGATCCTGCAGGCAGATGCTCAGAGGATACAGGTGTGGGGTGGAGTTTATGACATAAGCCCTGCAAAGTTTACACGTGAGCAGTGCAGCAGCAACATGACAGATGAAAAAAGAAGAAAAAAAAACAGTACATTACTACAGTGGGCCTACATCATAAATGCATGTAGCAGTGCGCACAAGTTGACTGCCTTAACCGGGTCAAAGTAGGTCATGCAGAAAACACTCAGAATTTATCACTAATTTAAGCACTCATGCGCACTCTAGACTCATCACCCCTCTCAAGGGCACTCCAAGGTTAGCGCAGCATTGCTTGGATGAGCAAAAATAATCCACGCAACAGGCAAAGATGAGACACGTTCAGCACGTAGCAGCCGATAATAGACACGCTCAAAGTGATGAATTAAAATCTTGCAGCAGAATTTATAACACACACAATACAACAGACGACCATCAACACATGGATATGATCTTGGACAATAAGTGAGGCTAAACATAAAGGCTATGGTCAGTATGACGCATACAACCAGAGCTAAGCAGACACATAACCCCCACTGCTTCCAGCTGAGGTATTCTGTAATGTTTTGCTTAATATGAGGTTAGGAGGAGAAATGTGAATGTTATTACTGGATAAAAAAATAAAAAGAAGCCATTAAGCCAATATTGCAGGGAAATGGGCTGTGCTCGACATGTTGTCCACCCCTACAGCCAATATTATGGGACAATATTAAGCCTAAACAAACCACCCAAATAATAACAGAGCAACAATGAGAACAGAATGCGTCCAACACACAACATCACACATCGGCCGAACTGACAAACGTATTTTACCTTTGCATTGATACCCGAAGCATGATGTCACACATTCTTAGGGTAGTAATATAGCCTCGGCACTGCAAGAACCCATAGCTATGACAGATAGACCTTCCCTTGAGACCCGATGACCCAAAAAGCAGAGCTGTTATTTTAGACTGTTGATATCAACTGCACAACATCTTCTTTAACTCGATAACTCAGAATCAGAAATCATATTGTTTAGTCCCCCAAACCCTTCAGTCCCGTTGAAAGACACCAATAAAACCACCGTCTCCCTCAAAACAGAGGCCAAACATCCAGTTGTGATTTGCATGTTAGCATAAGCAGTTCTTACCTCCTGGGGTGAAGCGATGGGTGTTCAACGGAGAAAAAAGAAGAAAAAAAGTCGCCTTTAAACATCACATTTGGGACAGCAAGAGTGACACAAACACAGCCACGGGAATGTGGTTAGACACTGTGAGGATTTACATAAACCGCCCCCATTTCAAAGGGTGCGTTCGGTTTAAGTTGTAGAGGGGAAGGTATCTCAAAATACTCCGTACTACAAAGTGTGCTGCAAGTCACAGTTCATTTCCAATATGCAGTTTCATAATTGGGAATGGGATAAAAAGAAATTTGAACTAAAAGTGTATTTATCCATGGAATTGAACAAAAGTGAGACATATTACAAGGTCAGCTCAATTTTGCTTTTCCATAATCACCATAAATTGTAAGACAAGGTCGTGTTGGGTGTTAATGAAAGATGACTTTGTCTGTCAAACAATTTTAAGAGCCGCCTCCATGGTTTATTGTGCAAATTTTGCAACTCCTAATTTCACTCATTGCAAAGGTTATTTGAAAGCTCAGTTGTGTTCATTTGAATACATTCTCTGATATTTGGTGTTTGGTCTGCATCTCCAAAATATCAGGAGATGATGACATGTTCTCACAAATATCTTCATTTTTTTTAATGCATTTTTTTCAAGAAGAATTTCATCAGCCATTGATGAGTGGCAGGCCCCAACCTCATACACCCTGCTCACAGTTTAAGTAGCCTTCAAAAACAAAGTGAACAAAAGATATAGTCTTGAAGATCTGAGACTGGTTCACAGGCAGCGGCTTTGGTTTTCTGTCTTACTGGGTTTTTTTGGGGGTTCCAGACGTTCATGTTTGTCACAGCACGTCTGTGTCTGTCTGAGAGCCCATTTGTGCGACTGCATGCCTGTCCAATTGTGTGAAAAGGAAGACATCCCGCCTCCCTTCCCCTTGTGGGTCTGCTCTGTTCTTTCATGTTCTATCTGGGTGCAGTAATGAGGTTCACACAGTAACACTGAGAATTTAACCAGAAAATGTATTTGCTTTCATCTGCCTGCCTGCCAGTGTGTGTGTGTGTGTGTGTGTGTGTGTGTGTGTGTGTGTGTGTGTGTGTGTGTGTGTGTGTACTTCTCAGTGTTGAGTGGTGCAATGCCATTAACATTTCGGAAACATAAAAACCAGACAGGCAAGTTAAGGCAAGGTGAACGTGCACACACACACACTTCCAAAAAAGATTGCACACATCAGCAGATACATGCATGGACACAAATACAACACATGCAGAAATATAATGAGTTAGGCTTGCAAAGCTGCGAGAGCGAGAAAGAGAGACGGCAAGAACGAGGGAGGAGAGATGGACAGTCTGCATAGTACACACTCCTGCAGAAAACCACAAAAGAAAGAGAAGGGGGAGGGATGGTGTGTGCGATAGAGACTGAACAACAGAGAAAAGAGAGTGATAGAGTTTCGGTGGGGAGTTGAGGACCACATACTCGCACGGCTAAAAGAGACAGCCCACGCAAGCAGGAGAAGAGAACAAGAATCCGTATGAAAGAGTGAAAGAGGTAAAAGACGCCAAAGAGTGGGAAGGGGTGAGGAAGAAGACATATGTTCACACCGTGTCCACGATACGAACGGAAGAGTGAAGAAGTGGGGGGAACTAAAGGGAAAAGGGGTGCGATGACACCAACACTATAGGGAAGGGAAGGAGAAATGTGAGATGCGGGAGATGGAGGGGAGGCGAGAAAGACAGCATACCAGCTGTGGGAGTAGAAAGGGGGGGGAGATAGAAAGAGAAGGACGGAGGGAGGGAGGGAGAGGGGAGTGCAGAGCTGCAAGCCAGACAGACCGCATACTCATAACACATTATGGCTATTATTAGACAGAGAGGAGAGGTGGACCAATGGGGACTTGTGGGAGGGATGGAAAGAGGAGGAGGGAGGGGGGAGACTTGGAGGTGAGTGGGGGGGTAGTACCACTACCAAGCTTGAGGATGGTAACAAATGCCTATGGCCACATGCTAACTTCTATTTGATGGAGAAAAAAAAATGTTACGGCAGGAAAGGAAAGGAAGGAAAGGAAAGGAAAGGAAAGGAAAGGAAAGGAAAGGAAAGGAAAGGAAGGGAACAAGAGGTGAAGCAACTTCGGGGTTCAAGAAATAAAAAACAACTACTAGAGGAGTAAAGAGAGAGATCAGTGTGTTATTTTGTGGCGAGCCAAAGCACGTCCAGTTATGCTATTTCAGATGTGTTATGTATTCCCCACTTTTTCACTCCCTCCGTGCTCAGTCCTTCCCTCCTTCCCTCCACTTCATCCTTCGCTCCACTGACTTCAGCCCCACTCAGCAAGAGACTCCACAGCCGGCTGCTGGTGCTGCTGCTGCTGCTGCCAGTCAGTCTGTCTGTGTGAAGCTAAAAGTACAATTCTACATCCAACCCCCTTTTTCCTCTCCATTGCCTCCCCTCGTTTCGCTCCTCTTTCAGGAATCGACTGCTGTTCTTTGACTCCAGCCTAATTCCACTGCTGCTACTGCTTTGAAAGAAAGTTCAGAGTGAAGAAGCAGGAGAAACGTATCCATGCAACAAAGCTGGATGTGCCTAGAAATCATCATCTTTTCAACGTGGCATTAAATTCAGGACCCATTGGTGTTACCCATTGGTGTTAATTACTCTTTTTTTTTCTTCACCAAAGTTGAAGTTGTAAATTGAAGAACATTCCCCAAACTCCAAATGCTCTGCATAACATTCACCACCAAGAGATTTAACGCAATTAATTCATTTTCAATTTTATTGAAAGTTCTCCCAAGCTCTGCGCTATGAATTTCAGACATATATTCTGATCCAACCCACATTCTATAAATTACATTATTCACAGAGGATACTGTAGGTGAGTACACTAAACACACACACACACACACACACACACACACACACACACACACACACACACACACACACACACACACACACACACACACACACACACACACATTTAGTGAGTACTGTTATGGATCCAGGCCTGTAAAATTGGGCTTAATTTTTTACCAATTATAAGTGAGCTTTACTCAAATCAACTTTTCCAAATGTCTGCTAATCCGTTTAGTCTTTTGGGTGTTTCTGAGAAATCAAGAGCCGGAGCCTTGATCTGTGACTCCAGTGATTTTCTGGTTTTTGTTTAAGGTTTGATTTGAACTGAGGATGAAGGGTTTTGTTTAGAGCTGTGGAACAACTGTGCCACCAAGTGGTCAAAGGAGTCCAAGCAGCGTATTATGAGAAACTTCACGCTAGTTAAAGGAACAGTGTCTACAATTCAGGGGGATCTACTGGCAGAAACATAATGTCTTATAAGTATGTTTCCTTCCATGTGTAATAACCTAAAGATATGAAATGTGTTTTTGTGACCTTAAAATGAGCCGTTTATATCTCTACATACAGAGCCATATTGTATGTATACTGCCATGTTTCCACAGTAGCCCAGAACAGACAAACCAAACACCGTCTCTAGATGCACACTAAACCTTTGAATGCTTATTACAATGTACATGTGATTTAACATTTTACCAGAGGGGACAGCAATTTACGATTAATCTGTAGAAAGTCTGTGTATTCACATCCTATCCCCTCCAGGATGTATTTTTCTAACAGTGAACAGGTTTCCTCAGGTGTCTTCCCCCACTGCTTGCCCCAGTCCAGGGGAAGAAGCAGGGCAAACGGCCGCAGGTGTAGCCAGGAGCTCAGCGAGATAGAGACAACAAAGCCAGATCTGTGGAGGAACATCAAGCGCCAGGAAGACTGTCAAGACCGGCAGCTGATAGCGGTGAAAGGAGGGGGAAAAGTTGTGTGAAAACAGACTTTGATATCAGAGACAAGGTAGATAGAGAGGGTGTGGAAGGCTGTTTGTGCTGCTGCCACGCTGGATGCCAAGAAGATAGATCATGCAGGCAGACTGCTGTGGTATTATTCTGATCAAATAAATAACTTCATACTCACTTTAACGGTTGCCTTCATTTGTTTTGGGTCAGAATATCACTGCCGGGCAGCTAGCTTGCCTGTAGAGTTTTTTTTTTTATGATTTCCTCACTTCAAAGTTTGTGTGAAGTTCACAGGACGTCACAGTGAGTCGCTTGATTTCAAAAGAGTTTCACTATACTTCTTTTACTTTGAACCGGACCGGTAACCCAAAGTGCATATACGCTAAATTCACTGAATTGGAACGATGCATTCCGACAAACTAGTTCACATGAATGCCACATAAACTAACTATGTAAAATATGATTAATCTGCAGGCATAGTCGAATAGTAACAACTGAAAGGCAGACATAAACTCAACTGAGGCCCGAAAACACATCAACCTAATTAGGATCTATCTGTAGCAGGAAATCTCATAATATTTTATTACTAGAACATAATTCAAGGCTTTAAAGTATAAAACTTCCACTCCAGTCATTAAGACATACACAAGTATTTGCTTTGAATCCTAATGTTTCTGATATTTGACAGACTACTTATAAATTCTTAAACGCTGAATCTAATCCTTCTGCCTATTTGAAAAGCTCCATCTATGAATATGCAAATGTATTTCATTTCAAACGCTCAAATGCTGAACGCACGGTGTTTTGAAGAGAAAAGCCCCACCTCAGTGGATGTGTTGTGGCGGTTTCAAGTTGCATGAAGTCGGTGACATGAAGTCGGCACACGCGCTTCAGAAAAACGCTTCCCCCTTCAGTAAAAGAAATATAGAAAAACAGAACTTTAATGTATGTGCACATACATTATCCTGCAGAGTGACGGCCCAACATCCAAGTCAAGCAACAAAAAGACATCTTTTTTTATGACGGAGGGGGGGATTTAAATTCACCTCATGTAGAAACAATCAGCGACGCAAAGGCTCTGCTGCCCTCTAGTGTCGAACATACCAGCCTGCAGACACAATACCTTCACCTGCAATAATCCTCTCTAAACATGAAGCAGCAGAACATTTGAGTCATGTCTGATGAGCACTGCTCTGGGGCTCACCTCCTGACTTCAAAACAGCGACGCAGAGCGGGTTTATTGTTTGATTATTTCTATACACAGTCCCATGGGATGAGTCAAATCTTCTACCTTCTGACTCCGCACATAACTAAGGTACTTTGTTGTCAATACATATAGAATACAAATCAGAAGACAAATGCATTGCAAGATGTACAGTGCTTGGGGTAAACAGATGGTGCTTTGAACTCCCTGTGTAAAGACGCTTAGTGTGGGAAGACACGATGCACGATGATCAGTTTAAAAGTGCTCCCTAAACGACAATATACAGCCCATAGAGAGAACAACTAAATGAACAATTATATCACATTTGTTTAGATATCACAACCTGTGAATGGGACAGACAATATATTAAGCTTCATGAATATTGTTTTTTGAGGGCTGCACGGTGGTGTAGTGGCTAGCACTGTTGCCTCACAGCAAGAGGGCCCGGGGTTCGGATCACGGTCTGGCAGGTCCCTCTGTGTGGAGTTTGCATGTTCTCCCCGTGTCAGCGTGGGTTCCCTCTGGGTTCTCTGGCTTCCTCCTACAGTCCAAAGACATGCAGCTCAGGTTAATTGGACTCTAAATTGCCCGTAGGTGTGAATGATTGTCTGTCTATATATGTGCCCTGCGATAGACTGGCGACTTATCCAGCCTTCGCCGATTGACAGCTGGGATCGGCAAACAATATTCCATTCCAATGAATGGAATATTGTTTGTGCGGTATAGCAGAATTTGAGATTGATGCCTTGCCATGAGACACCCAAAAACTACAAGGACAAGCTGATGGCACACTACTGGGGCCTGCAGGTACATCAGTGGACACATGTAACAACCACATGTAACAACCCTGCAGATGATCCATTATGCAGCACATTAACTCACCAGACGGAGAGAGGTGGAGCAAGTAGCTATAACACCCAGTAATCATTTATTATCAAAACTATCAAGTCAAGCGGCTGAAAACCCTGATCCTACATTTCCCATAGTGCAACTGTGTAGTGTCGTTTGTTGTTGCAATGTGATATGACAAATAAGAACTAAGTAAATATAATGATATATTCTATTATTATCATATATATAATATATATGATATGGTTATATAAATATGGTAATATTTTTAGGTCACATTAGAAATGAAAGTATGTGAAGGTCACTGTAAGTTACTAAACTCTCCAAGATATGTTTTTATTCCCATTGATGTTATGGTCATATTTCACAGGGCTGAAATTGTACCGAGTGAACTAGTGATCATGATTTATTTAATGAATCAGTATTTGCTGATACCATTTCCCACCCTTCTTTTATTATTCATGCAGTCATGACCCATATCTCCCATGATATTTTTTTATGCACACAAAAATGGCAATGGCTTTCCGTAAAAAAAACTGTAGCTTTAAAGCCCACGGCGAGTTGACATAACTAGGGACTATTTTTATAATTGTTTTACTCTTTTATCAGCAATCCACTATATGACAAGTACAAGGTTTGATGTGTATAATCTGTGTGTCCAGAAGGTCCGGAATAAATTTCACAATCTTAAACAATGTTTCGAACAGTAGACTTGGATTATTTTAATAGAGACAACACTCTAGTTTAGTGTATCTCCCATGACATACATACAGCAGAATTGCCAGGATCACGTAGCAGATCTATAATTAAACTCTTTCATAAATATCCTGTTTTCCTAAACCTGAGAATATTATGTATAAACATAAGATCTTACATTCACTGGGTTGACGGAAAAAAAATCCCACAAGACCAAACCCTGGTATACCAAGCAGATTCACTTTATTTGTATCTTCCATGTTAATTAATTGTCACCATCATCATCATCGGCAGGACCGCATCAGTTAACAGTGTTATTGCCACCAGCTCCATTACCTCCGCTGTCATCATCCGCTCAAATTAAATAATTACACTATTGTAAATAGGCCAGTGACAACGGCTATAATCTGGTGTGATATTGACAATCTCATTATCAGTTACATATTAATTAGCTTAGACATTTTGCTCGACGGTGCTTGAACAGAAAGCCCACTCCCGGCGTTACACGTTAACTGTGTAAGACAACAATGCATTGCATGTGACATTATTGTTTTGAACTCCATTGAGGCTGCATGTACATAACAACGACATTGTGGTAACAGCTCATTTGTTTGACAGCTCACAGGTAATCCAGCAGCATTAAATATTGAGCAGAAAAGAAAATGAGCATCCGGAGAAATGACGTGCGACACGATCGCCTCTGGAACTGGTAGACCTTGGGCTCAAGTTTTTACTAAGATTATAGATTTTGATAGTGTTACTGTCCAATGGAGATACTCAACAATCAGGTGACACAGCACATATTTAAGCAAGGTGTCCCTAACTCTAATCATGACCACATTTTGAAAGATAACTCGTCCCTGATCATAAAATGAGTCCTGACCCAGACATTGAATATCAGAAGGCACACAAATGTATTGCCTTGAACTCAGAAGAGTTCCTACTGACACATTGCATTCATGTAGCATGTGATTCTCAGCATTGGAGTTTAAACAGCCAGCATGTCGCCAGTGCAAAAACAAAAGGGCGGTGACGCATGTATCCCACGATACGAGGCTCAGTATAGCTACAATACACATTTTGCATAATAGAAAACTGCTACTTTTCATTATTATAAAAGTGCAGCAGCGGCTAATTCCAGACCGTAATCTTGGCTGCGTTTGTTGTTTTTTTGTTCTGAAGAAGACTCGTTAATGCACACGCAAATTCACATTAAAGTGTCTAAGGTCAGAAGTCAAAAGAACACCCTGAATTCTGCTTTTGGTCAATTTTTTACTTCATATGCATTGCAATAACTGCGAGTTAAACATCGTCGATGGATCACACGTTTCTATTTGTTACCTGATAGTTTGTAGTATCCACATTGGACAAAGCCAAATGCAGCTGGAATCCTTGTAATTTCACATCAAACCAACACTAAACATGTTTTTACAGTGTTGACAAACTCGGTAGGACTACTCGACTCGCCCCATGACCACAAGAGAAACAGTAACAGTATTGACAACAATACATCGGTCATAATTGCTATAAGCATTTTTTAAGATAATCAGGTGATGATGTTGATGAAAATGTGGGAAACAAGAGCAGAACTATGTGCCCACTAAGAACAAAGATGTGGGCACAAGGAAACAGATGTGTATTTTAAAATGGCCTTTTCAAAATAGCAAATGTCGATCACAAACCAAACACCGTCCTCTCTGATCAATTTGTGGTTTGTGTCATATAGGGCGACACCGCCAGATAATGAGTGAAGATGGAGCCTCAGTCACAGAATGCAGTGCTGTCATGTTAACGTCTGAAGCTCCCGTTGCTTGTGGTTATAAGTTCAGAGAAAGCTGCTGAGCAACATCTACAAGTCCGGCCACAAAGCAGCGAATATGGGCAATATTGCTTTGCAAAAACATTCAGTCACAGTTAAAGGAAAATAATCTTGATCAGTGAAGATAAATGCACAATCACATAGAACTGCACTGCTCGCGGTGGGTTCAAACTTCTAGTTTTTGTGGTACACCTGCACACTTACACCATTTTTAATCAGCGGCCGAGGACAAATTGCCCGAAACATCACTGACTGGGTTGTGTGCCGATGTGGAACGTGCTAAACCCACGGCGAGCAGGACTGCAGCTGCTTTCTACCCTGTTCCATTCACTGTTAGTTTACCCTCCGCGCTGTCACAATACATAAGGCTTTGTCGCCACCTAGTGGACCAAATCCCAGCCTGCAAGGTTGAGCCAAACATGCCACAAAGACGTAAAGTAGAAGACACATTCTGGGTGGATTTACACAAGCTGCACCTGTGCATTTTGCTCCATAGTAAACCCACCCTTTCGTCACCTTGTGTAAATGTTTGGTGCTGTAGTGGCACAGGTCATATGATTCTGCACTGTGTGGACCACCTGTCCCAGCTGCCATTGTCTATGTGTGTGTAAGCTCAGGCATTTTTTTTTTTGCTTTGGCATGATGGATGTTGTGTGAAAGACAGCTTGTGTTGACACAGGAAATGCAGCATAAACTGAAATCCTGAGCAGAAAAGTTGGCAACGTCGGACACAAAGGCAACATAGCAGGATAGCTCCATGCTTTTAATGCGTGTGTGTGTGTTTTTGTTAAGACTCTGTAAGTTAGGGGCTACTATGGGTATTGGATTAATGTCTAGTCTAAATTAAGCTGTTATAATGGCTGCTTTACTGCTGTGAATAAGCATGCAAGCGCGCATGAGCGTGTGTTTATGTAAGACATCATGGGCACAAAGTTCTCTTGGCACACCTGAAGCGGCTGAGGACACATTTTTGACACACTCTGAGATAACGTATAAATATTCAGTGACAACGCATATGATGAAACACGCCTGTTTGTTTGAAATTAATAAATAAAGTAAAACTGGGTCCAAGCACCCGACGCAATTCCGAACCGGAGGCTCGCTGATCAAATCTCCTTGGGAAGCCAAGAGCATTGTCTGTTTTACAAAAATAAAAAATAATGACAGCTACGACGTGAGAAAAATTAGAAAGCTTACAAAACCATTTAGATTTTAGACATTACTCAAACAACCTGAAATAATGTCTACTCAAGTATGCAGATGATATAAAAGTAGCAAATAACAGACGGAATTGTAATTTCTATTTCTATTGAGACAGAAATGTAAAAGCAAAAATATTTTAAATTAGAGCTCACTACATGTGATTTCAAATTCAAGTGGCTGATATGAAAAAAATCAAATGAGATATATATATATATATATATATATATATATATATATATATATATATATATATATATATATATATATACACACACACAAATAACAAACAGTGATTGCAAAGTTTTAAAAGCAACACAATCAAATGAACCCAGAAGTGTGGTCAGTGCATTTTAGTGCTTCTTTTTGTGAAGGGACATTCATGGAGACAACTTTATCTGAGATAATGATAAGTAGCTGTAAAAATAATTGTCTCTTAATCTCACATTGTCTTCCAGTTCTGCAGTCAAGTAGAAACACTTGTCCTTGTTGCTGTTTATGTTCTCTGTCCGCTTTCTTCCATGGAATTGTTCCATCCATTCGTTAGCTTGTGCCCACTTCAGCTTGTCCCCCAAAGATAGCGAAGATCCTTGAGCCAGAATCAGTGTGTGTGTGTGTGTGTGTGTGTGTGTGTGTGTGTGTGTGTGTGTGTGTGTGTGCACGCGCGCGTGTCCCGTACACCGAACCAGGTCAGCACTCGTGCTCTACTTTTATCCCGCTGTCTCTGCTGAATCCAGGTTGGATGTTACCGTTACATGATCCATATCTCTGTGTACGTTTCGTCAACATGTGGATGTCCTCGTCATTTTTTTTTTTTGCTCTATATTTCCTTCCAGCCTCATCCAGTAAGTGTGCTTTTCAGTATCGTGCCCCAAGTACAGCAGATAGAGAACGAGGGAGACCCTTCCAACATGTGGCGGCAGAGTGAAGGGCACTATGCAGGAAAAAGGTTAAGAAGAGATCCGCTAACTACTGTCACTGCTTCGTGCTACTGTAGCAGGTTAAGTGTGCTTTGTAAAATATATGCACTGATGGTTGTGTTGTCTATGCCATTGTCTCTCCCTGGACTGATCCTCTACGAAAACATACAACCTCACTACGTAGGATAGAGTTCATCCTTATGGACTCTTCGTCTACACGTGTCTAAATGATCTAAATTCATGTGGACTGATCATAGATCACTGCTTTTTGAGCAATGGCAAAACATATTTGCTACACGGCCACTAGAGGCTCCTGCACAGTCGCTGTTATTAAGTTACATGCTTCTCTATGACGGCTAACCTTTACACATTTCACAGATGTTTCAGAGAGTCCTGTTACTGATTTTGCAGGGGATTCTTCAAGAGGAGGAGGTAGCAGCATGGCACAATCTGGCCACTTATTCCGTCACAGGGCCGATGATCACTGTGTCACATGGTTGGCTTCATTTTAATGTCGTAAATTCTCACCGGCAAATTGTGTGTGTATGATTTTTTTCTTTTTTTGTTCATTAGGAGGATGCCAGCTCTTTTACGTCCCATGCAGTCCAACATTATGGACATAAATGAGATACAAGTGTTTGTTTCATGCCTAAACACATACAGTATTGTGATATATAGTATACTGATATTGGAGGAAGGAGGTTTACTGGTTATTGTAACATTTTTTTCTTTGTATTGTGCAAAGCCTATCTTTGGGTACAAATGTTTTAAACTAGAGCACAACTACACAGGCATAACTGGAGGAAATTAGCGAAACGTTTGACTGATTATTTTGTGAGAAAATCACTCCCTGTGTTAGCAACCGTCCCGAATCTTTAAAGGCCAGTCTTGCCTACATCTTTTGCTCTTTCTTACGCATTGGGTACATTCACGGATGAAAGTACTGATGTTATTTGTTCACTCTGTTTCTTTGACAATATACAGACATGGCGATAGGTCATAAAAATGAAATAAACTTCATAAAATATGATCCGGGAGGAGAAAGCTCCGTCTAGAGGAGATGAGCTATGTGGAGTGAGCTGAAATGAAAAAATGGATCTGAGGTGTATCACATAACCACCACTTTAAAAAGAGGAAAGGGAGGCGCGGAAGAGGAGAGAGGATGGCAGAGGAATAGAGGGAGACGATAATTAATCTATTTTGGTACAACGCCCTCTCACTTATAACACAAAATGTGCTAATTGCCAAAAAAATAAGACGTTGCATCTAACTAGTAGCGCCGGAAAAAAAAGATGTGTTGCTCAGAATTACACCTCTGCACTTGTACCTTGTGGTTTTCAGTGCAGAGAGAAGTGAGAAAGGGAGGGGAACAGAAGAGGTGGCCAAATGGAGGGCAGGAGAGTAGATTGGAACGAGGGGAAAAGAAGAGTCGAGTAGAAGAGGAAGCAATCGCCCTTCATCTTGCAGTTATTTCTATCAACTCCATATCGGTAATGGATAGAGAGTGGTGCGGAAGCTAATGGTGAAGTGAGGGGTAAGGCAGCATGAAGAGGAGGAAGGAAATCAATGAATATCCGTTCTTGTTTCACTGTTACGGTTGTAAAGCAACTCTTAAAGGAACATCTCATCGGGACCCGTCTGATTTAAAAGTTACTTTGGGAAACTATTTGGATGTTTTTTTGGTGTTATTTCTTTCTCCTCTTGAGTTGATCTTTTTTTTTTATAACTCCGTCAGATGGAAAACAAGATGTGATGTAATCTGGTCCGTCATGGTCCGTTTGGTATTCTACTTCTTTTCTTTGTCTATTGTTTCTGTGCTGTGCTACAATATTCTTGGATTTTCCTGTTTATTATTTTGCTTTTTTACATTTACTGTGCCAAAAGCATGTCTTTGTTGCTCTCGCTCTACTTCTCTACATTGCATGTTGTAATCCTTTGGATCTGATCTGTTTCTTCCCTCATCTGAAATACCATTGTTTTTGTCTTGCTCTATGTATTTTGATTTTATCAAAACCAAAGCTTCAAGCATTCAAATTACCTTTTTTTCTTGTTGCCATTCCTCCACCTGTTTCTTTTGAAAAAAATACACTACCACTCAGCTGGTTTGAAGTCTCTCCACTGCTCTCCAATCTGCTATCTTTAGACTTGTTACTCCTCCCACTCCTGTTCTTGCATAGATATATCTGGAAATACATGTTTTCAGTCTTTCTGTTCCTCCCAAGCATCCGATCGGTCCCCTCTCCCTCTCTGTGTACCAAAGTCTACAATCTCAAGGATCTTCTTGACTTCCCTCATATTATAAAATGCGTTTCATCTCGCTGTTGCTCTCCCTATCCGCTCTCATCTCATTCTGAATCAGTGTGTGTTTTTACAGTATGCACTCCTGCCCTCTTTCCCTTTTCGACTATCATACGTCCATCCATCACCACAACAGCCCTTTTCCCCTCTTTCCTTGGTAATCCTGTCTGTCACACAGCTGTTCTTACCTCCTATGCTTTTTTTCTGACTGAATCCTGTCTTCTTTCTCTGGTTTCTCTGCCGTCAACAAACTATTTTCTTTTAGCCTCATTCTGTTTTCATCGCATTCATTCTTCATGTCCACCGTATCTCATTTTCTCTCATCTGCTTCCTCTGTGATCCACTCTTTTCTTTGTGTTCAGTGCCTTCTTTCATCTCCCTCGGCCTCCGCCCAGACGTTCTTGATGTTTGCGTGTCTGATCGTCACATGTCATCTCCAGCATGGCAGCTCTCCTCTCCGTGTATAATGAGGACGGGAAAGAAGAATGCGTCCTGGTAGGATGGAGGACGTTCCCTCCCTCCCCCATCACCCTGACTCACCTCGCCACCCCCTCCACTGTCTTGCTCTGATTCTTCATCCCTCTCTCTGCCACCTCTTCCCTGTTCCCGTCTCCTCACCACCTCCTCCTCCTGCTCCTCTTCCTCGTCGTCATCCCCTTCTCCCTCAAGTACTCCTCTTGTCTCCTCGTTGTCCTGTCTTGAACCTAAACCAAGAAATCCTCCTCCTCCTCCCCCTCCACTTCCTGTTCCGTCTTCCCTGCTTCCTCCCAGCCCACCTCCCATGCTTCTTGAATGAAACAGGTTGTTCTGGCGCCCTGCTGCAAGTCTCCCGAGAGAGAATCCACTCCGACTGAGCACCAACCTTCCCCCGATACCCCCACCTCCCTGCCCTGCTGCCCTGATTCCTGCCACGGTAGCGTTCAGGAGGGCTGTGGTTCCCATGGGGGCCCTTAGCCTGGAGGGAAGACTGGAACTCGATGTGGTCCTCCGGCATCGGGGGCAGCTCTGGAGGAGGTAAGCCGAGTTGAACACAACGGGCAGAGCAAGAGTAGGTGGGTTGGACCCCTGGCTGGGGGTGGAGCTTGCTTGTCCAGAGATGGGTGTAGAGGCGGTAGGGTTTGTCCCCACACTCATGTCCAAGTCCATAAGGAGGGCTTCGGAGTAGCTCGGGACCATTTGTTGGTTACAGCGAATGTGCCACTCCAATTCGGTCATGTCCACCGTGTTGACCCGAGAGATAGCTCTGTAACTCGCCCCAATTAAACCAATTCCAGGGTGGACTCCATTCTCAGTACCTCCTTCAACCCCATTCCCTCTTCCCACTCCACCAGGCCCTCCGCCACCGCCTCCTCCGCCACCATCCTCGTCCTCCCCGAACAGCTTCTCCACATGGTAGTGGACATAAGCTGTGCGATATTCTGACACCACCCGCAGCGGCCACGACAGGAGGAAAGCAGAAGCCAGCCAGAACACCCTGTGCCGAGAAAACCAGGGCTGGTGAGCAGGATCTGGGAACGCCAGGATGTGTTCACGGAAATCCACGTTCTTCAGGTGCATTCCCTCCCTGGCCTCCATGTAGTCGTCAAGTCCCTCGTTCTCCCCGAAGAAGCGCGCTCGCTTGTAAATAACAGAAAGAGAATATGTAAATGAATTACAAACAAAACAATTGACAGAGCGGGACTTCCAAAGCATTGTTAGGATGCCCGAGCGGCCATGGAGGTAAATGAGCCGATCAGGAGTCAAAAGCAGTTTGGATGAAGCTTCATTTTATTTTTATTTACATTCAAATATCACAGTCTTTAATTTACTAAATTAGTTTGTGGGATTACATTTTATGGGGAAAAAGGGTTTTATTACCAGATTTGCTGGACCTGGTCAAAATATGTTTGGCCTGTAAACATTAAACTACTTATGTAGGTCATTTTTCAGAATTAAATTATTTCATAACCAGTTAAAAGTTCCTCACAGGGACTTTAAAAAGTTACCTGCTGTAGACATCGTTTTCAACAAACTCATGGGACTCATGTTTTTTAATTATTTGGCTAGCTACAGCTCAATCTGCGAGCGACAGTTGTAATTTCAGATAGAAAACAAAATCATTGGTTGCTGCCTCAAAATAAGAAACCTGCTTTTGTCCATCTCTGCCTAAAATCAAGGCCCGATTGTTTCCAAAAGGGGGGAAACAATCAATTAGAAGATAACAGCTTGTAATCTGGAAACTTGGGCTTTACATTTATAGAACAGAATTAACTCTGAAATATCTTATTTTCTTATATCATATCTTACCTGGGTGAGGTAGGCAGCTTCTGCACGTGCACTTGAGAAGCTATAGAGCACAAAAACATTTTTACTAGCATGTTTACCCCTCAAAATCTGACCAGTGGTGGTTAGTGGTGGGTGTCTAACCTGAAACACTTGGTGAAGCGGAGGCGAACAGCAGGGTGCCGTTGCAGGTCCAGCAGCTCCTTTGATACGTCTTTGACACCATAGCGGCCGTAGTCGAACTCTGAACTGGAGGCATGAGTGTTCACCCGCTCATGGTAGACCTGAGGAGGGAGGAAGGAGAACACATGGGATGTTAGAGAAAGAAAGCATCGAGACATCGGGGAGACGTTTTAACATTTTAGGACATGTCATACATGGTTCGTCATCAATAAAGCATGGTTACTTAATATAATGATATTTGTCTTACTGCATACAGCTGTTTGCGCTCAGCCCCGCAATATTTCACTAGGAGAAATTAAGATTTGTATAGCAGGTATTTTAAAAGTTAAGGAAATTATAACTTGTGTTTTGCAATGTCACGAGGAACAATATAAAAAGAAACGGGTAAGCGTGACAGAAAGTGGACGTACATATGTCAAGGAGAGTTCCCCTCACCTGTGTGGTCGTATATGCATCTCCGTTGCGGTACCTCGTCACCTGTCTGGTCCTCCTCACGTAGTGATAGCTGATGGCCTTCCACCAAATGCATGGTGTGGCCTGCTGAAGTCTCTGCACACGCTCGTACACTTCCTGTGTCAAAGAATGAAAGAATGATAAACAAATCTATTTTCTGCCTATTATTTGTAAAACATTTATTCTGTGGCCATTTTTGCCAAGACTTCTTTCTAAACAAACATGTAAAAAATGAGGACTAACAATCTAAAATATAAAGATGCAACATTGCCCGAGCAGTTCTTGCAGTGGTGATACCAGCACAACAATTAACTTCCTATTCTTTGCGAACAGCACTGTTAAGTCTGTGCAATCTGGTGCAAGTCAGACCCTGCCAAGGTTTGTTTCGCATATGTGCCCCTGACAGTCTGGACTAACAAATGTTTAGTTTTTTGGCAGTGGCACATAGCAAAGACAAAGAGTAACCACATTTAGAGCAATGTGCTCCTGGGATTCCTGATAACAGACACAGCAGACGAGAACAGACGGATGCCCCAGGTCAGCTCATTTATATGAGTGGGCAAGTGTTATTTCAGGAGTAGGAAACAGAGTAAAATAGTTTTCTCTCTTTGTTAAATTAAACTTCGTTGATTAAACTGCATGAAGTATTTTGCGTATTTCTGTCTGTGCAGACATTTAATACATCAGAATCATTATATTTATTTAACCTTTACTTTTAAAAGCATTTTGCTGACACCAACACGCTGAACAGGTTTCAATGAGTAAACAGATTCTCCTGTTTAGCTCAAGGTCATCGACCTATTTCTAGACTGCTATTGCAGCAGTAGACTCCACAGTCTGTTGGGTGTTGGTTTAAAGCATTTTTCCAAAATATTAGACCCCCTTTGCTCAACACTAAATTGAAAGCTAAAACGGGTTTTCACACGGACCTGGAATTCAGCGTGAGCCAACATGGCCGTCTTGGAGAAGCAGTGCCAGCACTCCACCAAGTAAACCACATACAGCATTGCCAGGAAGGCCAGGGGGATGTAGACGTAACCGCTGGAGCACGGACTCTCCAGGTGCAGGATGTCGCTGTAGTAGGCTGCAGAGGTGGCATCGTCGTCAGCACCGAGAGGTACGGAGGAGGAGGAGGAGCCGAGAACGGGTACGCGACAGAGAGCGCACCAGGCGAGCGTGGCGAAGCAGCCGTACATGAGGAGGGTCAGGAGGAGGCACTTCCAGTGGGACTCCCGACACAGGGAGGAGGCCAGAGACTGTTGGACTGGCCGTTGCTGCGGAAACAGACGTACAGGAGAGAATAGATGTTAAGATGCTACTGACCGCACACTGAGGAAGCCGTTCATAAATATACACCGTTGGATAGATTGCTGTATGGTTTTTCACAGACATTCAAGTTCCCAATGACTGAGTTGATCCCCTGACTTTCCCTCAAGCCTTTGGGTTGGGGTGAAATGTCTTTACCATTACTGGATGGATTGCCATGACGTTTGGTACAGACAATCACATGCCTCACAGGATGAATCCTGTTGACTGGTGTAGCGTCATCACCAAGTCAAAATATCAATTTGTCCAGTAACTTGGTTTAATATGAAATACCAGCTATTAACAAATGTCAGCATGCTAACACGCACTAAGACGGTAAACATTACACCTGCTTAACATCATCATGGTAACATTGTCATTGTGAACAAATTAGTATGTGCATGTTAACATTAAGCTAAAAGCATCACTGTGCCTAAGTACAACCCCAGTGTCACAAAGACATGGCTGTAGACTCCAAAAATTATGCAAGTGCATTTTGAGCACTAACCAGTTAGACTCAATGTGAATGATACTTGTTCGGTTACTTGGGTACAGGTTATTATTATTACTTAAAAATGTGAACTCCAATTACTGTTTTGTTTTAAGCTCCATGATTAAATGTCATGTACAGTCACTTCTTACTAATTCTATCCCATCCTAAGGCTGTGAGAGATGTGTAACATGTATGGCAAGCTGTTCCAACCCTAAAATAAGCCCCAAATGTGGTGAAACCAGTCTGAGCTGTACCACTAGATTTGGCACATTTCAACGTTCTCATGTTTAAAGACAAGATAATAATAAATAATGCAGTATGCGTCACAGTGTTAACATGTAATAATGTCTGGTATATATATGCCTGGTGACCCCCCCCAGTGAGTTTTCAACACTCATAATCTTCCCGTTTGGTAAACAGTGATGTATTTCAAGTGTGTAAGATGAGGTCCTGAACTGAGGAGTGCATTAAACTACCCCTCACCCATCATAAGATAAGTGCTGCATATTACACACACACACACACACACACACACACACACACACACACACACACACACACACACACACACACACACACACACACACACACACACACACACACACACACACACACAGTTTAAGCCTCTCTCTAAGTGCACACAGCCTCATTTGCACTGTGAAGACATCATATTACAGTGCACTCAAACATACACGTATGCATTAGATACACAGACGTAGATGGCCTAATGTGCCCCTCTTCTTCTCTCTAACCACACACACACGGAACCGTGCACGTTCTCAGCATTGTAATGCAGGCCAGCGGAGAGTATGTGAATAATTTAGATGAGAACGATACTTCTAGACTGTTCTCCAGCTAAACTGACTCCAACATCAGCCACGTACCACTGCTGCTTAAAATGTGTGTGTGTGTGTGTGTGTGTGTGTGTGTGTGTGTGTGTGTGTGTGTGTGTGTGTGTGTGTGTGTGTGTGTGTGCGTGTGCGTGTGTGCGTGCGTGCGTGAGAGGGATAGAGGGCAGGAATTTGAGGGGTTGTGCAAAAATATATAAGCTTGTATTATGTATGTTGTATGTATGGACATAAAAAGAGAGGGTGAATCACAGGTGAGATGTATTTGTACTGTGCATTGGTGACTATACTTGCATGTGTCCTCTCCATGCTGTTATTCTCTGCTTCACACTGAATGCGACAAGGAAAAAGAGCAACAAAGCAGATGACAAAAAAAAAGAAAAGAAAGATGGGATGACACCAGTGTCCTGTCCTCCTCTCAGCCAAGTCTGCCTGTCCTGTCAGCACATAGCTATGCCCCCTCCCTTATCTCTCACTCCTTCAATGCAGCCGTAATTTGCTCTCCACTAGCATATTCGGCTGGCTGCGACACACACTGGCTTATTTTTTTACCACTATACGTCAAGGGCAAGTCGTGCAAGGAAGCGTGAAGGGAGCCTACACGCCACCAGTCCATCATCCCTCTGTGAAAGCCCCCCCGGAACATCCAACTGCACACAACAGCCAAAACATTGCCTTCTGTTCGCCTTTTATCTCCACATCCTCCTTCCTTGCCTTACGCAACCTTCTTTCTCCTTCCCCGAATCCTTCCCTCCCACCTCCTGAGCATTTACTCTCCAATCCCAACCCGGCTGTCTCCTCGTCTTTCGTCCTCACCGACACGTCTCCTCCGTTACATCCTCTCTGAAAGTCTGTCTCTAAGTGGATTGATTGGGATAAAAGAGGAGTGTAGAGAGAGGGAGAGGGGGTACGAGGAGCGTGAGGGAGACGGAGAAACGGTCATGAACTTTTCCTGAGAGAGAAAGAGAGAGAGACTAAAGAAGCCCACTGCCAAAATTCATCCTTCTATTTCCTCTCTGTCGGTCTCATTTTGTCTTGCTAGCTCCTTTTCTCTCCTGTCCTCGTCGTCTTACCTTGTGAAAATAAATGTTGCCAAAATTATTTCTAGCAATAATAAAAGAAAAATAAAGAACCTGTCTGGCTCTCGGCTGACATTTCCCTCAAGTCTCTGCAGCTGGTTGTGCCTACAGCGAGAGGAAAGGCAGCCCTTAGGCAGGAGTCAAATTATTCCTCTGTGCACTTATGCCAATCACTAATTTGTCCATACGAGCAGTTCTCTCTCTCCCACAGGTAACGACCAGACCTACTCAAATGAGTGCCTGGAGATGCTCATTAACTAGTGGGCCTACAGAGATACCACACAAAGTAGAGTTAAGTACAGTGAAGTCAAGGGTAAACATTTTTTTTTTTATGTTACGTATACTAGGAAATGTCAGCTCTCTGTCCATCGTCTACGCTAAATGATGAGGCAGGCAGTTTACAGTAATGGGACTTTTCTCGATGAGAGAGAGCAGAGGGGCCATTTTGATTATTGCAGTAGCTATTAGAAGGTCAAGTTCCACATCCAATAACAATGCACACATACAGCGTAATCAAATGGGATAGTAAACAGCAGATGGAGCGGTTTTGTACGAGGGACTGCATCTCTATCATGGAGCAGAGGCAGCCCATAAATAACTAAAACTCCCTCCATGTCCTTTTGCCCATGTAATAATTATTTTCAGGGACGCGCAAATCCAACTTCTTTCATCCCGATACCAATCCTGAAACTCATACTAATACATTTTAAATCTGTATACGTCACTATGTGGGACTCATTGGGATCATTTTAATATAAGCCCTAATTTAAGTTTTCAGTGCAACAGCAGTCTCTGTCTGGCAGCCCCGCTCCGACTGAACGAATGCCAGTGAAAATGAGAGCACAGAATGTCTATGAAGGAATTGACAAAGAAACTGTATTTACTGTGGATCGGTCACGTCGTGGCCAATACATGGTGCGTTTAAGGAAATCAGTAATCAGTCAAGTAGCAGTTTATACCCATGTCTGTCCCATACGCCATCCCTTCATCATTATTACATATTTGTGTGACATTGGCATACGGCCCCGTGGACGTTTGTGACAAAGTTGTGACGAAATTTGCTAAAGGCGTTCACGAAGGTGGCACGGACGAAAGAGAACAGTGACCTTGACTTTTGATCACTAAAATTGAATTAGGTAAATTTTGAGTCCTAGTTGACGTTTGTGCCAGATAAAAAAATAAATCCTCTGGTGTTCTTGAGACATCGCGTTCCAGTACCCTAAAATGCCTCCGTCTTGACACATTTGAAGTGCGTTTTGAAGCATCAACAGGGGGGCACAACCGAGGTTTGTCGTAGTGTCCCATTAGAAACTCTCTCCTGTCAGGTTACCCACTAGTGTCAGTTCCTGGCTCTTGACGTGTAGTAGTGACCAATGAGGGATGCACTTTGGGCCGAATAAGTACTTTCTAATGAAGTCAACACCTCCTGGTGCAACACTATGCTGCCTTTTGGTCGTGTCATGATGAATTTCTATTTCAGCCGCCTCTGTTGAGCTTCAGCTCTTGTGTCAGGCTGTAACAGATCAAAGGGAAAGCTTACTCTCCCTGAAATCATTATGAAAAGAAATCTATACAGCCTAGTCTGGAGGGTGTCGGCTTTCATTTTTGTCATACTGGAAGTTTGCACTGCCCTTCTTGCAAGCTCTACTGAAGAGGGTTGATACAGGGTGGTATTTACATGACAAATTCTTCATTAGTATTTCATTAATAACTTAACATCAGTGCCTGCATTTGCATCAAACACATCATAATTTGGCAAGGATTTGGCTGGATGCTATTCCTTAGCATCCACAGTCACCAGAGCCAGCCGTCTGAAGAAGAGCCCACATAGCTGGCATGGGTCCTTGACCACAGGTTCAGTTTTTGGACATGTTTAATTCACACCTTTGTTTCCAAAGAAACATTTCCGAGCATCACTTGGACTCTGAAGCTCCTGGGCACGCTGTAGTTATTTGCTGCCTCTACCGAAACTGCAATTGACAGAGCTTGGTCATTAATAGGATTTGCTTCAGCCAGTAAATGTCTCTGAATTCAATCATTGTTCTATAATCTGGTCTCGTAGCATTCACTGTAATGTGGCGCTGTAACTGAACAACTCCGCCACATATTTGGTTACTGGCTCTTTGTATTTATGTTTGAACACGTCAAACCTAAATCTCTTAGAACTCGTACCATTTCACATTAAGCTTAAATAGTAGAAATAGCTCAGGCTATGCTTTGTCTACAGTACGACCTATGTGAAGATAATCTTCCCACCCATTTTACCAATATCTCAATCCACGAGCCGTACTGTGAATTAAAGTTTGACTGTTCAGTAAAATATGCAATCAGGACATCAGCATTGATGCTTTTCTCGTCACCGATCTCTGATAATGTTACATAGTAAACATCTTGACAGGACGGTGGCAGCATCGCTAGCAGCTGACTTCGGTTACATTATGATGCGTTCAGGCTCTGTTCAGTGAATGTTTGTATTGGTCAAAGGTCAATTATAACACATTATGATGTGTTCACACTAGGGCTGGGCGGTATGGCCAAAAATTAATATCACGGTATTTTGTAAGATTCTGGCGGTTTCACGGTATATCACGGTATTTTTTTTTCCAGAGTAAACACATTCATTCATTGACGCCGAAAAGAACAGTTGTTCTCCGCTCGCTGGGTAGTTGGTACATAGAGGGTGTTAGGAAGCTAAACTTGGAGGGACTTAGGACCCAGGGGAATGTAGGTGAAAAAACCCCAGAAAGAGACAGACCCTTCCGGGCTGTTACGAATTGTTTATGTGTCACAAACTGTTGTGTCGTGGTGTTTAACCCTGTTAAAGAGCGTTAGTTGTGGGTTATTACCGTACTTTTCGGGTTATAAGCCGCTACTACCTTCGGTCAGTGTCCCCGACAGCTCCCCGCTGTAGCCAGCTGGGGCTCCTGCTAGCGCTCCGTCACTTCCCCGCTAACTTCCGCTAGCTCCCTGAAAACTACCGAAGGTAGCGGGACCAGGCTCGACACCCGACTTGGGCAGAGGGGACGTGGGCAGTAGCAGCAGCAGCGGGCAATAGCAGCAGCAGTGGCCGGTAGCAGCAGAAGCGCTAGCTAGCAGCGCTACTAGCAGCGCTATCTAGCAGCGCTACTAGCTTGCTACAGCGGGGACACTGATCAGCCGTAGGAGCGGCTTGTAACCCGAAAAGTACGGTAATTATTGTTATAAAGTTATAACCATGACTAAAGTTATAACCCTGACACATAAGTAGCTCCGACAGCTGCGCCTTCAGCGGTGAGCTGTGAACAATAAATGTTGCAGCCTGCCGAAGAGCGACAACAGTTGTTACGGCTATGCACCACCGGTATGACGGTATATGGAAAATTCATACCGTATGGAAATTTGAAACCGGTATACCGCATAGCCCTAGTTCACACGTAATCTCGTAAAATGTAGTGTTCGTGAGAAACTTGAATAAATACAGTTATATGTTTCCATAATAACATGAATAGATATTAGAGGTAATTGAAGATTTGTTTTAATCCATATAAAATGAATGTAAAGAAACACAATCTTTTATTTTCCTGATTTAAAGTGTGTTTTTATGAAGATAAAAAATAATAATATTACGGACCCTTGTATACCAGCTGCTATATTCAAACAACAAAGGGATCTGCATCTGCCAATATGGATCATCAATGATTGGAAATTTGTATCGGCGGCAAAGGAAACGTGATCAGGGATCTTTAAAAGTTATATTAGCTTTTTCATTTTGTGCTGATCCAAACTCCACAATTACAATATAAATAAATGTTATTCTCTCCATATATATATATATATATAATATTGTTATTGTGCATTCTTACTGTTTGTATTACGTTTTATTTATATTACTTCTTTTTTTCATTTTCCTTTTACTATGTCTCTTGTGTGCACTTTACCCGTTTGCTGCTGTAATCCTGCAAATGTCCCCACTGCGGGACTAATAAAGGAATATCTAATCTAATCTCATTTGCGCAGTGTGTAGAATTTTTTTCTTTAATGTATTAAGGTGTCCAGTTGAAGATGTGTACTCCTCCCTCTCTCTGTGTCTCTGCTCATGCTGATTCAGCTGGTTAGGTGTGACTGGAGCAGCTATAATTAGCAACCCTCGAATGTGGGTGGCAAATGAAGTAAGGAAGCGAGGGCAGCAAAATGTGCTGTTGATGCCTGCAGAACACTGTTAAAAAAACGGTGCGTCATTTCAACATGATTGGAGAGCAATTTACAAAGTCAGGATTTTACGACCTATGCTAACACTTAAAACTGTTGTCATTTGGTGTGTCATTATACTCTCACTATGCTGAAAACATTACTGCTCTATTACAAATTATTCCTTTTTGAGTGTGTTCAATTGAGACTAATTATCCACCAACATCAATTATCAGCATGTAAGATATGGGTCACCTGAATTAAATATCATTGGAAGCAGCAGTCAGCCATACGCGTCACCTTGAATTCATGCCAGTTGCATTGCTGTAGATGCCAAAGTGGAATAAAGTATCAAAACGTCCACAGAAACCACAGAAGTATTTTTAAAACTGTCTTGGGCCTTTAGATTTTCAAGAAGTGACTTCTTAAAAAGCACGTTGGCAGTTTTCACGCAGATGACATTCACCAATGTTTTCTTGTTCGTGATTAGTATTTAGGTAAAAACAAAATATTTGCAATCAAGAACACGTTTGATTGTTTATGCACAGGAATCTGACCTAGACTTTTCTAAGAACCTGTCTCAAGAACAAATTGAAGAACGCACTTTGATATATGATATTGGATATATATAATAGTGAATGAGGTCCAAAGTTTTGCCAATGTATGGCAAAGAAGTCTCAGGTAGGTACATTTTGTCTCCTCATTTACATCTCATGTCAAAAACAGTATCATACGAATGCATTATAAAAATCAAGAGCATCTCAAGAGCTCAATTCAAGAATCACAAGAAAAAACATTTCTCATACTGATGTTAGATGATCATTTTGACATTGCAGCATTAGTGAAGTCTGCTAGCTGGCGTAAATTAAGTTTCAATCTAATACAATCAAGAATAAATTCAGAACATCTGCAAAGTGGAGCGATACATTTGTTGCAACATTCAAGTGTTTCTATACTGAAGATCAGCACTTGTGAAAAAAGCTGTTGTGTAATTAAAGTGATGTACTTGGAATGACTTATTTAAAGAGACATTATTTTCATTTTGTGTGCTCGATGTCAGCAGGCGTAAACTAGGTTAGTGTTTTAGCTTTGAATATCATTTAAACATATTCTCCTTAGGAGACCAGTGGTTTATGTAACACGTCCGCTGTTCTCTACTCCCTCTGGTTTCGCAATTTAATTCGTATTCATCGCATGGAACACAAATTCTCTGTTAGTAAAGCAAAGCCTAATGGCTGGTCTTCACATTGTTGGCCGGCTTCATGATGGACGACGCCAGGCGGCTTTTAAGTACCAATATCATTTTTTTTTTTATTGCACCCTGCCTCCAGGCTAGATGTGATAGCCATTCCCCATTAACAGTATCAAAGTGTTCACTTGTGTGTGTATGCAAACCTCGCACGGTTCTATAGAAATTGACAATAAGGATTGCTCAATCAGAAATTGGCCTTCTTTTTTTCGGACTATGATTTTTGGGGAAAACCATTTTTTTGTCCAGTGTATTGAGACACTGTTTTGGACTTCCAGATGTTTATGTGGCCAAGCGGCAGGGATTTCCTGGTTGTTTGTACTTTTTTCATTTGTCATATCACATTTTGTTAAAATGTTATAAAGTAGATAGTTTCCTGTCAGAATGAGAGTTAGGTACATTTACTTTCTCTTCCATCACCAGGTGTTTTTCTTAGTTCTGATTTTGATCTTGTTATTCTTGTTACTCTTTGCTGATGAAACATGAATTAGGATCACTTGGTTTGATGCAGCAGACCTCTCTGCTCTTGGCCATTTGTGTCTATAAGTAAATGTGAATCAAAAATATAATCTTCATATAATCAAGTGGCTCTACTTCACTTACTTCACGGTGCATAGCCGTGTGGGCCAAAGAGTGAATAAAGTTAAGTGAGACATGTTTGCGAGTGGGAGAGTCAGAGAGAGAGAGAGAGAGACAGAGAGAGAGAGAGAGAGAGAGAGACAGAGAGAGAGAGAGAGAGAGAGAGTGATAGAGGGGATGAAGCTGTATACTCCATGACAGGCAAATCTAAAACAGGAAGGAGACCAAGGGGGCAAGATGAGAGGGATTAATGGCGGCAGAAAATAGAAGACGGAATTCATTGTATTACTGCACTGCACAGACATCGGAGTGAGACAAGAGTGGTGGGAGAAAGTAAAAGGTATCAGTTAACAGGCTTACAAACTATATATCTTTAGCTGACCAGTAACCTACTGCCAGATGCTGAATTATGTTAAGTTGTATTAGCCATAGGTAGGCCAGTCTTATACGTTATCAAAAAATAAAATAAATAGAATGATGAGAAGAAAGTAAGAGTAGTACGAGTCTGTTAAAGGAAATGGTAGTTTCGTGCCCTCGAGGCATCTCAGGCAAGATATTTAAAGCTCTTCAGAGCTAAAACTATAGTCAAATAATCCATTCAATCGACAGGGAATTAATGGTTGCCAGAACAAAATGCCTGTGATTCGCTGGCTCCACATTTTTCCAACGTGAGGGTTTGTTGCTTCTTGCGGCAATTGTGATCGACATTTCGAGCCATTGTTCTGACATTTCAGACAAGAACTTTATTAGATAACAATGGAATAATAAAATAGTCCGATAAAAATGACAATGAAAACAACAGTTGCAGCTCTAAAGTGCACATTTAGAAGATGGTACCTGGTGTGACACATGACCCATCAGCACTTGTACCTACGTTGCAACACACACTGCTCTTAAAAAAAAAAAAATCCACTGTTAAAGATATTAGTCACTTCCCTCTTTGCAGTCTAGCCCCATTATTATACCATTAGACCACATGCATACACAACTCTGCTCTTCCTCTAATGGTATATTATGTTGAGGTGTACAACTGGGAATGGTGGTGAGATACATACATCCCGAGTTATCCACGGCTATTTCGCCTAAAGGTTTTGTCATGCAGTGTCTTCTCAATTTATCTTGGTTTTTCATGACAAAGATGACGCGTTTGAAGAAATTATGCTGCGTATTGGAGTAGTAGTAGAGGAGGTGGTAGGAGGGGTCACGCACTAAAGGGTGTGCAAGGTGAGGTGACAGGGAAGCAAGGTGGTGTGCTGAAAAAAAAGAACAACTTGTCTTTCAAACAGAGAGACATATACATGGCGTCATACTGTATGTGTAAAGATGAATATTTCAACAAGATGCCATTTCCCTGCATGTGTAAGGAAGGAGGTAAGAGATGGTGTAGTCGATGGTGTATAAAGACAGGGATATCTGCTTAGGTGGTTGGTATTTAGGATGATACATACTGTTGAGTGGGTATGTCCCAGTATTATAAATTCTAAAGCACTGTAAACACTGTGTGGTGAACACAAATGAGCCTGCACTGCTCTGAGGTGTCGTTCTGTGTTCTCCCCATTCACATTGTGTCAGTGTTATTTTGGCTGGTGGGTGTGTGGCTAAACTGTGATGTCACCCCTTCAGTGTCAGCTGGTAAATAAACATGCCCTACAATAGTAACAACAACAACAACAAAAAACTAAACCATCTCTCATATGCTGTGGTTGTATTTCTGGACGAGGTTTAGAATGCCCTGCTAAACCACATGCAGCCTCCTCTCCGTGCACCTTAGGAGCCAAGGTCCCGTCCCGTGTCCTTGCTCTTGTGCAAAGCCTGAAGGACTTCGCAGAATAGCGTGACTTCTTCACGTTGACGGAAGAGATACGTTTGTCAATGAGAGAGCAGGAGCAGGAAATAGTCCACACAGTGTGTCATGAGTGATGGATAAGTCACGGGTTGTTTGGGGAACGTCCAGCCCTGGTGTAGAGGAACATGAGGTGGCTCTTGCAGGGGCAGAATATGCGCAACTTTGAGCTAACTGGACTTTTTGTAGCCACGCATTAACCACCGTGCAGGAGCCAGGGAGAGAAAAACACACACATAGCAAATGTCCTTACCTGCTCTCGTCCTGACCCGTCCTCCAAAATGGGCTCTTCTGCGGTGGCCGTCTCCTCCTCCGTCTGCATTTTCTCTCTTACTCCTTCCTCCCTTAGAACCGGGCACAGGCAGCTCCCACCCCGGTAGCGTCCGAAGGCAGGGACCTCCCCGGCGGAGCAGCGAGCTCGGTCACCCCATCCGCCGCAAGTCGGTATCCAGTTTCACGATGGCGGGGCCTGCAGCAAATGAGCATCATCTACTCCAGATTTAACGGTACCCCCCTTCCGAACCCTCCACCGCTTCCTTCCCCGTGTCTTCTCCCGCCGAACCCGCTCAGCGTTTCTCCCCGAGCCGCCGCGCCATCCTTCGCCTCTCCGGTCACGGCCAAATGTGACTAAGCATCCGAAGTCGAAGCCCGTTGCCCTCCCCCGTCCAAAAAATGAGAGCGTTTTTCGCTGCCGCTGCTTCTTCTTCCTCTCGTGATACTCGGCTACGAGTGTGTGTGTGTATGCGCACGTGTGCGCGCGTGACCGACAAGCGCAGGAGAGCCAAACGGGACCAGGCTGCAGCTCCACGAACCGAGGTAGATACGCTAATGAGCGCGAATCCTGACGCGCGTGCGGTTTCGGGCTGAGTGCGGGACTCGTCGAGGTTAAACACACGACGGCGAGGGTGACTGTCAATATTCAACTTTGTTTGGCCGTGCTTTGCGCTTTGCGTCGGGTCTCCGTTGACGTCATATACCAACATCCCCACCCCCATCTATACACCTGAGCACACGCACCAGGCGCGGGTCTCCCCTGTGGATATAGACGCGCGCGCACACACTCAGGAACGCATCCAACTCCTGATCAAATAAAATGGGCACAACTAGTATTTATTAAGTCTGGTTTGATGTCTCTAGGGCACACACTCCAGACATGTTTTCACCAAAGCCGAGAATGCACTTGCTACAATTATTTCAGTGTTGTAAATGTTTTATTTGGAACAGAGAGTTATCCATAAACATAACAGACAATAACAGAGTGGAGTGTGGTAGGTATTATGATGGGATGATGGCTTGAATTGTGCGAAATCTGATTGGAGACTGGTGCCCGTTGCTCACAGAAGTGTGATGCAATTAAGATGTCCTGAAATGTACAAACAAAAATATCAGATATTGTGACATATTTGATATATTTCTACAGTACAGGATACTGACCCTTGTTTGCCGATGGACTGGTCAGAAGGGTAGCGGGTCGTCTGTGGGGATGTACGGCCCCACCGTCCAACTGGTGGGCCGGGAGAAAGTCGACGGACTCTGGAGCCTTTCTTGTTGTGTGTACCCATGTTGTCCTGAAGCCAAATGTCATATAACCTCTCAGGAAGGATGGGTGATATTATTAAAGAGCAACCTCACAGTGTTTTCCTATTTACAGACCTGGCTGAGCCACTCGGGCTTGATGAGTCTCACAACAACTGCACTTGGTCTCCAATTACACATTTAATTTAATTTAATGAATTCACTGTTTCCTTCCTCTGAGGAAATTTGATTATCTCTATTATGTCACCAGTTGTTAACATGCCGGAGTCTTTACCCACAGGTCATTCTTTAAATAAATAGTGGAGCGTTTATTAAAGGAAATCTGAAAACAAGGCTGGAAAACAATCCAGACCACATTGAGGTGTGCTAAAATTTGATTTTATAACGTATTTCCACCTCACTATTTTGTAAGGACAATGCAAACCGGCTAAGCTGATCTGGGTCATATCCAAATAACGCATTATTAAGATTCCTTGCTTCTCTGAACTAAGACTATATATCAAAATGTTTCTTCAAGGGTAATACACTTCTTGATGTGCTCAAAGGATATTTGCAGTGACGGACAGGTAGAGGATGTCTGTCTCAGTGTGGATGATAATGTCCTGGGAGATGTACTTCTTTGGCTCTACCTCTCCTGCTTGTACTGTACACATAGTGAACAGCTGGACCTGTAGTTCAACATGCAGACCGGCAGCCACCTAGACAGACATACAGCACACTGCATATGTGGCTTTTCAACACTCATGGGGAGATGATAACGTTTCCTAACTGAATCAAAATGTGCATTTAACTACCACATCCAGCGGGGAACTTACAGGCCCAGGGTTGTAGATGACCCGGAGGCCTGTAGCAGGAGGAGGCTGTTTCACATGGAACCTTGCAGCGAAAACAAACCACAAATAGTTCAGGTCATAGTTTTTCCTTTGGACTTGAAGGTGACCCACGAATCGCCTGCACCTATACAAATAACTCTTTTCTTTTTTAGACAAAAATAAAGGACATTTGAAACCAGTTGAAAGGCTGCAACTAAACCTAAAAAATAGTTTCCTTATTCCCTGGTTTCAAAGCCTACATCCATAACCTTGTGTCTTACCTGCAGGTGTCAACACCCACATTCTTCATCACCACGGTAATGGCAGAGGAGGTGCCCTCCTGCAGTGTGCCAAAGTCAACACTGGACGGGAGCAGCTGGAATCCCCTCGTTATGACACTTGGATCAGTCAGAGAAATAGTTCGACACTTCCTCCTCACTGGCTCTTCCACTGCCAGGAACTGGAATAGGCGACACAGATGAAGTGACGTGTGAATACACGTGTGAACAGTATGTGTGTGATAGAGTGGGAGAGAGAGAAGCATGTGCACGGCTAGGTATTCGATACCGGAAAGGAAACCGTATCTTTTTTAAATTGGGAATTACGGGATGTTCTACAGTGGTATATCACTCCCTCCAGATGTCATTTTAGGACACTATTTAATAATCATAGATAACGTGTCAAACCAAATAGAGAGGTATATCTTTTAACGGTATACAGCACAAAAGTTGACATAAAACAATGCAAACCTTTCTTTTAATGCAATTACATTATGTTTAATGTAAATTACATTAATTCTGTTTTCATGAGCAGTATTTATTGTAAGCGTAGTTTTTAAATGCAACGATATACTGCAGAACAATTTGATCATGTGACTGTTTGGCTACCTGTTGATTTGGTACGCTGTAAGGTTTAGAGCCGAGGATAGAGGTTGGTAGTCTGACTTTAGTCCTCCTGAGCCTCCCAGTCACGTCCACCTGGACTGACTTGCATTGCCCAGATGAATCCCTCAGACTGCTTTCACCTGTTATGGACACACACACACACACACACACACACTCACTAATGCCATGTAAATGCAGTTTAGTTGCTCAAGGCAACTAACCAGGAAATCATCTAGAAATCGATGACTCAATTAATCATATACATTCTCGAACAAACAACACATATAGGTTGTGTTATTATCGTGGGTCTTTGCACCATGCCACTAAGGAATGGGACAGGTTAATTAATTGCGTGATGGTGCTATGAATAGAATCCAGACTATGCCCTCAAAATGTCCCTGCAATATTTAGATGTAGTTCCTGATTAGGGAATTCATTGTAATATAAAACAGAGGAAGGTGGGGGAACAAACCGGCAGTCTGAGGCGTGGGGTTGGTGGGCCTTTTTTCAAGCATCCTGTTACTTCTTCCTGCATGACTGAGAGAAAAACACCTGGAGATGTCAGGAGGTTTTGCATGAGCCAATGTAAACATCATTTAGACAAGGAAATGATGAGAACAGAAGATGTTTGATTCAGAGCATAATCAAACACACGGGGGAATTTTTTTTTCATAACATTGTCTTCATTACCTTGGCGATTGAGAGGGTGTTGGGTTTAAGGGTCGTAGGGCTGCAGTTGCAAACACAAATACGGTATATTATATAGTGTGCATGATATTGAATCAACAGTTAACGTTTTTTATGCACCCCTACAGTTCCTTTAATATAAAATAAAATGTGCTTCTATTCGTCCCCAGGTTTCTCTGTACACAACACCTTTAAAATTGAGTTTCCTTTAGTAGCTCCTAGTGAATCCTGACTATAATAACTTACTCTTCTCTTGTGGGGCATCTTTCAGGAAAGCCGCAGTGCTGCCTGACTTGGGGAGCGGAGGGAGATCCATGGATAAACTCCTCATGTCTGGCCATTTGTGCTGGAGCAGATTCTGGAAAACAAGCAGCAGTGCTGTCTCCTTCTGTACATTGTGTTTGTTTCCTATGTAATGTCAGAAATGGTGAATCGATGTGTGTTATAGTGTTTTTTTTCATAATGATTCAAGAAAATATATCTCAATATATATATAGCAAATTGGAGTGAACACATACAGTACCTGGTATAATGGAATATTTTCTAGGTGGAAAAAAGGAACAATGCTCTTCTTCCTCAGAGCCTCTCTCGCAGCCTGTTCTTCACACATCTCCTGTCTGAGGCACACACACACACACACACACACACACACACACACACACACACACACACACACACACACACACACACACACACGATAGGTTGATGGCTACTAGTGCACGCGTACTGGTAGCCATGGCGGTACCATCATTTCCCACTATTGCTCTTTATCCAACACCCTTTTAGTCGTAAAAGCTGCTGTATTTTCGCTCCAAATAATTCCAACGAGAATCACTGCAGCCGCCAAACAGAAAATTACAGATAAAAGCCGTTTACACAATTAACTGACATTGATGTGACTAACCCTCAATATCATGCATTTGCGCCCCCCTGAATAAACTTCCCCCAACAAAAGACACAAAAGAGGACAGAAGAGTAAATCATGCAGACACGTGTGCTGACTCAGCAGGGAGAACATGAAATGAGAGAAGTTGATCTACATGAGAGCAAATATATGAAATCAGTACAGAATGCCGAGAGCTTTAATGTATTCTATTCCATTAAATCATTATTTATCATCTGCCGCCTGATTTATGTTATGTCCTTTACATAAGTTAAGACAGGGTTCCCACGCTTGCCTTGAAAAGAATTTCCATGCTACCTCCTGATTTTACAGGTACCATATTAAGTGATGATCTATAGGCCCCTGAAGCTTTCCGCCCCCATCCGCGCCCACCTCCCCTCACACACACAACCACCTTGGACACCTGACTACTTACTTGATTTAAAAGATGTGCCAGATAGCTAGCTAGTTAGCAAGATTGTACTGCTTACTAACTAACGTTGATAAACCCAGGTTTACCACACAGTTAAAACACAGGTACTTACATTTGAGGATAAACTTGCATAAGAAGTTTCACTGTAGATGTCAAGGCTCCCGTGTTAGCTGGGAAATGCATGTATTTGACCCTTCTATTGAGATCGCGAGTAACGTTTCTCGGTTATTATTCCCGAAGTCCACCAATCTGAAACTATACTTTTAAAGTCCATATCACCAGGTTGCCTGCATCAAATTCCAACATCCAATATACCAGATAGGATGCCAAGAGCATGCTCTACAACATGGGATCATCCATTTCTATCTACAGTAAAAGCTGTTCACATGTAAAGGGTTTTTATAAACCCATCTTAATTCTGTGCTCAATAGTTTCATTTTAATACTATTTTACACATCATCCAATAGCATTTTCCAGGACAACTGTTTCAATTTCCATGTAAGTGTTCACTTTTGCTCAGTTTCCATGACTTTTCCAAACCTGGAAAATGAATAAATAAATTCCATGTTTTCCATGGTTTCCAGGTACCGTGGGAACCCTGTAAGACCCTTCCATCATAAATCGGTGCATACAAATTCACCAGATTGCAGGAAATTAAGTGTTTGACGCTCAAAAGGGATGACCCCTCCATTAATCGGTGTCCCCATCTCTGCGAAAAACAAATTCCACACCCTTACTAGTGAGTACAACTCATCAAACACTAAGTTCAAATGTTATCTTGATGCAATAAAGAGCATTAGTAAAATGTATTGTCACCACTGATGAAGGTACTTAATGTCAAGAGAAGACGTTCTTCTCACAGAATTACAAAACAATGCAAGAACCTACGTATATTTACCTGTTCTGTGTAAGCCTTTCAGTCCATTTTGACTCCTTTATATTAGTGAAACTGGATAAGAGAATAGTTTAAGAGGATATTTATACATTATTAACTTGTATAAATACATGAAACAGTCACTTTAGAGAGTGTTACATTATCTATTCATGCATGCCATTTTAATCTCCAAACCTGTCACTCGCTACTGTGGCTGTGTCTTCTGAAACATCCGACTGCTCAGTTGGGTCTCCAACTCCTTGGCTGTACAAAGTGGCGATGTCCACTGTGGAAACATACAGAGGGAAGTGTTCTGACCCCATAACACAACTCTAACTACGAAATACTTAACTTGAAACCTCCACTATTATCTTCATTCAGTGAAAACAGAAATTAAACAATTCATTGCATTGAGTTTCTGATACATAGTTTTTAAAACATTATGTAGATCCTCTGGCAATAACCTCATCCAGCCCTCCAACACACTGTTATTTGTTTTGATATGGTTCAGTTTTAACTCATTAATAGAGCCAATTTTTTCCACAATAAGTTACTGGAAACATTCCCACAAACTGATTACATTTGTATTTTTTTACTAATTAAACATAATCACAACTAAATAGAAACCAGTGGAACTGCAAATTGAACTTTATTTTCAGTAGACTAAAAACAGCCAAAACCCACCTGAAGTCCTCTTTTCAAAGATGCGACCTGCATCCTCTTCTTCTGCAAAAGACTTTAAAATACAAAATCATTAATTAACATTAATATTGTACACCATTATAATTTTAGTATTTGTTATTTGTAGAGTTTTCTATTTCAGTATGCAGTGGGGGAAAGCCCCTTCTGATAACATATTATTGTCTGTTGTACTAAACCAGTCAAAGTAAAGGCCTTTGGTAATATACCAATTGTGCATTATACTGAGTGTGTGTGTGTGTGTGTGTGTGTGTGTGTGTGTGTGTGTGTGTGTGTGTGTGTGTGTGTGTGTGTGTGTGTGTGTGTGTGCGTGTGTGTGCGTGTGTGTGGGTGTGTTTGTGTGCTGACCAGGACCAGATTGAGCAGATCACTGGCATGAGCACTTTCCTCCTCAGTGCGAGGGTCTTTGACGTTCACCTCCTCTGATCCCTGCTCCCTCACCATCAAACTCTCGATGTATTCCTGCAGTCAAAGACAACTTTCAACATTTGTCAGTACCAAAATGTGATGTTACGCTCAAAGCAGACTACACAACACAGTATATTGACCTTTCAGAGCAGAAGTATTGCAGCAAGATGTTTCAACGCCAACCTGGTTTTAAATACGGGCTGTTTGTGTCAATCTGCTTCAGTATTTAAAAACAGAGCTGTAATAATAATTTTATACATGCGTTATAAGAAATAGTGAAAGCAGTAAAACCACTTGTATTCTGACTAACCGTTTCCTCATAGTTTTGGGTCAATACCAAGCGTTTGGCCCCATATCAACCTATTTTCGACACAATTGCTTCATAGTGATTTAGTGCTTCTGAAAGTGTTGTTTCTCCATTACTCTCTAGTAGGAGAGATAATGGGGCCACTATACCATTTGCACCTACTTATTTAAGCAAATATTTGACATATGCATGACAGTGAGCCATATGATCACAGACATGGGTTTGTTTTTACCGTCAGTCGTGCGTCTACAGTATTTTTGAGTGGTGTGGTGAATGGTCGGTGCTGGTACAATTCCCTCATCTCCAGGACTTTAGGGCAGCTTCTGAGAGGTTGTCGCTGTGCTGCAGAACCACCGGACCTGTCAATCAGAGTCAAACCTCGTCCCATGTCAGTACCAAATGGCGGACCTGGGCTCTTCTTCTGGAATAGAGGGAAAGGCAGAGGGTAGAAAATGTCAGCGTTTGGCCCTGAGTGTACTTGTACAACATGTGTATTTGTTCACCTCTATTCTAGGGAAGTCATGCCAGCTGCGGTTTCTGAGGTTGGGCGGGGTGAGGTCAGGGTTCTGTTTCCCTAGCAACCACTGGGACCAGACGCTCTGGTGGCTGGGCTTCAAGATGGTAATGCCAAACTCATCTAAAACAGTCAAAAAGGTCACATTATTTTCTGGAGATTCAGATGGCTTTCCCTGTTTTTGTTCCTCCTTTGATAGATAATAAAAAGAGAAAAATGTGCTCAACTCAAGAGAAAGTTAATAAACTTCATATGATGGAAAGGTATGCTTTTAATTGAAATTAAAAGCTTGATAAAATAATTAAACTGTTGTAATTATTATTATTATTCTTAGTTGAGTACTATGTTTTTTGACTTTTGGAGATATTAACAGGGCACCTTGTGCGTCTGGCAGTGGTTCCTTCAGCAGTGCTATGGTCGGGTCAGCATATGCCTGGTAAAGCAGTTCCTCGACCGTTTGAGCGCTCAGTAGTTCAGTACCTGAGCCATCCTCATGCACCAGAAACAGCCTGGAACACAAGATGATGTTTACAGTGTTTCTGCGACGTTGCCATCAACAACAGCCTACAACATAAATGTTAAAATGTCTCGTTTCTTTGTATTCATACAAAACACATACTATTTTGTACATACAGCAACTACTGTATAAGAGAGAGACAATACAGCTCACGAAAATGTTCAGTTTCCTAATCCATCAATAACAAATAAATTGTGGCATAATAATAAATGCCCACCTGGGACAATGTTCTCTATGTTTTCCATTCATCTTGGCCATTTCTCTGTCCTCCTCCTCCTCTTCCTCTGGCTCCGCCTCATCCTGTTTAAGTGTGCTCGGAGCAGGGCTACAGTTCAAGACCAATAACTGTCCATCTTCCATCACCTGTGACATACACACACATAATATTTATTAGCTCACATGATCTATTTATCACCAGAGCATTTGACACTGACGGGTTTAGATCATTCATAGTGGCTAACATAACAGGCGATCTCAAAAACTCCATGTGCCTTTGCTTTTCTGAGACTATGAAGGACTGTCTCTTTAAATTCTCACCGTCTCTCAGTGCTCACCACACACACTTACAACACCAACCCTTCTCATTATCCGAACCTGAAAGTGGTTCCCATCAGGATCTGTAATGTCACAGGCCACTATGTCTGTATGACTCATGGTGTAGCTTCCTGGTTGGTTTGTGGGATTGCAACCCTTTGGACTTGGGGTTACAAGTGGATCAGACGAGTACACACACTTCCCATCACTTTGGATCTGGAGGAGCCCCGTACCGGATGGGAACACCTTGGATGCACATGGATACACACACATTTGTATTGATCTACATGTCACTTAAAACTCAGATATGACTTTCCCTGTAAACCACCCACCTGATAGGCTCCTTGATTGTTCCCAGTGACGACAGTTCCATCAGCTAAAAAGACATGAGCCGTGTGTCGCTCCGGGTACATCACCACTGTGGGGCAGCCCTCCTTCTCCACCAACACCACCCGCTCCTTGGTAGACACACTCCCCTTATCACTCTCACGCGCACTCCTCTTCACATTCTCAGCCACAGTTTCTTCTGCGAACACGCTCGTCTCACCATTCTTACCCACACCACTTTCTTTTTCATCACACACACGCTCACAGCCTGAAGAAGCATGTCCAGCACCCTCGCCGTCGCATGCTTTCCTTGCACTGTCCCAGCTAATCTCCTCTCCACTGTCACACGTATCCTGGACGTGCACGCTCTTATTATTGCTGTCTGCACAGCGCGGGACGCACACACACTCAGTGCAGCCGCATGCACATTCAGAAGTTGATTTAAGGGCCACGCTCCCAGGCTGCTCCCCTGGAAAGACACACAGGTCAGATCACATAATTAATGCAAACATTAAGTGCATGTTTGTGCTACATCACTACATGTTCTGGATGTGGATGCACTGTACGCTGGTCACCTGTGTGAAGCAGTATATGTTGCGGTGTGCTTGGTGGTCTGTCTTGGTAGAGACCAGTGATCCTGGTTCCGTCTGCATGTTCTACACTTAGAGATCCGTCTGGGTTCTGGACAGAAACCACCAGATCCTCCCGGCTCAGCATCACCTGACACAGCAACACATGCTCTGGTACCAATTCCCTAATTTTTGAGACTCTGCCACAAACTCTGAGATGCTCAGACAATAAAACATTGTCAAAATAATTGTGAAAGCCCGAAAACAACTTGAATAACACTACAGTTGAGACAACTGGTAACCTGTGTACTGTCAGGAGTAATCCTGCTCTCTTACCTCATGGGTGATGGGGTCTGAAGCCTTGAAGGCGAGAAGAGGAGTGGTGGGTATGTGTTTGTGTGTGGTCCCCACAGTGTGGATGCGAGCTCCAGATGGAGTCGTAGTTAACCAACACCCTCTCTGATCATCAGGCTCCTTCTCTAAGCTCTGCTCTGTATAGACACACACACACAACATACAAAGCTAGTTTTATTTTCCTCACAGCAGGGGGCTCATCATGTTCCTTACATGGTGTTTTGTATTCACTGGTGCTGCACTCTAACCTTTCTTGTTGTCCTCAGTTTCTTGAGAGATGTCTTCCTCCTCAACCTCAGAGTCAGGAACCCACACCGGACCAGAATCCTGGCTGAAACTGACTGAGCCATCTGCAAACAGAACCTGCAGTACACATGGGATTTGTGTGCTTATGTGTGCCATAAGAGTTAGGAATCTTGTTAGGAATCTGTGCCTTTATATATGAACATGTGTGTACAGATTGTTTACCTCTGTGGACCCGTCTCTCATGTATCGGATCACAGCTCCCTGGTAAGTTACAATTCGCGACAGTTCTTTGGAGAGGTAAGGGTCCTGAAGCTGCCCCACAGCTCCCCTACCATGAAGAGGAAAGCCCTGTTTCACCAACATACCCTGCTGTTCTGAGGACACGCCTGGACACACAAACACAGACAAATCATACACTATACTGTATGTCATGTCAAGAATGAGTCATACATGGGAATATAGCTGTTATGGAATATCATACTCAGATGAGGTCACATTAACTTGTTCCTGTCTAGATTCTAAACAAAGAGGCAAGGTCCTGAGCAGGTGAATTTGAGTGTGGGAGATTTGTATTGTCCCCTCATAGCAGCTTTGTGAAATTACACTTGTGAAGATACACACACCTGTGGATGAGTGTGTATATACATTCCTGAGAAAGTGAATCACTGACCTTGTGCATCTTCTCGCAGAAATTGCAGCAGCAGGCCATTAGGAACAGACAGGTTGAGACTGTTGAATGGACTTGAGATCAATGCTTCCTGGCCTTCACACACCTTAGGCTACACAAAAGCATACACAAACATGAACATGTGCATACTGTTTGAGCAATGTACTAATACAATTGATGTAATCATCACAAGAAGCATAAGATAAAACTGCAGGATCTTTTGGCCAAAGACGGTCATATTGAGGTTTAGTAGTAATTTAACAATACTTTTTATGAATAAAATGTTGTGTATGTAAACGTGTACAGAATATTAAATAAATATCCAACACAGCTATTCAAATGAAATCTAGACCACAGATTGATGTATTGAACATGGTAACTGAAATACTTGGTGGAGAAACCTTTGTTTGAATATTAATTTCCCCCGCTGTATTATTTTGTGCATCCATGTGCGTATGTGGAACCTGGGACTCTGGAGGTCTGGTGTGGCTGGCTGGGCTGTGAGTCTTGGAGGGAGTTGAATTCAGGTCTGTCACCTTGGAGCGGTGGGTGGAGGAGGAGCGAGGGATGGGGACAACGGCAGCGGTCCTTGGGGCCCCTCGCGCGGTTTCCTGGGGACCCGCTAGATCACAAAACAGAACCACAATAAAGCTGCCTGCACAGTGAATACATTTAAATATTGTTTGATCATATTCAAAGGAATATTCCGAGAAATGAGATGTAAAAGTAAAGATTGAAACCTTGAAATACAAATTAAAATTCACAAAGGCTGAAATATTATGTGTTATAAGTGCAAAACCTCTGTATTCTCCCGTGGGACCATAGAAACTGTATGAGAGGTGGATTCCATTGTCCAACTCTGCTGAGAGGGAGCCCTGCTTCACTCTTTTCATCTCCACAGGCTCTGACAAACACACACACACACACACACACACACACACACACACACACACACACACACACACACACACACACACAAACACACACAGGTTCATGGCTCAGGTTTTTAGACCCCTACTCTCAGGGCATCTTTGTTTGTTCATTAGTATTCAGTATTATCTATTTAATGACGTAAAGGTTTAAAAGGAATGGATACAAAGGTATCCTGAAATAACAAAACAGGCCCTCGGGGCACTGGGTGTTTAGGCTGGGCAATATTCCAACAATATTGTAGGGTTGACTATTGGTGCTTTCACAAAATATTTCACAATGAGATTTTAGATAATCATCTGTAATGTGGATATAATGACTATGTGGGTAAAAGGAAATAATAGAGCAGTGAGAACAGTCTGGTAAAATGACATCACTTTAAAGTAATGCAGCTTTTAAAACCAAGAAGACACTTAAATGATATCTAGTCTTATAGCACAATATTTATATGATATAAATATATTGCCCAGCCCTACAGGGTGTTGCTTAACATCTGTAGTATGATCAGAATCTTCACCATTAACGTCTTCTTTTCTGCCACTGGTTTCTTTGTCCCGGGGCTGAGGGAGAGGATTTGCTGGATCAACAACAACTTGATTGATGTGTGTGTAGAAATGATGCCCATCCTTCTTCACCACCACTTTCATTAGGCTGGAACCTGGAGTGACAACAGTACAGAATGCATGGGCTTATCTGGACAATCACCACTAGGTATCAGTGAGGAACAAGTCTCACGTACACTTTCTAAATTACTCATCACAGCAAATACTTGTTATGGTTTTGAGCATTTTCTACAACCTTATCTTTGTCTCAATACCTTCAACATAGCTGACATTCTCCACAGTGATGTGTCCTCCATCTGAAGGGAAAAGGTAGTGGCAACGACCTGACACATGGATCAACTTTCCATCCATGCTGTAGCCTGTGAAAGCCTTCACATCACAAGAACACACACAGACACACAAAGTGTTACTCTGATTATTTTTCAGCATCCCTCTTTGATTAGATGTGAAGGTATTAATGGACCCAGTTATGTTACACCCCTTACACAGGCTATTTGGTGGTATTGGAAACTAAATACTGTCAGACAGAACTAATGCAAAAGTAACGTTTATTAATGGTTTTGTGTGTATGTCCTCACATTGAAGGGCTCCTCTGTTGGATGCAGTTCTTTGTTTTCCTCCACAGGGTGCGCTGTGGTAGTAATGGACTCTGTGGGAGTCTTGGCTGAACTCGTGGTTGTCTCTGCTCTGCTCTTCCTGGCACTAGACGTAGTTTTACTTTTCTTGGCGTCCGTCAACATAGGCTTCTCCTTTGGCTTCTCCTTTGGCTGCTTGCTTTTTTTTGTATCCTCCTTCTTTGATTTCTTGGTCATCTCCTCCTCCTTTAGCTGCTCTTGTTCCAACTTCCAGGCCTGTAGCATCATGCACACATTAATATACACCAAGCAGATTTCTGTAAAGGATCTAACTAGTTACTGCACTACTGCTCAAAGACCAGAACAGAGACAACTGTGAAGGCAAATGTTCATGTGTTAGTTGGTACTGACTTTAAGGGAGCCTTTTCTGCTGACAGGCTCCACAGCCTCCTCCTCTGCAGAATGTGCCGCTGTTTTGTCTAGTCCAGGAACAAAACAAACATTGTAATTCAATGGTGGCAAGTGTATTTATATTGCCAGAGATTTTTGTTGACAAACTACAGTACCTTTTGGAGACTCAGCAAGGCTGAGAGCTCGGAGTTGCATTGCCTCTCTCTTTAATTCTTCCTCTTTTGTCCAATCTGAAATGGTATCTGCCACGTGCTCCAGGTACTTCCTATCCGAAAAAAACAATGACATTTAAAGTCTATGTAACATTCCACATATACACTATTCCACTAGCCAGATTATATACTATGGACTGATACAAAAAAAGTATTTTTTTGCTTTCTCACATAGTTGAAAAGCAGATTACTATTCACGTCCTGTAAGAAGAAAACGGCTGAAAATGTGGACTTGCATTCTGACCTGAACTTGACATCGGTGTGAAGGGTTACATCCCAGAACTCTTTGCACTGGCGATAAGGGCTCATTGGATTGTGACAAAAAATGTACAGGATGTTGTTATGACTTCCTCTGAAAGTGTCCAAGCAGCGGTATTCTTCTGATGCTAGCTGGAGTACCTACAAATACAAAATGTAATTTATAAATGTAAAATTTAAAAGAACATGAAATATGTGAGGGATTTTATATTCAACATTTTGCGTTTTTAGGTGAAATAACATTGCCATGGTGTTTTAACCTTGAAAGACAAGATTAGACTGGTCACCTGTGGGAAGACAGAGGCACTGTGGTGTTCAGTATAGTGCCAGTCAAACAGAGATCTCAGCCGACTACTCTGAATGTCATGCAAGTCCAGCTGGCAACACACTTGCCCGCTGATCTGCTAGAGAAAAATCAACATGCAACATTATTGGGAGAAAAATCTGAATAAATAAATGTTCATTATTTTTTGTATTGGTGCATAAAGAAATGTGAGTAGCTTCAGTACTATGAACAAACAATACCTCTGGGTTACCAGGATCTTCGGTGAGAAATGTCGGCCCTACAGTTAAAAAAAAGAGTTAGTTTCACTGTGTGATATACTATATGCGATCTAAAGCCACAACATCAGAGTAATTCAATTAATCAGTAGTAACAGACCTTTAGTCCGCAGGTTATTACACTGCTGTTTAGCATAGGATAGTGGGTTGTCCCAAGGGATTATTGCGGGTGTCTGTTGCTGTGCTGGGTACAGTGGTCCCAGTGGTCCAGGAGCATTCTGCAGTACACCGTTTGGGCCCAGCCTGGTCAGTGGCATACTCTCAAACACACTCTGATGAATCAAGCGCTCCACCTCCAGCCAAGACACAACATCTGTGGGATTTAATCACATCATGATATTAAAAAAACTCTGAGATAGAGCAACAAGTTCATTAACATCAGCCATGAAACTACTGAGTAGTTGCTTTATGACCATCTGTGCAGTAGTGTTGCAGCTGCTGTTTGATCGCCATCCAGCAGGAGTTGCTGTCTCTCGGCCGAGCTACAGACTGGATCAGCTCCCACACTGGAGACCCCCTCATCATGGACAGCTCCACCTCTGCTGGATCAAAACCCTGGACCGCCTATGTGGGACACACACAGACACACACAGACACACACAGTATATAAACACATTTCTAATAACAATAAAGTCAGAATGGGAGATTACATAAACTATACAGACTATTTGGGAGAATAATGGCAAATTCCACATGGAAAATGAAAAAGACACAACTGGAAGTACCAAAAAATGTACTTGCACTGATATCTCTCAAGCGCATTGCCGTCTCATTATGGTGCCTGATGACCAGAGGGTGCTCAGACTTCTTCTGCGTCTCCTCTAGTCCAAACTTCTCCTCAAGCCTCTAACAAAAAAAGAGAAGAAAAATGAGTGTGTCCGAACACTCTGGAGTCATTAGGCGCGCACACACGTTACACACACACGTTACACACACACGTTACACACACCATACCTCCTTTTTGGAGACAGACGAGTGAAAGAAAGGAAAATATATCATAGAACGTAACTTGGAACCACAGTTGTCTGAGTCAGAGGGTTTCAGTAGTGTCATTGTTGAATTTTTCTCTCGTCATTCATCATTGTAAGGAAATTACATATTTCAGGAAATCACATTCAAGGTTTCACATGAGAACCAGTGTTTCCTTTAAGCCGATGGCTGGTTTACCAACATCTAGAGTAATCTATTTGGACATTTTGCAGCACTTTACTGAACAGTATGAACCTACTGTTTTGTACATTAGCTACTCTACTGTGATTATAGCACCATCTGCGGGATTTACTTGTATTTGTGGCCCAGATTTACTTGTATTTGTGGCCCAGATTTTCTCCGAAATATGTGTAAGAAATTTGGTACCACTCATATTGGACTGTCAAATTTTACTTGACTTGGTTAATGGTTGTTCTGGCTGCTTGCATTGCAGCGATGGGCCCTAAATGTTGTAGCAGTGACTTAATTGCAGCCCTTTCTAGTCTGGATAAAGTGTCACCTCTTTCTACTAAAACAAGATTTGCAGAGAGATCTTGAAAAGTCTAAACTAGTTTTAGCTTCAAACAAATCACCTGTCTACTCGACCCTCTTCCAGCTAAACGTTTTTAAAGATCTCTAGCTGGGCCCTGTGCTAGACCATGAGCCATCCCGGGACCTCTCATTTAAAAAAACTCAAAGAACATGAAAAGGGATCTTGATGTTGATCCGAATACCAGTCCACGCTCAGTACTTGGTCTGTGCGGGGACCTGAACCCTCTGCTGACCAGGCCAAGTCTTTAAGGACCACTGCTGCCCTCTAGTGTTGTATGATGAAATATAAAAAAAGCAAAGACAGAGACGACCCATGTCCTCTCACATCTCACAAGCGCATAAAGGCGAGTATTACATCTCCCCGCAGCGAGAATTCGAGCACTGAACCACCAATGCTGCATATTATATTTTTAGTAGATGTATTATTTTGGTCATCTACCTGCATATGGCCACTGTACCTTCTTGTGTTCTTCATTCTGTGTTGTTGTCAGCAAACTATTTAACATGTGGCTTCTCTCCGCGTTTGTGTGTACGAGAGGCAGGAAGCTTTGGAGCATGAAGCTGACCAGCTCGTAGTCTAACCCGAGGCCGTTGAGAGGTTTGGCCTCAGCCACACAGGACATGGTGGACAAAGACTCCTCTGTTGAAATCACCACCTAAACACACAAATCCACAGACGTGGGGGGAGAAAAGCGTTACTACACAGGTTTTAATGTAAATATGGACCCATCTTCTCAGTCTACATAAAAAGTAGGCAGCAACACTGGCCACATTAAACGATTAAATGACACCTGGCTATCTCATTTCAGAGTACAAAGAGTAGGTTTAGTGTTCGACATTGTCGATCACAAAAACACTTACCTGCTGATCACCCAAATTGTCACACACAGATAATGAGCCACTTTCAAACCTCGTAAGTCTTGGTCCGACCACACGCACAATACACAGACCTGTTCCAGCATACAGTGCATGATCAGAGGCACAGAGCAGGCTTCTGGGGGAACCAGGTCGAGGAGGTTGTAATAGTAACGCATGTCCACTTCTGTAGAGAGAGGAGGCCGCTCTGGAGAGAAGAGAGAAAGAAAGGGAGGTTAGTTTGTGATCCTAGTCTTGAGTTTTCTATTAAAAACACACATACAAGCATGTGCCAAAAATACGTGAAAAAATAAGGTTATACCTTGGTCAGTTGGCCTTTCCTCCCGCACTGATTTCTTTTTGGAGCGTGGAGTCAGGGGGAGAGGGGTTGTCACAACCTGGCGCAAACACACAACAAAGTCAATCTCCATCAATATCCAGCCACTTAATTACGGTTCACTGGGTACTGCGGAGGTCCACTTTAAATTCCGCTGGTTGAGACAATAAAGACATGATTCAAGTTAAAGAATCAGGCTCCAGAGAGGGGATGCTGTTTAATTAGTTTGCTAATTTGTGTCAGTGTGTGTGTGTGTGTGTGTGTGTGTGTGTGTGTGTGTGTGTGTGTGTGTGTGTGTGTGTGTGTGTGTGTGTGTGTGTGTGTGTGTGTGTGTGTGTCTGTGGATGGTAAGACACACTGGAAAACATTAGCTAAGATATGCAAAACTGTCATTTCCACAGAGAACATTAACAGGTGATTACATTCAGTACACATACTATACTACTACTAATAAACACATATTATTTATGCCAAAAACATAAACCAACACACATAAATAATGTTTCAACAACACCTGAACTGAAGACATGCAGAAGCATGGCAGTGGGACGGTTACTTAGCTGTTGCATCATACCAATTTAAACCACAAATAGCTAGAACCAGACAAAATGTGAACAATTCAAACAGAAGGTGTCTTTATCAGGTAAAGAACCCATTATTACATAGTTTTATCATCGCACAAAAACAAAATAGTCCACATGGCAAGCTGCCCCTTAATTGTCCACTCTATATAGTTCTAACTTTGTTGTCATTATGTGATATGAGAAGGTGTTTGTTACGTGAGCTAAGTAAGAAGTATTAAGACCTCATGTTATAAATTAATTCCTATATGTAGTTGCTTAACTTAATATGAACCAAACATCTAGTTGATTAATTGAGAACATAACCAGCAGCCCTGTTATATAAGTTCTACTGACTGACCTGCATGCATGAGTGCATATGTGTATCTGTACCTCTGGAGGCTGTGGATCCAACCCACCAACACTAGGTACACTGATGAGTTGTATGTTGTGCAGGTAGTGCTGGTGTTGCCTGCGCCAGTCCAGACAGTCATAGATGAGCTTGGCCACACCCTCAAAGATTCGGCTTCCCATCTCCAGCTGGACACACAGAGCAGCCACACACATATTAGGATTCATATTCAAAATCAAATCACAACAAAAATGTGAAACTGACTGATAAGCAAACACAAGAGTGCAGAGACAGTGAGAAAGACAGAACCTTGAGAATGATCAAAAAGGGAGCAGCAAAAGGTGAGACACAATGTTCAACCAGCAGAAAAATAACAACATCCTATTCAAGAAACTAAATAATGACAGCCACATTTTAAACCTTCTAAATCTTGGTCTGAGCACACATTCCACACACACTCTCAAAATATGCACACAAACCTGTTCGAGCATACAGTGCAAGGTTGGAAGATACAGAGCAGGCTTCATGAGAACAGATCCACGAGCCAGATATCTGTCAACTCACCTCGGCCTCAGGGTCCTGTGTGTGGAGGGGAGGCCGGCCATCTGGAATAGTGTAGCTGATCTGAACCACATCATGGAGCTTGGAGCTTGGTGGCCCACTGTCCAAAACTGCTCTCAGACCTGACCAGAATAGATCCAACTTCCTGGCCGAAGCAGCCAGCTCTGCACTGCCATGAACCTCTGCTTCTGGCACACACAAAGGAGAGGATAATGTAACGTTGACAACAACATATAAATAATGGATATGCTGGAGAGTTGAATACATGTAAAAGCTATTACATTGTTGCGATGTGCCGTAATAAGTGCATTATGCATACTGAGGGCCCCTTTACCTGCATCCAAAGCCAGAGAGGCCCTCCGACTCTGCTCGTTGCCCTCAGAAGTCTGTGTGTGCGCCGAACACAGTTTAATGACATTGGCTACATGTACACCTATGGCATCGAGCGCCTCAATCAGGTGGGGCTGGTAGAAGCCCAGCAGCAAGATGTAGTGTTGAGGCCCATCCTGTGGTTCGTCATCTGTGCCCAGACGTACATTACACAACATATAGAGTGAGACACTGCTCTCTCACACACACAAACACACCATTCTAGAAATATACTGGAGAAGTTGGTGGTAGCCAAAGACGTTTTTGTGCATTTACAGTATTTTCTCGGTATTTGAGCTTTTTGAACTCCATGGCCCACACATCATTTCAATTAGAGTTTTTTACCGATCCACTTTGGTGGCTCAAATTCATTCCTGCGTTTGAGCTTGGTCTTCTCTTTAGAAGGTGGCACAGGTGAATGCGGACTCTTTCCCTTTTTGTCAGAGACCTTTGCCCCTCCTTTCTCCTTTTTGGCAGGGGGAGGACTGGCCTTAGTCTTCTCCTCCTCAGCCTGAAACAGAAGTGGATAAAAATGAATACAATTGCACAAAAGTAACCCTGATCAAATCTGATGAACCTTTCCTCTATTATGAGTGACATCATAACCAGTTCAACACTGTTACTAAATTAACACAAAGAATCACATTCATGAAGAATCGCTCACCTGCTCAGCTTCCCTCCTCTGCTCCGCTTCCCTCCTCTGATGATCATTGGCTTTGATTCTTAGCAGCTGGAACTTCAGTATTTTTGCCATCAAGTCACAAGGTATTTCCTCTCCTGCATCCAACAGCACCTTAGCAGGCTCTGTAACCTACAGGAGACACAAACACAGAGAACAAAGCCAGCACGAAGACACACATGCACATGACGGACAAAGACAATCAGAGCAGACTGATAGACCGACACGCAACATATTAGAAACCCTCATTCTCAGGCCTACCTCATAGAATGGGGGGACGTCATCGGGTCTTTTCGCTTTGGGATTCCCCAGTTCATTGATCTGTAATGAGGTCGGACAGGAGAACATTTTCATTAGAAGAAAAAAATACACGGTATTAGAGTTGCACCAACAACTTTTTTGGTACCTCATTCAGTAGATCCACTGACTACAAATAATGTATTGAGTATTCATTAAATTAGCCATTCATTATATCATCAATAAAGTGAGAGGAGCGACCAAATATGTAAATTATTTTATAAAATCTACGAGAAACAGATAATTGTGGAATACTCAATAGACTAACATTTGTTATAATTTGGAACTAATGATTGCAGAAGAAAATGTGAGAAATTTTACTTTTCTGTTTATACAAGAGCTCAAAGATGAAAAAATATAAAAGTTGCATAGACACAGAAGAGTAACGAGCAATAACAACTTAATGACAGTTCAGTTTATGTCATATCAATTAGTAAACTACATTATTTTCAGTTTAGTAACAGGTAATGTACTGTGACAGCTCTATAAAAATACAGGAGACATTGTTCTTAAAAATGAAAATGCAAACTGAACCAAACTAAGAATACCTTTGCAAGTGTGCTGTCCCAGGTCAAAAGGCTGAACAGTTTGCGTATTGGTTGCTGCACAGCCAAAGACAGCACCTGGGTCAGTTCCTCATCCTCTGGACTTCCTCCAACCACCAAAGACACACAGGCTTTCCATGACTCCTGGAAAGGGCATTAGTAAACCAGGATAATAGTGCTATATAATAACACACGTATAACGGTTAATTGGATTCACGTCGACTAAACAAATGCTTCAGGGCTGCTGAACATCACATGACTTCTACGAATACAAGAAGGCTCAACGTTCCTCACCACACCATGGTGTGACCTCGGGGTCTGAAAAGTGAAGCCAACGTGGAAGGGCCTTACACTTGCATTCTTTCTATTAGCCAATAGAGGGGGACTCCTCTGTTTACAAAAATAAGTCTGATTGACTATGAGAAAATGACTCTTCTACTCACATCATGTATTACCTCAACATGACAAACACAAGCGTAAGATCTCAATCCCAAGTTGAAAGTATTTTTCAACACAGCATGGTATGCTTTAGGCCGTGGTTACCTTGCTACATCTGCATTGTTCGGTCTGGGAGTTGACCGTGTTTTCGTTTTACAACTTTAACCCTTTCACATTGTGTTTCAGTTCATGAAAGTTAATTGCAACCTTTTGGTTGCCTAAAAATGTCTTATTCAGGAGTCACTTCTGGTTGCAAAAAACAAGATGGCAAAGGCCCAAAACCAAGATGGCGACGGCCCAAATGCCAAACTCAAGGGCCAATGCCAAATTTACGCACCCACATACTTTGAGGTGGGTTCCCGCAAAGTTAGGCTTGGGTCTGTCCGAGTCTGTCCCACTAACTGTCAAATCTTCAAGTGCTTAAGCACTCGCTTGCACTCGTTACAAATCCTCTATGTACGCTTCTTATTCTGAGTTACTGATATTAATTCCCTGTTTTCTTCATCATACCTATTGCAATCAATTAGTACACGTTTGAAAGGTTGCTTTAGAAACACATCCTGTCTGCAATCGATCATTTGACAATGACCTCTCATCTCGTAAGGCAGACGTTCGAATCAGGCAGTTAAAGAAGTACTAACAAATAAACCCCACAATGGTACGTAACATGTCTTGGTGGTATCACACGTGACATGTCTCATTGTGCTGTCCCATTTGTATTTATAGCCCTTGCAACCTCATCTTGCTCAATTTGAGGCAGAAGTATTTTTGATGTTGCTTGAGACATGTAAAGAGGCCATGTTTGTTTGTAACCATTTACAGTCCGATACATTGCTGAAGGTTAAAGGCCTTCAGGGGGACATTGGGATATGGCCAAGGCTTCAAAACGGCAGTCCATAAACCAGTGGGTGAGCCTGTGCTCGTCTGTTAAATGTTTCAGAGTACCACAGTACAATCGATCAAGTTTTACTGGAGAGAAGTGCACGAAGATAACCGCAACAATAACAATAACTTCCGGTTAAGACCTTCACAATAAAAGCTCAATAGTTTACTGTTCTTACTGCAATTTTCACACTTCTAATTATGGTAGACAAATAATGCAGGAAGTATGTTTGGCCGCAGCTTCTCACCGGGATATTGTAGACGGTAATACAATTGTCTCAAGAAGCTTTTTTTTGTAGGATAACTGCACATTTTAAAATATTTTTTCTCGCAAAACGTGAACTGAAATTAATAGTAAACATCTCGCGCACATGCACGTGACGACAACAGGGCACGCATTAAACAGTGTAGCTACTAGCAACCTGTCTAATCAACGTGACCACGTACAGCCAGGGAACAAGAGCTCTACAAGTCACACTTTGCAAATATTTTTGAACAAACGAATGAGTGAAGTGACACCGAAGAAAGAAGTCAGAAACCAAACCTCTTCAAACGGAGCTCTGGTGAGACCAGCCTCCCAGTTCTTGTTAACACCTGCGGCTCCTGGAGCATTGGGCTTCTTGGCTGAGCCCTTTTTAGCTACTTTTGGTGCCATTTACACTCAGTGACGATTAACTACATTAAAAGAAACCACAGAACATTGTAAAATAGTCTTAACACCAAATTAAGCTAGTTAAAACTACAAGTGTATCGTCGGCCAGCGCTGGCTGGTGCTTGTGTTGCCACTGGCAACAGCAACGACACCAGCGTCAAGTTTCACTAAATGACTTCCGGTAAACTTTCAAAACAAAAACATTTCGCTTTAAATAGTTACAACAACAAAAATCCCTTGTCAACAATTCAATAATGTAGGTTAGATATAAACATATCAAGTATTTATTTTCTCCCCTAGATGGCAGTGAAATATTTGGACTGTGTGAGACTGACAGTTTGCCCATCATTTCACTATTTCACATACATTGTAATTATTGTCTAGCCATTCTATAACGGAGTAATTAATAAATTGCAACAATTTGGAAGCCAACAATTGACCTTTTCCACTTGGTCCAGTCATTGAATGAAGCATTTGAGCTTCAACATTGTGAATGACATTATGATAGTTTCAGTGTCAGAATCAGTAAAGCAAATTAAAAAAGAATACTCAAAACATCTTACGAATGGCATTTTGCAACACCAAGGCCGACACTTCAGTACCATTTCATCTGCATAATAAATGATGAAAGTATTGTTCCACCAGATGAGTCAAGCAAGAAAGAGATTAAGCTATAACAACCCCAATAATTCTACTTTGATATACTGTATGATTCTTGAGTTGAATATAAATCAATTTTGAACCATAATGATGCATGCATTATAAAAGGAGATTTAACCTTGGTCAGGTTTTATTCAAAGAGAGGGACGTAGCTATTTTGGACTATGCAGAGCTATCTCAATGAGGTCTATTTGAGATGCTCCATTTAAAAATGAATGACTCAATACAGTTATACACTGGGCCTCTGTTAACAAAGACCCATTGGCACTGAATTAACGGAATGGTTCTTGCTCTATTCATCATCATAAAGAATCCCATGAACAAAATCTCTGCATGTCATGATTAGATTTCCAATCAATCTCATTGGAGCCTTTTCATCAATACAAAGGACCATTGCCATGAAGGTGATTCCACCAAGGCAGCAACTTACTTCCAGCAGCTCCCCATAAAAGTTCAAAAGTGAGACAACGCCCACTTGTAAGATGCCAGAGAGAGATCCACATTTGAAGCCAGCAGAGTATTAGCGATGCCGATGGGGGAGTTATCAGCTCCAACCCTTCCAGAGGCAGCGTCCTTCAAAGGTCACACTATAAGCCAGATAAAACTGTTGTGACACTTAAATAACACTCCATGCTCACTGCTGCGAATAGCATAGCAACAACTCAAAATATCCTCTCTTTTTTTTAGGAATACACTGCTGTTAAACATGTGCACCATGTATCTGTTCAGGCTATTCTGTTTCATTTCTGTCGTAATGGTTTATTTTAGAGCTTTTTTTTAAAACATTATTTTGAGTAACTAGAAAGGGGATGACCCCTTTCTAGTTACTCAAAATAATGTGTCTTCCTCAAGTTATTATAAGATATGCTAAAGTTTAAAACTATTTATCCCGAGGGAAATGGCTGAATGATGATCAATCCAGGTGCTCAACATCACATGTAAAGCCGAAACATCCTTGCCACTGAAATAAAAAACTAAACGAGACACCACATTTGCACTGCCTGTGCTTTTACACGGTGTTATACTCGGGACCTCAACGTATCTATGACCACTTGCAGCAATCCATTCTGAATCATGTGCTCGCAAACACTTCCATGCTGAATGTAGATGTGGGGGTGTCAGACTTCTTTCAAATATCAAGTTGATCAACAGTCCATAAAGCATGAAATGCTGAAATAACTGTGACATGCAAGAGCCTACGGGGCAACCACACTGAATGACCGTACATGAGACACATGTAAAGTTGCAAAATATTTACTCGTCTTATTTAACACCACCACATAGTATAAACGCCAAAGACCCAAGTCAACACACACACTGTATTGATCTCAAAAACACAAGTGGAAATAAGTGGAATAACTGTAGCCTATTTCTTTGTATTGCATTACATCACACAGGTGTTTCATGTGGTTATTAATGACAGATTACAGTATTGTGCTTTCATAGGAGAGCACAATACTGTACATTTCCCGTCAGACATTTGTTCCAAAACCAAATGGCATGGACCAAGGCTCATGGAATTGCATCATGCTAGCTGCCTTAGGCCCCATGCTAATGCAAGCATGCTAACATGCTATGCTACACTATTATTACATGCTATTCAGTAAGTGTATTTACTATGTTCACAATCTTACTTTAGTGTGTAAGCATGGTAACATTTACAAAGTGACCAAAAATATATCTGAACTTTACTTTTGCCTGTGTTCCTGTTAAATTAAATGTAATACTTGATGCCTACGATGATGACAAATTAACTACTCCTACTGTATCAGACTACCCTGCTAAGGTGTTTACTACCACTGCTTGCTGTTGGCAATGAAAAATGGATTTTAAATTCTTCTACTCACAAACATTATGCGGTGCCAGCTCAAACTGCAGTAGTGTTAGGATCAGAAAGATTTGAATTTCAATTCCAAGAAATCATGGGACATAACGTCAGTAAAGAGCAAAGAGCAAGGTCATGTTTACCAGCCCCACCTTTTTGGGAGTTCAGTGTTCTCTGGAATGCATGTGTGTTAGAGTGGCCCAAGACCAGTGTAAAGTGACCATACCCGACAAGAAAATTACATTTTAATTTGAATTCTAATTATATAAAAAATGCCGGCCTCCTTTTTTTCCTGGTGTGACGTAAACATTTTACCTACTGTGTCACAGAGCAGAAACAAACTGTTCAAAACCAGTCCCTATTCGCCACCTGATGCCAAACGGAAATAGTGAATGAGTAAACAACAATCTATTTCTATACTGTACTAGATATATATAGTCGACAGATATTTGAAAAGGTACATATGCAAAAACAGCCAGGTCTGATGAGATTGGCTGGGAATATCCTATGAATTACCAAAAAGAAAATGTGATAATGCAAAGCCGAAAGCCATTGTATTTTGTATACAATGGCTTTTGGCTTTGCATTATCACATTTTATTTTATTTTTTTCACTAAGAAGACGGATACACATGCCTGGATCACACTGGCAGGTCACAAGGAAACATGGGATCGCGCCCAGATGGTCGAGGGAACAAACAGGCCTATCCAGTGACTTGGACAACCCCTTGGGGACAGAGAGGGACGTGGAGGTGCCGGGTATGGCAGTGGGCAGGTACGACCACTCTGATCACTGCGATTGGCTCTGCAGCTGTGGCAGGCCAGTGCCCATTTCACAAAAACTGAAACATACACTGTGTGACTTGAGATGAATCATGTCGACACTGAGAATCTCAAGTACCACACATGGGCTCATGCGCTTCAGTGAATGAGCTGCCCAGCCAGTACATGGGCTCAGATTCTTTTGGTTGCAGCAGCTTGCAATGGCCTTCAGTAGTTTTCCATGGGAGGAGTGGGGGGGCTAGAGGGTAGATTATTCATGTTGGTGTGTGTGTGTCTCGGTGCATTTGCTGGCATTCTTTGTACACACAGCATAAACCAAGAATGTAATATACTGTAAATGTCACATTTGATAAAAAATGGTCTCAACAAAGATCCTCATTTGACTCAGTAGGCTGATCAAATTCAATAATTGACAGAAGGCCGAGCGTGGATGTCAATGAATCTACAACTATTTTTTTAATCCGGCTGCAGGTATAAATTCTATGACGGGTGAAACATTCCAAGTACTTTTAAAGGTATGGTCTGACAAATATTCTAAACTATATATACAGTATGGTGGTTACACATTCTGCACAATATATATATATGATATTCAGTCATATAGTATATTTATTATCGATTCTCCACAGACAGACCGAATACTCACACTATGTCCCCAATGTCAACTTCTTTATCTGACCCACATTAGCACAGTAGGAGAAAGGGGTCAAGTGAGGTCGGGTACATGTGACACCGAGTAAATGATCACTGGTGCTTTGTCCCTCCACAATGACGGTGATGCATCTTGCACAAGATCATGTGCTTCTGCCATTAAGCTACTGCGACCATGGGCACCCAGTGCGATTGTTTGTGCATGAACGACGCAAGCGACGCGCAGTGCACCACTGTGTAATTACTTTAGCTCCAAATCATGCATTACAAGCACAAATGGCATTACTACAGATGTGCCACACAAGTGCCACAATCTTCAGTTCATCAGAAGATCATTTGTACAGCTGACAAACGGAGGCTCTCGCAAAAATCACTATGGAGACACCTCCATTAAAGACAGCGAGAGAAATGCCACACATGTTCACACAAGCAGATTAAGTGCTTATGTAAACAGCTACGTATATATATATATATATATATAAAAATCTTACCTGACTTTTCTCAACAGGGTAGGAACAGATGGAAATCTATAAAATATTTATACTTAAAATATATATTTTGTTTAATTAAAAAATAGTGCCAAGAGTAGAAATTGAAGCAGACTATTGCTGGAAATGTTAAAGTGATGGCAAAGTGGGTTAGTTTGTGAATTAGTTAAGCAAACAAACATTATGCCGTATATGGAGTTGTTCTACAGTGAATGCTGGTGGTTTCACTGAGGTCAAGCTGAAAATTCTTTTGTCATACGAGCCAGCAGGACGCATGACAAACGCGTCACACTCTTTTAGAGATCTTGTTGTCCGGTTGAGAACGCCTGCATTGTACCACTGTTGCCTGCCCACTCCTGGCTTGGTCATGGCTCCAGAATACACACAGAAATGTGAACAAACAAGTGTACTCAATCAAGTCTTCAGATGTAGAATAAAGGCTAATGTTTTTTTTATTGTCTAATAGACAAGACTTAAGTTTCCTTCAAAAGGTATTAAAAAAGAAATTCACCAGAAACCTTCAAGTATAAACTGGGCCTCCAATAATGATTTTGCCCGTTCGAGTCAACAAATTCCATAAAAATCAAGAAAGCGTTTACATTTGTGTGAACCATCTTTTTAATAGAAAGGCTCGCCATTCAAAGCAAGTCTGAGGGAGGGGGTATAAAAATTGCAATAAAACGGTTTACATTTATACACAGCGCAGAGTGAAAAGAAAATGTACATTTCAGACATTTAAGGCAAACACATTCCCCTAGTGCGAGGAGCATACACCATGACAGCAGCATCTCCACAAGACAATCATCCGCAGCCCCTAAACACAGCATTACACAACAAGCTACATATGGCCCCCAAAAGACTAGATTTCAGTCTCCCCTTCAAGCCCAGGTGTGTTTACTGCTGCCGAACACATTCAACGCATCTGGAAACACACAGATGAGTCAACAAAGTCGCTAGTGTCTTGAACTAAAGTGTACCCACAGTGTCCCACGTGAACATGTTTTACATTCATCTACAAAATGTACAATTTAAAATTGAGTTTGAGCCACAAACGCTCTGGTTAGAAGAAACAATAACCATCCAGAATATTACAATTGTGCCGATTTAAAAAAGAACTTAGAAAACACCAGAAGCCAGACCCAGAACTATCAGGCAGTATGCATACAAGTTTATAACTTTACAGCCCAAGTTCCAAACTGAACCGACTTGTAGTTAAGCTGACACATTTTATTGTACAAAAAAAAACACTGTAGAAAATATGACACCACCAGAGTGTCATTTACATTTGGGCAGAGGTGTGTTTACCCACAGGAAACCTGATCTCCCACTCCAATCCCTCCCATAGTTCAGCACTCCTCTACCACGGTACCAGCCGAGGAGGAGTACAGCTTCTTCTTGACCAGCCGGAAACCTGGACTCAGTTTAATCGCGTGCCGAAAAGTCGGGGCAAAGCAGGTTCCCATGAATAGGAAGTCCCGTAGGCTGGGCCAGGCGGTGCCATCCTGCTTGAACACAAGAGTCAGCTCGAAGGTGGGCACCACGGTGGCATCGTACACGATGCGCTCCAGCCGCTTGCAGCCCTTGTCCAGCTCCAGGTCGACGTAGAGGACGCAGCCGCGCAGGCCGCAGGGCTCGCACGACGCCAGCCGCAGGACCTCGCGGGCTATTCTCCGCGTGAGCTTCTCTGGTACCAGCACGGAGGAGCAGTGGAGCGTCGTCTTCTTGGCCCGGGACAGGCAGTTTTCAAACATCTTGGCCAGCTGTTGACAGCTCCGGTCTTCAGTGACATCCACGGTCCTCTGGGGTTCAGCCAAGCAGTGGTCCCAGAAATCCAGTTCTGAGGAAAACAATGCAAGCATAACATTCAGATTCAGGTGACCAATGCATTATTTAGACATACTATAAGAGCTCACCAACTAACTACACCAACATGCATAAAGCACATATGTCGTTTAATCAATTCTGACCGCTCCTAACCTACAAATTCATAAGTGATGGGGGATGAGGGGATTTGATCTGCTTTTAAATCCCCTCTGGTTGCAGGGAGTAGATTATGAGTAAACACATGAAGAAAAAAAGGATATACATCATAGACTGCTAAACAGTTTAAAACCTGCAGATATGAAACAAACAAATCACAATTGAGTTTTAGAATACAATAATTCAGTTTGACAGAGAGAAAGGCGTGCAGACTGGCTGCTATACACAGGTTGCTGTTGTGAAGATGGGCTGAAGGGATGACTTCATCCTCTGTTGACTTCCCACCCTCCACTCCCTGCATCCCTCCCCTCCCCTGCTGCAGCCATGCACCACACTGGGGTAAACAAGTGCACAACTGGAAGCATCCAGCAACTAGCAGGTTATCTATACAGTCACACAAACACAATACAGAAAAAGCTAGAGCGCCTACCTTTCTCAATGCAAGCCTGGTCATATCTTCGGTCAACCAATTCTGAAATGCATTCGCTGCTTTTGGTCTTTAACGTGCTCGTGGCGACCATGCTGACGGTCTTAACGTCTCAAGGAGCGGGCTGTTGTCTCTGTGGTGTTGTTGTTGTTGTTGTTGATGATCAAAACAGCCTGCAAAGCGACGTGGAGAAGCAGCGTCAGAAGCAGGTCGTTTTCTGTTCATTAAGAGACAGGTGGCTATTGTCATGTGACCGCTTCAAACCGTTAAAATAGGGAAACGTTAAGACGACAATTTAACCCCGCCCCCCACACACTAAACAAAGATAACTACTTTAGCTGTTCGTTTCAAGCTAGCAGCCATTTGTCCAGAATACTAAATGACTTACCTTAAATATTATTTAGTGCAAAAATAATTTAGTTTCTCGCCAACAAATTCATACGCCGCTCTTCTCCCACACTGACACATACACACGGACACACACACTGTAGCTGACCGAAAAGTTCTGAGGAGTATTTATACCTTCCTCAACTCAGCTGACCTGAGGGGTTTGACCAATCAGAGCGCGCCTCTCGACGTGAAAAACGCAGCCCTTCCCCGATTGGCTGCGAAAGAGTCCTTGAAATATATAATTGGTCAATACTTGGGGAGAATGTTTGTGTTGCTATATAAAGTTCTTTATAGGTGAAGTTTTGTGTTTGCTTTGAAATCCGCCTCAACCCTTCTTTTTATTTCCAAACAGGGCTTCATCCACCTGTCAGCCCAACACTGACACGGTAAAAGTGACCGAAACTAGAGCAAGAATGGCAAACACACCGTTTCTCAATATGCTTAATATTTCCCAATATGCTTTTATAATCCATAATCCATTTCTCAATATGCATAATATTTCTCGAATGTGACAGTGTGTATTTCACACTGAAATAAAATGGACAAATGGGTTTATATGAAAAGTCTTAGTGTCAGTATTCATTGTCAGTAATCGACACAAATTAAATCACATAATTTCAGCCACAATTTACCTAAATATTTTGGGATTTTGTGGAATGATGGCCAAAGAAACATTTGAATCTTGTGTCTATCATACGTGTGTTAGTAAAGTTTGGAAGTACAACCATGCAGTAACAATATAGATGTATAAACAGGAGTTGATATTTTTTTAACACAAAACAAACACAAAAAAATTCCCTCTGTAAAGACAAAACTACACATATATATATATATATATATATATATATCCCATGAGGTTTTGACATTATGGTGTTGTCAAATCCTAAGGAAATGGTGATGTTTCTTTTTAATCTTTGTTAGATGAAAACAATGTTTCATCTATCAAGTATTGTAGTAGATACTAGGTTTTTGTCATATACAAAACAACAATCTACAGCATTTTCAGCATTACGGCATTTTCAGTAACACATACGTATTCTGCTGTTGAAATAAGAGGCCGAAGCAGAAACATGGAGTTTGAACCCCCACACTCCAATCCAAGAGTGTCCGGCAGCAAGCTGAAGCATTATTGGTGGTTGCCATGTGAAAAACTAGCCCAAAAAATAGAAGCCCATATAATGAAATCTATACTCACTGGCTTTCACATCAGACAGGCATGTAATGATGTGCAAAGTAAGCAAAACAAATAATTCCCAAATGGATATCTAAAGCAAATGAAGACAAACATTAGTAGCCTGTTTTACATAAGGACGGAGGATCAGCTGCTCGAGCAGCTTTACTTACATCTCACTGTATTTGTGTGTATGCATTTGTACATTTGGCAGGTAAACTCTGAGCACAGTTGTTCGGCTCATCAGCAGATTACTCCAGCATACACTGTCTCAACAGACGTTTTCCCCCAGTAACTGGATCTGCCCCTCTCACCCCCAGCAGCTCTGCTGGCTAAAGGGTAATGGAATCCAGTGGACGAGGGAGCCAGAGAGAGTGCTTTCCTCCAGTCACATGGGGAGAACTAGATATGCCTCAGAAAAAAAAGTCACATGCTTTAGCTAGTGTTACTGCCTTTGTGGATGTGTAAAGGGCTGGATACGCAAGGTGTTTGTTTAAGTTATGTGCAAAAGGCTTTGGCATTAGTTTGACACCTTTTTTTTTAGTGGGAATCTCAATACATGTAATGCTGTGAATCTTAACAGTTTAATTGGGACAAATGCTGAAATATATTGGGAAATGTTGTTATTAAACTGTGTTGAAATATGTGTTAATACTAAAATACTGAAATCAATAAAACGATATTGGCTAGTTGATCATTCATCCGCCGCAAGAAAGAACATGCTTCTGAATCAGGTGTTGAGACCAAAGTTCAAAGGTGCACAACGCCGGCTCTCATTAACATGCGGTTTTAACAAGGTTTAGACCTAAATTCATGTTGACAAGGTCACTACAGTTCTGAGAAAGCTATCATTCGGACCCAGTAGCCCACATTTTGCACTGTATCGTAAAAACTTAACAGGCAGAAACTTGTTAACTGTTTAAAATAACATCTGTTCAGGTCAGTGAACAAAAAATCAGATTAAATATGTTCTATATCCTGTAAAAATGGAGAATATTGAGAGTGATCTTCAGTGAAACGTTTAAGAAGAGGAAAATACTTCAGACTCAATGCCCGAAACCTGTCTCCATAGTGTCCAACTCTTATCTGCAGATGTTCCCATAACCTGCAACAATGTGGGTTAACTGGGTAAAAATATAGTCCAGCAATGTCTGCAGCAGATGCACATGAATTACATGTAAAACAGTACATTCAGGGCAGTTAAACGATCATATTTAGCAACTTTACTCCCAATGTTAAAAAGACTGCAGCAGATTCGTGCGACGGGAAAATAATTTCGGAGCCGATCAACATGAGAACACGTCAAACAACGCCATAAGTGTGCAGAACGAGAAAGATACAGTTCAGATAGTACACTGCTCTGTATAGACTGAGGCCCCAGATTTCTGACTGAAAGAAAGCCCCGATGACCTCTGAACTCTGCACCTAAAAGCTCAGGAGACTTATACGGTGTTAACAGCAACTGTCAGCTCTCTGGAAGATCAATCCATTTGTTGTTGCCAGTGCTGAAGATGTTTCCCATTCCTCTGTTTTACATTCTGCCTCTATTTTAACTTTGCTTTTTTATTTTTTAGCCTGTGGCTTATGTATAATACAGGGTAAAAGAGCAAAGACCAGGCCAGGTAATGTGAAGCCCCCTCTGCTTTTGACCTTCACACTCTCGTATCTGAAAGGCGAGTCACCCAAAATCTGCTTGTGAATTTCTTCCACGTGCCAACTCCTGTTTCCCCTATTAAGGCAAAAGATGAAACGTGTTGTGTTTCAGGTTATTAATCCATCCATGAACCTTCTGTTATCCCCCATCAAGACGCCCGGTAGGCGTACACCGCTCCCCGCTCAGTGAAAAGTGCTCCTCACTGCGCCCACCTTCCCTCCCCCGTGAAATTTAACAACAGGAGCCTTTTTGCTGAGTTGCACTTCTGTACCGCAGGAGATAGCTGGCTGCATGTGCAGGAGTGCTCTCTGTGCATAGCAGAGCCTTGCACACAGCTGACATGTCTTCAGCAAAGAAGTTGGTTCCCACAAGTAAAAGAGAGAACATGTAATATGGGTAGCACTTTATAATAACTACACACTATTTAGCATTAGTAAAGCATGAGTAAACACTTAATTCATCATGTATAAAGCATTGTTTCAACATGCACGTATGCATTTCATAAACTGCAGAAATTGCAGTATTAAAACACGTTTATAAAGCACATGTTAACATTAGTGCATCATCTATAAGTCCTTAATAATTGGTTTGCAAAATATATTACTCAATTGGTTTGCAATATATATTACTTAATTTACAAATGGGGAATCCATCATTTATAAAGTATGAAAACCCAATCACGAAACACATAATAGTCAAGCTATTAACCAAGAATAAAACATTTATAACTGTGTTTATGAATTGCATACTAATGAGTTACTAATGAGTGTTCATGTTGGAACAATGCTTTATAAATGATGAATTAAGTATTTACTCATGCTTTACTAATGCTAAATAGTGTGTACTTATTATAAAGTGCTACCGTAATATGATGTGTTTTTACTTTACACATTTATTCATAATGCAAGTTAAATGGTGAAAAGGAGCATCTCCTGTGACTTAATTGTGCATCGAGGTCCTCGCCACCATCAACAAAAACCCTGCTCGTGCTAACAGTTGGAAGTTAATTTGAGAAAAAAGTTGAAAACAGCTGGTTTTAACGCAGCGTTGGTTACAGTTGGAATCATCTGACTGAGACATTTCCTCAGTCCACATGTCAACATGGTAGCTGAGAAATATGTAGTTTGGGCACAAATGAGCAGCATGAGGTAATAGAAAAGCCCCAAGGCCATCTGAAGCCAAAGGACATGTCTCTAGTTTTTACATGTGTGTCTAATTTGGGCCATCCTACACAAACAAGGAATATGCATCCGCGACACTGAAATATACATTTTAAGGCTCCATTTGGTCCTATTGTTGTGCCGCTTATGAATTAAAGATAACCTGAGGATAACCCAGAGAAACACTCTTCTCGTTCTTATCTGTAATGTTTGCTGTGCTGCAAGTATTACACATCAAGAGATTGAATATGTGGAAACAGTTCTCCAGAGCATATCGTTTGAAATCAATAAGGCCTCACCAAAGCAATATTCAGCAATGATGGCCCTCACTTGAAATGATTTCCAACATTGATTTTTCACTGTCAGACCCTTTAGAGATCCACTTTAAGATTGAAAGGGAAAATGAAGAGGTTATCTGGCCTAAAGAGGGAGACTGCACACAGTCAGTTGTGGATAGAAACTGAAGGAGAATGGCCTGGCACGGCATCCTGCATGTAACTCAGTCCGCGCCACAGCTGGCATCATAGTTGTGTGTGGTGGGCCTTCTGCCCATCTGCTCTGTCTCTTTGAGGGAAATGTGCCCACAGTTGAAGCCGTTGCCCAGTCTCATCTTACAAAGGCCACAGAGGGAGAGCCGGTACTTATAACCCTGGTGTGAATCAAATTAAAAATGGAGGTCATAACTTCAAAAGTTGTTTGAATGTATAGGCTACAATGACATTTAATTAGTTCCATGAAAATCTCAACGTAAAGAGCTTGGTTATGAGCGTATCTGTGCTGCACTGCATGAGCGCTGTGTTAAGAAGATCAAGCAGAGTGTGATTTTTACACCGCCTGCCTATATCTCACTTCTCTGTCAACAGCCTCATGAAATCACTCTGCAATAAACACCAGCTCACAAACTGGGGCAGAACCGCAGTTGCTTTCTTTGTCTTGTGTTGACCTTCTGCTCCCTCTAGTGGCAAATCCCCGAACTGACACTGTTGGTGGTCAAGTATAGTATGTTAAAAAGCAGAACACATCCCATCATGTCAGATTTGTCTCAGTCTAATCTGTAGAGTTACTGAATTCAATTAGTTCCCGTAAGAAGAGCTGCTAATGATTTAAAATAAGGCTGAAAAAGACTTTTGAAAATTACTTTTTTTTATGAGCAATGCCATTTGTTGAAGGGTGAAGCAATGCTTTCCAAACTTAAAGAACTGTTTCAAGTCATTTAACATTTTAATATGTGATATTAAACCACACTAATAAACAAATAACCCAAAGTAAGTTCAAGACTTGATTCAAAGAACTGAATCTGCATAACGCAACCGTTTCCTAGTGTTTTATTGAGGAAATTGAGGTCGAGAGCAACAAAATCCAGGCATAAAGCTGTTACAGTGTCTTTTGAATAGAAGCCCCTGCAAATCCTTCACATGCACACAACATTGATGGTGAATGTACAGCACTGACTTGCAAGGAAAAGGCTGTTGGCTTAAAACACGTTTGCAGTGGAGAAGCATGGTGGAACATTGACAGTTATTAAGAAATACTTGACTGAGACACATGAAAAGTAAAAAAAAAATTGAGCACACCTCAAAAGAGCCAGTTCCAATGCCTTCCTTTGGGGGAAATTAAATGACACACAAACCCCACAACAGCCCTAAAAACATCACAATTACAAAACAGTTCAAGGCACATACATGGTGAAACAACACAACCGAAAGACAATATAAAACTATGAAACGGAGAGTGATTCATTACATTAAACGTGATGATCTGAGGTCAGTGCACTGTACAGGAGATGTGTCATGTGGACAGATATAAGTAGTATTTAGTGTGCAGTTATTTTTTTCAATTCCACAGGCAATGATTAATCTGCTTAAAGTGTTTACTTTTAATTTAAAGACTTACTGGGAACTATAAGTTCTCTTACTGTGAGAAGTATTATCACAGTCACAAACCGAACTGCTTCAACACACAGAATCACTTTTCTGCTTCCCAAAATGTTTCACAAAAATTCACAAAATCAAACATCTAAACGGTTCCTCTAGAGACCATCAGTGCGCGGGCGACAGGTGTGACTCATCCACTGGCCGATCTTGATGTTCCTGCCCTTCTTTTTTCTTTTATTATCTCGCAGCAGCTGAAACATACATAACAACAGTTATAAAATCACACAAGAATGAAACCACATCTGTGTGATCAAAAAACCTTAATCCAACCCGAAAAACGCGAGCAAATAAAGCTCTGAATTGTGTTTTGAGAAGATCATTTGTGTGAAGGCAACACCAAGACGGCAGTGTTGCACTGACTACCATTTGGACATGCTATTGAAACTCTTTGTATTCTTCTTAGAAACTTTTCAACCTAAATACTTTTTTAAAACACATATTTGCAAATTATTTTGTGGAACCCCTGACAGAGAGCCTTTGAGAATCACTTTTTTTCTGCAGGTACCACCATAAAAAAGCCCCCCCCCCCCCCCCCCCCCCCCTACATTCAATAGGCAGTGAGTCTTCAGGAAAAATGTCCAACTGGTTCCAGATGAACTGTTGGTCAGAGAGTAAGAGGGACAGTGTCGGTATCACTTCCTAACCCTGGTGACACAATGTTCTGTACTGTGCATTCTGCTTAATTGGTATTGTGATGAAGAGGGGACCCTTGAAACATTTTTCTCAAAGATACCTTCTGTAAGAGGTCCCAGAATCCCCGCATTAAATATCTAATGTGTAGAATTTGGCGACATCTTCTGGTGAGGTTGCAGATTGCAACCAAATGAAACTTCTCCCGTGTGCCGAGTGCAAAACATTCAAAACATTCAAAACACAAATGGCCCGATCTAGAGCGAGCGTTTGGTTTGTCCGTTCTGTAGAAACATGGCTCTGTGACGAGGACCCTCTCCGTATGTAGGTAAAAGCTCTTTATAAGATAGTGAAAACTCAACAATTCTTATTTTCAGGTGATTATACACTCAAGAAAACCTACTTACTAATATTATATTTCATCTCTGCCAACAGATCCCCCTAGATGCAACACACTGACCCTTTAAGTCAGTAAAAAAACAGGTTTTGTTAATGAGCTTCGAGCGTGAGATCATAAGGTGTTATGTGTGCGTTTTGTTGTTGTTTTGCAGTCAGATAAGAATTTATAAAGCTACAATCCAAAGACGTGACAACATAAACACGTTCTTCCTCAGCAAAATTCCTAAAGCATGACTCCATTTCCCATGTAGGGCGGATTGTATGAAGGAAGGAAGGTAGGACATTCAGTGCCCATAATAAAAAAAAATAATCTTGGGTGGGGTGAAGGGGCATCGAGTCTGTGTACAAGCCACACGTCACATGCGGCCCCGTGGATGTGCACATGCATCCCCCACCACCAACAAACATGCACACGCCTGTCAGCATCTGGGCCGCACTGACATTTACTGCCCGCACAATAGCTGCTGTCCAAAATAATCTGTGTTTATGTTAGGAAGTCCCTATCTTTCTAGCCCGGCTGCTTGATCGAGGGTGTGGGGGAGGGGGTGCAAAATCACAGGAAACACCTTCTGTTGCCCGGCAAAGCCCCAAAAGCCCGTACAGTACAATGAGATATTAAAAGCCTGTGACTTCCCTGGAATCACTGCGAGTCTGTGTCTGGAGAAACAGCTCGACCGAGGGATGGAAGAATGCACACACGGAATGGACTTGGAAGCAACGCTTGCAGGAAATAGACAGAAGGCAGCTCACCATTTTCCTCTCCCGCCGACGACTTCACGCCGAGGAGCATGACACCATCTTTGGTGCTTTCGGGTCTGCTCTGGAAAGATGCGCTGTAGAGAGAGAGAGAGAGAGAGAGAGAGAGACAGATAGAGACAGAGAGAGAGAGAGTGACAGACAGAGAGAGAGAGAGAGAGAGAGACAGAGAGAGTGGTTAAGTGGTGTGCACGCTTTTCTAATACGGTCCACCACGACAAAGTTCAAACTTACTTCTCCGTTCCAGTGTCGATGGTTTCTGTTGAAGAGAGGACAAGAGTCATTCAATGTCAAAAATACACATCTTGCCATTTCCAAAATCAAAACAAGGACCCGCTTTAGAGTTGACAGTATGGATGCTCTGTTTGGTCCATGTGAGGACATTGTGCAGCCTGCTTTCGCACGTACCTGAGTGATCGTGGATCTTCTTGCACTTGAATTTGAGGACGATGGTAGCGGCAGCTGCAACCAGGAGGGCAGGCAACAGAATCCACCACAGCCTTTTGTCTGAGGGGGAAGTTTGACAGACGATCATCTACATGAATCTAGTCTGACTTGCCTCTGTAGGATTAATGGCAAAACCAGATGATGGCAGACTGGTGATGTAGCAGCCACAGCACCTCCAAGTTAACCATACATGACTTTAAAATCTCCACATTGTTGGGCCCAAACCATCCCTCTGTGAAATGTTGTCAACAGTTTGCTTTGTTAGCCTAAACTGTCTTTAAAAGTGTTTGTTGGGCAGCAGAGTACAGAGTTTAGTACAGTTAAGCACATTACCTGATTTGGGTGGTACATTTGCATCACTGCCAGACTGAGGACCTTTTGAAAAAGTGTTTAATGATTAAAAATGGTTTATGAACGAGCCTGATTTAATTTGTTCATGACTTCATATGCGAAATACCCAAATGCATTATGGTAGTACAGTGTGACTTACCTGCACCTTTCTCCATGTCCTTATTCGGTTGTTGTGGCTTCTCTGGAGGTGTAGTGCTTTGGTGTGCTGCTACGATATTGAAGTTAATGAATTACTTGCTTGAGTAAAGCCATGGAAACATCTACAATGATTGTAAATCTGCTTTACTATGTAACAACTATCCACACAGAAAGATGCATTCATCAGAAATACATGACCCCAGCTTTGAGTTCGGAGGCACTTTAAATGTACATTTTGGACATGGAAGTGCTGTTTCATTTGTCATATGAACTAATATAAAGATAGAAAAGATAAGTGCTTGTTCTATATATGGCAAAGCATGTACAACATTATATACCGTACCTGGGGCAGGAATAGTTGTACCTGCTGAAAATAAAGATAATTTGAGTCAAACTTGGAATACTATTTACATTTAATTTCTTAATCACGCTACATGTTTTTGAGACGATCAAGTTATTTCCTTTGGGGTACATGTTTGCCTCGTTGGTCTCTCAGTGCAGTCATCGTTTGACAACAACATTCAAATTGGTTTAAATACAGTTACCATTATAAAAAGAAAAATACATGTTTTTTTTTTCAAACTGTAATCATCTGTATGATTAAGTGAAACAACAACTTTCGAGAACAAAAGCTTGCTCACTACGGATGATGTACTACAAATCTCTTCTTACCTCGAGTCTCCGTTGTCTCGACCACTGAGTGGTTTCCAGGTTTAGGATGGTCAGGAGATCTTGGTTGCAAATTGACATTTGTCGAAGCTAAGACAAAAGGAAAATACATGTCATGTAAATACAACAAATCTCATTCATATTTTTTTATTTTGGACACTACTATATGACTTATAATGTTTATTATTCTATCTCTTTTCAGGAAATCGCAATTCTTACATCAAACAGATGTTACATGAACACATTTCCCAAACATGGACCCAGTGGTGCAACAAAGCACCACCATCAACTTAAAGTGGAGTTAATTTAATTGATCTGCATCTTTTCATAGTCTCTTTGCAGCTGTTTTACATCTTTTTGTAGTCGTTTCGGGCTTTTTGTAGTTTTTTGTGTGTGTCTTTGTATTCATTGTGTGTTTCTTTGTGGTCATTTTGAGTCTCTTCCTTGTTGTAGTATACTTCTTGACAGTGACAATTTGTAGCTGAAACCCAAACATTCAAATAAAGTCTCACTTTTACGGTCTGTCTGGGTCACAACGTGAGCTGTCGTGGTCCCAGTGTTTGCAGCGGTCGGTGAAGTCGCAGCCTTCTGAGTTGTAGGGGTTGTCGCCTCAGTTTTTCCTATAGAAATAAAAGGGAAATGAAATAAAGTTATTGAGGAATATGGCCAAACAAGTCTACAAGGAGTATCGTATCTATCCATCTTCAGTCTCACTGTTCGCAGGAGTTTTGTTGGCAGCAACATGAGGAGCAGTGGGAGATGTAGGTTGTGGATTTGTTGCCGTTGCCTTTGGGGTTGCTGTTGGTGCTGCTGCTGCTGGGGTTGATGCTTTTGGGGCTGCTTTTTGTGTTGCTGTTGGTGCTGCAGTTGGGATTACAGGTGGTGCTGCATTTGGGGTTGCAGATGAGGCTTTTGCTGGCACTGTCAGTGCTGTAGATATACAAAAACGAGAGAAAGTGACATATAAATGGTTGCCTACGAACTGTATTCAAGCCAGCCATCCCCTCTGTTTCCAGTCCACTTAGCTTTTTTGCTAAGCTAAGCGGCTGCTGGCTGTAACCTTACACTTGCATATGAGAGATAAATTCATCTTCTCATCTTACTCTCCACCAGAGAGCAAATACATGTATTTCCCAAATGTAACTATTGCATTAATGCCATACTTACTTATTGCTGTCTTTGTTTCTGGTGCTGTGAGTTGGGTTTGATTTATGTTACTTGTCTCAGCTGTTTCATTTGATGAAACTGTAAAGCAGAAACACAAAGATTTGAGTAACAAGTTACAGTCCAGTAATCAGTAAACCACCATGCTGGCTCTTCTGCTTTATATCACCACTGTCTGAGGTCTAAGTGCAGTATTATAAACGTATGTGCAAAGAATTCAGAATGCCTCCAGTACAAAAACACCAGACACAGTTTGTCCACGCAAAACATTTTCTCAGACAGATTCTCTATTTTAGGTTCACAGTTGCATATTTACATGGTTCCTGTTTGGCACGGCTTTAAAAGCCCAGCATCCGAGACAAAGGCGTGCCCCCTGCTCCAAGTGTCAGACTAGGGATGAGGAGTCAAGATAGTGGTGGAGGTCGCGGCGTGTTGAGGTGGATATCCTCTGCTTGAAGCGCTTCAGCAGTGTGAAGCTGCATCCTGTCACAGACACACGGTTGTTGTCCCCTGACCTAAGCAGCCAGGCATCCTGTCTACATTGCCTTCAGTTCGGATCCCATTCAACATATTTCTCATCCCTGAAGCACATGCTGCTCTGTCTGGGTTCACGAGTCCCATCACGTACTTCAGAGCAGGCCTCGAGTCCGGTCTCAAGTACTTTAATATGTTTGAGGACCTTGTAGGCCTATTTTGGATCGTGTGTTAAGTAAAGCTTACATTTTCAAATCTGGAGTCCTAAGTCATTGCAGAGAAGTTAAAACCAATTCTTAAATATATCAGATCAAGTCACAATTCATTTAAGTAATTTCAAGACAAGTTCAAATCAAGTCTACGGTATTTTGGTGCATATCCTGAGTGAAGTCACAAGTCCTATAAGTCATTCGAGACAAGTCTTCATGCCAAGCCTCAAGTAAGTCCTTTAAGACATTTGATAGTGAAGCCAAAAAAAACAAAAAAGAGTAATGCCGGGTGAGCAGCAGGCAGGCCAAGGGTGTTTCCTCCAGATGTTTACTGCTAGACGCTGGAAGTAGATTGGGTGCCAGTTGGGGCATTTTGGTCTCAGGACACTGATCTGTTGTATCTGTGAGAGAAGGGGGCACTGGCTATCTGCTGTGAGATCACCTATCTGCACAGCGCGGAGCAGATACAAGTCTTTTGGGCTCCGCACAAGGAAAACAAACAAATCGAGAGCCACCCATTTTCCCCCTTTTCCTTCAACCAAGAGACACATTTGGCAGGTTTTTTTAATTCCTGAGGTTTTGATTTGTGCTTTTCCTCAAAATATATTCTACCTTCACTTATACCAAATAACAAACAACTTTTTTCTTTCTTGTTAGTACAAAGGACAACCAAAAGACACACACACACACACACGCACACGCACACACACACACACACACACACACACACACACACACACACACAGCTTATCTCGGCCTCAATTAACGGAAATACACTCTTTGAGTGGACATCTCTGAGGTACCGTTCAAAGTGTGAGTGTCTTTTGAACCACACTGTGATCTTTATCTTTGCACGTACCAAAACCAAATGATCAGGATAAAACATGAGTAAAACATCATCCATCAGAACAACTACCACTGCACAACACAACAAAATAAGTGTTCTTAATTTCTCACAATGGGGCCGATCAACTTGATAGGAAACCCAAACTGTGGAAATGTTTTGGCCCAAATTGAAATGTGTTCCATACATCAGTAAAGACGGCTATTTTATTTATGATCCCCACACTGACAATAAACAGAAACAGAGCTGAAATTAACTCAGACAGTTGAGGATTTTTAAGGGCCCTTCAACCCTGATTCTGAGAAATCTAACAAAAAAAGCAGTTCGATTGGTTCCCCTACCTGCTGTGTGGACATGGACGGATGCTAGCAGGAAGAGGACGAGAACACTGGAGGTCTTCATGGTGATTCTGCGGCCGTAAACCCCTCCGACTTCTTCCTCGGACACCAACTCAGTGGCCAGTGGGAAAGGTGCTTGGGCGCTCTGCTGCTGATGCTTATTTTGGCACTTCCTTTGGATAAAGAAAGGGGAGGAAATACACTGGCTTCCCTTCCTGACGTAAAAAAAAGTGGGTGGCCGTGGAGACCAGCACAAGGCAGTCAGTGGGCGCAGACCTATGTCCATTTATCAGGAGTCTCAGTTTGAGTAATGTGTTTGAATGCTTTGCCAACTTTTTTTTTCCTGCTGACACCACTTGACCAGTTGGGAGGAGACTTGGACTTACTGGGTTTAAAAACTATTTCATTTGTGATCACTCAGGTAAAGGGTGTCAACCAAGCGGGAAATAAACAACATGGTATACCCAGGAACTGTGTGCGAGTAATTATATGAGAAGAAAAACAAAGTACGATGGGACTAATTGTACACACACTGTCCAACATTTCAGACACAAACAAATACAGACTTATAAAATGGTGGTTTGTTTGTGATAAATACTGATTAAAACACATGACAAAGAGGCAAGTCTTGACGGCCCTGGGGAGCTGCTCAAATACCAGCCGTGACGTCTTTACTATTCTTCATTGTTTGTGGAACAGCCTCGTTAAAATCTACTTTTTAACAGTGAGATAAGTGGATAGTTTGACACCCAGAAAAGTTCGGGAAAAAAGCATGTTTTTGGCTTTTCAGCGATATTTTCTTCTACTGAACATTAGCAGTACTCTACCACTATACCATCATTTCCCCTTTGACAACGTCTACGTCTAAGTCCCTCTAAGGCTGCAAACTCGAGCTCCTGTGTTTTGGCCCTCCCGAAAAAAACAGGAAGCCAGAGTTTACTTCCTTTCATTCGAGCATTGTGTTTGATTTCAGCTGAAGAGACCAAAGAGACACTTCGGAAAACCAAGGACAAGGATTTGTAAGTTGCTCGGCTAAACTGTATGTTAGTTTATGTTGGAGTATTTTATATATTTAGACAACTGCGTCAGCTTGATTGATTTTAAAGTACACTTGTGCGCCTGAAGATTTTGGACGTTTAATTTCTAACATACTATTTCTATGAGGAAGAGCTGCCCTGAAGTAAAACAATAAAATAAAAAAGTGGCTGAGTAAAACCAATCAAATCAAATCTTGCAATTTATGAATATGCCCGATTGTATCTTTTTGTGAAGGAGGAAGCTTGCAGATCTCCGACTCCTGTGTAAACAGGTGTGCGTGCGCGCAATCTTGGCTTCGTCTTCGTAGTTTAATCAAAGAAGTCACCAAGGTTGACGAAGAGGAAAACACGGGTCTACAGACCAGGCGGTGCCAAAATCATGAGAGCAACTGGACCCAGGAGAGAAAAACCCCTTGCAGGTTGGAATTACAGGTGATGAGTTTGTGTTTCCTGTAATCTTAGTTGGAAAACAACAAACCGTCACACACAGCTTCATTCACTTGTGGTGCAAAAAGCCCCTAGTAGGACTATGTATTTGATTTTATTGGACACGGTTGCATATTCATTGGCGGAGAACTGACAGCCGGAGTCACACACAGGAGAAGCAGGTTGGTTTCAAGTTGAAATTCATGCACATTTTTATTGAACAGTTATATAAAATACTTTTCATAGTTGCAAGTGCATGCCTCATCTGCCAACAGTTTTGAAGTAAATTACAAAAGCAAGGCTTCATGTCGTGTAGTGAATTACTTGGGCACTTAAGCAGTTCTTAAAAAAGATCAAAGTTATTTTTTTTTGTTTCATCTTAAAGTATTGAGCAGTATCAAACCTGTAACTGATATACAAAGCAGAGTTCCAAATAATAATAGTAATAATAATAATAATCAAATTACACTTTCTGTGGCACATTTACAAAACAGAACGAAACCGATTTACCTGTTATATGACACAAACAGCTAATCATGCATTTTTGAGTTACACATGTAACCACACACCTCACAAGAATTGTCAAACATGCTTAATTGGACTGTGTGCACTTACAAGCGCAGGTTAAAAATATGATTTCTCATCCATCTTAGATAATTAAATGCTTCAATTACAAAAGAAGTTGAAGGCATAGAGCATCATGGTGTTAATTGAAAGTATGCAGGTATACGTTTCCAGTATATGTTCACTAAAGCGCAGTATATTTCAAAACAGGCCTCCACAGCCAAGGTATTCAGATTTTCTATTTCCTTTGTTTGATTTTTATAAAACATGCATAGGCAGACACTTTAAGTTTATTGTATTCTTTTTTTTTACACAATATAGGTTCTCTATTTTTACTTTGTTCGCAATACTTAAAAAGAGAAAAATGAACACTCAATTCCAGCAAGCCACAATAAATCTACCCCCCAACCCCTTCCAAAAGAGACAAAAAATAAACATATTTGCAAATGATAGATAGGTAAATGTAAATTCCAGTTATGAAACTCAAGAAAATAGGTATTCATTACAGAGTTATTTAGCCATTATACAGAAAAAAATCAGGTCAGAGCACACACCAAAAGAACCTGAGGTAAGCATAATATGTACAAAACCATAAAACGTTCCATTATTTGGCATTTCGACAACATTGCAACATTCTTTTTAAGACTGCCTAATTAATTTCAGAGCTATTTTATAAGAGTAGCAAAAAAAAGTTATCAATAAATAGTCCTTATTTAGTTTGTACACCCTTATATGTTAAAAACATGATCTCATGTTCTGTCCTTTTTAGTGCTGTATTTTTGTAAACGTACAATAGTTAGTAAGAAGTTACACGACTTTTCCATTTCGGTGTAAATGAGCAAGGGTCTTTCAAGAAATAAAATAAAATAAAATCACCTTTAAGATCTCCCTCTCTTTCTCCCCCTCTCTCTGACATACATCAAGCATCAAGCACAACAGAGGCCCGACCGTGATTCGGCAATAACTTAGCAGATTTGACTATGAACTAATATTTTGAAGGCATATCCAAAGACTAGAAAGTGAGATGTCGTCCCCCCCCCCCCCAGTTTGAGCCATAGATGCCCCCCCCTTCACCCGTTGCCCCTTTTCTGCGGTGGCGGGCCGTGATGACAGGGCGGCCCCGTCGGCCAAGGTGGCGCCTGCTGCCGGTCTTCACTGGATGCTGCCTCCGCTGCTGGTGCTCCCTTTGGCGTCGGTGCCGTTGGTCTCCGAGGACAGCGCCTTGTTGAGGGAGTTGAGGCTGGCGTCGGAGGGCATGCCGTCCCGCCGCGGCGGCATCCTCTCGTTGATGCGATCCAGACCCTTCGCCTCGGCGAAGCTGGTGATCTTGTGCTGGGGCGAGAAGCCTTTGATGGCTGTTGGGACGCAAGAAAAAGGGAAAATAGGGGAGAGATCAGGAGAGATTTTAGAGGGGAGGGGGTTAGATGATCAAGAGAATGGGGTCTCACTTGCTCACACTCACTCACACATCACCAGACTTTGGTTTGGTCTTGGATCATGGAATTGTTGTAACAAAGAACTTGTTTAACTGAGAAAACGACAACATACAGACAGCCTATGAGGAGCTGTTGGCTAATAATCGCAAGTAATGCATGAAAAATGAGTAACTAAAGGGCCGGTTAACACTAATGATACCTGCATCATGTTGATCATTAAAGACCCTAATTCAAAGGAATAGTCTGTCATTCTGGAAAATATGCTTATTTGCTTTCTTTCTCTCTGCATACATATTTAAAACATGAACACGGCTTACCTGGCTCTGTCTGAAGGTAACGCAAGGTGCCTTTTTAGCACCTCTAAAGCTCTCATGTTAAATTAAGTTTTTTTAATACCTAAGAACGACTAGGCAAAACAACAATAATTTGTGACGTGGAAATAAATATGGCAGGATGCTGTAAAAAGTCATTATAACACTTTGCTGGACGTTAGTGACTGCTTACTGTAGCATTATATTGAACGCAGAAATATGAGTGAGGTCATCGAACTACATGCAAAGAAGTGAATAAGCACATTTCCCAAAATGTACACCTATTCCTGTGTGTCATATACTGTATACTCTTATATGTTCACAAATTCGTACTATTCATAAGGCTGAACTAAATCTCCAACCGGTGATGTAGTTGTTGCCTTATGTTGTTTATGAACCACAGCATATTTACATATTCATCATTTAGAGTGTTTAGTAGTTTAATAACAGAAGAACAATTACTATAAATAGGGTATAACTAATTTTTATGAAACGACAACACATGGACACCATTTATCAGAGTTTGAAAATAATATAACTGCACAGACAAAAGGATTTAAACAATCCTTCTAGATCTATAGAGGGCACTCCTGGAATCCGGGTCGACAGGTTTTCACTGTGCCATCAATCCATGCTAGAATCAGGATCTGTGAAAAGACTTATTGGACAGTACTGGACCATCTAATGACCATCTTGTACTGCCATTTTTTTTTTCAATCTTAAACATTGTATGCAAACTTAAGTATGAAAAATATTAAATAATATCTTGACTTGGGCACATTCCAGAACACCTGAGGACCCCAAACATCCAGATGGCCCTGTCACGTGTCACGTCACAGATTAAAATAACGACAGAAAAGGGAAGAAGGAGAATGATCAAACAGAGAAAAGAAAAAAAGAACAAGGGGAGGACAATAAAAACACAAAAAAACACTAGAGTGGAGCCCACTGAGACAAACTAGAACCACGTTGAGACTGAGCTCACGCACAAAGACACTACAGAGGGACTCGGGGTGCTAACGACTTGTTAAGTCTGCTTGGAGCATGCAGCAATTTACGGGTTCACTGGAGGTTACGAGGGGTGGAGGTCACAATGCCATTTAGACTGGGGTTGAATAAAAACAAGATTCAGCTGAACTGAATAATGGAAAACAAATATCAGCTGGTTTATCAAAGCACCACTGCGTTGAAAAAACCTAGTCTGATACAGATACATAATGTTTTATGTTTTATTCAATGGGATTGTAAGTATTGCCTTATTACTCCACTATTCCGCTTGATCAAGTTTCATTTCAGCCCATTTTAACGCCAAAAAAGTTGAAATTGTGTTACTTCCACCTCTCATAAGGGCTGGGCGGGTCTTAATGGTAACAACAGGTATAATTGCAAAAACCCTTTACTAGAATAAAGAAGGGAGAGTGGAGGGGGCATCATTTTAGAAGACAAATTGGGGAGCGTGGAGCAGGGCATGATGGGTAGCGTAGTTGTGTTGCTGCATAGCACAGGTCAGACACAGGTTATTAGCAGCTCACACGAAAGAACACGACACAGCAGGGCCACAAAGGATCCACATGGAGAGAGAAGCAGAGAAGTGCCTCGACACAACAATGGACTGTCCTCTATTGGGCTAAAGAGGAAACACTGGACAATTCCAACATAAATAGCAGCTGGCAAACTACTATTTAGCCCGCAGTTGAGGTTGTTCTTGCGCCAGCGGCGATGTAAATACAAATGATTTTGGGAAGAATCCAATTTGGATTTCACAGCCTCCTGTGGAGCGTTTTAACTCTATTAAATCAGATTCGGATCAAAAAGTCAACTGTGGTATTATTATATTAATACAACAGCAACAACAATGCACAACTGCTTCAGTCGTTTCAAAGGGGAAATGCCATTAGAAGCTTTCATAGCAAGACTTAACTGTATTGTGTGAGGGCAGAGCAGGCAGTACACTATCTAGCACAGTACAATTACCACGTTGAGTGATTTAAAATGGAAGGCTTGTTTGTTTACGGGTCTCCAGAATTTCAACAGCTTGGAGAAGAGAAAACAAGCGCAACCTTGCACAAGACTGTATTAACATAGTTTACACAAATCTGCCGATTACTTCTGTGTCTGCATTCTGCACATCGTCGAGCACTGGATGAGTTGTAGGCACGGTAGTGCTCTAGCTCTACTGCAGACGGTATGCTGGCCAGCAGGAGCCTCTGGTATCTGGTAAAAAAAGCTCACTATAATCGCCAGATGACCCGATGATGCCCATTTATTTACACCTCCCACATTACGGGAGTGTGAATGTGCATTTCCTCAAGAATGCAACCTCTATCCTGAACCTGGATGCTCTGATAATCTTCAATAAAAGATAGATAAACACTGATGTTTTAATTTTTGTAATGAAAAGCTAAGTATTGCTATAATGGTATTATAGCAGGTTGCCTGGACTATCAAAGACTTGCCTAGGACATGCAAAAGTACATTGTTGTGTGTTAACTTAGAATAACCTGCAGATTTTTGTGAAAAAGGAAAAGCACTTGCTTTGCACTCACTCAAAATCAGCACGACTTTGAAATCTGTGCTATGAAATCCATTCCCCTTTAAAACATTGTGTGACCACAGGATTTCCTAATTACTTACTTATTCTTCTCTGTTAATACTATGCCACATGTTGTTAGCCCAAACACCCAACACACTCTATTCAAGCACCAGCGAGATGAATGAAAACCCGGCGGAGCCCCCTGTCCATTGCCATGAAAAGCAACAGAAGAGGGCGGCCAGACCCATTTACCTTCGTCAGCCTCAATAGCTTCAATAGTAGCTGAAGAGAAGAAGAGGGGGGTTGCAAAACGAATGAGAGAAGTGAGCAGAGGAGTTCATTTTGTCCTAGGTACAAGTCAATGAGCAGCAAAGACAGCCAATGCCGACAACAAAGGTTAACGTCATCTCCACATTTTTATGACAAAGGACACATGGATGTTAGCAAAGAGGAGAGTGGAGGAGGAGGAGGGAGAGGAGAGGGATGAGCCTTAGCTGTAAGATGAGTTCCAGATCTGTAAGAGGGAAGGTGACACATGTTCGTGGCAGCGAACGACCTCATGGAGAGGATTGCGTCTTTGAGGTACTTTGAAAAGTCTGACAAACGAATCAATGCGGTGATAGAAAATAAATGAATACGGCAGGGACGAACACTGATAGCAAATACCACAGGTTAAAGCTGAAAATAGATTAGTTCTTAACCATTAACACAAACCAGGCCATACATGGAGAAAGGAGTGTTGAAACAGGACGAATGGGAAAACAGGAATACGGCTGAAGTGCATGTGTGATTGTGGGTTTTATGGCTGTGGCTTAGTCGTTGATGTGAAGTCGAGGCGCTGTAGACACATGGAGCGGCGTTACTGTCGTGTGCAACATGAAGCAGCATCTGGAACTGCAGGATTAGCATCTTTTGATATGCAATATCAAAAATGCTGGCTTACTTTTTGTGAGGTGCGAGGGGGGGGGAGGAAGGGGGGGAGGTGCGAGAAAACCTTTTGGCGTTTTAACCACTTACCAGTCGTCCTTGAGATTATATATATATAAATATATATTTACACACAGTACAACGTTGTAAACCAGTTTTACACAAAGACAGGGATGAGGCAGGAGGTGAACGTAAAGTCACGGCTGTACAGTACTGAAGACTACAGGACACACTACCATGAGGATGAGATTACAAAGAAGGCACGAGAGCCACAAAGTGTGAACGGAATGGCGGATGGAGTCAACATTACAGTAGAAGCACACTGGCGTCTGCTTAAGAGGAGGGGAGCAATGTGATTCTACCAATGTTGCAACAGGAATCTGTGAACATCACTCTACCTTCACTGGGGTTCTCTTTAGTGTCAGCTGCTTCACAATTGCTTAAATACAAATGCTCTTAAACTTCCATAATCATATGTTAATCCTCTGGACCACTATTGTTATACAGGCCATCAGCAGAAACACAGTTCTAGAGATGCGAGTGTGTTTAGTGGCTTCAAAGTCCTCATGAAGCTCTAAATATACAGTTAATGTGGGGTAAAAGCCGTCTATTAATGACACTGTTTGTGTAGGATATGCTCCATTCTATGAATTTATAGCTTTCTTTCTTAAATCTACATCCGTAGAGGAGAGCATCCCGTCCTCCCTAATCGAGAGATGCTGAATTGCCAACTTTGTCCAGATGTTATTTCCTTCCAATTTGGTCACTTCTCCCAGAGGAGGTCACAATGCAATCTGAAGTGGGCCCAGCTCAGAACCTATGATCCGTGGGTAGTTTCTGTAACATGGTTTGTGGAAACCACGATACCTTCTTCTGCTGTTTGCAGCCAAGAATTCCCCCTCATTCTATCCGCCACGTGCATCTTCCAATGTTTTAAAGCTTAAACTGAGGACTAATGTCCATTAAAGCGAAACTATGAAACTTTAGAAAAGAATACAAAGACTAATTATTTTATGTTAGAACTGGAAAGTAGAAGCAATAAAACAAGCAGTTCCATTAAAAGGCAGGGGTTTTGCTGCTGGAGACTCATCCGACTAGAAGCTTCTTGTGGCTAATGATGGCAAACTCTACATGACTTGTTTTTCTATGTTAGAGTACAAAGAAAACAAAAGTGTAACATACTTACACTCTCATTTTAGATTTGACCATTACCCCATGATTGCTACTGGTTTCCCGGTCACAGACGCTCACTTTAAAGTAAAGAGGAACCTATTCCTATTCTAATGAAGATAAGATATTTTGCTTTCAACACAAACAAACTATTGCTATATGTGATATTTCTGTTCGCAGCGAAACATTGCGTGTATTTAGGGAAAGCGCTAGCTGATGCGTGAGAACCTGTGAGAGGAGAGGGAAGTTGTCTGGATTTCTGCTTCGTTTTGTAAAGGAAAGGCAGACAGCAGTTATCCCCCTTTCATTCACAGCTGCTTGTGTCAATTCCAATTCATCCTTTTGGATCACAGAGAGTCCCGCGTCTATCCCGACGGAGCACTGCTGAGATCCACAACTAAGAGCTCAAAATTTGGACAATAAAGTGACCATTTCTGTCAAGGAGTTCCAAGTAAATTTGAAGTGTTTGTAAAAGGCGTTTCCAGAAGGCCTTTACTTCCTTGCTGCAGCAGCTTGTCAAACTCATTTAGGGAGTGTTTGGAATTCAACATAAGAGGGTGGACTGAACTCTAAACTTGTCTCACAAAAAAAAAAGAAAAATAAACAACACAACAGAATACTTGCACAACCGATTATACCTGCGGTTTCTAGAAAGAAAGGAGAAAGAAAAAGATACAGGTAATATTTGAGATAAAACCAGTGGAATTTAGGAAGAGACTGGGACGGGGAGACAGGGTTTAATTAATGCGAGACATCAGTGGGGAGACACACTAGAGAAGACAAAGGGACAAAGGAAATCTGCTGAATGTACGTGGCATTGTTTGGGAAGAGGAGACTATCGACAGGAAATATAACTTGATATGCTATCGTCGTTTATCCGGAGGTGTGGGGGTAAATACTTTAAAGAAAGCTTCATAGAGCAGCTGTTGATGTATTTAACTAAAAACATGCAGTATCGAAAGGATTCTACCGAGTGAAGCTGCCAGAAACATTTAACTTCTCTTACAGTGTTACTTTGAGGCAGCAATTTGAAATTCCTGGACGATCACTGAGGGGAGAAGGGGAAGGAGTCTATGTATAGAGTGTCCCCTAAACTCTGAGCTAGCACTTTATTCAGGGAATTGCTGCGTAAGGGGAATGTATGTGCCAGAGAGAATCTGTTCTGGGGGCCAAAGCTGGGGGGTCTCGGGGTACTTGGTGACAGACTTACCATTCTGCAGCTTTTCTTTGCCACCGGACAACACTCCGCTTGGTAGCATGCCTGTTGGGGTCAGTCCCTTCAGCGTCAACACGCTCTCACTCTCCTCTCTGAAATAGCAAGACACAAATGCACACATTATGTAATCCAGTACAAACTACTTCCTGGAGGATATGTTTAAAGAAAAATGTTTTATTGTGTTTGGGTTAATCAATAAAAAAATATCTTGTTTTTGCCACTTGGGGGCAGTGGAACCAGCTGAAACCACAACATTGACATTGAATTGATTAACTTGTGAGCAAAATGTGCCTTTTATGACACATCAAGCATGAGAGCATTGAGACTGAACCAATTCAGTAAAGTTGGGGCTGAAAAAAACAAAACAACGAGCTGAAAGACGCTAAAACAATTCATCGAGCTGAAGAGTTGGTTGATAATTCACTATGGGTCCGTCACAACAAAGGACACCTTTCAGATGACACAGAGTAAGATAACGGGACGATGGCAGGAGTTTTGTCATGTTTGCATACCTGAGCACAGAAAACACCCTGGCCATCTTGCCAATGGCACGAATCTTGTTGCGGATGACCTCCTTACGGGCAGAAGCTGTGGCACCTGAAGGGGTCAGAGGTCAGACACAGTCATACAAGCTGTGACTCATGCATACTAAACCACGTCCTGTGGAAGTGTAACACAGGCTTCATTGTCTGTTGTTCTGCGTGTCCCATAATGTTTAGTAAGGGTGGCAGGATGGAGTATTTTGGACTATTAATTTGACCCTGAAGTGCGTCAGACGAACCCGATGCAAACATAGTGAGGTTACTGAAGTTCAGCTCATGTGAAGTCGTTTAGATCCATCCACACATCACAGCAACTGAGTAATCCTCAGCATTCAGTGCACTCATGCTGCCTGTCTGTATTGTACCATTAGTGGTGTTCAGTTGAAGTCCCCTTAACTCCTACACAATATTTTCGCCAGGTAGTACTTGGCACCACCAAACCTTGTGAACTCATCTGTAAATGGCCTGGTCCAAACATGTCGTATCAGCACGTCAGATGAGCACAATATATATGAATTTTCCTGTGTTGTGTTTTGGTTGTGGAGACTCAAACAGGAATTTTCCTGGACTGGAAAACAAAACATTGTTTAAAGAGACCTTTTTTTAAGAATAACAGTTTCAAGGCCCCAGGGAGCCAGCTTGGAAAATGCATGAAGTATGAAGGATGGAAATGAAGCTGATGTTTGGTTGAAAGGCTGGGTAAAGGAAAGAGCTGGCCGTCTGATGTCTAGTTGAAGACGCTTCCTCTCTTCCACTGTTATATAAACCATAAACCATTATTACATTGAAATATGGTTCTCCACAGGACTGATGCCCTGCAGTAACACTGCTTAGTTCAATGTCAACAGCACATATATTAATGAAGCTAATCTTACTGTTAATCTTTTTTCATGTGTCAGATTTGGCTTGACATGAAGCAGGAGCATGTAACTGTGACCTCACTGACACGTCTTTGTGGTAAAAAATTAGAGATCAACAGAAAGACTCAGTAGTAGTGTTAATAGGTGTTTTAAACAGTGCTGTTAGTTGACAGACTTCTAAAAACGCAGAGAGCAAGCACTGGACAAAAGTCTGTCTATGGACCTCTGCACACACCACTGCGGCTAATGTTTGTACCTTTTTTGGGGGGATATATTAGCTGTCCTTCTCATGAAACATCGCCAGAAGAGAAGACAAGAGAAAGGACAGAGAGATCAGTGGATGGCCGTAGAATGAAAGATGAGGTGGTGGAGAGGGCGCAGGCGGCGAAATAAGAGGCAAGAAAGCACAACAAGTGTAAAGTAAAGCGATGACTTGAATATAAAAACTCTGGAAAACATAGAAAAGAGAGATTAGATGAGGCAAACCAAGGCAGTGACAACATCACAGCATGAGAGAGAGAGAGAGAGAGAGAGAGAGAGAGAGAGAGAGAGAGAGAGAAAAAGGAGGAGAATGCAAAGGAAATGTGTGAAAAAAGTAGGTTTGTAATATCAACATAATGGCAATTGGAAACCATGGAAACAATAGTAGATAAAGAGCAGTGCAACAAAGGGATTATACTGGCACAGAAAACAAGATCATGAGTGAAAAGACAAAGGGAAGAAAGATTCAAATGGCAACGTAGTGGAAATACATGAGAGATCTGAAAAAAGAAATGAGTTCAAGACGGAACAGAAAGGTGAAAGTGAGGGCGAGGAAACTAAAAGCCCCGAGAGAATGAGTTGGTGGAATAAGATGAGACCTTCAGGGACGGCTAATTATTTGAAGTTGTGATGCAGTCCAAATCTACGGAAGCGTTTTGCTGCCATGCCAGGAAAATAGAAATGGATCAGTATCTCCTCATAATGTGAGCAAAACATGTTGCAATGTGCTCCGGTTTTCTGTTTCTGGCGTGGCAGCAACACGCTGACGTACTAATATTAATATCTTTTTTTTTTTAAATAGTCTTTCAAATGGCACCTATTTAAATTCCCTGATTATTCATGCAATCATAGGAGGTTGATTTCAAATCAGATGAAGGAACAGGAAGCATTTGTGTTTTCAAAAGTCGAGTACGACGCACCCCTGGGTGCTGTATACAGAGTCATACTGCGTGCATCAGTAAACACAAAAGAGAGAGAGCGGGAGGCGGTGGAAGGGCTGGTGAGATAATTTCCTGTTTGGCAGTAAGGGGTGGGGCAGGCAGAGGGAAACTGGTCATGTCATTGTAGATAAGCTGTGACCAAACAGATTCCCAAAACTTGCCTCCATTATGTGATTATAAAAAGCATGATTACGGTATGACTAACTGAGCTGTTTGAACCCAAGAATACTTGCAGAGGGATCCAGTAGAACCAAACCCCTCCAACAACTGTATTTCAGGCATTTCCACACTTTCAAGGCCTTACATTTGGATTTTTCTATTCAGACTGTATTGAGCTGAGTGTGTGCCATGTGTCAAACAGTTTCTGGATGGTCTCTCTGTTGGTGAAGAGTGTTGAGAAAATTCAATATATCGAAACTGAATGCTCTGAAAACCAGGCAGAGCAGCCATGGTATGTGCAAAAAAAACCAAAAAAAACTAGTAATGTGCGTTTGTGTGATGTTTTGAATGAGTGTGTGTCTGGTGCTCCCGTTAGCAGAGAACTCCCTCTAGTGGAACGACAACCACGGGGGGAACCGCCGTGGTTGTCATTTGTCTGCCGCGCTTACCGTCCATCTCCTCTTCAGTCGTCAGCTCATCATTGGAGCAGATGCTCAATACGTTCACAAGCATCTCAGTCACTGTCAAGAAATCAGGAAAACAGATATTTTACAACATGCCACTTGTTTTCATTTTTATTTTATTTTTTAGAAACACATCGCCGCATGAATAATCGCCAAATCTGTGCATGCTTTCCACCTGGTAAAGTATGTCTGGGGGAAGGTGTCTAACCACGACGGGTCAAGTGGCGCTAGTTAGACCCCTCCCCCTGTGAGCAGTGTCCATCTGTGACCTTGCAAACATGGCTAGGAATGGCCCTGTGCGGAAGGGTCACACCCAAAATAGGCTTCCTGGAGTGAGTGTGTCAGTCATAGTTATGTGTGATTCATGGACACAGATGTGTCACAGGCCTTTAACTATATTCAAGGCCGTGAGAGAACGCAACCCTCTGCTCATGTTTATAGCCATTTAATATTTTTTATTTTCACTGACTCGCACTTATTGCTGATTTGCAGGATTTGGCTTTGTGTGTTTCTGGTTCATAAATCCTGTGTAGTAAATATTTTATTTATGAACCATAAAGTGTGACATTCCTTGAGGCCGGGCCGTTTTCATTACCGACTGAGGAACCTAAATGTGCATTACAACTCAACGGTGCATTTGGTTAAAAACTGCTTGTACTCAATGTTCTCATTTGATGTATATTACATCAAAATTGCACGTAGAATGTGTGTGTGTGTGTGTGTGTGTGTGTGTGTGTGTGTGTGTGTGTGTGTGTGTGTGTGCGTGTGCGTGTGCACGTGTGCGTGCGCGTGCGCTCACCCTTCTCCCCGACGAAGGGCAGGGACCAGGTGAAAACGTCCATGAAGTTGGGCAGCCAGTAAGGGTGAGGTGAGCAGTTGAACTGTCGGATGTTCATTACGTTGTTCTCGTACTTCAGCACTGCCGCTGGAGGAGGGGAAGAAAAGACGAGAAAGGTGGTTGTTAACATATGTACATGCAGATATACAAAAATAATAATAATTCTGCTTTCCCTCAGGTCCGTGGACACACAAGATTAATAATAAACACGAGAGCTAAGATGTGTCCGTCAACATGTCCCATGGTCTGATTATTTTAACGTGTGCGTATAGATGTTGGAGCTCACGCCATCTTCCTTTCTTCTTCTATAGTCTCAGATAGAACCCAGCGGTCTGAAATCCATACTGGAGTCCACATTTCAACAGACCAAGAGAAAGCATCAGATCTGATTATGGTCCAGGTCCATTACCAGCCGCCATCCTGTTTCCAACCACCACTTAGAAACACCGTGTGGTCTCGGCAGCTTCACATATCAAGGTGCATATCCCTCCGACGGACCGGCCAACATGTTATTAGCCCGGGGAGAGTTACCCACAAAGCACTCTGCCTAAAGTGCCAAGAAACAAGATGGTTGTCGGAAAATATCACCATCTGAGGAGCTAACAGGACGCACACTGAACATAGCCAAAGAACGGTTAGATGGATTGTTTTGGACATGCACTTTGAACAACAAAAAGAAGATCAAAACATTCTTCACATGGAAATTACTATTTGTTAATTGACATTGTCACACATTGTCATTTTGGGGATTTACGTGGTTTGTTAACACTGAAGCATCTTTCATTATTAAGTAAAATAATGCCACATTAATACTTTACTTTACTTATACTTTGAGTGTTAATGTGAAAGGATCTTGGCTGGTTTTGTTGTTTGCCTCTCCTGGTTAATGAGTCATTAGCTGCAGGTTCTGTGACTGAAGGAAATCAACACTCGCTACAGAGCTACATTTGGCTCAAAAACTATCGAGAAATAGTGTAAAGTGGCCAAAACGCTGTCATCAACACCAGGCCCGGATGTAACTCAGATGTTGTCAGTCAACCTCCAGGTGATGACAGTGAATAAAAGGATCCGGTACAGAACTACCAACACAACGACATTTTAAGGTGAATAGCGTTTGTCAATCTCTCACTCTGACAGAAGAACTACTAATACATCTGCATAATTGCAAAGTGAGATGTATAAATTGAGGCTCTCAAACTCCACATGCATCAAAATGAAGGTAACTAGGGTTGGGGGAGAAAAATCAATCCCCGTTTTTCCCTGCTTTGGAACATTTCCTCTGTGTATTGATTACCGCCTCCAGCTGGTGAAGCGCGTCTGTCATTCCCAGGATTGGATTTGTGAATAACATCACAGAAACCCACGGCTCAGCATTTAGGCCCTGTAGGCTGAGCACTTTTCATTAGTTAACAGAAAACCATCAATTCCTGGGGAGGAGGGAATTGAGGGAAAGAGAGAATAGCCAGAGACAACAGGGATATTAGTTATGAGCACTGTACGGTCATTTCACAGGCCGTCGGACAATTTACATGGAACCACGAGACGCTACTGCTTACTTCTACCGACCTGCTTTTGCCATCATGGAAGTGTTCCTTTGGACACTTATCAAAATATACGTGCTGCATCATTTTAAGAATGTATATGACTACGTTTGCTTGATGGAATTAGTCCAACCAAAAAAATTGAGCAAGCAAATGGATTTATTCTCCTGTAATTATGTTTTTTTCTTCTACAAACTTAAATGTATTTCTACGGAACAATTAAAATACTACAATCATTAAAAAAACTCCAGTGGGTGTGGTTAGGTTGGTGTCCACAGTAAGGGTGTGGGAAGGGTTGGCAGAATATAAAGCAGCAAAAACTAAATTAAGCTGTTCGCCTGCTGACTTTAAATGAGACAGGGGGCACATTGAGTGTTTCTCTGTATATATTTAGAGAATGCCCCATCATAATCACATGGACTCTGTGCCCTGCTGACATAGAAACCACCTCCCAAATACTGACCACAGAATGCCCCGTGTGACCTCACGCATGATTAAGGCACGGCGCGAACGCGAGTGCCGAGCAAAACATGAGAGCCACCCGTCATAAATATACCCATGCTGTATATAGAAGCCCCAGCCTCCTGCATACGCAAGGCCAGTCTGGTGGCCCAGATCTGGGGAAAGCGGACACCATGGATGGGTCACCGTGGGGGACTTTCCTGCCTCGGCCTCCCTCTCTCTCTCTCTCCGGTCAGGAATAGCTCATGAAACCTGGCATCCCAAGCAGCTAGAACCTCGGTCGTAACACAAATGGGGTCAGGAAACATCCTGCTAGGCCGGAGTTTGCCCCAGTGTTGTGTGTGTGTGTGTGTGTGTGTGTGTGTGTGTGTGTGTGTGTGTGTGTGTGTGTGTGTGTGTGTGTGTGTGTGTGTGTGTGTGTGGAATCAATGAGGCATGGTAATGCATATAGTGCAGTAACTATGCAATCAAAGTGGTCCCTTAAGTATTGCAAAGCATTACATTCCACTGCCGTCACCTCTTTATCGCAGGCTGCACAGATGAACACACACACGTAGGCAAACAGAAAAGAAAATCTTCTGTAGGAGAACATCCATGTACTGTATACTCATTGTGCCGTTATTATCGACAGCAGCAAAACACAACAACTCAGTCCACTCAGAAAAGCATCGCATTAGACTGACACACACACACACACACACACACACACACACACACACACACACACACACACACACACACACACACACGTGGGTATTCATGCGTGTGCGTGCAGGAAAACAGTCGCGCGCGTGGGCAGGCCTTGCATAAACATCACATACTGCATAAACATGGTCGAAGCACTTGATTGAATGCGGCTACGAAAGCCCGGAGGGAAAAAGGCCGAACGGGGGAGAAGGTCAGCTCCCCCGCCGTCCAGCCGTCAAATCGGATTCCCTTTAAAAAAAGAAGGAAAAAAGGAACAGACACACCCGACAACTCCCCCGTGCAACTCCGGGTGAGAGCAGGTCAATGCCCATGTTTTTGTTTTGTTTTTCTATATTCCATTTAACATGCAGATATAATTGGTACAAGAACAACTCGTTGCTGCCTCCCCACTATCCATACATGCGTTACAACCCATTTCATGAAGATTATATGCTCATCCAGCAGGAGGGCTCTGCCTCTGCGGCGCCCAGCTGGGAGCTCCCTGTTCAACACTGCGCGTCCGCCACTAGATGTCTCTGCTGCTCCGGTGGCGGCCAGCGGGGTAGCCGAGGCCAAGCCTGCTGCCACGGTAACACAGATATTGCGAGGCGGCGCCTGCTCATTAATTATTCAAAAGGGAGTGCCTTGAGTCGGTTTCCCCGGTAACGAGGACTGTTAAGTCTGCTTTGAGGAGAGGGGGAGATTCCCACTGTCCTGCCCTGACGCTTAATGCTGACTGCATATCTGTCTCTGAGGCCTCTTGGATCAAGTTCCACTGGATTAGTATTCCAGGACGACCGTTTTAGACCTTCTCGGTCCATTACATGCAGCGCTCTACTCCATTTCATGTCAGACACATGGATGGTGGAGGACTGAATGTAGTCTGTGTACAGTTGAACGATGCATGTGTGGTTTGCAATTTATTCTCAGTTAATAAATCAATAGCGGCACAGAAAAGTACAGGGTTGGGACAAAACACCTCGTGGTGTTTGGCGAATGACTGGCCGACAACAAGTAGATGATGATTTCAAGATGATGATGGTTCGAAAATAGCATCGGAACTCAGGAGTCCATTTGGTATAAACCATCGGGCAATATAAAGAAAGTCTTCTGACTCATAAATACGAAGAGAATGGGGAAAATGTGTTGAGTAACAGAATTCATGAAACCTCAACAATAACCAATCCGACATACGACGCTCACCAATGACCAAGAAGAGCCTGTCCTGCATTACGTTGTTATTTTTTCTTGTTTGATGCCGCATGTTTACAGGAAACTGAAGGGAAGCCCAGTAATGACCAGAGCGATAACAGATGGGTGGGCATCTGTGCCAACGATACTTCCCCCCCCCCCCCCCCCCCCCCACACCCCCCCGTGACGGAGGGCGGGGGAGTGAATTCCCCGCTGCGCTGGCGTCATCACTGCCATAGCTTCCATCCTGCTATTTATTCCAGTGGCAGGGGCCAAGAGCCAATCACGCCACTCCATTTCCTTTCTCTTCAAATCCCTTGTAGCGACCAATCAGCACGCGACCGCAGGAAGGAAACGGTGCAAAAAGCCAACTCGGTCCAGTTTGACCTGCGCGTGAACCAGAGTGGTGTCCTGACCCCTTCCTCTTGGAGGCCGCTCAATCCTCTTCAAAGAATAAAATAAAACCATCAGTACATTCCTGTTTCCACCTCCTCATCAAACAACAACACGAGAGAGGAGCGAGACATTTATTTTGGTGTATAAGGTTTAACAGGTGTGGGATGAATCCAACCCAACCAATCCTTCAGTGTCTCAGGGGTGAAATAAAAAAAATATTAGCGTCAACAGAGTTGCCAACACCACTGTCATTTAGCTTTTATTCCATCAAAGCACCACAACCATTAGGATTCAGTTGTTGGCTTTCGAGGGCCAGTCAATAATGATGCAGCAGAAAACATTACATTAATACAAAACCGCAAGCAATCTCCAAAGTGTGCAACTGCCAACTACCCCTCCTCTCTCCACTGCAGTCCCTTCAGAACTCAAAGCTCAAACAGTGAAAACTGCTAAATCACTGCTGCTGTGTTTTCATTTAACACAGCTCCCCTGCCAGCGCTTGAGTGCAGGGGGTGCTGTGTGCAGAGGGGTCAGCGGCGCGATGGACAGCCGGTCAGCGCTTGACACTTACTGCAAAGCCAACAGTTTGACTCAAATGACAACGGATTGATGGGTGGCATCCCCGAAGCTGGACTTTATCTTTATAGAATCACATCCTGAGCATCATTCATGTGTCGATCGACCTGACTCAGCCACAAGTCCACTTTACTTATTGTGGAAAAAGAGTTCTTGTGGTGCCTCATAGATACCCCGCCCTACACTTCATGGAGACGTCTCATTGGTTAATCTGGCCATCTCCCTGCACTATATTGATGGTGCCTGCTGATGCCTCCTCCCTCCCCTTTAAGATTTATGTGCCCACTCGATTGGCCATCAATCACGGTACATGCTCAGTGGGCTTCCAGCTCTGCCAAGACGCTAAGAGTAGACCAATTCATTACAGAGGCTTTGGTTTCACCAGTGAACCCCAACCACATGACTGATTAGAAGAGCATCAACAGGACTGATCAGACTGTATTGGTTAGCTGTGCCTGTTCCGTGGAATTGTGCAACTGTGGGGTTGCAGACGGTTTGATAAAGTGGATTGGGAACCAAGTAATTACATAACCACAACTTGTTGAAGTTTTAAGAGATTTGACATGACATCTCTGGCGAGACATTTAGCTTAAGGAATGTTTATTTGCTCTTGCTCCTGTATTTGACTTTAAAGCCAGAGATCTTGCCACTTAATGACATATTCAAAAAAAGGGAGAAGTGCATCTCACATTCAAGCAGACAGTGAATGACGAGAGGAATAAAGAACATGTAGTCCTGCCAGTAAGGATGCATCCGTGTGCCGGCTTGAAGTCAGCTCTAAAATCAAACACAGAGTAATCTTTTCCTTTCTGATAACTACTCTTGCTCTGGCAGGCATTTTATCAACTGAAGGTCAGCCAGTTGCAGCTTAGAACAGGGCGCAGACCAAATAATGTTCCATATTGAGTTTGAGAGGTGTAAATGATTTGCCGGGGCAATTGGCTGCCAAAACTAAAAACAACATGCGCTTGAGATCACTTTGTTTGTTTGTTCGTATTGTGTTGTGTGTTGACCACGAGCCCTTGGAAGATTAGTTGGCATGGTGCAAATGGGGTCCCAATAATAAACAACAAAACAGACAAACTGCGGTTTCTTTACCGGCCTTATGGTGCAGCGAAGGAGGCACAGAGGCAGCTTATAGTGGGAGAAAGGTAAACAAATGTGCCCTAATCTTAAATCTAACCATATACACCTGCAAATGGGGCAAAAGAAAATAGAAAAGGACAGGTGTGATTTACTCAAACCAAAAGCTTTGCATTATGAAGCTCTGTTATGGCTTTTCATCACAAGAGCAATTGCAAAACAGCGTGCACCAGCACCATCACTCTTTCCTTCCCATTTCCATTTCCTGTGGTTTGCCCATCACCGCCCCCCATCCAAACATGCCCCCACAGCCAAAGCATTATACTGTCTGTTCTCCGGGGGGAAAAGTGCTGACTCACAGCGCAGAGGCAAGCCTATCTTGCAGCGTAGGCACCGTAGCACAGCATAGGGCGCCACCAGGCGCCAAGTCAACCGGCACCAGGCCATCTCATTTCTCACCAGCTTTGTCCCTGAACTGACCCGAACAAAATCAATGTCGCAGAGATTGTTGTCACTGAACAAGTGCAATGTTGTAACTAAAATGTTGTGCACTACAGGTGCAAAATGGTTGTCCAACAACCGCATACACTGTATGAGTGAAACGTAAGACTCATGAAGACCTTTTAGATACCGTATCAGGGTAATTGGAAGAAGAAAACAAATCTTCAAAGGAGAAAATGTGCCAGTGTTAGCCACATTTTCTAATGTACTTAGAAAAACGACTAAACCAGAGATAAAAACAGGTGGGCCACTGAAGATTGATATTGACATACTCCTTACCTTTGTTGTTGTAGACATCTAGGTAGTTGGGTGCAGAGAAGATGGTGATAAGGGATGGGAAGCCAGTGGTCTGACTCTTTCTGTACATGCGGTATCTGGTGAAGCATCCAGAAGGAGAGGTGAGCATTAGTAAACATCGCAACCTCGCAATCAGTGGTGTTCGATCCCTCGGGATATGATTAGCGGCGACAGTTTTCACGGCCTCTTGTTTTCACCGTGGCTGTGTGTTTGTCCTGTAAGCTGATGCATCAGTAATGGGGGCAACTCTGGATGGCCTTAGGAGAGTAAATCCCTGTGTTACAGGTTAAACATGCCCTTAAGTAGTCATCAACACACTGAACCCGCTCGACATTCAAACCCACCTACTCTGATCTCCCAGGGACGTCTGTGCTGTGTTTGGTGGATTAGATACTTGGCCTGGAAGCAAGCTTTAGGTAAACAGAGCACTAACTCAGAGGATATGTTTGCTGCTCCACACCTTGCAGCAACTATTTACGGAGATATAATAATAAAAAAGGTGCAAACAAAACGCATATGGAACTCAATAACATTATTACATGTGGTCTAAATCGGCCTGGGGCTGCAACCTCATCTGAGACGAGTCCAGGCGTCCCATGTGACCACGCTGCGGGAAGGGAATGGTAAACAACTGTGTGCTGCGCATCCCACCGCCTTCACCTCGCTTAAAAAGGGAGATCAGATGGAGATCAGCTCGACACATCCACCCACCTGCCCGTTAAAAAAAAAAAAATCCTACTTTTCAAAGAGGCTTTCAAAGTGCGTCGTTAGAAATGTGACTCTGTGTGTCTGAATGTGAAGTAAACAACGTGTAGTGACAAAAGTCCACAACCAAACTAAATTTTTTCAAACCACAGTCCCTGCGGGCTGGAAAGATCACTGCAGACCCCTCACACCCTGGACACAAGCTGTTCCGACTCCCCTCCCCTCTGGTAGGCGCTACAGAGCACTGTACGCCAAAACCACCAGACACAGGAACAGCTTCTTTCCACTGGCCGTCACTCTGATGAACAGTTAATCAGACTCTTCCATCTGCACTATTTGCACTTTTTTTGGTACTGCTGTCTTTAATGTCTTTTTCTTCTTTCTTTTTTATATTTATCTTGTTTACTGTATATTGTGTATAAGTACCAAGAGCTAAGTGAAACCGGAGTCAAATTCCATGTATGTGTTAACTTACATGGCCATTAAAGCTGATTCTGATTCTGTCAAGGCCTGCACGAGTCACACTTGTCCCATCACATCTGGCCGATTTACTCCTCTCGCTGGATTCATTTTAATATCTTGGATTAACGCGACTTCTCTCAAAGTTCAGACTGCACCGATAACCGGCTCTCCAGATGGGCTTGAGTAAACCCCCAGAGCACCGGGGTGGCTTTTCTTTTAATACCCTGGTCTGACTCACTCTGCTGTGTGACCGTGTGAATGGAGACGACGAAATGCCACAACACTCACCCAGCATCCTGCGCTTCATGGGCCCGGATGACAGATAATAAGTTATTGTGTTGTAGAAAGTCACAGACTGCAGGGTAGCTGTTGAATAAAAGAGACACACATTTGGTTCATTCGTACATCAAGAAAAATCCCAGTAAGATCAAGAAGAACAGATCAATAGAAATAATTAAATAAATCCCAGGGATTATTGATCGCGCTCAGAGAAACTGTGGATATACAATACTGGGTTCAAGCTGAATTTGTTCTCAAACCATGTGTCTTAGAAAGCAGTATATTGCCTTGAAAGGTTGCCTGGAAGTGAAGGCTTTCATATCAATTTTAATATTTGCGTTAAATTCAAAGCAGGCCCTTTTATATGTCTGAAAGTTGTTTGCCAGCAACGGTATCATAATCTACATAACAACCCATAATATATGCTTAATTTCTCAACAAGTAAGCGGAGTAGGTGTGATCTTTTTCAAACGGTGTTTTTTGTTTCAGAATGAAACTCAAAAAATTTCAAGTATGACACATGATTCGTAGCAGACCGTTTCTTTAAGAAAAAAGGCGATCGCTGGGGAGTTTTAAAACATGTTTTATGCTCATGCTGATCGATTCAGTCTGTAAGCAGGGAGACCAAAATCCTGACTGCCAACTATCAAACTACAGTGTGGCTTCAGGGTTTTCCACACCACAACCTTTCATTTCTCCGCACCAGCTTCCACTGGAAATTTCCTACGCGCACAACGAGAAAGGCAGAAGACAAGTCACTGGCAGGCAGCATTTCTTATGTAAAATCTCTTGATCTGAAAATAAGTTAAAAAGTTAAGTCAAGTAAAACTGCACTACCACAATACTTTTGGGGCGTTGCTTCTAACAAACATGATTAAAACAGAAGTGGACGCCGGGATCTGTGAATCGTGGGATGCTGTGTAATGAACTAAGTTAGTGACAGCTCACAGTGAATGAGTGACACATTTGCATTACATCTGAATCACTATACAATAATAGGGGCTAAATTAAAGTTGTTTTTCACGGTTTCATCTCTACAATTAATAAGTAAATTAATTTTAATTTGTTTTTTATTGCATGCTCAGATACCATGCTTGGTAACATATTCTAAATTCAAATTGTGTGAAAACCCATTATGGGAGACTGAAATTGAAGGAGTGCATTAACAATCTTGGTTCATGTCGACATGAGAACACATGCGTTCCTGACGGTCACAACAAACATCTGCTGGGAGGGATGTGAAAAGGACAGAGCAGTTGCAGAGAGGGAATAAAAGATTTAATGAGTGTTGGTGGGGTGAGGGGGGAAGAAATTAGGAAGAAATGTTTTATTTCTCACTTGATTTCCTGCAACAGATGTAGATACATGCCATATGGAGCCGTTCACCAGACAAGATACATTTTGGCCTAGTTTTTTATTTTTTCTCCAGTTTTTAAATTTCGAGCGTCTCCCATCTGTCCAACAACAGGGCACAGATGTTAATGAGCTGCTTGGACAACATGAGGAGTTGTGCAAGAAGCGACTTCAACGAGTGCGATATTAGTATCGCTCGGCATGTTCGCTCTGTTCAAATTAAAGCTTTTAATTTTGTTTTAATAATCAATAGCTTGGATTAACACCAATAAAACAAAAACACGCAAGGGAAAAAAATCACATCAGGCTGATAAATTTGTGCTGCCAAGTGGCGGCAAAAATGAAAAGCGACCGTATTCAAAACATGTGCAATTTCATGCCTGAATTGCATTTGTAAAAGAGTTACGAGCGTGCCCACGGCGCTGGGGGGGAATTATAGGTTGCTGCAAGACAGAAGCAACAAAGAAGCTGAATGTTTTTGGGGAGGGGTGCTGAGGAATGGCTCTCTCTCCGTCTGGCTTAAACTGTCTCATAAATCCGGCATGCCAGCGTGATGCCAATTAGCGACCGTGCCGATGACGCGAGGGACACTGATGAAAACAAGACTGGGGAGGAATTTCGAACAAATGGCAGCAGGCTGACCAGGGTAGTGGTAAAACATGGCCATATACCTCGCATTACATAACATTTTCTTGTGTCTCTCTTCAGTAAAGTGATGACATTAGTGGGCAAAGAACCTGTTGTGGATCTGCAGTGTAACAGCTCACAGACGTTAAGACCATCAGGATAAATATGTTCTCACGAATCCACAACAAGAGCAGCACTGGGAGTTCATTTCTGAGCGTGGACATTAAAATACTATTAAGTCACTGGTTATGAAACACCTGTTATTAAGAAAAAAGAAGATGCAAATCTGGAGCCTCGGGACATTTCGGAGTACTTCTGCCAGCTTGCCACAGGCGCGGCGGGGCCAAGCAAGCATCGCTGAGGCCATAATGAGTGGAGGGCGCGCTGAACGCATTTAGAAGCAGCACTGTGCCTCGTGGTAATGTGCCAGTTCATTACATTTTGTGACAGCGTGAGCGGCCGGCTCCGTGCATTTCCTCTGTTTGTTCAGTCACTCTGCTCAATTGAAGGTAATGCGAGTTACATAAACACTGGCGACTGACTAAGGAGGAGACTTTGGGACCACTCTGATGCACGCCTTGTTCTCACAAATGTTGATCTCCTACTCATGGTTGAGGAATTGCAGGGTGAAGAAAATGAATGGATGAGAAATGGAAATGTGGAAGCTGGGGTTTCTTGATTTATCAACTTTTATTTTCCATTTTTGTTGTAAAACATTTGTTTATGATTACGGAAGTTCAAGTAGTCTGTCTTGGAAAATGTTCATTGTATTGTCTTTGGCTACAAATAGCACAGCCAAACCTAATCAGTAGATAAAACTGATAAAAAAAATTGCTTTTTGATTATATGGTTACTCAGATCATGTTTTTAATTCCACTATCCACTATAAAACAAAGTGTTGGCTCAATATGAGTCTTATAGACTGAACATTGCAGACGCTATTTAATGCTAGTAGAGAATCAAAGCTGCTTTCTATCTGGCTGTTGGCTGGGATCCTTTCTGAAATTTTCCAAAATAGTAAAAAAGAAAAAAAGAACACCAACACAGAAATGTAATAAAACATTAACAGAATGCTCACCTGTAGAAGTAGGAACAGCCTCGCACTGTGTTGTGTGTGAAATGCTCTTGGCTCTTCTCGTTCCCAAAGTCCTCCAGGGGGTCGGACCACAGCAGATCGCACATTGGTCCGTATGCTGGGGGCTCTTTGAATCTGTCTAACTGTGGAAGAAAAAATGGGACTTGTGTCAGCCGTGTTTGACTGGACAAACGCACATGGAGTGTGTGCGTTCTGCTGCAGAGGAAAATACTTTCGCTGCTGTCTCTGGGAGGGTGACTGCTGCTGCCGTGATTAAATTCTGGACAACGCTCACCTTTCAGTACCTCGAAGGCTTTTTTATATATTTATTTATTTGGACAGACGTGAAAAAACTTGAAGGCAGGCATTCTTTTGGAGGAACTAACACAAAGGGCTTTGCGTTGAGCCAAGGATGGCTCTTTTCTCGAACAAAAAGCTTGTGGATTACTGGATGGGTAGCATGATGGACACTTCAATAGAGCAAATTCTATTATGCATGCCCTCTGATTGCAGCCATAAAATCCATTTGGAATTATTGAATTAGTTTGAAAGCAGGATCCGACTCTTCAAATTTTTTTTTAATCAGACTGAGGAGCAGACCCGGTGCTTACATTCCCTCGTGTCCAAGTCCTGAGCAGTGCTTGAGACACATCTGGGAGAATCACTTCATGCATTGCGACTATGCTTTTATTTTCGCAGCCCATCATGCTAAAACAAATACACTTATCTCCTCATTAACCTTGAATGAATGCAGAAAGCACATGAGGCGTACAGGAAGCTTCAATTATATTTTTTTAAGCCATTAACAGCCACCTGCCGTTAAAAACACACACGCACGCACAAACTGTAGCTTTATGAAATGATCGAGAAAATGGTCTCGAATCAGACACATACTTTCCTGATGTCGTCAAGATTTGTGATTTCTGGAGACAGTCCTCCGTGTACACACAGGAACTGCTGGTTCATAAGTGCAGCCAGGGGAAGGCAGTCGAAGGCGTCCATACATGCGTCATACACCCTCTCTGAATACTTAATTCTACCTGTCATGGGGGTGGGGGAGGGGGGGGAGAGGGAGACAGGGCAGGGAAAGGTAAGCATGCCAAGTCAAACAAAACACAGCTCTCATACACTGGGGCTCACAGTGTGCTAGACTGAGGCGGAAAGGCTCTCCAAAGTGCCGTAAAATTTCCCCGAACACATTTTTTAAAACAGCACAATTTCACTTCACAGCTCTTTTGTATTTTGTATTTTTTTTTTCTCTTTCAGAGAGAAGAAAAATATTTGAGTAAATATTGAGAAGGGCAAAAAAAATTGGAGTGTGTCCTGCACCCGGCTAGAGGGCACTTTTAAGTGAGCGTTTGAGGTCGATGGCTGAACTGGATGCATAATAAACAGCTTATTAGAAAGAATAACTCTGTCCTCCTTCCACTCTGTACAGAGAGTCACAGAGCAGACTGCTTGGACTCAATCTAGATCAAAAGGTAGAAAAAGAAATAAAAAAATGAAGTGGCAAAGCATTACTTACATTCCTGCTTAAATGTGAAATACTCTGTTAAATGTCTACATTCATGATTCCCACGCAGCAAAAACAGTGTTTTGGGGTAAAGGATCTTTAAGGCCCACAAGTACAGCACACACTGAAACAAAGAAGCACAAAAAAAGGATGGGAAACGGTTAGATTGTCATCTTTAAATAACATGAAACATGAACTGTCAAGTCAGACTTTGTCAATATCACAGAGTGGCATAATACAAGCAATTCCGCTTATAATGAAACATTCATGCAGAACATTTTGTGGCATAGTTCAGGCTTGCTGGAGGAGATGACAATCCTTCAGAGGAACCATCAGAGGACAGGCACGGCGCACTCCATTACAATATATTTTATTAATACAAGTAGAATGTTTCAGGCGATGAGATGGTAGGAAATACAGATCCAAGTTAATTCCAATCTGAAGTCGCAGATTAAATATGTGGATTTTGCTTCATATTAAAACTCTCGCTCCACATAACCCTGAGATACACAGTGACATTTGCTATCCAGGCTATATTTGAAGTTATTACACAAGGCCTATCACCGCTCCAATATCTGCAGCCTGATTTGATCTATGCTCAAAGAAAGCTATTAATAAACACAGCGTGTCACACTTGATTAGGCCCTCGTGAGGACAAAAACAAATCCGCAGACTTACTTCAATACTGAAATACCCTCTGTCAACGTAGTCCCCCAGGAAAAGGTAGCGCGTGGATGCTGGTGATCCTCCCACTTCAAACAGCTTCATCAGGTCAAAGAACTGCCCATGGATGTCTCCACACACTGGAATAAGGCAGAAAGAGGAACAAAGGCACATGAGGATAACTGCTATTTTTACAGCTGAGGAACAACAGATGAAAGCCTCTATAACACGGTGCGAGGCTATTTGCTTATTTCCATATTTTCTGTCAGCTGTGAAGCACCAAGGCGATGTACGATTCTTCTTCTTCGATGGCTTTTCATAATTATAGCGACATTAGAACATTCTATCTGGGAGTTCACTATATCCCTTTTTAATCTGTTTGTTTTGTTAAACAATGTGACATTTTTTTATTAACATAAACCGCTCATTTGTAAAAGAAAAAAGGCCTCGTTATGCACGGACCACCGTCAGCTCCACAGCCCACGCTTACTGCAGGAAATTATGCAAAGAAGAAGACGTAACATAAAAATAATACTGGCCAGCACCAAGTAGTACAAATAACAGAAGCTTTTTCACTAAAATGAGGCGTGTAGTCTGAATCCATTCAGGAAAAAAAACATAAAAAAAGCATAATTGAAAATCACAGTCTGGACCAGGAATTTAAACTCGACTATCTACGGCGGCAGACACGCGTTAGAATTTCTGTACGGTTCGATGCCATGAATCCCATCAAAAACAAGATCCGCCAAACTTCTTACTAAAGTGTTATTGCCATTGTCCTACGAGCTCCACTCTCACAAAAGAGTGAATACTTCAGTGCATACTATTTTCATTATTAAAGCAGTTGTCCAATATGGAAAGGAATCACAAAAACTGGCTGTGGCTCGCTTTTCCACCACATCCTCTTTCGGCCTCTTCATAACCTTGAGGTGTTTCAACTGGCTCGTAACTTGAACGCATCCTTGCCAAATGCACTAAAAAGTCCATTGGCTGAAACTGCTAGAAAGCTTTTCGGTCGTCTCCATTTCTTAACGTGTATCGTTAACCGTGATTACAAATCTGGCTTGTCATAGCAATTACAAAACAGATAACTGCCCAGAATGCTTTCGCTTCATCCGAATAGCGCTGACAGTGTGTTACGCCACTGGTATCACCAGGAGTCCCGGTACGAGCAGCACTGCAGGCAGTTGTAAAACAGCGCCAGGGGAGTGTTCTGGGACAAGCCCATCCGCGTCAGAAATCAGGGTCAGCAAATCACTCAACCTGGATTGGTATATGTGACCCTATACTACATTACTCTCCGGGGAGAAGAGGGAAGCAGAGGCCAAAGAAGATTTGCTGCTTAGCCGCCATTGACTGACGGGGGTGCATGTGAGGTCATCTGATTTAAGGGCCTTGGGTCAATTTCTGAGCTACTCTAGAAAGGTTGGTTTCAAAGGGTCAATAGACCCAAACTTATTATTTATTATTGACATATTTCTTCCGTTGGTTCCCATGTGGTCCACCGTCCACTTTTGGACCGCAAGTAATAAATACATAAATACAATTTTTTGTATTTACCACAGGATATGAAAATAAAATACTATAAAATGAGCATTATAATAACATTTACTCTATCTGGTTGTCAGATTTTCTGCTGATAGAGAAAGGTTGATAGCTGTGACGGAGTTCAAGACTATCATATTAAAACCTGCTCATTTTCATCAAGTGGCTTTCTCTTATTTGGCACTGCACTTTGTTTGGGAAACACGAAACAGTAACTGAAAGCTTAACCGTGGATCCTGAACAGTATTTAACCGCGCAGCAGGTCTGTAAGCTGCCAGCTGAAACCTGCAGCTGGAAAGTAGATCCAGTTAAATCGCCATAAATACGTGGTAGCTTTAATGAGGCTTGTAGAAGGCGTCTTTGTTTTAGTACATAGTCTTGAGCACACCCGCATGTACTAGAACACGCATACTAAAAAATCACGGGCATTATATCCACAGGTATTTTTCCCGGGGAAACGGCAGCAGATTTGGGGTAAAGTCCTGGCATTTGACTGGAAGGTCGAGGTCTTACCCCGAGAAGAAGCTAGTTTGCACAATTGACACAGAATATAGTCAAATTGGTTTTACTGACACTGAACACAAAAGACGAAGAAAATAAGTATTATTCAGTGAAGTACTAGCCTGGGTTAAAACTGGGCTTGAAAACAGCTTGTATTCTCTTTAATAATTTTCAGCTCTGCAGCTCTTTTATTACCCATTCTCCCGTTCCGTTTATCGGGCCAATTTACCGAATTAGTTGGAACTACTATTGCGATGCTTTTAAAGCTTTGTTATTTTCTTGATGCAGCGCTTTGCATTTCATTTAAAGGCTATCAAGTGGTGTCTAATGTAGGCTCACCCATGACCTCAGTGATGTCATATCCACTGGCACATGCCAAGACATTTAAAGCACAGACTAAATCACCGGACTTAAAGCCTTTCCACTTCAGTAAACAAGTTGGAAAAAGTCCCCTTCTTCCCCTGAGCACGGCAATAGACAAATGTCACAAAGGAAACGTTCAGCGATATCAAATGTGAACAGTATGGCAGTGACAGCAGTTGATGCCAAAGTGCTGCAGTTCATCCATTCTTCCAGCTCGTTGAGTAATTAACGAGAGGGTGAATAGATTGAAATCTAACTTGAAAAGGACACTGACCTTCTTTTTTTCGTGAGGCTGTTTATCGCTTTATGAACTGCATCTCGCAGGAAGAATTACGATAAGAGTCAGTGAAAAAGTCTTTCAGAGAGATACCCAATTACTGGGAGCTGGAGGACAACCTTGGAGAACAATTATCTCAAGTTACGAGCCTCGTGAGACAACTCTGAGAATCAGCTCTCCTTGACTGTATCGTAAACCTCTGCTTAACCATTCGTCTTTTATTAAACCCACACTGTGTAACTGTTTAAATCCACGGTGGGGACCGCCTTCAAAAAAGGAAAGCAGCCTTGTTATTTGTGTCAGATTTCTGAAGTAGCCCACACTCCCCTCTTGCAGTCAAGCTAACACTACTACAGTCATGTGGTTTGTTTTTAGATTGGTTGCTCGGTTCCTGGAAGATTGATCCTTTAGAACAATAATGGCCAAAACGATGCTTGAATGAAGGGAACAAATTGGCGCTATTTTATTAGTCATTTCATTTATTTGCACTCATTAACTTGTCCACACGCATACAGGTGTTTCTGTCTGGCTTTTTCAAGTGTTTTGGGGCTTCCGTTCACACTCAAACGGAGTTTTAGGTAAATGGAAAAGGGCTTTTGTCAAAAGGAAAAAGGAATATACAAATACTGGTGTACATGTGGACTAGGCCAGAATGTACAAAAAAATTAAAAATAAATATAGCATACCTCCATGTGTTTGAAGTTTGTTACCCTGCTTTCTATTTTTTCCATCCATCCCATAGGCTACCATATTAGTCTTTAATTAACCAATCCCCCTACTCTTTACAGTCGGTGACAGTGGGTTCATATTCTTCAATTACAATCAGTAAGATTTAACTCAAAAGATCTGTGGTGCTCTTTTTATATTTGTTTTCAGTGATATGAGTAAGGGGTCTCCTAACTGTCTTGATAGTCTTCTATTTTCTTTTCTTCAGAAAAGCCTTCAATTTGTGAATAATTATTAAGCATCATCTTTTGACTTTAATGTGGCCATGTATTAAGTAATGAGAAACGCAATGAGAAACCACTTTAAAAAAACTACTTGGATGATGAAGTTAAATCAAGTTTTAATTGGGGTAAACCATGTATTTGTCTGACACTCGGAGGACATTAAAACCTGCATTGGTTTAATACAGCCGACTGACACCCACATTTATAACTATAAAAAGAAAACAGCAACTAAAGCAAGAGAGACATTGTCTTAATTCCTGAACCAATTAAAAGGCACCCTTTGCAGATATTTGTTATATCTTGTTTTGTTTTGTTGCATCTTGGGCACCATTTAAGGGCTAATGTACTACTTAACATCAAGATGAAATAAAACCAGGCAATCAACTTGATTCATCTGGTTTCATCCAGAAAGGGTGTGATGCTATGGCTGGTTATTGCCATGGAAACGAATCCTCAAACAAATGTAAGCTGCTGCTGGCTTAATAGAAAGGACCACCAATGGAAACAATGCAACGCATCCCCTGTGTAGAAACACAGAGATGGATGCAACAGACAGCCATCCCCTCAGCAAAGTCCCTTTTTTCTAAAAACACACATTTCACTGTGCTCGAGAGTACAATTCTGTCTAAACGGATGACCACCCAGAGAGCAATTATTGTGAAAATGTAGGGCTCACAGGGAAATTAACAATATTTTCATGTTTTCAGAAGTCGGCTCTGCAGGAGGGAGCCCGTTGGTGAGGGAGTAGAGGGGCCGCAATTTCACCTGAAGTACACGTCAAACACGCTGTGTGTGGGAGGACCGCACCTCCAGCTGACCTTTTGGTAAGCTGTCACTTGCCGGGCGAAGAAAACAGCGGGGAGACGTGGCGATGGCGAGAGTTTAATCACTGGACAAAAGGACTGAATGCAACGGTCACTGCGAATTGCAGTCACCTCATCTGTGCATGTGTGCGTGGACGGGGGGATGTTCGATGAAAAACTAAAACGCCACAACAGCTCACTCCTCCAGCTCAGGATTCGGCTTTATCGCAGCAAAAGCACACAATCCATCCATCCTTCTTCCATCGCTCTGCTCCAGCAGACCTACAGACGTGCTTTGCCTCCCTCCCGCTTGTCACACAACGCACAAAAGCGAGGTGGGAACCAGAGCTCACATAAGAAGAGCAGGTGGGAGTACATTATCTGGAGTGAAAAACAATTCGTTCTGGCCATCTCCTGCTTGTGCACTGAAGTGATCTCCCCGAGTAGCAGCATATCAGCGGGCAGCAGCTATTGAGTGGGCGGCAGGCATTACACAACCTGGCTTCAGAACCTACACAGGCCACTCCACAAGGCTGGGCTCATTGAGCGAGAGAAATCCAGACTTTGCCAGATCATGTTTTGATTGAGACTGGGCGATAACAATACCCCCAGTTTTATGATGGCACTCTCTGAGAGCTTACATCCTTCAGAGCATGCGTTTATGCAAAAGTGGGAGGTGGAGCTTGCAATCTGTTATGAACATCAAACTGTATGTGATTTTTAACAAGCCGCTATCTCTAGCAAGCCGGCGACAATAAATGTAACAGTGTCTGATTTAGAGTTGGACATTGAAGAGCTCAACGAACTTCAAATCACTGTGTTGGTGTGAGCCACTGGAGAGGAGTGAAGAGGCAACACTTCCAGTGTTCCAGTATTTCAAACATTTGAGAAAAGACAGAAAAGATATGTTTATTCTCATCTATCGGTTTGCAAACGATGGAGATTTATCCTGCGTGCTCTTTAAAAGGTTTTTGACCATCAGGTTTGGAACCAGTGGTGTAAAGCACTGTGGGAATATGAATTTGAGTCCGATACCAATCAATATTTAAGTGTAAAAATAAAATAAGCTAACAACCCCAGTCGATTTATCCATCTCGCTCTAATATCCACATTAGTGTACTTCTCATTGAAAAGCTGTTGCGCAACAACCTGAAGGAAAAGGTTTAATGGCCTTGAAATGCTGCACAGAGCGAGACCCATTCACATTCAACTCATAACATTTCCATGCTAATCAAGGGCTTAGTCAGACCTTTTTAAAGTGTAGCCAGGAAATTCCACAACCAAGTTCTTAACATTTCTGCACATAGAATGAATCAAAATGTCATAAGAAATATCACAAATGCAAACAGCTACTGCTAAAAAGCCTGAACCTGAAGGGAAAAAAGCCCTTTTAGCTCGAGTAAAACATGTTTCACAGTGTTTAAGTACGTTAGAGACTCCAAGAGAGTCGAGCATCCGCACTGCAAACAGGTGTATGATATGGAGGCAAATCAATGTCAAAACTAGAGAGCACAAATGAGCTCAACGAGAGCGCGCAAATCAAACAGCCGCGCGCGTAATTTACTTTGACGAGCGCTTTTACATCACTACGCAAGCAAAAGTTGCTCTCAAAGTTTGAACCTGCTCGCTCTCGAAGCTTTAACCTGCTCGCTCGCGTGTCTGTTACCTGCTCGCGCTCGAGTAGATTTTCTTTTTGACAGTAAGTGGCCGGATCCAGTCACCATCGATCTCTACATCTAATTGGTTACAATCCTCGGCTTCAGATTGGCTGGAATGCATTTCTCACCAGCACACTGGGAACAATGGCGGATGAGAAAACACAACTGAAAGTTGACGTTCTCTGAATACTACTGTTATTGAGTCTCTGTAGCGGTTAAACATGAGATATAATTCGGTTTTGAGGATCTAACGAGCAATCTTTATTAGTTTATTATTTATTCACAGTAACGTTACATCAGTTTGACTGAGGGAAAGTTAAGATTTATAACTTAAGATTTTAATTTAACTTTTACTTTAAACTACAGTGGTGTCTTATTACTTTTGACCAAATTGTTTGCAATTATATGTGTATCTATATAAGTATATATAAACAGATACACATAATGTTATATATATTGTGTTTATTTATGTTACACACGTCCCATGTATCTATACTATTATATGAATCTGCTAGGTGTAGTAGTACTATGGGTGGGGTCCTGGGTACAGTTTTAAAAGTGATGGCGCTATGATATAATATAATGGTTCCTACAATTGTTGCTCTCTTATTCTAAAAACGGAATTAACTGGCGGTGCCTCCAATAGAATAAAAGGTCTGTGCCTCTTATTTAGTCCTTTTATCTTGTGTTGTAATTGTATTTGACCCTTTCTTGAATAGTTCTTTAACTTGGACACACCCAAGATACATTAACTGCCTTGAAACACTGTTTGGTATTTATTAGGTGTATGCAACAAACTAAATGACATGCAGATCCCTTATTAAAGACAATATCAATAGAGATACTACGAGACTGACAAACAGTTTCTTCCTGCTGCTGTGACTTCATGTCACGGCCATACTTTGGATATTGTAGCAATGCATAGTGCACTTTATACATATTTTTGTGCAATACTGTCACTATATTTTGTGTCTTATTTTTTGCCTTAAATTTATTGTAATTCTGTGTGTTAGGAAGACCCAGCAAAATAAGCTTTTCATTGTACAGAATAACTGCCTGTTATCTGTGCATATGACAATAAAAGAATCTTGAATCAATACTCAGGTAAACTCACACATACACACTCAAAATAACACTCAAAATAACAAATACAGAAATACATATAATTGTATATATATTGTGTTTAGAACTATGTTTATATATAAAATTGCAAACAATTTGGTCAAAAGTAATAAGACACCGCTGCAGTTTAAAGTAAAAGTTAAGTTATACATCTTAAGTTATAAATCTTAACCTGTCCCTCAGTCAAACTGATGTAACGTTACTGTGAATAAATAATAAACTAATAAAGATTGGTCGTTAGATCCTCAAAACCGAATTATATCTCATGTTTAACCGCTACGGAGAAATCGGAGCCAGCGGATCATTTCAAAAAGTCCTGCCGGGATCAGGCTGCTCTCGGCGGGCAGACAGAGCGCTGACGGCCCGGTGCTGCGGAGCTCACGGTCCCTCAGCTGGAACTCAAACCGTCGGCGTATCTTTTTAAGTCGACTGATTCTGGACAAACCGACCACAGATTTGATGCTTAAATAACTAACTTCTCGCCTGAAAACATCCTAAAATTACATTGTGTGACTCAACAACAGTAGTTCTATTTCATCCTTACTGACCGCCAGAGGCAGTGTTTCACACTGGATATGTTCAATATCGCGCTTGCGCAGTTCGAGTAATTATAACAACAAAGTCACGTGTGTGACCTCGGGTGACCCCCAGCCGGGTATAACTTCCGGCATCATCCCGAGCTCGGTTCTCTTTCATCTTCTCGCTGCGCAGGCTAACTAGTTTGTTAGCATCAGCTGGAGCTGAACTTGTAGAAAGAGCTCGTCGCCTGTAGCCTTGCGACCACCGGTCGGAGCCGCGGGTCCCTCGCCCTCCAAAGGCTGCGACAGCTACAACCTCCTAAGAGGAAACGGGACGCTTCCACGCTCGGACCATCGAGCCGAGCGGCGTTCCTACCTTCGGTCATCGCCGGGTTTGCAGTCTTCACACCGTGAAGCATCACCGGGTGAGATCGTTGACACTGTTTCCTACAGGAGCAGCAGATCCCGCGTTAGCGGAGCGCTCCGCGGAGCGCGCCGGCTAATTAGGGGACTGCTAACGAGAGCGCGCCCGCTCGGTGATGCTAGATGCTACACCGTCGCGGCCGGCTTTCAGGTAAGTCCACAGTTACACAGGCCCGCTGTAGTGACTGTTAGGACACCAGGAATCACAGTTGCCGTACTGGTGAGGAGGGGCTCTCGTTCCCCCCCCCCACTGGGTCGGGCTGTGCCGTCCTCTCGCCACAGGACAGGCATCCACAGTAGCGCAGCGCTAGTCCGCTGTAGCTGACTGCTAGGACGCCAGGAGCCACAGCTACTGTATTAGTGAAGAGAGTGCTCTCGCTTCCCCCCACTATACAGACTGTGGCTGTCCTGTCGCCACAGGACCGGCCTCCACAGTAGCACAGTGCTCCCGCTGTAGCTGACTGTTAGGACGCCAAGAGTCACAGTTGCTGTACTGGTGAAGAGAGTGTTCTCGCTCCCCCTAACCAAGTCAGGCTGTGCCTGTCCTAGCGCCACGGGACCAGCCTCCACAGTGGCGCAGTGCTCCGGAAGGAAGCGCTGTAGCTGACTGCTAGGACGCCAAGAGTCACAGCGACTGTACTGGTGAAGAGAGTGTCCTCGCTCCCCCCCACTAGACAGCCTGTGTCTGTCCCGTCGCCACAGGACCGGCCTCCACAGTAGCACAGCGCTCAGGCGTTGTAGCTGACTGCTAGGACGCCAGGAATCACAGTTGCCGTACTGGTGAAGAGAGTGTTCTCGCTCCCCCTAACTAAGTCGGGCTGTGCCGTCCTCTCGCCACGGGACCGGCCTCCACAGTAGCACAGTGCTCCCGCTGTAGCTCACTGCTAGGACGCCAAGAGCCACAGCGACTGTACTGGTGAAGAGAGTGTCCTCGCTCCCCCCCACTAGACAGCCTGTGCCTGTCTCGTCGCCACAGGACCGGCCTCCACAGTAGCACAGCGCTCAGGTGCTGTAGCTGACTGACAGGACGCCAGGAATCACAGTTGCCGTACTGGTGAAGAGAGTGTTCTCGCTCCCCCTAACTAAGTCGGGCTGTGCCGTCCTCTCGCCACAGGACCGTCCTCCACAGTAGCACAGTGCTAAAAAAGCCCACTGTAGCTCGCTGCTAGGACGCCAGGAGCCACAGCTACTGTACTGGTGAGGAGAGTGCTCGCTCCCCCCCACTAGACAGACTGTCTGTCCTGTTGCCACAGGACCGGTCTCCACAGAGGCAATAATTGCAGAGCGCCTGGTGGCTAAGCGCTGGTTATGTTTAACCCTGCCGGCTGTAGGACCTGTATGGCTCCTCTTCAGCCTGAAGACGGCCATGACCTTTGCCCCTCCTGCCTCGGCCTCGAGCACCTGAGGGAGGGTCTCTCGGAGAACCCATGTATGAACTGCGGCATTATGCCTTACGCAGTAAGGGCCGCTAGATTGGCCATGGTAGGGCACCTGAGGGGTGGGGCGGACCTCCCCCCATCAGGGCAGCCGGAGCCAGCCCAACCTACCCGGGGCAGACGCCGGCCGACGGGAGCCGCAGGGGCTGCCCCCAAGAGGGCTAAATCTGCAAAGTTAGCGTCGAAGGTGGATCTGTTAGCCGCCGAGCTAGCTCAGGTGAAGTCGCTTCTCCTGGCCCTCCACCCTAGTGCGGAGGAGACTGGGGGATCAGATCCATCTGCGGCTGAGCCGGTCCCGGAGGAGGACATGATGTCACTGGCGGCGTCCGCCAATTTCTTTACCGAGTACGGTGACGAGCGGTCCTCCCATGCTTCCGGGCCTAGTTCCCGGGCCTCAGGCCATACTCCGTCGGAGGGGGCAGTCGACGGCTCTATGGGGTCCGTCATTCGCATGGCACTTGCACGCCTGCAGTTGGAGATGCAGCAGCCGGAGCCCCCACCTGCTAGTGCCTTCTTCAGGCACGTTCCCACCCCTGCCACCTTCTCTGTCCCTCCCTCTGAGGAGTATCTGAGGGAGTTGCATGCGTGCTGGAGAGACACCAGTACTCTCTCCCGTCTCCCAGCGGATGGCCGAACCCTGGCGTCCATGCAGGACGCGGCAAAATGGGGCCTGGAGGGCATGCCACCCATCGAGCCGGCTATTGCGTCCCTCATAGTTTCTCCCGAGGAGAATCTGAGGCCGAGTGCTAGGTGCCCTCGACCCCAATGTCGGGTCACAGATGACCTGCTCTCCCAGGCTTACAAGACGGCGGCACGCATGGGTCGTATTGGTAACTCACTCTCCCATCTCATGCTTGGTCTCTCAGTGTCTCTGCAGCAGGCTATTCCCGCGTTCCCCCCAGGCAACCCCCGGGCCGGGGGACTAGTGGTCGCCCCCCCAGAGCCTCAAGGGGCAGGGGGGGCAGGGCCTGAGATCCCCGGGCCGGCTGTCGGTTATTTCTCCCAGCAGCAGGTCAGCTACTGGGCAGCTCATGCCCCAGACCCCTGGGTGGTTTCCACCCTAACCCAGGGGTACAGGCTGCAATTCCGACGCCGGCCCCCAACCTTCAGCTGGGTCAAGATGACTACCATCACCGACCCGGCGAAGGCCCTAGCCCTGAGCCAGGAGTTAGCCGTGCTCCTGACCAAGGGCGCAATCGAGGTGGTGGACCCCCAGCTACAACCCGGGGGGTTCTACTCAACCTACTTCCTCGTAAGGAAGAAGAACGGCGGACTGCGCCCAGTCCTAGACCTGAGGGGACTAAACAAGTTCCTGAAGGTCTTACCATTTCACATGCTGAGCACAGCAGGTGTCCTTCGTGCCGTCTCCAGGGGAGACTGGTTCACGTCGGTCGACTTGAGGGATGCTTATTTTCATGTCCCCATTGTGCCTCACCACAGACAGTACCTTCGTTTTGCCTTTCAGGGCCGCTGTTTTCAGTTCAGGGTACTTCCATTCGGACTCTCCCTCTCCCCACGAGTGTTTACGGGGTGTGTCGCCGCTGCCCTTCTTCCCCTGCAATCGCAGGGCATGAAGATATTGCCGTACCTGGACGATTGGCTGATCTGCGCGCCATCCCGGGTTCAGGCTGCACAGGACACCGCTCGCCTTCTGTCTCATGTGGCCCTGTGGGGCCTCAGGGTAAACAGGGAGAAGAGCTCTCTGAGCCCTTCTCAGAGCATAACCTTTATCGGGCTAGCTCTGGACGCGGCCACTATGAGAGCCTGTCCGTCGCCCCAGCGTGTGGACGACATCCTCCGCAGCCTTCCCCTCTTCCGAGGGGGCAGGCGTTTGCCCTACATCCGTTTTCTTTGCCTATTAGGCAAATTGACAGCAGCCTCGGCTGTCGTTCCCTTGGGCCTGCTGTCGTTGCGCCCCTTGCAGAGATGGCTGAACAGCTTTCGCTTGGACGCCAGGCGCCACAGGAACAGAGCAATAGAGGTGTCACAACAGTGCCTTCTCGCTCTCTCCCCATGGAGGAAGAGAGCATACCTGTCAGGGGGTGTTCCCATGGGCGTGGTCCCATCCCGTCGGGAGGTCGTCACGACAGACGCCTGCCTCTCAGGGTGGGGCGCAGTGTGGCAGAACAGGACTGCTCAGGGGCAGTGGTCCGCTCAGGACCACATGGAGCATATCAATGTTCTGGAGCTGCAGGCAGTGCACCTAGCGCTCAAACACTTCTTGCCTCACTTGAGAGGGAGACATGTACTTGTTCGGTCGGACAACACCTCGACCGTGTTCCACATAAACCACCAGGGGGGCACCAGGTCAGCAGGACTGCTACGGGTTTCCCGAGCCCTTCTGACCTGGGCAGCCCCTCGCTTGACCAGCCTTCGGGCGATGTATCTACCGGGAGAACGGAACCAGGTCGCAGACTCCCTCTCCCGTCACAAGCCCCCACCGGGGGAGTGGCGTCTCCATCCAGAGGTCGTGCACAGCATCTGGGGCCTCTTCGGCAGAGCACAGGTGGATCTCTTTGCCTCAGAGATATCAACCCACTGCCCCCACTGGTTCTCCCTGATGGAGAGGACCAGTCCTCTGGGTCAAGATGCCCTGGCTCACACATGGCCAGAGGGCCTCCTTTATGCTTTCCCTCCATTTCCCCTGATCTTGCCAACACTCCTCAGGGTTCTTCAGCAGGGCCACAGGCTGGTGCTGGTGGCCCCCTTATGGCCCGCCAGGACTTGGTTTCCTCTGCTGCACAGACTCTGCTGCGGGACGCCATGGCGCCTCCCCGACAGGAGGGATCTCCTATCGCAGCTAGGGGGTCGGATCTGGCATCCCGACCCCAGCCGCCTGCAACTATGGGCCTGGCCGTTGCAGGGCCCGACCGGCTGCTAAGCAGCTGCACAGAACCAGTCAGGAGGACTATTCTGAATGCCAGAGCGCCATCTACCCGTCTACAGTACGAGTGTAGATGGAGACTATTTTCTGACTGGTGTGGGGTTCACAACATGGACCCAGTACAGTGCCCAGTGCAGACTGTACTCGAGTTCCTGCAGTCCCTCCTGGATAAGGGCCGGTCTCCCTCTACCCTAAGGGTCTACGTGGCTGCTGTCTCATGCCAGCATGCTAAAATCGACAACGGCACTGTAGGGAGCCACAAGCTTGTGTCCCTCTTCTTAAAGGGGGCTCGGCGACTGTGACCTCCGAGCACCCCGAGGGCTCCTCCATGGGACTTGTCCGTGGTGCTGGACACCCTATGTTCACCTCCCTTTGAGCCCCTGACAGAGGCAAAGCTGCGATGGCTGTCAGCAAAGACAGTCTTTCTCCTGGCCATCACTTCGGCAAAACGAGTAGGCGAGCTACACGCCCTGTCGGTGAGCGAATCCTGTCTAAGGTGGAACCCAGACGGCTCTGGCGTCACACTGTGGCCTAATACAGCATTCCTTCCAAAGGTGCTGACACGCTCGTACCTCAACCAACCTATCCAGCTCGCACAGTTTGACCCTCCAGTGGGGGAGGAGAGGTCGGGGCTGCTGTGCCCGGTGCGGGCCCTAAGAGCCTACGTCGAGGCCACCGCAGGCATACGGCGGTCGGAGCAGCTTTTCGTCTGCTATGGTGGACCTAGGAAGGGCCGTGCCCTTTCTAAACAGCGCCTGTCCCACTGGATAGTGGAGGCCATTGCCTGTGCCTACAGAGCTAGTGGCCGTGCGCTGCCATCCGGAGTGAGGGGCCACTCTACCAGGAGTGTCTCCACGTCATGGGCAACCATGAGAGGTGTGCCCATGGAGGATATATGTGCTGCTGCCTCATGGGCATCACCGAGCACGTTCACCAGATACTACAGGGTGAACGTTGCCACCCCTCACCCACTGGGGGTGGTTCTTCGTCCAACTTCCTCCGCATGAGTCAGACGAGGTAGGTTCCTTGACGTTCCTCGTGACTTTGTTGGTATAAGTCATCCAGTGTGAAACACTGCCTCTGGCGGTCAGTAAGGATGAAATAGAACGAAAGTTACGAAGGTAACTACGGTTCTATGAATCCTGGATGACCGCCAGAGTTCTTGGTCACTCGGAATCTCGTGATTTCGCGAGAAGATTCCGTAGAACCGAGCTCGGGATGATGCCGGAAGTTATACCCGGCTGGGGGTCACCCGAGGTCACACACGTGACTTTGTTGTTATAATTACTCGAACTGCGCAAGCGCGATATTGAACATATCCAGTGTGAAACACTGCCTCTGGCGGTCATCCAGGATTCATAGAACCGTAGTTACCTTCGTAACTTTCGTATTCAGAGAACGTCAACTTTCAGTTGTGTTTTCTCATCCGCCATTGTTCCCAGTGTGCCGGTGAGAAATGCATTCCAGCCATTCCGAAGCCAAGGATTGTAACCAATTAGATGTAAAGATCGATGGTGACTGGATCCGCCCACTTACTGTCAAAAAGAAAATCTACTCGAGCGCGAGCAGGTAACAGACACGCGAGCGAGCAGGTTAAAGCTTCGAGAGCGAGCAGGTTCCAACTTTGAGAGGGACTTTTGCCCTCGTGAGCGGGGATTTTACTCGCGTAGTGATGTAAAAGTACTCAGCTGTTTGATTTGCGCGCTCTCGTGGAGCTCATTTGCGCTCTTTAGTTTTGTCACGGGTTTATCGTCATAGTATGAACAGTGTAAAAGCTCGCTGTTGCCTGGTGATGTGGCTGTGGAGAGGGGGTCGAGTCGATCGATGGCTGTGCGAAGGCCATGGGAGCAGCTTGTACTCGGTGGCCTAAGCCAGCTTAGTCGTCACACGGCCCCCCCTCCACGAAAGCCCCACCTGCCATCTGGCCTGACCAGGAAGTGACTATGTGAATGTGAGAAGCGGCGAGGGGAAGAGAGAGCCGATATTGTCATGGTGCTTTACATCAATGATAAATATTTACTCGCTAATTTGCTGACCATGTGTCACGTTGGAATTGCAGGTGTGCTCGAGGGGGTGGAAGAGAGAAGCAGTCTCTGAGCGTGAAATACAGAGGGATAAAACATGGCAGACAGAGGGAACAGGAGAGCAACAAAGAAATGTTTATAGAGAGTGGTGCGAGAGTCCGGGCGCACGCATGAGAGGGAAGCACAGCAGGATCACGAGCACGCGCAACAGAGAAAATCCTTGTTGAAAAGGACTCGTGCGTGGGAGAGGGGTTGAGTCAAGGGTGTTGAGTGGGAGGGAAAGAAGTGCTTCACTGCCGCGCTCGTGTACACAAGTGCACGCAAGCACACACACACACACACACACACACACGTACACGCAGCGAGCTCCTCAGGATCCACGGCTTGCACACAAAAGGAAGGAGGTTTGCTGGCTGAAAACCATCGTTTGAACAGTCCTCGAATCTAAAATCAACACGTTAGGCTTGTGTGACCGAGCTTCTGAGAATTCAAACGACAACCTCACCGCACCGGAAGGTCAGAGTAAGAGTCCTGTTTACACGTAAGGAACCAGATTGTAATCAGGTTGAGGCAGGAAATCACAACGCGTAGTTACGAGTCGGATGAACTGCCCTCGCTTACGTCATACACGACCGCCGTATTTTTTATCCAGCACGAACACATTTGAAGTGGATTCAAATTAACGTCTTATGTAATAAACACTGTCACTTTAAGGGACGTCTTTATTTGCTCCGAGGCCCCGGCCCAGTGAGAGGACAGGCTCTGAGAAAGATCACAGCGTGGCCTTATTGTGCACATGTGTTTAAGTTTGATAAATAGCCCGCAGCTTCACTGTGGAAATGGACTTACTTCGTAGTGTTTACTTTAAACTGGAAGGTCAATACAATGTGGTTCAGTCCCAGTTAGAATTTAATTTCTTTGGAGACACTCCTGTGCAGATTTTTTACCTTCACCCCTCCACACATTGGGTACACGGTGGTACTTTGTCATGCACATGAATCACAAAAAAATATTTACGAAAGCCAGTTACGCTTATACATGGCAAAAGAAATAAATCGGAAATCTAGTTATGTTTAACAGGATTTCTCTTAATCCCTCGCTTGTGTGCCTGCAAATACGAAGACCGCAGCAGCAAATAAGGCTTTTGTCCAACCTGTTTGCATCTTTTTGTTCAGCTTTATTCTCTTTAACAGCCAGACAAAATATTCTATTATTATAATGGCCTCAGTAAGCACACGAGAGCCACACTTTTGTTCATAAAGGGCTGTGCATTTATGAATTTAAGTAAGTACGATGCCTGCCAAATATGAGCATAGGCCACTCTGGACAGCATTTTGAGAACAATCTCGTATTTGGAAATGATGATGGTTGCCATAGATCCTTTGAGTAGGTCTGTGCCTCTGATTACAACAACATCAAAGACGCCTCATCAGAAAGTCTAATGGAGGAACAGGGCACTTGACCAGGAAGAAAGACAACAATAGATGCACTGGTTCTGTGCATATGCATCAGCGAGCCTCCTTCTACAGTGTGTTCTTTCAGCGAGGCGGGCACGCATGAGTTGGACCTTAGCTCCAGGGCGCTTTTCAGGCTGAATAAGAGCTCGACTGGAAAATACATTAATAATGTGGAAAAATTAGTAGCCAGAAATGACAGAAAAAGTTCAGCTTTTCGTGCTGTTCTTTATATTTTTGCCACACTGGGTTAGTAAATTAAATAATTATGTTATCTTTTTTCAAAAGGTGGGCAGCTGAGTATCTAAATGGTCTGTTTAGCTTTTCTGTGTCTTCCATGCATGAAGCAGTAAACTGAGTGAGTGTCACCAAGCTTGTTAGTTTTGGCTGTTTGGATGAACCAAACCGTTTCCTAAAATAAAACACACTGCTACAGCTGGCCACATGGCCCACGTGTGGCCCGGAGGCACAATGACTCACTTAATTAACTAAATGAAGTTTTCATACGACTGGAAGCACGCAGTCCTCTCTTAAAATATCCCAGAGTGTGCGTTTCAAATCTAAAACACAAGTGTCTCGTTAGCTTTAGAGCAAACAGTTCAGGCTGCATGAGTTATTTCAGGTTAATATATTGGGGAATTCCGAGTGGGATTTGGAGTCATGTATTGTCGTCATGGCAGACCTAATAATGACAGTGACGAAAACACAGTGACGAACAAGGAAGGAAACAGCGGGGTAGTAGGGAGTTGGAAAACAATTTGCTTCTTCTGCCACGTCTGCATGCAAACCCTATTTTCATCTTTTAAAGTGGATTCTTTGTTAAGTTAAAAAAAACAAGGTCAAGTGTTTTTCCTCAGAGCTGCGAAGCGGTCCTGAAATTTGACGATTATTTTCATTATCTGTTGTGTCAAGCACAAAGCGATGTCTTCAAATGTCTTGTTTTGTCCAACTATCAAAGAGTATAAAACAGATATATATATATATATGTCGTTCACATAATATTCCGAAAAAGCAGTGAATCCTCCCAATGTGGAGGGTGGAACCAGTATATAATCAGTAATTTGACTAGAAATAATGTATCAAATTGATAATTGATGATCAAAATATTACACATTTTCTGCAGATTGTCAAAATCCATTACATATTTAAGCTCATCCCTGGACACAATGTGCTATATCTGACCACTGACCTGTCACAGGGGCCTCGATGTCCAGCAGGTTCTTCTCCGCACGCAAAATAGAGCCTCCCTCTGCGATGAGCCTCAGGGCCACCGATTCCTCCACGCGGCCTTCCTTGGTTAGGTGGGCTTTCAGCACGTCCACTTTGGGCTTCCCATCGCTGTCAAACACCTCTTTAGCCGTCAGCCGGTGACTGGGGGGGAACGGGACAGCTGCGAGGGTAAATAAAAAAAGAAAAGAAAAGAAAAAGCATCACTACAGCTGCTTTCACACTGTATTTACAGTGCTTGAATATGTTTTTCATTGACAAACGGCTTATGAGGATATGCAGTTAATTCCACATCACCGAGCAAAAGGCATTTGAGCTGTTTGATTAGCAGGTGCTTTGTACCTTCCAGGGGATCTCGTCCCTACAGGAGCGGGAGTTAGTGTTCACTCCCATGCTTCCAGCCCACCCTCTGAGACAATTTACCAGATCGCTGCTATGATCTGCGAGTCATTACATTTCCAATATTTAAAAACAGACCTACATAGTTTGTAGTTTGCATGGCAATATTCACAGCAGAAGGAATTACACTTTGAAGATTACACTTTGAAGAGGAAGCGCAGAATAAAAAAATGTTTAGCCGCGCGTGAGAGTATTATCTTATAGCGTTGCATATGTAACCATTTCTATATTTAAACATGCTCAGTTGTATGTGTATGATTAAAGAGAGACATACTCTTCGGGCTGACGTGCATTTCCTTATTTGTCAGTCACAAATTATTTAAAAGAGTAAAGTTATGCTTATTTATGAATTTTGAAAGCATCATGAAAAATTAGACTAACCAAATCCACAACAAATCTTTGTTACAGTTAAGGCAAGAGAAATAGGGTTTAAAAAAAATTAAATAATCACACATAGAAATCCCTTTCACTCATCATGTATGACCCACTAGAAGTCTGTGGCGGTGTCTGCATCTCTGCAGAGGCCCCGTCCTCTGCCTGCATTTTCTCCTTTCTTTCCATTTCGCTGCCTTTCCAGCTGTCAATCCTCGGCCTCTTCTCCCCCTGTGGGCTCTGTCCACTGAGTCCGAAAGCTCCGCTAAATTCTTCTGTCTGATCCTGTTTATTTGGATCGTGGTTATCTGGATCGTGGTCCATGCCTACTACTCATTATATGAATACTTTATGTCATATATTCATTGAATGTGCTGTAACTCTGTTACGTTGTTCATTCTGTACACATGACATCTATTGCTTCTGTCCATCGGGGAAGAGGGATCCTCCTCTGTTGCTCTCCTGAAGATTTCTTTCCTGTGAAAGATTTTTGTTTGTTTTGGGGGGAGTTCTTCCCGATCTGATGTGAGGTCCCAGGACAGGGATGTCGTATGTGTACAGATTAGAAAGCCCCCCCGAGGGCAAATTTATAATTTGTGATTCTGGGCTATAAAAAATCAACTGAATTGAACACAAATAATATGCCCGTTAGCTTGCTAGACGGAATATTGCTAAACCTGCTGCTAAGGATGCACAGGTGCTATCTTTTCAGTCCCAATGCCGATCGCAATACCTGAGCTTCTGATATTGACCAATGCAGAGAACCCAATGGGATATTGGTGTTTAATTTATAAGCTATATGACTCTATCTATTAAAATATAAAAAGAACCAGTATGTAATGTATATAAACATGATTATCGGCCCGATATCATTATCGGTATTGGTGCATCCCTACTGGATAGAGCGATGAGGCGAGGGGGGAGGGGCCAACTTTGGATGCTGTGTTTACAAAGCGCAACAGACAAATCCTCCTCATCCTGCCTTTAATTAGTGGCTCATAAAGGCCAGCTTTTCACACCATTTAAATGTGCTCTAGACATTTTGCATATAACAGCTGCATTCAAAAGCCTGAATCCTATCTGCATGCATTTTAATTCAAAAGTGAACCGTCCGATCTAATCACAGCACTGAAAAATGAACGAAAGCACGATTTCTCTGCAAATAGCCCAATGAGTCTTTCAGCAGACTTTGAATGAAAAGTGTGGTCTTTTAACAAAAGAACAGAAACCCCACGATTCCTTAAAATGGACATCATGTCAGTGGCTGACTTCAAACAGGTAAAAAGGAACCTTTTTTATTAAAGGTCTCTTTAATGAAACCATTATTTAAACGTACTTAAAGCGGCCTCCACCAACACAAAAGCCCACTGTTAATATTCCCTTTATTACAACCCCCGATGATGAGCATATTACTCACTGACAGGTATAAAAAGGGCAAAATGAAAGACCGCATCCTGTGGACTTTCAAACTCAGCAGCGAAAACATAAGACTTGCTCTTAATTAGTCCACTTGTCGACTTTGCACATAGCATACGGGCGTGACGAATGCACTAAGCCAGTGGCAAATACTGTGGAGTTGGTGGTTGTGCATGCGTGTGTGTGTGTGTGTGTGTGTGTGTGTGTGTGTGTGTGTGTGTGTGTGTGTGTGTGTGTGTGTGTGTGAGTTTCTGTGTTAACTTTCATCCTTCCCTTAGGTGACATCAGTGGTAATCAGACCTGCATTGTATCTGTGTCACTCTGTGCTTACTAACAGACCATACTTGGGATCTAGACGGCAGTATTTAAAGTGGGCTAACAGGTGTATGTTGAAATGGGTACTGTAAAACTGGATCAACTTTGTTTTTCTTTTTTAACTAACATTGCCTAAAGCCAACAAAATGGAGTGACAATCTATTTAAAAATCTGAGTCTGCATTAAGATGTTGGGATGCTATTTTTCCTTCTTTCCAACAACCACCATCTGCATACTTAAGACCAACATGTTCTAAATAGGCTCTAAAACACAAGCCAAAGAAATACTAAAGTAAAACAATCTTTTCAAAACAATATCAGCCCAAATGTCTCCAGTAGTTATCTGGAGCATTCAGAAATAGAGAGATATAATTAATTGTGGCCTCCACTGAGCACCAGCTGTGCAACTGTAGTCCGAGGCCAGGGCCTTGGGGCTTTTGACTTAAAAGACAACACCAGATCCCCGAGATGTTGGGGACGTACAGCGTGTACATTGGTGTGAACTGTATTGGACATTGTTTGGAGGTATTTTCTTTCCTGAAGAGAATTACATGACAAGTAAGTTCCAGAATCTGCAACGTTATGTGGCACAAATATCCCTTGGATGATAAAGAGACCTAGTATGAACAGGGTAACTGTCAGATATGGGCAGAGGGTACAGATGTTACAGTATTTTCCTGAGCCCACATTATTAGCCAATTAAGAATTACTGCAGTGACAGGTAAACTCCTGAGGCAGTCTACCGCAACCACTCTGTTCTTGAATCTGAACTTTATGAGACGAAACCAGTGGTGTATAGTAACGAAGTAGAAATACTTCGTTACTGTACTTAAGTAGTTTTTTGGGATATCTGTACTCTACTTTACTATTTATATTTCTGTTTACTTTTACTTTTACTTCACTACATTTTGCAAAGAAAACTGGTACTTTTACTCCGATATATTTCCCCTGAAACCTTCGTTACTCGCTACAAAATCAAATCTATCTTGAGAAGAAAAAAAACACATAACACAGACTCCACCAAGCAGGTTTTGCGAATCACAATATTATGCATTAGCCCTCTCCATCCTCTCGTCCAGCGCTCCCAAACCTTTATGCGCCACAGACCGGTTACGTGAAGACAATATTTTCACGGACCGGGTCCGACCTCGGAGAGACGGGAGACAACGACACCCGACGTGTGTTCGTTATGTCCAGTCTACTGACTCTACTGCTAACTAAACCTTTAGTCCAGTCTACTGACTCTACTGCTAACTAAACCTTTAGTCCAGTCTACTGCTTAACTTATAACCCGCTGCACAAAGACAGGATGTGGAAATGGAAGCAGGTTCTCATGCTTTTTTTGGCGATCTCAGGATACTCTGCCTTGGTTTTAATCCAGAACACCGGCAAAGTTAAACAGACTTTTAAGTTTCATTTTTAGAGTAACGGAACCTCTTGACATGTGTCAAGAGGTTCCGTCTGAGGTTACCACAGACGGATGTATGCGGTCTTTTTTCACAATAAAACATCGTTCCGGCCTTTATTTTTTTAATTTAATTGTTATTTTTCATTCATTCTTTCTGTGCGGCCCGGTACCAAGGGACCCACAACCCGGTACCAAGGGACCCACGACCCGGTACCAAGGGACCCACAGACCGGTACCGGGCGGAATGAGCATACTTATAACCACACTGTTACAACTCCTTAGTGTCATATTGCTTTTTGGAGAATTATGATGATAAGTTCATAGTAGATGCAAGAGTATACTTATGTACAATATATTATGTTGAACATAATATATATGGATGGATCACAGCCAACCCAGTTATTTTCAACACAACTCCTTGTCCTTGGTCACGGTGGCCACAGCACTTAAAAGAATACATTTCATAATTCTCAAAATTCTGACCCTTTGCTTTTTTATTAAAAGCATGTACTTGTACTTTTACTTTCAATACTTAAGTACATTTTATATCAGAAAAATACTTTTGATACTTAAGTACAGAAAATATCCGATACTTTAAGACTTTTACTCAAGTAGTATTTTATTAGGTGACTTTTACTTTTACTGGAGTAATTTTCCAGTAAGGTATCTTTACTTTTACTCAAGTACGGCTTGTGGGTACTTTATACACCACTGGACGAAACCTAAAAACTTTATGAAATGAAACCAAGTTATTTTCAACTCTCTGTAAAAAACAACAACATATTGTGCCTGAATGGAGAGCTAGCTGGTAACAACATTGAGTTGTATGAGGACGCTGCATGGGATCGCCACATATCCAATGGTTGCAGCGGTTATTAGATTTGGTTTCCGTAGAAATAAACAATCACCATCACTCAAAACCGTTATTGAAATGTCGCCACTTCTACACTGGAAATGCACATTCGTAGGCGATGCGAGACAATGTCAGCCTTTGAGTCGAGATGGTCGGCGTAGCTGTGGATGTCGACCACACCTGCTCCCGCCGACTGAAGTGACAAAACATAACACGTCCTGAAAATTCAAACACTAAAGAATAACATTATTGTCTAATAGAAATAACCCGCGTGAAAGCTGTGGTTGTTGGCGCACTGGTGTCCTTTCAACACATCACCCTTCCATTTCCCACCCCCGTGACAATGGAAACACTGTGAACTTTCCCCCTGTGGAATTTCTAACAGCCCTCTTATTACAAGGAGCAATACCTCTGCCAAAGCGTTGCATGACACATTGAAATGGTGGGTTCTACGCTCCAAAGTAAAAGGCGTTAACCTCATGGCAAAAATCAAAAGCACAGAGCTAAATAAGGGACTATGTGGATTAAGCAAGGCAAAAAAAAAATCAAACTCAAAATTAATGGTTATGTCGAAGATGGCTTTAAAATATATGGTCCAAAAACTTCTCATCGCAGTCATTAAACATTCAAATATGAGCTAATGACGTGTCAAAACAGAAACAAATGGTCTCTCCCAAACAACAGTCTGAGAACATCCCCACACAGCAAGTGTTGCATTTATCTTGTCAGACGCTTGATAGCTGAGAGAGCATAAACTGACTGAAGTCGCTATGAAGTACGGGAGTATGACTCAAAAAGGGTCTCCATTAGCCGGTCCCTTTTGCCATCATTAATTTTGCCATTTCCCTGTTCCTTTCTGTTATGTAACCGGGGAAATTGCACTGCAGCCTCCAATCTTGGAAAAAAAGAGAGCGAAAGTGACGAGAGTGAGTGAGCGAGGGTCAGCGAGGAAGGTAAAAAACAAAAACAATCTGCAGTCTGATTTAACTTTCCCTGGTAATTTGTCTCAGATTAGCATTGTAATTTGCCAAAATACTAATTAAAGCCATCCATCAGCCATTAGGTTTAAAGACTACTAGACCACTAAACCTCTGAATGTCTTCAGGGTGTGCTAAACAAACATAAAAAGTTGATCTAATAACAGTATACCATCTTGTGTTGGTCAGCCAGGTTTACAGCAACACCTAATGATTTCCTCCTTCAGTGGATTAGGCCCGAGGGGGAGGTCTTGAACTAACAAAAGCTTCAGATCACCAACCGCAGCAGTCACCTTGTTCATGCAACATCCGTGAGTAGAATAATTATCCCCGAGCATAGCAGACATTCGGGTGTGATTCTTGAGCAATCTGAATCACTTCGAGACTTCTGTGAAGCAGTGGGGAGACGGCAGCTTGAAATGTTCAGGTTGGTGTAGTTCAGAGCTAATGCGATCCCTCAGAGGAATGAAACAGCGGGAGGTGAGCAGTCATATGGTGCTGGACAGATCAGCTTAATTGGAGAAAGTGAGACAGACTGTTGCAGAGCTCACCAAGCAGCGCCGGGCTTCATTTAGTGGAGAACATGGAGTGCAACCGTGATTGCCTGAACTGACAGCCCAGATGTCTACAATACCTGGATCTCATCTTCCTTCTTGGGCCTTGTCAGCTGTCTGAAAGGTGTGTGTGTGTGTGTGTGTGTGTGTGTGTGCGTGCGTGCGTGCGTGCGTGCGTGCGTGCGTGCGTGCGTGCGTGCGTGCGTGCGTGCGTGCGTGCGTGCGTGCGTGCGTGTGTGTGTGTGTGTGTGTGCGCGCGCTACACCTTACGCATTACGATTACAGAATAAACTTTACAGAACATGACAGGACAGTCACATTCAGTGATTTTCAGGAGATTTCAGGAGAACTACTGAGCAAAAAAACTACTTCCAAACAACACGCCTGTACTTTGTGCTATATAGCATCCAAAATCGTTTAAGAAGTGGTTTTATTGATATAACACAGCACCGCTCACACAATATGGTCTGTTGATCAATATCTAACTAGTGCCACTACCGGCAGCCATAGTGCCAGTTTATATTCATCGATTGCACAGCAATACCTATAGCAAACATTGACTGTGCCCCAGACGGTCATGAAGAGCAAGCTATCTGCCGCTGTATTAAGTCAGCATTGCCCAAGCTGTGCTGGGATTGTGGCCAATGAGTGAGCATTTATAAAAAAATCCTTAAAAAAAACAACGTACAGGATAGAGCAGACTGCTTGGCGAGAATGCTAACACTTATGATACATTCTTACAATTCCTTGGCCAGAAACCTAAATGCTGCGATGTGCAGCATCGTTGCATCAGATGCTGAATTGCCCCTACTCCAAGTAATCGCTGACGGTGCGTGATGCAGCGGGAGCCAACGCGGAGCGTGGGCGAGACCCGGGTTGTCAGTGCCCACGTCAAACCGGCCGCCCCCTTCCACCAGACAAGCCACCACACCAGCAATTTTCCTCCCCTAAGACTCAGCATGACCAGTGGAAATCTCAGCAGGACCAACAGGGAGCTGAGGCAGAACAAAGAGTCCAGAACTATGTGTGAGTGCAACAAAGGTCAGTTCACACAAAGCATAGAATACCAGAAGTAATTTGACTGCATGAACAAATGTTATTATGCAAAGGCAGTGCAGTGTCTGATCTAAATTGTGATACTGATCTAGAACCTAACTTCCTTCCTTGCACAAAGTCACTATTTGCCTTTTTGAACGATGGTGGTCTGCTATTCATCCTCAGGCAAGATCTCTGTGCAATAAATCAAGTGGAAACTCAAATGGTACCCCGCAATTCACATATGACACCCAGAGGGAGAGTCACAAAGCAACGATGAAACCACATGGGCGTGTTGTTAATGGTTGCTCTGCGTCTCCATGTGGTCGTTATGCACCTCCATATGGTTGTTTAGTGTCTCTTTGATGATGTTTTGTGTCTCTTTGTGGTCATTCTGTGTCTCTTAGTGGTCGTTTTGTGTCGGTTTCTGAGATATTTTGTAGGTGAAGACTAGGGGCCCCTGAGCCGATGTCTGGTCGGCCCTTTCAGTATTCCATCCATAGGTTAGACAGCACAACCACGAGGCAGTGGCATGCAGCAGTATGTGTTTGCCGTGGGCAACACACCCAGCAGCACATGGATAAATGTGAGATTATACTTCAGAATAAGAGTATAACGGAGCTGCACTACATGATGATGAATCTGCTATTGACAGAGCAGAAATGAAAAAAAAATTGAATCACAGATATCAGACTTCTTTCCAGTTGGAAGCCTGTTAGTGATGAAGCCGGTGGAAGCAAAGAGGACGACTGCCAAGTGTTGAATGGGGCACCGAGAGTGTGCAAGTCACTCTCCACCCATAGCCGGGGATTGTTCATTAAGTTACACAACAGCATTCGATTAGAGCGAGATATGTTTAGGAGTCCAGGATGCAAAGAATGCACAAGCTTCTGTAGGCAGTAGGAAACAAAAGGACATACTGTACATCAGGAAGCACCTCAACTTAAAATGTCATCTGGCAACAGTTGCTCTGCTTCATTATTACACCCCCACAGAGTCCATTCAGAAGCTGATTATCTGACATGCATAATGCAAAAGATAGGGATATCATTGCTGACGACAAAGACCTGCAGTAGCTGAACCATAGAACGTATTATATTCACAAGGTGATAAATTATTTGCAATATGGTCTACCTCACAAACCGGATAGACCAGCGTCTACATGTCAGGTCTGAAATTGGCACCTCAGTTTGTATATAACTGCGCTCTCCCTCTCCAACCCATCGAGAAAGCATGGCCAATCAATAATTCACAAGTCCATAGCATGAATGAATTCCTTCAATGCAATTAACTCAGTATAAATTCCAGTTGCAGAATGACACAGCAGAAACCGTGGAGCAAATAAATCATGAAACAGAAACGACTGGTAGGTTAATCAAACAGAAACAACCTGCTTCTACTAGTCTACTGTGAACAAAACTGCTCCGAGTTAGGATAGACTACACCATTCCCCACATTTAGTAGGATTCATTAAAGCAATATTGTGCGCCCTAATGGATGGAAAAGAATTGCCCTTTAAGACGACAATTACATTTGGTGTTCCAGGTGCCCCTTTAATGTTTATCCTACGCTGTGTGAGCAGTTGTCTGGATGAAACGGACTGGATTCCATCACTGCGCTGATGCAGCAGAGCTGAATCCAAACAACTAGTACTCGCAATGTGACTCAGTACAGCAAAGACATATTATGTTATATGAAGATGTATTCAAATAGAAGTCAACCTATAAAACATATAAGCCTCCCATCTGGCCACCGATGACAGTCCAGAGATTTAAAAAGGCCTGCAGGAATTAGGGCTAACGGAGAAAAGGTCACCTATAAATTGGCACAAACCTCTTTACCATGCATTAGTAGGGATAGAAGCCGGCCCTGAACGAAACGCTTAACGAAGCGCAGCTTTGAAGCTCAGTGCTTTTGAGTCTGCCGAATGTATCTGTGCGGTGCGGGATTGGAGTTGTTACCTCTGTGGTTTAGGCAGGAAGGAGAGCCGAGCCAGTGGCACTCACCCTCCCAAGTACAGAGTGACAGAAAGAGAGAAAAAGGCAGGGAAAAGAACCCGATGGCTGCCTCAGAGGAAATAAAAATGCAGAAAGGGACCGAGCAGAACAGCCAACAAAGACTCAGAGGGCTTGTATCAGAGCTGTAATGCTACAGAGACCAGCAGGTATTAATCATTTGTACACACAAATTATCAATCCTTCCCTCAAATTAATAATTTAATCTTGCACTATTTCATTTTCCTCCTGTAATTATTAATTCATGCCCTAAAATTACAAAATTGAGCCTTCAAATTACTCAATGCATTCCCCTAAATTCAACACTCTATATGACCGTGGAGCTACACTGGATGCTGTTTCAGCACTGCTTGCTGGTCAGCTTTGCTTACATGGAGCACAAATGGCGCTGCTGTGCACTGCATCAAAAATAAACTGTCCAAGTTGTCAGACAAATACCTAAAACAACCTAAATAGGCCAATTGGGTTAAATAGTATCATTCTGATTTTGGACATGTTTTCAGGTTTTCGCAGTGACATTTGTCACGCCGCTATTTATTTTGCGGAATAACATCATTTCCGATCAGTAAATTCATGTTCATGAATCTCGATTTGAAGCTACTTATACGTGCGTATAGATCTAAATTTGACGAGCGACACATGCTCAAAAAAAATATTCTAATGAAATGTGATGTATTGTATGTCACATTACCCCAAATCATTTCACAAATAAGAAACACTACAACTATTTGTTTGTACAGGCATGTACACATTGCAAGCTTTGAAAACATACATTTAATTTATCCAACTGCTCATTTTTCCAACTTTAGGCGATGCTCTGTGGTCAGTACAACTAATTGCAGCTATAAAGACCATGGCTGTCATTTAACGCTACCAGTGGACTATAACTGTACTTGAAAGAGTTGCTGACCATCATCTGCTGCAGCGGTGAAAGCTTTTAAATTGCCTTAAACAAACAGGAGAGGTATTAGATACAAGTGAGTAAAAGGGGTTGCCAGGGAAACAGCGCTGTAGAATCTCAGTCTTAATCTTTCATCCATCAAAATATTGGCTGAAAAAAACGAATCGCCGGCAGCAAGTTAGATTCTGCACCAACGTGATCCAAGGCTGGAAATCTGATTAGATATTAGCAGAATGTGGTGAACACAAACAAAAAATGAGTGCGATGGTGCATCTGACACCACATCTGTTCGCTGCAATAACATGTGTGTCCGTCTCCACAGTGGTAGCCATGAATGACATTTAACAAGGGAGCCTCATTATTAAGATAGACAGGTCGTACGCGAAACAAACCAACAAAACAGCCAAGGCCGCCGTCCATTCTGCCATGGCTGTCGGGGTTATCAAAGACCATCACGCGCTGATGGAAAATAGCCCATAGCAGGGTTTTAGAGACCGGTGCGACAGCAATGCGAGAGTGAGTGACAAGCAAACGTTAATCCCGCTGCTGGCTCAACAGATTTTAGATGAGAGATGTAGAAAACGTTAGCAACAGCAGGTGATCAAAATGCACCGCTGCTCAGACAGCACTCTGACTAAGTCCCTGATTAATTAGTCAGGTTAGGGCTGAAGCGTGGGAGGCAGGCGTGGGTGAACAGGATGGATAAATGTATGGAGGGATGGATAGATGGGAGTAGGCGGTGAGCGCTGTGGTGGGGGATGGGCCTTTTCTAAGGGATGTCCCTGCACTGGTTTTTCTGGGGGTGGTGGGGCATGCGGCGAGCCATCGATGTAGCAGCCGATCAATGACACAGTGAAAGGTCGGCAGGGACCTGGATCGCAGGCTGGCAAATGACTACGGTTATTTGGAGCTGTAGTGGGGGTGGTGCATGAGTCATGAGTGAAAAGATCGGTCGGTGAAATAAAAGTGCATCAGGGGTCAAGATGAAAACATGAAACAAAAGTGTGCTGGTGGAAAGGGCAACCGTCAATCTCTCAAAAAGCGATCCACCCTCTTACTCACAGTTCACTGATGGGATGTCTCGACCGATTTATTATTTACACACAACTTATAGTCTCCAGCAAATGATTAGCCGTGCCAGTAAGGACCGATCATCTATTCTCTAAACAAAAAAGGGGGGTGGAAATAAAGGCTTTTACACTCCTTGGATGGAATCTGTAGGGTCTACTTTTCAACCGACCAAGACACTCTGCAACATGGGGGGCTTTTGTTTTTATTCAGCGATGTAAGATTCAACTGGTAAGTACGGCAAAATGTAGGAAAACTATGGAAATATTGGAGCATTTTATCATATTGCCTAAGTGATTCTTTCCACCTCTTTCAATTGGCATAATCAAAAGCCATGTTCAGATATGTGTTGATGTTGAAACTGGCCTTCTTGCCAAACATTAAAATAAATTTTAGTTGTACAAATGTCACATTTGAGGGAAAAGATAGCTGGTATTTGAGGGAAACGATACCTGGTATTTTTCAGATAACTTGAGTTAAGGTATCGGCATTGATGTTGGGGGAGAGTTTGATTAATGTATCCTTGGAAGCTACTAAGCTGCCACATGCATTAAAACAAAACTCTAGCTCTGGATGACAAACTACGCTAATAAATTCAAGAGCTATGAAGACTTTGGCAAATTCAAATGATTGCAAATAGGAAATAAAAGTGCAAGGGATCAATAGAAATTGTGAAAGTCAGAGGGACAGAATACCAAAAATACCACCATTGAAGTATCAGACGTGTCAATTCCAACTACCAAGAAGCTATGCCTTTGGTCAGTACTGACTGAGGTGTTGAGGGCCAACAGACCAGAAAAAAAAGAAAAAAAGAAAACTCAATCTCAATGTAAAACATGGCAGATTTGCAGGTTTTCGGAGACGTTAACACTCTCTGGTATTTCCTCTGAAAGCCACTCTGACAGGCCCTGAAGAAGACATTCCCTGCTAGCTTTGCCATGCTGAGGCCTGCTCCCCCCCCACACACACACTTCCTCCACAATGCCGTGACACAGGATTAGCTTTCATTAGAGAAGGCGCTGTAATCAGCTTTGGAGCATAGCAGAGACGGAACAATGGAGGAGGCTGAAAGGATCTGGAAGACGGGGTGCTTTGGGTGCATGCTCGGCTGTTTGCAAGCTATTCCCACAAATGGAACCTGTGGCACATAACAGCCAGACAGTTTCCCAGCCACACTTATCTGCATATTCCCCAGTGTTGTGTACTGCGCTTAAAAGACCTCCATCATGACAAACACGGCATAAATGCAACATGCAAATGACTTCACTTGTCATTTCAAGTTCGCTGAAACAACAAGCAGACAGTCGGTTATAAGCCACACCATAGTTTTTGCAGCCACACTGTATTAGCATGATTATTATCTTATGGCAGACATTGAGAGAGAAAGATAGATGACTGGCCGACCAGTGATTCCACCCATTTAGTCTGGTTTATCCTTAATTTGCTACTGCTCAAGCGAGACCATGAGCTAACACAGACGCAAAGCAAAGCAATGTGCAGAACTCATGCTCACTGGATCAAATGGCTGTCGGCTTTGTTTTTTGTCCGGTTGAATTGCACAAAGTGAGATCAAGATATTTTTCTCTGCCAACTGATCACAACTCTAAATTGCCATTCATAGATCAAACGAAAGTCAATCCGGCTTCCCATACGGTCCGTGCTATCATGTGTCTGGTCTTGGTCTCAAATGACGGCAGGTTTCTGCAGGGCTCCGAGGCTACAATTTCAAGCTTTTCTTCAGATGGTAAACAGAAAGGTCAGGCAGCCAAGGAGGGATTGGTGGGCGTGTTTGGACTCCAGTCTGGACAGAAAAACCTGGCCCTCCACGTGCACAGAACCACCTTTGTGCGAGTCCTTCGCAGCTCTCCATCATGCTGTCAACTGGCGCTTGCATTGGGAAGGACTGACGACACGGGTCCATCGAGAACACGTGTTCCCCAATAACCCCAGAGAGCAGGCGGCCACTTTACAAAGCGTCCTCGTTGGTTGCTTGTTCTAGGAGTGTGTGGTGGTGACAGGCGGACGAGAAGCTGGACACGATACAGATCCACTGTGTGCATCTCAGCTAGAGGTTATCAAAAAAAGCTTCACCACTATGTTAAACATCTGAAACTCAGTATTATAATGATACCATGACAGAGGAGTACAAATATATTGCAGGATGCTACCACATTTAAACCAGACAGTTTTGGAGAAAATTTTGCATAAGTGCTTTAAAATGTTGGTTTGATCTTAAAGTTGTCAGCACAGTAAGTGAACATTTTGCACCTGGGATTCGTATTTAAATGTCGTTAGGATATATATATTTTTTTTTTAAAAATCCTTTTCACTGCCTGCTGCAGTCAAGAGCCATATTGTAGCTTCTTCTTTTCCAGCCCCTTTTAAATATTTCAAACCAAACATGTAAACCCTCTGGTGGGAACACTGAAAAGGAATTTCAGCTGGCAGAACACAATTGCCGCAAGCATCACGGCATATCACATCTCGTTCGCGGGGTATAAAAAAATTAAATAAAATCAAGGATGGCATCCACACAGACAAATATCTGGCCGTTACCTATGGGAGGTCAAGCACTGATGCTACCTCAACCCCGCACATAAGAAATCTAGACTGACGATAACGGCGTGGATCCTGACACAATAGCATCCTACCCTACGTTATCTAATACAGTGGTTCTCAAATGGGGGTATGTGTACCCCTGGGGGTATGTGAAGGCACTCCAGGGGGTACGCTAAATATATTTTAAAAGAGCATCCATTAAAAAATCCTTTAAAACATTTTATTTTTAAAATATTCAATAAAATACAAGTGTAAGTTCATAAACTGAATTGTATATATTCTATATTAAATCCGACAGTGATGGCAGAGCGCTGTGTATTACATCTTTATTTTTCAACCAAAAATGCAGGGGTACATCACTGAAAAAAGGTTGAGAACCACTGATCTACAGTAATACGACAATATGGCATGCAAATGAATGGAAAAATGTGGCTACGTTGCAGAAACTCCAACTGACTTCAGTGTTTTCTGCACTCATTCGCAGCTTGCCTCTGAGATAATATGCCTCAACAGGCGCGATCGCACCTCCCAAGGAGGGCTCGTTGGCAGCCGAGATGTTGGCATTTCTAGAATGCAATTACTAGACGCATACAGAGGGGATGAGGCCAGTCTATATTTGCAACCACACTTGGTAAACGGAGCATACGAGACTGGAGGCCGACCCAAATAAAAAATAAAAAAAACACAGCCTGAACTGTAGATAACGCTCCTCATCATTAATTAACTCACCTTCCGGTACTCCTCTCAGCTCGGGAGGTTACCTGCTCGACTTGAAAGTGAATACCTCCCTGCCACTATCACAATGATCTGTGAACTGGGGCAAACCCTCCCAACCGTACGAGAATAGCCTCGTCACGTATGTGAAACGGCATTCCTCCACGATATGTCCAAAGGGACAAGGGAAGGTCAAAAAAATAGCAAGCACACATCTAATAAATTAACATAAATAAAGTTAAATACCGCATTTGAAACTGCACTCAGGGATCAGGATTCAAGCATAATAAGACACATCTAATATTGTAACGAGCATCTTTGTGGCATCAAACATTTGTGTCCAAGAGATCCGCGGTTGAGTTTTCATTTTCTGGCAGACTGGCTGTGGTTTTTCTGGTGAACAGGTGGTGAGGCAATGGGATGGCGCAGCCAGCCACCTCCTCCCACCTCTTGCCAAGAAAACAAGGCCCCTAAGAGCCCCCTTCCTCCTCCATCCCCCCCCCCCCCCAAAGCCCACGCCCACCTCTCAAGTCCATCTCTGAATCTAGGCCATGACTGTACGGGTGTGGTGGGTTCTCCTGCCAGCAGGAGCACCTGACTGCCAAGAAAGAAAATCAAAAAACGACATAGAGGGAGGGAAACAAAGGAATTACTTCCCTATAAGACCAAAGGAATTCTGAGTCAGCAAAAAGAGCTATAACCACACACACACACACACACACACACACACACACACACACCTTGTCTCGTCATTCCCACCCCCCTGGAGGAACTCTATATATCAGGAGAAGCTGTGACGGAGCCCCTGAAGTAGCCGCTATTATGCAACCCTTCTGGGCTTAAAGTGACTGTAAAGTAAATCATCCTTCTCTGCTGCCAGTCTGACCTCTATACTGCAGGGAAAGTACTTTGAAAATTCACTAGCGGAGTATTACGCCGAAGGCACCATCTGTGCAGGCTTTACTAGGAGCCGCGAGATTAAAAGGCAGTTAAAGCATCACATTCAAAAGCCATCTCTGCAGTCAGCGTCCAACCAAAGACAAGATGTGTAAGTAAGGGCCGGGGCCTCTATACAACTCTAGGTGCTGCCGGGTGGCGCGGGTCAAACAGTAGTGGGCTGTCGAGGTCAAGGCCCCGATCCCGTCGGGCCAAACGGGGCCTGCTGCAAGGGTCATGAGTCCTTGAGGATCCGGTCAGCGAGTAAGTTCAGGACTCAGGAAGGTACACTTGACAGCTTGACTGCCTGAAGGGAGTCTCGACTCCCAGACTCTTCTCTGCTGTGGTCAAAGGCCTGCTGCATTGCCTTCACAGTACCTTTTCACATTTATAGACCAGATACTGAAGCAGAGATTTTTTTTTCTTCTATTTTTCTTAATTTCTGTAAACTTTCAAAGACGTTCTTACTTGGTATGTTGCTCTGCAGGGCTATGCTTAGCATCAGTTCAGTACCTCTCAGAGTGACCATCACATTTGGGATCGCCTGACACAAAAGCTTGATTCGTTACAGTCAGATGGCTGAGAGGACTACTCAATATTTCTAAATTGTCCTTCATGCTTTTAGGTTGAAGAAAGTCCTCTTTACAAATATATGTTATTTTGTAAAATGCACGGTTTGCAAAAAAAATATGGAAAGCAAAAGGCTGTACAAAGGTTCAACCAGATGGATAATTGAAAGGGCAAAAAGAGACAAAGCTCCCACTGAGCAACAGTTGAATAGAAATAGAAGAAATCGGCAGTCATTGGAAAAATAAACTGGAAGCTCGGCATCAAAACATGGAACAAGTTCCTGTTTCAGTGTCAAGTGCATAATCAAGCCTGGAACAAGCTGGAATATTTACAGGTTTGTTGATTAAGCAAAGCTATTCATAACATACAACAGAAATGCTGTCTTGCACTGCGTCTGCTCACACAGGTGAAATGTAAGGAAATTAAGTAGAATTATGATATTTTTAAAAATCAATTTTGTTCTCACTTTAGCAAGTACAAAAGTTCAAACAGACATATGTAGAGCATGGTATTAGTTAATTACAATACATTTGAGAACATGACTACTACAAATACCACTGATACAAGCACATCATCAGAGTAAGGCTGTCTTATAAGAGTCTTGTAAAAGAGTCAGAGGGGATAACTTAAAAAACAACTCATTTACAAACATTTCAAAACAACGAGGTGATCTTTGTGGAATAAAATAGTTTTACCACATGTAGTGTATCAGTATTTGCTCAACTATGTCATGCGATATCATTATTATGACTACCACTGACTCCCCCTGGAACAACAACTACTATCCCTGGGGTTTGCTGTTTATAATCACTTTCTTAACTAAATACAGACGGAGACACAAAAGCATATGCTGCCATACATCTTGGCAGGTAGCAGATTCTAAAAACACACTATATTCACTTTTATATATTCATAAAGACATCCCGTGCAGGGTTGCAGGTTGATACTGCTCGAGTGCATAGCTTTGTACTATATACCATATGTTGGGCTGAAAAGAAGTCCCTGCTATCTTAACTGCCGTCTACAAAACAGACAGCACTCAACAACTGTTTAATGCAGCTTTCAACTACTGACTGCCAATGTTATTCTCGTGAAGTGTTTGAGATTGATTTTTTTTTTTAAGAAAAGAAAAAAACATCAATTTGGGCTGGTTGAGGGGGAATGCCAAATCGATTTGACTCTTGCCAATTTCTGCCGAAGAGCTGGCCGAAAAATCACTTGGAGATACACTATCTGCCGGCTGACCGGCAGATTTGTACCTCGATTTGGCCGTCCCCAAGGCTTGCCACATTCCTCCAGGGGGATCGGATTACGTTCTATACAGGGAGACGGGCCTGAAGCATTCTGGGCGTTTTGGTCTTACAAACATGGGTCTGGCACAGTTGAGCAGCAGCGCGAGCAAGCAATTTTTTTTTTTTTTAAAGGAACGAAAAGAAGCGGCGAATGAATGGCAAGACAGCGGCCTAGAGAGGAAGCATTGTAGTCGTGGTTGAAAGCAGGGATGGCATAACCGCAGCGAAAACTAAATGGAGGAAAAAGACAAGAAATATACGCGGCAGGAGGGTAGCTGGGATACATGACAGAGAGACAGGAAACAGTTGAGCCTGTGTGAAAAAAAAGAGAAGATAATCTGCCGCCGTACAGTATGTCTCACATTTTTACACGACAGAAGAAGAAAAAATGAAGACAGTGCTGACTAAGTAACTGCCGGGGCCCCGGTAGAAAAGCTGTCAAAGACGTTGTACTCTTTAGTCTTCTTGAGACTGTGTGTCACTGACATACCCGTACTTGTGCTCACAGCAGTGACTGTGCGCCAGTGAGCTTGTGTGTCACTTCTCAACCTCGCCACTTTCTGTTTGGGCTGTGCCACTATTAAAGGCTTGCATGTTATGGCGAAGCAACAAACAAGCTGTGTGTGTGTGTGTGTGTGTGTGTGTGTGTGTGTGTGTGTGTGTGTGTGTGTGTGTGCAGGACTGAGGGGGTGACAATGACATTAATTACTAAAAATAAGCCCACATCGTGGGGCTCGGGAGTTAATGTAGAGTCAAGATTAGCTTGTTGAAACAACATGTCTCCCACGGTTCCGTGATTCAGTTTTCAGAAGCTTCACACATGCGAAAAAGTCAAATCCGTGGAATGGGAGGCTCCAACTGCTTCCTTGAGTTTGACATTCTTCAGAGTTATCGGCACACATATGAAAACACACGGGTGCATGTATGGACATGAACGACAGTGACAGCTTACTAGTGCATCACAGTCCGCGGAGGAGCAGGAACGCTCTGCGTGCAGTCAATAAAGCAAAGATTCTGCAGCTCATAAGCGGCAGCTCATAAGCGGCAGGCCCACCTGACGGCAAAAAAAAAGTGCGAGCCCACGAGGCCCTCCCTTCACCCCTAATGGTCCGATGGGGAGCGGGATGGCATTAAGGCTCAAATGATTGGTCATTGTAATGCATGGCTCCCTGGCGCGGTTTGGACAGGCACAAAATCAATCGGAGCCCTGGGACACACTAACCTCTCTGCAATCTGGCTAGCAGAGGCCCGCTGTGAGCTCAGACTGATGAGGTATCAGTTTGCACCATCACTGTGCTCGCCCTCAGCCAGGCAACTGTGGGGGGGCCAACTCAGTCAGGTTTGCTTCCATGGGGGGCACGGGGGCATCTGCGACCGGCCTTTTGTTGCTGAAATACAGTCCATCGAGGACAAACCAATGTAAATTAAATCTAACTTTAACCAAGATAGATTTACCCTGCAATTACTTACAGACTATTCCCGGAAGAAGAGGAATTGCTGAGGGCCAACTGCCAGTAATGAAATGTCACCTTGTGGTGGTCCTTCTTGAATTGACCCTTGGGCCTGATTCAACAGCAAGGGCCACGGTAACAAATATATGCCACCGCCACGGTAGATCCACCCGTCACGACTCTGGCTCGGCTCAGCCTCTGCACTCTGAGAGTGTGTTTTGAGTGAGTGGGCCGGGACAGCAGTCCTCTCCCCCGCTCCTCTCCACGTGGGCAGTGGTGACAGCGTGGCCTGCCGTCATCAGGACTGGGCCAACCTGAAACCCCTGTTTGCTCTAATGTCGCAGTTTTAGACATTCAGAAATTCATGAGGGGGGGGAATAGATAGAAGAGGAGAAGCTTGTTGGTCAACATCAGAAAGTACTTTCTGGTCTAGTTCCACAAACGACATCCAATGAAATATTTTCCTTTTCCTATGGTAGACTAAGGCAAGCAGACGCCAAACAAAATCACCAGCACACGGAATAAGGGGGGTAATTTTCAGCCAGGTGGTCTATAATTAACGCGTGTGAATGAGTGTAAATAAACCTTGAGGCCTCGACTCACCTCCAGCTGTATTTGTATAGCTGGAGTTTCTCTATCGTCCACACACTGGGTGCTTTAGCTGGTTGGCTAACAACACCTGAAAGAAAGGAACAGTTACCCCGGGGTCGTCTTTCCACAGATCAACCGTGAATGAACAGAGGAAAAACAACGTGGCATATAATGGCTTATTTACCCATCTGTAATTAGGGTTTTCCTCAATTATGCTAAGTTTGGTTAATTTGCTTAATAGAGCTAAGAAATAATACAATCAAATAAATCCTTTCAAAGTAAAAGTGGTTCTATCGCTCTCAAATCTTGCAACCACTGCTACTCGAGGCTTTAAGAAAGTGTATCCATAATACGTGATTGAAAGTATTGATTGGTCTGATAATTAAAAGGACCTGTGTACACCCAATATGATCTCCTTGCCTGATACAATCTGTCCGGCAAAGGATTCATTTCTCGAGCAGCAGTTGAATTGATGATGATGAAAGGGGTGGGAAATGAAGTGGTGAGGAAAGGAGACTAACCCTCCGCTGCATTCTTCCACGGTGCAGCAAACAGCCGGCAAACTGGTAAAACTGGTACACATGACCCTATAAATAATGACAAGCCGCCAGTGCTGAAAAAGCCCTTAAAAATGTCAAACTGCACGTGAAGCCAGAAATCGTCCAATTGTCCGAAAGCACAGCTCTGATGGCCGACGGCGCGCTCTGTGGCTGTGCATCAGCGATCAGCCGAACCAAACCCCCGCCAAAATAAAGCAGCACTCTGACTGGTTGTCATTCCCAGGATGTGCCCCAATGGGTGCGATGGCGTCACTGTCCGCGTTTCAGGCATATTTTTCTTCTTCTTTCTTTTTTAAACGACACAGTCAGGTCATCATAACAAACTCCCTCATAGCCGAGCTTCACCTGTCCAGCCATAACGCCGGACAAAGAGTTCAGGCCGTATATTGCTTGCTGCCGTGTCACCTCACGCACATGCCCACGTACTGAAAATGAAAGACATCTTGCATATTCATCAGTTCTTCATAGGAACACATCGCACTTACATCAGCTTCAATTTATATGCGTGTGTGTGTGTAGGGGATGGGTGTCAACAAGTAGCGATGCCTACGAGGCAGCAGAGAAGAGGCAATCTCGCATTGACAGATACCATGAGATACTGCACTCCCTTCCCATTTCACACCCCCAATACTTGCATCTGAGTCGATGAGCCAACACAAGAGTTACAACATCCCTCCGCTGCGGTGACTTTTCTCTGCTTACTAATCTACCATTTACAGGCAGCCCGCAGATGTCTTTACTCATTTTTACCAGTGTTTCCCCCACCGTTAGAATAGGGGGGCAGGGCGCCCCCCTGAAGAAACCCCCCGCCCCCCTGTAATTTTCTCGACAGCGCCCGATCACAAGTCGTCATTTAAGTTTCTCTTTCCTATAGAACAGGTCTACACCTTGTTCTGTTATTAAACAAACTAAACGGACGTATGTTATTGATCTTATCCACACACAGCTTGTCATTTCGGTCTCTACATGGTCGCGTTAACACTTCTCCTCTGCTCTGCGTCGCGCACAGCGGAGTTCCGCCCTGATGCGTACAGACACGTGCGCGCGCACAGACAGGTGAGCGCTGAGCACAGAGCAGCGGACAGAGAGCGTCAAAAAATATGTCGCGTGAAAAGCAGACCTATATCTGCGTTTTAAACGCTCCCAGAGTGAAGATGGCAACAGCAGCTCTCATGTGAGGAACACCGGAGCAGCTCTCTGAACACAGAGCAGCTCTCCTGAACCCGGAGCAGCTCTCTGAACCCGCAGGAGAGCCAAAGTGCTCGTGTCTTGTACCAACAATGAGCTGCTGGCTTCACATATTACAAAAGTACAAAGTACACGGACATAAAACTAAGTCATTAATAAATACATGGAGAAAAGCCTGTACTTTCGGGTAAATGTTTACGTTATGCCGTTAACAGGTTACGCTTGCGCATGCGCATAGCGACTCGCCGATTTTTGTCTCTTTGCCAGAAGTCTCCGTGACGTCTTTTCTGCTGCTGCGTTTCTCAAAACAGAAAACAGATCTCAGATCAATGTTGAGCATGAATTGTATCAAATCTACAACCCCGTTTATAAAAGATGTGTAGAGGCTCACTGCTCCACTAATACTGATGCAACCTGATGCTCACATATCTGCACTCATTGTTTTGTTTGGCAAAAAAAAAATAGCTTATTGTTTTCCACAATGAGCTAAATATTAGTTATTTTTTGCACAGATATAACTTTATTTTCATTGTTCTAAGTGATTGCAATTTAAAAATAAAAAAATGTGTGATGGAGCAATCTGATTTACTTGAAAGTGATTGCAATTTTCTTTATTCTGTTATTTATAGTCACAAAATGAAGTTATTTACAGATAAAGTTTGAGAACCACTACTTTAAGTGTTTGTGTTGGTGTCGTCGTCGCCGCCCCCCCCCCCCCCCCCCCCCCCCCCCGAAGCTGTAAACCTAGGGGAAACACTGTTTACCCATATTTAAATACAAACCAGCGGCTGCCACAACACAGGAAGTGTGCGTCTATGTTTTGCATCTGTCACACAGCAGCATGCCAGGGTTCGTCCCAATCCAAGACGACAAGACTCCCATTTAGCATGCAGGTATGCCTTCACCACAAGGCACCTCCTCCCGCTAATGGAGACAAGTGCAGCAGGGGAAACGAGGCCAAAATACGCCGCGTGTTCAAACTGAAGAGGTTTGTCCTCAATAAAAAATAAAACGAAGAAGCACATAACCGTGTTTTATTCTGGAGATGCGAAAATGGTTTCTCATTTGGCATGCGGTTTGAGGTGGCTGTGTGTGTGTGTGCATACCTGTGGGCTGGAGTTAAATAAATATTCAGGCATTTATAACGTGTAGACAGGCTGTAATTCTCTACTAATGATGCAGCTCGGGGTGTTCATTCATTCATTACACTGATGCATTGATTTAACGCAGATGTAATGGCATCAATATGGGAACAGAAAAAAATATTATAAATTAACGTGGTTCCAGCAACAATACCTTTACTGTCTCGTTGGATCCACTGCTACCACTCCATGACCGAGATTGTTAAAAACTACTGATGCTTTATTTCACAAACAAGCACTGCAGACTAACAAGAGATCCCTAAAGTTAGAGATCCCTCCACTGTCCGGTTCCTGAAATGAACAGGAAAGACAAAATACTGTAAAATACTCATTTCATAAAGGTTTTTTTTTTCATACGGAACCTTTGTTGTTTTTTTTACTTTCATTTATACAGTTAAAAGAGATAATGGATAATTTAAAAGTTTCAGCTTGACTGTTTTAAGGGGGAAAGTCAGCTCAAATCTTCCGTGTGTCATTTAACAGTGAGTGTTGTTAAATGTAATCCTGCTGTCTTGTTCCGATTCACCATGAAAAACAATAATAATGACAGCCTCACTGGATTTACCACACGTTTGTTTTTGCTGATTTTGGCCGACAGTTACCAAATCTGACTGTAATTAACCAAATCAAATTAGGCGAACCCCAAAAAAAAAAAGAAAAACACACGCACACACAAAATCGCTCCTGAACCAAAATAAACATCAACTGAGTTGTTAATTGAATGAGTCTCTGTGAAGCTAATGAGTCACAGCCCTTGACAACGCATTTGCTCTCAATTTTTGCGTAACAGCATTTGGCAACAGTCCCGTGACAGATGGCTTTTCTATATCTGAATCCCAAATCAACTAAAAGTGACCCGTGTTGTGGCTCATGTACATGTATACATGAGTGTGTACACTCTCCCCCCCCTCCCCTCAAAAATCCAATAGCTTTTGGACTTGAAGCCGATTTACTACTCTACCGGCCTCCAATATCACCCAGCAACCCAGTTGCTCCCAGTTCACCGATTTGGCCCATCCTTCCCAACACTCACTGTACTGGGCGCCCAACGTGTAGTTACACGTGTTAGACGGCGTATTGATTGATTTGTGACTGCGCTGTGACCAGCTCCGGGGGGGAGGATCTAATGACACGCGACTCCTGTCCCCGTTCCAAATCTCTTTTGTGAGCCGCTGCAGCCGACAAAAGGGCCGTGTGCTGCTGTCTGCCAGCCATGAAATGGGAAATGCTGAGTGTTTGTTTATCCGGAGGCTGGTTTTTTTTATTCCCAAAAATGATATGATGCATGGCTCACGGACGCCAATGTGGTGACGAGCAATCGAGAGTGGAATATTTGTTTGTTTGTTCCTCTGCAAAATGGCACTTTGGTGGTCGAGGAGGAGAATGCAGCGCTTGCAAGGCCCCATATAATGAGCCGCAATGGTAAAAAGCTGCAGTGAAACTCGGTCCCTCTACATGGAAGCTACAAAACCGCTTATTAGAACCGGTACCGCTTCAAAGGCATCAACAGAGTTCAAAGAGTTGCAGATCCCCCGAAACAGTTCGGGGATCTGCAACTCTCATAGGCTTAGCAACAATCAGAAAATGCCATGGTAGGTAAACAATGTTTCTCCCCCTATTGCTTTATCGAGACCCAACATCCATTTGTTCACATGAATTAGCAAGAGCAGCAGCTTTAATGCACGGAGTCAGATTACAACCTCTGAGCGGAGCCGCCTTTATCCCCCTATATGGAGCTTAATCTGTCCAAATCCACCGCTTTGCTGTGCCCTAAATCCACAACAGAGTCTAATTCCTCTTTAATCTAATGAGCGGTAAAGGTGCACTTACTCAGGTTCAGAATGCCACAGACTGTGTATCTGAGCGTCCCATCACAACAGAGGTAGGTCAAGTCTTCCCAAGTAAACCATGATGCATTACACGGTTATCAAAAAATTTATAAATAACTATTGTTATTATGGAGGGCCCCACTGAAGACTCCGATACCGACTTACTATAACTACCTGTTTCTTATTCAAAAGAGTTTCCAACATCCAGAGAGCAACAGCCTTGCATGTCCATCCTAAATGTTGCCGGGCCTTTTGTTCATGACAAGGTTGACGTCCGGAGAGAAAACACTGAACATCAGTCAAGACCAGCAGCTGAAAGCTGGACCAATCGGCAAACTATGTTGCACAAATAATAATAACTGCGATCAGGATTTTTGTCCAAATATTTAAAACTGTGCGATATTGGGGGTTTTCAATTTAAGCTCCTGCTCTCGTGCAGCAGATAAAGCGCTCCCTGTTAAGAGGTCAACTGTCCAATCACAGGCTCCAATTAACCACTCTGCCAGCTAGATTATTTCACCTGTATGTGCTGTGTGGAGCACTAAATACAAAGGATTTAGCTGCATGCTATGATAGTATAATAATATCCATAAGCGGTATTAGCATTTTTTAAGTGATGCAACAATGATTCTGTTTATTATCAACTAATAACACTAATTGCCCATCACAATCTGATACTGGTAAAAAATGAAAACACTTTTTCTCCCAAAATTGGATTAAGAATTGGAATATAAATGGTGACTAAACGAATGATCCTCCCTATAAGTGTGCCACAATCACACTAAACAAAAGAGTCTCGATCGTTGCCTCTTTTCTTCCCCATTCACTTTCTAGTGAGTCAAGAAATGCCGAGCAATGATCATGAATGAATCAAATTCGGAGGCAACTCTCGCAGAGGAGATCAATTCAATCCATTAGAGAAAACGCAGTCCAAGAGAATGAATATATTGCACAAGTGTCTTGGATAATAATAAACATTTGTATTTTTGGGCAGCCAGTCCAATAACAATGCAACCACCCTCGGGAATTGGAAAGACAAAGGCATGAAGACAGTTTGATGTCATCCAGTTTGTTCCGTCTCCGTCCCGCAGAGCAGCACATTAACGGCATTATTCACTCTTGATTAAAATTGACGGTCTTGCGGAAGAACAATTTATGCGGCAAAAATATTTTCGCCCACGATCGGTAACGCCAAAGAACTTCTGACTCGACCACAATATTGCGGACCTTTTCTACTGAAATATTAACTTTTCAAATTACAGACAGAGAAGACTGGCACAGGCAGTGATTATAAACCGCTTACCTTTCCCATAGCGAACTTATTGCCATGCAAATAAAGCTAATGACGAGGTTCATGAATGCTAATGAGGACATATTACTGAGAATGTCGACACCCAGAGGGAAAATCCAGACAAATGACAAATGACTTCCTCTGAATTACACTTTGTTTGTACCCGATAGGAAAGAAACAAACAATACAGAATGATGGCACACACGGCAGATTAGGAAAATTTAGCAGAATCGTGTACAAGTGTTCACATGTAAGGGAAGGATCGAGTATGTGGCGTTACTTAATGTTCTGTTCTAAAAATGACTCGGCTATCCAGCTGGGATCAGTGGCTGGCATTGCGCCGCTGTCACCACCGCCATTGCTCCAACCCACGCATGTCTGAGCATGGGGGCCTCTCCTCAAAAGTCAAATGTCAGATGTTATCCATCCCCACTCATAGAGAAGGACCCACCATCGGGGGCTCGGAGGCCCTGCTTCTGAGCTGGTGACGGAAAAACACCATTACTGAGCTCGTTTCGCTTTTGGAGCGTGGTGGTTGTCATGATTGCACCGTGACGACCATATTACTAACAGTTTATGTATTTTAGCCCTGGTACAAACTTTCATTCAGCACACGAATGTAGAGCACAATTGTGTCTCTAAAAACTACATTCAAAAACTACACATTCAAAAGACCGTAGTAGCTGCAAATGCTAATTCTAAAAGTTCAATGAATGGTGCATGATAATGATTTTTTTCAGTAAAAGGGCTAAAGATTCACTGGTTTCAGGTTCTCTAATGTGAATATTTAGTTGTCCTACTCTGTGCTATTAAACTAAGCATCTTTGGGTTTGGGAATGTTGCAGGTCAGACAAAACAAGCAATTTGATAGGGCCGGGCAATATGGAGAAAAGCCATCATAATGTTTTGGACCATAGACTGATATAATATTGGTATACCGCCGATATTGCGGGGATTGATCATTGGTGTGTTCACAAAATGTTTACACAGTGATATTTTTGATAATTAAACATCAAGAAGGTGGATATAATGACTAAGTGGGTGAAGAAAGAACAGTCTGGTAAGTTCAGAAAATGAAATCATAATACTGTAATGCAGCCTTTAAAACCAGAGAAAAAAACAACACTTATGCCATGTCTTATGCAATATCCAAAATCCAAGACAACATCAAGTCTAATATGACCAAATCAATATAATATTCATATATCGCCCAGGCCTACGATTTGAGTATGTAAACTGTGGAGATTTGTGGTTATTGAACGGTCAACTGATCAATTCTACACAACAGTATCAAACAACGGATCAACTTGGAAGTAATGGAGCTCATCTAATGTAATGGTGGAACGATTGTTCATATAATTCCGGTTCTTTCGGTCTGGATCTGGGAAATTATGCAACTTCTCCTGCCTCAGCTGATTAAACTCTTGTGAGTAATTGCTGTGCATGCGGCAGTGGCTTTCAGGAGCATTATGGTAATGCTTTTTGGAAACAGGTGGATGCAGAGCACTCATGATAAGTTTGACTGACACCTTGTAGCCGGGCAAACTAGGCAGCTGAAAACAAATTACTTCACACCTATAGCCTGCAGTTATTTTGGAGAGGTGCTTTGTACACAGCCAGCGTCAGTGTTGTCATAATACTGATGCATTACCAAAACACTGACTTCTCCAAACTTGGATGAATGATGAGGTGAATTACTTTGCCGATCATCTGGTTGAAGAGGGAGCCCAAGAAACTAGGCCTCTCCAAAAAAGACCAAGCGATGCATTTGAACGCATCTCCCTCAGCATATAGTATCCCACTGATCATGTTAAATCTCTTCAAAAAGCCATACTTGTTGTATCTAATTTTCATTACCCTTCTAGTTGGTGGAGACTGTAGGGGGATGATCTCTTGAAATATTCAGCACCAAAGCACCCAAGACATGCTGTGACACGCTTTTAATGTTGAACCCCGTTTTCTGAGCGCAATGTAGCCCAAAACACAACGGGTTAGCGCTGTACCGAAAAGGCCTTGTTGCAGTTGTTATCATTTTGTTCAACTTCTTTTTTTTGTGCCTGTTTCAAATGGCACAAGGCTAAGCCGAAGAAAGCAATCAAGTGGAACTATATTTGCGATACAGCTCAGCGAGTCAGAGCTCAGGCGTGTCTTTAATATAGTCAATGACTCCAGTCATGGTCTTCTGAACACTGTAGCATTGCCTTTTCCTCCATCCTTAGCAGAAATATGAGCATTTAATGCTCACCGATGATCCAATCATTTCAAACGGTTGAACGCTTGAAACTTAGCCTGAATAGAAATGACTCAATGTGTCCCCCTCCTGTGCTTGTGCACACTGCAATCACTGCACATGCCTGTTTGTGATGTACTGGATGCTGGAGAGGATAATGGTTGCAACTAGTGCTGGAGCACCAACCAGCCAGCACAAATAAACACATTCTGTCATCTCGCTTCTGAGGGAAAAGGCTTTACGTGTGTGTGTGTGTGTGTGTGTGTGTGTGTGTGTGTGTGTGTGTGTGTGTGTGTGTGTGTGTGTGTGTGTGTGTGTGTGTGTCCTCCGGCAAGAGGGATTTCACTTCCAACGACATTAGGGGCGCTCACAGTCTCACCGAAATTGGCTTTAACACTGCAACTTAGGTGGAGTGCACGCCTGTGAGGCAACATACGATGCCAACTGACATGAAACTGAGCAGGCTGCATTGCTCCTGCTGCTTGTTCCAAGAGGTAGGTCGACTTGATAGTGATCTTTATTGCATTCTTATGGTAGACTGCAAAGGTGGAATGTCAGACCTGTAAAATGCACAGAAGGCAGGAAGCACCTCCCCATATGGCAGGAACATTAAAGGCACACGCGATGGACAGACACCCTCAAATGGGAGATCACAAAAACACAGGCGACATCAAGTAGTATTATGCAATGGTGAAGGAAAAGAAAAAAAGGAGCCTTGGTGAAACTATGCTTGGTGATGCATGCAGAATGAGGGAAAATCGCCCTCGGGTAGAATGCACTGGTTGTGCAATATCTGCATGTATACTGTAAAGCTGTGCACTGTGTATATGAGCCAAAGGATCATGCATCTGGCACACTGCCGACTGTATTCGTTGCTAATGAAAACAGTGCACGTACGGACAGATGTGACACGTTCTCTAGAAAGATCCATGCTCTGGTCTGCAGACTGGAGTTGCCCTCACTTCCTAGTTTACTGCTGCTGTCATTGCTCGGCTAACACCCTTCTTCCCCCACAGCCAGCAAACAATTTTGCTGCTGCTGCTGTTGCTGTTGCCGCTGTTGCTGCTGCTGCTACGGCCGTGAATTCTTCAAGTCTGTCGCTGCTGGTCAGAGGCAGAGAGCCGTGGAAGCGTCTCGTTTCAGTGTGGCATGACACACACAAAATTAAGAATAATAACACACTTACATTTCACCACCCTGTCCGTCGTTGATAACTTCGGCTCATCATTCGGCTTGTTTTCGGACATTTCCAGTGTGATATAATATTGAGATATAGCAGAAATGAGACTGGAAACGGGTGCCTGCGTTGCTCCTGCCGAACAACTCTTGAGTCTACCCCGAGAAAAGAGACCGCAGTGATCTCACTCGGCGCTATCAGCGGCCAGAAATACTTGCAACAGGGTTACAATTTCACTGCTGGTGCCGTAGGAGCTGCTCCGTCTGATTTACTGTTACTCTGTATCAAGTTGTCTGAGCGCAGTGCGCAGTCTAGAGTGCTCACCTTCAAGACCCGCCCCCCGATCACACCGAGCCCGTCTATTGGCGGAGAGCGGTAGTCTGCCGCTCTCCGTGTCCATTCACTTTTATTAAAGGACTGTTTCTGTGTCAATCTGGTCCAGTATGAATAACTGTATAGATAAATCGTATGAATAACTTATGATACATTTGTGGCTGGGTGTGCACAGTAAATACTTGAATGAACAGATAAAAAGAAAAAAATGAAATACCCGATCTCTTCACAAAAGCAGATCATATAAATAATGTATTGTTTTGCACAACAAAGGATCTATCTGTTGGAAACATATTTGGATCCTAGAAATATATTATCGGTACATAATTTTCACTTGAAAAAGAATAGAAAAAGTAGAAGGAAAGTTAAAAAAAAAAAGTGGTAAAACTGTGCATGGTCTATATTAAATTTCTTTATTTGTAAAGGTAACATAGTTTAATCAACATGTCTGTAAATGTGCCAGTGTTCACCCACTGGCTACTTTTCTACTGCAGCTCTTTGCAGGTTGGCAGTCTTCACTTGACAGTTGACTTGCCATCAATTAATATGTTATACAGACACAATTATTAAATATTAAGGCAAAAATCATGAGACAAAAAAGTTTAAACAATGAGAAGGTATGTCAAACATTACGAGTTGGTAAGTAAAGGTTTTGAGATAAACTTTCAAAATGATGACATTGTAAGGAAAGTTGTATTTAGTTAGTAATGTTGTCACAACTAACGTTTCATATTTATTTTTCTTCTTTTACTGGCTGAAATGGGCTTCCGTAGATCAGGGGCACTCAAAAATAATAAAGATAGAAAGATATCCAGAACACTAAATAAAGGCCATATTTCAATGAAATTTGCTCTGGACTTTCATAGTTCCCTGAGGATGAACCCCGATAGTTTTACTGAAATGCTGATCTTTCTATTTTGGATGCTTGAATACTTTTCCTCCAGTGCCCCCCTCAGGATAAACGTTGCAGCTTCAGTCTTGTTTGTTGATAGTGATAACAACATATCTCTTTGAGGACATTTTATTCATTACATGTTTATATAGAAAAAGTAACTAAAATTATTGTCTGCTATAGTGGACGTGGTCTGCTCAGTTCAACTCACTGTGGATCCTGTCTTTGTGGTTACGTCATAGGCATACACACAATGTGAGTGAGTTAGAAGTGTGTGGATCTGCATGGAGCAGAATGATCTTTCATTGGTGAGTCACCAGGCGATTGACTTGAAGGAGACCTCAAAGCTCACCTCCTCATTTCCTCGGCAGTTGTGAATATTCTCTCTGCTGCCCAGAGAGAATAAATGGTGGCAAACTGCTATTAGCGAGACACTGGTGTGGTATGAGTCAGTTGTTTGGCAGGTGGAGGCAGTTAATGAAGCCCTGAGTTTAACATTTCTCTCAATGACGGACTGTGTGTGTGTGTGTGTGTGTGTGTGTGTGTGTGTGTGTGTGTGTGTGTGTGTGTGTGTGTGTGTGTGTGTGTGTGTGTGTGTGTGTGTGTAGGTCAGAAATCCCACTGCCTTTTTATTTCTGCCTGTAGTGGAGACATTCACACCAGATCATTAGTTTTAACACACCTCGTGGCTTGAGTGCTCTGCTTTGCACCCATGGCTCTGTAGACTTAATTAAATGCTGGTCAGGTCGGGTACTCAAGTTTTTCTCTTACTAATTACCTGATGTTTGCTTGACAGCGACCTTTGTGTTTATTATTTGCTGTTTCGGCTCATCGTCGAGCTCTGTCCTTTTAATGGCATGTCATAAGACATTATGGTTTTCTTTAGTTTGTGTTTTTTTTGTATTTCAGTTTTCAGTTGTTTTTTTTCAAAGTGAAAAACATGCTGATTGTACAAACAGTGAACTTCTTTATTTCACTGCAGTGAATAAACATAATCTAAACCTTGGCTTTTGTATGACAGTCCATTCTGTGTATATGGGGTTTGGTTATGCCGGTACACGTTACATGTTCACAGCAAAACAAACTTGAAAGACAAGACTTTTGACCACATAATCAGTTTGGGGATTTTTCTATCACGTGGGTGACGTACATTTAATTCCAATGATTCAATTACTGTCAAGACATTGGTTTAGATTTAATTAGTTTCCTGTTAGATTTTGAATTTCCCTGCCTCTTGTGCTGCCTCTGGCGCTTACCCCCCCCCCCCGTGTATTTGAACCCTGTGTTCCCCCGTCTCTGTGTTGGTTTGTCTACTATGCGTTCTGCTTTGTTGCATGCTACCTGTATGCTGCATGCTACCTTGTGCTTTTTTTTCTTCTGATTTCCATTATTTCCCTGGTTCATGTGTAATTTTGCCTATTTATGGTATTTTTTCTTCTTCTCAGTTACTCATTTGTGGACTCCCCTGATCCGTTAGTTTTGTTTGTGTTGAACATTTCTTTTTTATTAAAATTCACACTGTCTATCTGTGTTTGGATCCATCCCTGTTGTCTTTTTGCCCCACTGTGACAGTTTCTTAATTACTTTGCCATGGAGCTAGTGCTGTAGTAAATCACATGGAGCAAACTCCTTGTCACCAAACCACTTTCGCTTAAAAAAACGGCCTCATTTCTTTGTTCGTGTTGTAGCCGGAAACTCCCTCTTATCTGACCTCCTCCTGACAATAGCAGGGCTGTTTTCCATGTCACTGTGAAGTGAGACCTGCAGACAAACAGACCTGTAGCCATGAGCCAGACAGGTAAGCTGTCCCTTTTACGTTGATTATTTTATTCAATCATTACATATTTTTTACAGGGGTTACGAAACCGAGTCGTCACTTTAATATACGAGTCCTGCTGATTTATGATTACTTGTAATGCTCATTTTGATTCATATCGGCACAAAATATCTCGAAAAGAATATTGAAAAGTGTTGATTTGTTTTGTGTATGGCAATGTAAAAAAAACAGCGAGATTTGTGATGACGGTAAAGCCATTTCACAGCATCCTCAAACGTGTACGTTACATTTAAAAATGCTCCACTGAGAGTAACGGCAAATATATTGTTGCATAAAAGTTTGGTGACACTTTTATTCTAGCTATATCTTATGCTAGTATATTATGTTGGTTATTGTTCCCGATAGAATACTTAAATACTTTCTCTTGTAGCTGAGCTGTTAATCATCTATGAGACGGAGGCCGAGCAATGGGCCACCTATCTGCATTCAGCCTTCACTGGTCCAATCTCAGAGGCTGGGATCTGCTGCTATGACATCGCCGCAGTGTCCAGTCGGCAGGAAGACTTCCTCAGGCTGGTCCAGTATACCTGCAAGCTCCTGATCCTTTCCAAAGGAATGCTGGAGGGTCTGTGCCAGAAGCGGCGCTTCTTCCTGGCCCGCGTACTGCGTCCGGCAGCTCATGTGGTGGTGCTGCTCTGTGGGGTGGAGAGTCTGACCCCACTGCTGGAGCTGGTGCCCCTGAACGGCGACGAGTGCCTGCTGGTTTCCAGTGAACAAGATGCACATGAGTACCTGGCCACTGTGACTGATATTGTGAGAAAAGGTAGGGAGTTGGCACCAAAAAGTAAAACATCAAATATTACTGACCACCTGTTGATGACATTTTCTGTGAGAGGATTCTGGCTTTAGATATGATTTAATATTGGCTGCACTACAGAAAGGAAGATAAAATTGCAAAATGTATGCGCTTTCACAATATACCTCTTATAAAGAAAAGAAATTCTGCAGAATTGTACAAATTAAATTATTTGTATCATTTATTGGGGACCTCCTAGGATGAAATCAAAGACCCCTAGATGTCTTGTGCCTGTATTCAACATATTTTAATCCAAGAAGTGTCACTCCAATTTGAACGCTGCAGTTTCCAACATAATTAACTTTACCCACTGAAACTCTAATATCATGATCATTATAATAATGTGAATAGTGAGCAGAAATATCCTAATGCGTGACGGTAAAAAATAATTAAATTTAGTCACAGCGTGCATCTCACTCTGCGAACTCAGAACACTATCACCCTCTTTAGCATGCCCTTTCTTTAGGAAAAAAAATGCACATGGCCTCACTGTTCCACTGCCATAAATGCGAGGTGAAAAGAATGCTCATTATTTGTGAGAATGGCTGTGCAGCAGCTCGGAAACCTGTTTACTGACTTTTCTTCCTGTGAATTGTGTGTGCTGAATAACATCCAATATTTTTTAGGCACCAGCCGCAGAGACTTCTTTTGTGACACTCTATGTATCCTCATCTGCTCTGTCCATTATCCTCTGCCTCCGTCCCTGTTTTTCCTAATTGCACAATTTGTATAAAATCATAAAGCAGAGTAGGGGGCTTGTATTTAGACAGGTGTGTGTGTGTATGCGCAGGAGGAACATCTGATGCAAATAGCCAGTCTTTCCTCTTCGGCTACCACTGACTATACTCTTCGCGAGCCATGCAAATTCAAGTGCACTCTGCATCACTTCATTGCACTGATACAGTGAAGTGCTTCAGGCCAGGATCCCACAAACGGTTATATTTTATCCCAGAAGTACCTTCCCTACTCATACAGGATGATGCTGTTTGTTTGTTGGCACATGCAACAGACATGTTTGACAGGGTGTTTTGACAAGTTCCAGTGTAAACTGGTAAATAAAGGGCACTTCATGACTGGTTTCTTTGATCACAGCCTGAAAAAGCTAACTCAACAGTGATGGATACCTTTTCTATTTGCATGACTTACTTAAAATGTCAGTTATAATAATCTAACCATGTTAGTAGCTCTGTTGCCGCTAATAATTTGTCATAAACAATTTAAATTTTGACTTGATATTGGAGTTCAATGAAAATTTAGGGAGTCGCCAAGTGATTACACTTCATACTGAGGGAGACTCGAAGGTAACGTCAGAAGATCATTAAAGTTAGTATAGGATTCATCCTCTGAGAATCCTAAATGTAAAATGTCATGGCAGTGCATCTTTTAGTTGGCGAGATGGTTCAGTTAGGCCCAAAGTGGTGCCTGGCCAACATTGCCATCTCTATAGCCGCGTCACTAGCATGGCTAAAAACAGATAGCTTATGGTATCCATTTTAATATCACTGTGTCACAATTCAGTATGATGTTACAGTAAATATCCCATCTTTTGTAGGTGTGTCAGCAGCGGCACATGTCAACCCCTTGACACGTCAACTATCGGGATCAACGCAAAAAGCAAAACAAGTACAGTCAAGTGTCAAATCCAGCGTTGTGGTCGTTCCTGCCAGAGTTCCATGCAGGGTAGGAGCAGGTTTTTTTTCATAAAGTCTCTAACATTTACTGCATTGCAGTTCACTGTAGTGTCTCTTTGGCAGAGCTCTACGGAAGTGTTCATTCTGTTGAAAAATGAGTTGGCTGGCAGCGATACTGAGGTTGAGTTCACTGGTGAGAATCAGACGCTGAGAGTGAAGCCTGCGTGCTGGAATGAGCGGAGCCTGTGCGTCAATGCGCCAGGTGAACAAAATAACAAGAAACAACTAGTGTATTATTATAATACAATGAAATATTGAGGTATTCTGTCCGGCACATGTACAGTTTCTGTATTGTTTTCTATTGCAGATTTTCCAGCAGGAAATGTAGGAGTGACTGTGTACAGTGGAGGGGTGCCACTGAGCAAGGCACAGCTGCAGTACTACAGCAACATGGAGGAAGTAGCCTCCCTTCTGGCGAGGACAGCAGACCCAGTAGAATTCATGTGTCAGGTAAAGTCAATAAAGGGCTGTTTTCAAATGTGGGTACTTCCCAGGCAGGCTAACAAATACATGCTATTGAGTTGCATTAAATGTAGGATCAAATGTTTTTCGAGCTTGACCCATGCCAGGGACAAAACACTTTAGATTTTGACCATTCTTCAGTGCGTTTGTCAGTCCCACTACTTTATGGCAGTGCAATATTAAATGGAGTAGCGCTTTATTAGATGGTAGTAGGGGTTATAATCAATTTTTTCTGTGTATGATATCATAGTCTGGAGAACAGCCAACTGCAGTTGGCAACAGGGCCAAACCTTTCAATGGCAACGCTGTAATAAAGATGAACATTACTATTTCTAAACTTTGTTTATTATGTTGCTGTCTTGAAAAATAAAGTAAACTTCAATACTACAATATTCAGTTGCTTGTACAAGCAGTGGGCATACCTCAAACTTTAAAACTCCAACACTTGCAAATATATTCAAATGACTCTATCAATCATTGATTTAGGAAGTGCATTTGAATGCTGTTCTATTCTTTCCCCCCTCAACAAAAGGGACTCTTCCAAGGCACGATGAATGTTACTTAGTGACTCATCGTTATGCAACACACTAGTAGAAAATTAGTCAATCCCTGCCCCAACACACTGCTGATAATCGATCCACTTCAAGTCATTAGAAAGATGCGGAAAAACAGAAGATTAATTGAATCTGCATAGTTCTGCTAGTGTGTGTGTGTGTGCCACTGTTTCCCATCTCCTCTCTGGAAATGAAGCGACAGCAGGTTTCAGCCTTCCCACTGCCATGAAAACTTGATTCGATTAGGTCTCTTTTGCTGAAGAGGCAAACTTGAGCAGTGCCAAAAGAAGAATTTGCCAAGAGAATTTCAAACAAAAAGTCTGGACTGACACCAATGGACTCTGATGCATTTGGTTATGTTCAACTTGGCATCTTTATTCTGCCTCTATAGACTGTACTTCAACATGAAAATCCATTGTTTTAAATGTTTTCTTTTGGTGGACGTTTGGTTGGTAATTTTCTTGTGCCGACTTTCCTCGCCACAATAAATTATTTCAATATGTGTCCAGCTTGTGACCCGTCTGTCTCTCTGGATTTCAGGCTCTGCAGGAGTACTCTGTGGAGAAGCTGGACCAGAGGTTGTCTTCCATGTTGGTGGTGGGCATGCCTAGCAGAGGATTTCAGGGACTGCAGTGTGAAAACACACCTGGAAGAGGTACAACACTGTGGGATTGCTTAGTCAGAACTTTACTGTACATTGAATAACATCTGCTAATATTCTTAGATGTTCAGGGATATAACAATCTCAATCCATCTGCTGACAGTATAGTTTATCACAATTTATTTGTATTTTTTTGTATTCTGTAAAATATTGAATTGCAGTGATGCAAGACCTACCCCCCAAAACCCAGTAGTATGCAGTCCATAATTGTGTGGAAAGTCAATTGGATTCGTTCCTTTCCCACCATGTGTTTATGCAACAATGTGGGCTGAACATAAGTTTCACAGTAAGAATGCGTTCCTGTTGCAAGATGCACATTATCCACCATGAAAAGAATGCCTTCCATTATTTCTTGGCTCCTTATGTGGCAGATTGATGGCTTCATCAGCTTCTAAGATGGATCCCTAACTCTGCTAAATAAAAAAAAGGGCACAGGGAAATGTTCCCCATGATAAACAAGTCAATAAGGGCCTCCAAGCTGTCTGTCTTCAACTCTCCTGATTGTGTTAGATTGCACACATCGGGTCAACTTCAAGTTATAGAAGCGAGTGGTTAGTGGGGATTTTCTTATCAATAATAATAATAATAAATTCCAAACCTTATCAAAACTGACACATATCAGAGCTCCACCAAGCAGACGCACCATCGCTCCTTCACTTTGCTGCCCAATATGGATTCAAGAGTGTCTCCAGCCTGCTCCTGCAGTGTCCAGGTGCTGAGCGAGCGCTGCACACAGCCAACCGCCATGGACAGACGCCCACTGAGATCGCCAAGAGTCAAGGCCACACAGAGCTTCACGTCTTATTGAAGGAAACACTGGTAACTACTTCCATATTTACTCTCAAATAGGGGTTTATTCTTTCATTTTCACATTGCTCCAGTTGTTATGCGTCCTTGCAGCATGCTAGCACATATTATATTAGCGTTATTGACCCTCCATACAATGAATGCATTTCTCAAAATGCCAATATCCGATGACAGCTTCACATGCTCAGTGCTTTGTGAGTTAATGAAATCCACCCGATGACATTATTCATCATCTAGAGCTGGCTGGATGTAATGTCGCCGAAGTGGAATTCCATAGTTTTACCTGCTAACAGCTGAGGAAAACAACACATGCACCACGGCTCTTGAGACCTGAAAGCTAGGGCCCAGGAATGCTCTTACGAACACAAATACAGCGTTAGGACTATGAGTGAGTGGTTATCAATAATACACAGAATGAAAAGGATAGAAAGGTGGAAAGCAGGGAAAGTACGTCATGGAGCGACCTCACTCCCTCCTATCTCGTGTCTTTACATCCAGCTCATGGCACAGTTGATGGATTGATGGTAACCCCCCCTCCATCTCATCCTAAATATGTTTGGCCTATGAGGTTCCTAATGGAACACCCCCACAGATAATCAAAAGGCTGCGTTTGTTCATGCATGCACAATGGCTCAGAGCGCAGGTCGTCTGCATACATTCAGACAATTATGGCAGCCACTAACGTTGAGATTTTCTTGCGTAATGGCTGCCATTTTCCCGTGTTAATATGAAGAGCCTGTTCCTTTTCAACCTCCGGTTTCATTGTGTGGAGAGAAACATAAAAGCAGCAATCCAAATTTAATAGATCCTTTGCATGCATGGACATCGCTTTGTTTGATAAATCTGAAGGACACTAGGATCATCATGTTTTTTTTACCGATGCTAATTTCATTAGGCAGTGAGGACATTATCATTAAAAGAAAGACATGATGTGCCCAGTGGTGTAACGTGAGCAAAGATGGCAGGCTGAAAACAGCACATCATTTCTGGTGCGTGCTGCAAATACTACACTCGATGCAAGAAGCAAATGAACATTTTCTCTTGAGCATGATCCCTTTTTATGGGAAGAAAATACTTGCGGTTCCTCAGATCCTGCATGTATGTATTGGAATAGAGCTAAAACAGCTAGCCTGGAACTAGACACAGACACATCCATCAAGCATCACCTCTAATGATCCCTATTAAACTTACATTTGTTTACATCTCATTTGTTTATCTGCACAATAACTGAAATGTAAACGACTTGAGGTCGTTATGTGTTATGGGAGGTTATGTGCCAGACTATTTCCTCGGCATGAGGTTGTCAGGCAATCAGGGTAGACTCAATGAAGTCACTGGTTCTGCCCAGGAAATAGTCTGGCACATGACCCCCCCCGCTGTAAAACAAACACAAAGCTTGAAAAACACGTTAATTAGTGAGATGTATAGGTGCTGTGGGAAGATTTTTGTTATCTTTGGACAGAAACAGGCTGTCACGTCCCCCCGTTTCCAGTCTTTCTGCAAAGCTAAGCTAACTGGCTACAGGTGCTAACATGAAAGGTCAACCTGCAGCATGCTGTTGCGTAGTTTCATGTAAAGCACTGCGTCATGTTTTGTACATGCAATCGTATACCTCTAAGTCTAAGTATACTGTACCGGTCATAAATAAGGTAGTGGATTTTAAATACTGCACTTCAAATATTTCAAGTACAAGTACCTCAAATTGCAGCACTCGGAGCAAAATGCTTCCCTTGAAAGCTTGTATCAGCAGTTACATCAGCTACGTGTCAATTGGGAACAGACATTATGCTCATTCATATGAAAATCTCTACTACCGTCTTCCCTAATAATACTGACAACTTTTAACTTTCTCTCATGGCTTGGATCAACCTACAGTATAGCCCCTCAAGGGAAATTTAGACACTCCAACAGCTGTTGCAAATGTATTTATCCCCCTAGCAACGCTGCTAATTGAGAGTGACTGCAGATGGTGCGAGGTTTGATCATATTGCTCCAGCGAGTCAAAGTGCTTGCTGTGAGTCGGCAGTGAGTCGGCTGAGCTGACAGGGGAGTGGTAGAGTCAAACAGAGGTCTCCCCACGGGGACTTCAACAAGCCCATAGATGTAACATAACAGACAGATTAGACATGCACACGCAACTGACATTTGCGGGTCTCCTTGGAGAGTAATTAAAATGTATCTTAACGGCAAAAACTACAAGCATACTGCGCTTGTGTGGCGTGTTAGAGGAAGTATGAGAGGACGTATGTGGCGTGGGGTTTGGTTCTTGCTCCTTTCTTTTCTTTCTTTTTGCACGGCAGTTTCATTAACTCATCTGCAGTGCTTCCCCCACCTCCAATTAATCAAACCAGATGCATCAGTGATTTGGGCGTCAGTGCAGCAGAACTCTGTCAATAAACCCGAGACGGATCGGTCCCCTGCTTCATACACGGGCTGAATCACTCACAGGCCCTGCATCCGATCCACGAGTCTGCCCTGGCACCACACTTCTTTGTTAATTAGCTGTGAACCGCTCCGGAGGGGAAAGCTAAATTATTCAGGGGGAGCATAACTAGAATATAAATATAGAAAACGCTATTATCTGCGATGTTTATGTCCACAGACTGCAATGTGCCTGCTCATCGTAATTACTAACACAAACACACATTGTCCTCATTTAATATTTTAATACTGGGTCACTTGGCATTTAGATGGACTCCACACTCCTACCAAGATTCCACTGTGTGCCCTCATGCGTAGTGGAGCGGGGCTCGATAAATACAAATTAGCTTGCAACTGTATCGTCCTCAAAAGAGCGGTTTACGCGCTGCCTGCCGTGACCCTCTCCTCCAATGCAGGATAGACAAATGAGGTGACTGCACACGCTAATCCCGGGAGTCCACTGGCCCTATTTTGCATGTTTATGTTTGTTTGGTCAGTGACTATGCATCATTTACAGGCAAATTTTGCAGATTTGTTTATCATTTGAATTATACAGTCGTATACAGTTTTCATCCCTCAAAGCTATATGTTGCAAATGAATCGCAGGACTAAGCTCGTAGAAAAATAACAGGTTTATCCAACCACTTTGAGTCTTTAGCTTTGCCAGCAGAGTTGCTTTATGAATGGCCATGTCGGTCCACCGCTTTGGTCCAGATTAAAATAGCTAGTCAATGAATTGTCTCAAAATATTAATTTTGACATTCATGGTTCCTAGATGATGAATCCTACAAACGTTTGGCGGCCTTTTCCCTTTCCCAACCACAAGGTTGACATTACATTTGTGGTGCAGCTGTTCTTTGTGTTCAGTGCTAATTAGCAATTGCTGTGATGCTAAATAATTAGTCGGCATGGGTTACCACCGTCTGCTAAACCCCAGCATGTTAGCATTATCATTGTGAGCATATTGGCATTAGCATTTTGTTCATAGCATCACTAGTACAGCATCAAGGAGCTGCTAGCATGGCGTGTAGTCTTGTTATGATAGCCCACTATGAGACATGGAAGAAAACTATGAAAGATAACACACTACAGAGTAAACCTAGTTTCAAGTGTTGCGTTGCCTGCTGAGTTGACCACTTGTTATTTTCTCCTCGCCAAAGCACAAGTTGCACAGATTTTGTCTGCACGTCACTGAAGTTAAGTGTTGATACTCGACAATCTGCCTTATACACAACAGTGTTATCCTGGAACCACAATGTCATGCTGGCACTCAGAGCCCAGACTAGCCAGCTTGACCGTTTCAGCTGCTGCAAACAGATTTACGCTCCTTATCCTGCACTAGATTCACTTGAGATTTGCTCCCTCTCCAACACAATCCTGCCTGCTGTTTTGTCTGAAGCACTGTTGCTTGTTGCTTGCTTGGAGAAAGTGAATTTGTGTGGAATGCCCTGGGGCTCCTGCAGTGTCAGACATCTGTAAAATGATTCAGCATTGGTGGTTAGTAAATAAATTCCTCTCCCCTGTCCAGAAATTATCTCTAAAAATACCACATTGTGCTCACAGCATCCAACTATTATAATTCAATGTTCAAGCTGCGGTGGTAATTAACCCGTCCTTTCTATCTGTTGGGCTTGATATGAACCGCCACTGTTAAGTAATGCATTCATGGCAACCAATCAGTAGTTTGCAGTAGTAGGAATGGTGTAATATTGTAATTGAGTCATGAGTGGCTGTGTTGCTTGGAAACTGCACACAGAGCGTGGCGGGTTATATGGAGGACATCTTGATCAAAGTGAGCTGTATCTCATACTATATGTTCTTATTTATATTACTGACTGAGATTGTTATTAAAAAATAACAACCATATATATATATATTTCAGAGTCACACTTTAATGTTGTGTTTAACGCAAAAAACACAGCGGTATATTCTAATTAGTCTGCATGTGACATAGGAAGGGGAGTCAAAACTGAATGTCTTGTTGAATCACATGTTTCTGATCAAGGCAGTCCACTAAATAACTGAGTGGGTTGTCTTATTTCAGTTAGTGGGTTGGTGTAGGAACTCCAGATACTCAAATGTATACTCAAAAAGGGAGTTTTTCACAATACATCCCCATTAATACATTGTAATTATAGTTAACATGATTGACAATATATGCAGTGTACACTTTGGTGATTAGTGCAGAAAGTGTTATGTACATTGTACAATTAAGTTTTATTACATTTCCTTAAAAAGGACTCTAAGAAGGCAGCTTTTCACTATATGAGTCATTTCAAAATGAATGATGCAACTCTTCAGTTCTTCACATTTCTATCAGAAGTTGAAATGCAGCAGTTAATTGATAGTCGTATCTCAATCTAATTACGGATGCAGTCTAAATATCAAGCCACGGGTCTTGAATTGCTCACTAAATGATATGTTTGGACTGAAAGGGGAAGATTGTCTGATTTCATAATTACCCTGATCATAGCTCTGTCTGTCCCTCAGCATGCTATTAGCAAATAGGCCGACTCCGCAACAGCTTCGTTGTCAGAGGGGAAAACTGCTCTCAGTTATCCAGCAGCAGGCAGGGCTAATGTATAGCAACCTCTCCCATTCCTCCAATATAGCACTGAAATTGCTTTTCCACAAGTCAGGTCCGAACAGATGCAGAGAGAAACCTCAATTAATAGTCTCGACGTTTGTTACATCTGACATGAAAACGCTGCATAATAAAGCATGGCATGGAGACAGATATCGGCCTATATGGTGTGACGGAGCTTAATGCTTTTATTATTGTACGTCTGGAGGAGGACACGGGGAGAATGAGCTGGATTTAGTGAGCATGGCATGGAGAGATTTACATCCAAAATCAACCTGCGTCGTATCAAGATTGGTCAAACATGCATCAACAAAAAAAAAATCCAACCTTACATACATAGCAAATGCCCAGCTTCAGACATGTCTTTCCTTAAGTTCTGAATTGCCTCTATTGAACTGCTTCTTTGTGATTTGGATGAGGCATAAAATGCATCTCTTCATGCTCTGTTATTGCAGAATATGTTCAGCTCAGGCGGGGACAATGGTGATGCCGATGTGTACGAAATGATGTGCGCTGCAGGTGAGTGAAGGATTGATGGGAAGTGGAAGGAGGACAAAGAAAAGCTGGTAATGGCGTTATTATATTTTTGTGTTATTCCATCCCATCCGTATGCTGGGTTGCTGTTCATCTCCGAGCACTGAATATTTTTCCCCTTGCTGATGGGCAAAGCATGTAGCCGTGCTTCCGATTAGCTGTGAACAGCAGCAAAAGCAGCATGTAGAACTCCAGCGTCACACTCGGTGCAACAGTGCAGTAAACACTTTGTGCATTAGGGACTCCTTCCACCACACACCTACAAAAAGAGCAACAAGGAGGGCACGAGGAGGGGGAGGATGAGGATCTCTATGCGCCGCTGGGGGTGAATGATGAATATGACACCATCATCCTGAACTCTGTAAAAGCCGTGGACATAGCCAGTCGCCCACCGGCGCCCACACCTCGGCCTGAGATCACCCACGTGAAGGAGGACAGCACCCCTTACATCACCAAAGGTAACTTGGGAGTCTTCTGTTGCATCCCTTGCCCCCTGTTTTCTTCCAAATCACAGACATGATGGACCTGATTTGCAGTCATGCACAGTATATGAAGGGGGAGTTTGGGAGAGCATGTGGGAGGGAGGAGGTGCCTGGAATGTCCATTGCCATTGTTAGTCGAGATGGTTTTTTTTTGTTTTTTTTGCAATGCTGTTTGTTTTGATCCCATAAACCGCAAGAACATGGCCCCCTGAAAAACAAACAAAAGTGAGGGAAGAGAAAGCCCACAGTCTCTAAACTGTTCAATATCAGCTGCGTGAATATTTCATCAAGATTAAACATCCAAAAGTGACTGGTATTATTAAGGCTTATGAATCATTAAAACTGCTGCGACTTCCCTCTTGCAAATACAAACATACACGCATGCTTCCACAATTAATTGTTATTCCCACAGATAATATTACACTCGTCCCCCACTAACCATCACTTGCATATTCAAAACGCACAAACATGATTTTAAACGACGCAACAGACGCCCTGTCTCCATTATGCAGCTTATTCTCCCCGATGGGGCCTACAAGGCAGAAGAGAAGCGGCGTGCGCCACTGAACTCCCCGCATGCACCCGTCTCCTCAGTAACCGAGAGGGAACTACCGTCCTGCCATCTGCAACCAATCTTGGCCAGACCAAGGCCAAGTCAGCCAGAATAAGTCATTACACGTGTTTTCCATCGTCCTTGTCCCCAGAGTGCACGCGAGAAAGGAGAGGGATTTTGAGGTTTCCATCTATTGAGACAGTGGAGCTTCAAAACTGCACAGGGATCACATTCTGCTGCTCACGCCCGCTGCCACGGCGAAAGATGTGAGAGTAGAGAGATGGGGCTTGGTGGAGGATTAAGCGAGGATCCAGTTATTGGAGACCAGTGGAAATAATGAGGGTTTTTTTTCTGTTGTTAGCGCCGTCGTGAGCTCAATGAGACTAGAATACTGAAATGTGACTGAAATTGTGGCATTGCTCGACATGTAAACTACATGGAGAGTACACGCTACAGTCATGTCGATCTGCCCCTCAGCTGTGCTCCACTCACACTTTCATTTTGAACTGAGCCACAAAGCCAGGCCTGTGTTGTGAGCAAGCTGTGTTTGAACATGGAGTGGAAAGGAGAGACGCTGTCATGGAGGAAATGGTCAGAAGTGGGATTATCTTTCAGGGTGTGGATGTTGAATTTTAATCCAGCGTTGGTCACACAGCCGCAGCTCCTCCACCCTCTGACAGCTAAACAGTGTAGCCTTTCATTCTGAGAGCTCACAAGCAAACCAAAAGCATCATCATTCAGGGCGTTTAATTCAATCCAGAGCTGAATGTGTGCGTCTTTCTCTGAGAGGAACCAATTGAAGCTCCGGAATGAAAAACACGGATGAATGTAATTTCACAGGCGTTTAGATTCAATTAAATTGGTATTTTTCTGAAACATTTAGATTGACAGGATGTTTGTTTTCTGCTGGCTGTTCATACTTGCCAGTCAACGCAATATGTTGTTTTGTAAGTTTATGGCGCCATCTTTTGGAAGAATTGTTGAAATGCAGGTGCATACATCTTTTGTAGAAATTTGTAAAATCAGCCTTGCAATGTTTTCAGCAAGGGTAATGGGAAAAGGGAAAATTATCTTTAAAAATAAGAAAAAATAAATGTTTCATGATATGCTTACTAAATACAGGAAATGTTATGTAATATTAGTTATTGCAAGCTGCTCTGTGTTTTACAGTGTTCCAGAAGAAGACAGCCCCGCAGGGCGATGCTGACCCGTATTCACTTCCCATTAAACAAGGTGAGATTCAGGTGATATGGGGAACAGATCAATGAAAGAGTCACTCCAGCAATGTAGTAATGCACCTGCATAAAGTTGAAGAGCTCACAAGAGACAGCTTATGACAATATCACAGCAGCAGAGACATCTTCTGACTTTTAGTCTCCAAAATGACGAAAGCCTCAAGTAAAAAATCAATATAATCTTTGTTAGAAAAGTTCTGACTTTTTAAAGATCTTTTTTTTTTGGTGGCAATTCTATAATAAATACCTTTTTTAATAAGATTTGAGAGGTAGCCGGAAATAGAGCAGGGTATGACGGCAACAATGGTGGACATTACAGCATGCTTCTTAACCACGAGGAGTTTTAATCTGCATATTAATGCACAGACGCTTCAAAAAGACAGTTGCAGCCATAATTTTAGAGCAAAAATACACAAGGCCCCTTTAGCTACAGTACAGTAGGCAGTTGCATCTATGTCTGTTTGCTATGTGCACTGTCTCCAAAATGTCATGAATTGATTTCTCACAACAGCAGGACTTTTACCGTGCCGATGATTCTAGCTGACTTCTCTCTTGTGATTGACAACATGGTAGAATTACCTGCTGGGTCCTTTGAATAATTCAAATAACAAAGCACGACTTGTTATCTAATACATGTGGGTCGCTCACACATAAAATCTAAACGTAAAAGAGCTGCTTCTGCTATTGAGCACCCACAGAGATACAAAGTCCTTTTTCTACTTTGCTGTAATGTCGGCGGCACTGAGCGACGGACGGGTCCAAAGATCATCACAGTCACCCAGAACATTACCTTCCACCGTCACGACTCCCTGACTCTCCAGATGTGGAGAGCAAAATCACATTATCAGCCAGTCTGCCATCTGGAGAGGCTTTATGCCCCCGTCTTGTCTTATTTCGGGTCACAGAAATAAATTGTTACATTTATGATGTTACATAATGAGATCCTGTTTGCTCACTTGTCCTCACTTGTGTGGTGATTATTCTGTTGTTTTACACCTTTTTTTTGGTCCAATTTGTCTGTTTTATGTCTTTTTATGATGTTTTCATTGTGTTGTTGCTCATTGCAGCGTGCGGGCGGGTGGACAGCGTCTCCTCCGCCTATGATACCTTTGTGCCAAACCAGACAAATGGCATGCTGCAGCTCATTGAGCTCCAGCAGAGGGTGAAGACGGGTTCACTCACTGTGGACAGAGCCCTGGAGCGCTTCAGCAAATGGCAGTGGGCTCAGAGGGGCATGGACGCCGTCCAGCAGGTTTGGGGACTATCGCACACTATGATCGCACCCACACTGGACTTGGAATGAATGAGCATGCTGGACAGAACCCGAATAAAACTATAACCATCTGTTGCTCGGTCCATGCCAAGCAGCAAAGCACTCCACTCACAGGAGAGCATGAGGGTACGATCGAATGTACCTTAGAGGAAAGAAAATGGCTGCTCATGAAACCACAGTGATGGCTCCACAGAGAGGAGAGATGGCGGTGAAGAGCTGTTTTTTTGTTTTGTTTTAAGCTTCTGTTTGATGGCCAAAAACAACAACAACTCACTGGTCAACTTATCTGTCTGTTTCCTCTGTCAGCCAATGACTCCAGTGATGATTTATCTACCTGTAAGCAGAACATTTAAGCTTTAAAGGTGTAATTGTGGCTTGCTTAAAAAAAAACAAGACCAAGCTGGAGGCGGGCCAGTACACCAAGTGGCTGATTGGGGGAATGAGAGGCAAGTGTGCAGGCAGGTGATGATCAGGTGGTTTGGGAATGAGCGAGGACCCCTGCTGGGGGGAGAAGGAACAGCAGGAGTTTTTAAAAGAGTCAGACAAGACAAATGACAGAAGGTACAAAAATACACCTAAAAAAAAAAAAAGATGTCGCCATGACAACAGACTGAAATGAATGTTAAATTACAGTGAAGTCCTGGACCTCCAGCTGTCGTAACAGACCTTTTTTCATGGAACACATCGTGCAACATTACTGTAGGAAAAAAACAGTGGGAAATTTAGCCATCATAGATTTCAATATTTACACTTAAATCAAAATGACTTATCAGACATATCTCAAACGTTATCGTGAAACAATGACGTTTAGAAGAAGCAGTTTAATGTTTTTTTTTTTTTCTACAATCTGAATGATTGCTTTATATGCACAAATGGAATGGGAGATTAGTGGTGGACTAAGTAATCATATCTTTTACTTGAGTAACTTACTAATAATACAAAAAAAATACCAAAAGTGATAAATATTATTAAATTGTTCCTGGTGCATCAATATAAGTGATACTTATACTGTAACAGTTAGGGGAGTAGTGGTTCCCAAATCTAGGGATTGGACCCTAGGAGTCACAAGACAGTTAACGGGAGAGGAAAGAAGAATGCATTATTCTTTCCACAAACATTTGTATTGATATTTAGGACTTTTTGTCATTGCATGCTTTGTGCAGTATTGATTCTTTTTCCTCTTTTTGTGATAAAAAAAGAAAACAAAAGTGGGAAGTTTCAAGGGTAAATGTCTCTTTTATATTTAAATGTGATCATGTAAAATCTACCAGATCTATTGGTCAGCTGTATATGAATATTATGTCAATATTAATGCATTCATCCTTCTGTAGTTGGTGCATATTTAGACATTAATTGCAGTTTTCCAGCGAACCTCCATGAAAGTGCTAAAAGATGTATGCGCAGAGTGTACAACTTTGATTCATTCCTTTGCTCAGCCTGTGGAAACATAACAACATTTATGGAAATCGCATCATTTTTAAATAAGTGGATGTCTTATGCGTTGGTCTCATACTAAAGCACTGAGCTTTGTCTCTGCAGGAGAAGTTGAGTCATCTGGGAGCCAGAATCGTCAACAGCAGAGAGGACAGCGACGGCGTCTACGGTAAATATCCCTCCATCCTGGATGTGAGGGTTAAGCTGTGCTGTCATCACAGAGAGGCTCCACAGGGCCGCAGCTTTCCTGGAACTTCAACTTCAAAATAAATAATGTGCAGCGCCGTTAAAGCCGGGACAAGTAGTCTCCTTACAGTATTAAACTGTATACTGTAAATGGCTCAGAAACTCTTCTCTCCCCACCAGATAAAATCAACATCGTTCATCACACGCCAAGTGAGTCTTTTTGAAAATGTATCTCGGTTTGCATGGAGAAAAACCTGCTCGCATGCCTTTGTAGTTCCTCCAGTCCCAGTTGCAGTGGTGGGGAATTAATCCTCGGGGAAGTGTTATTTAATCAAGTCCCCAGCGCCCTGTTTTCATAGAGTGATTTTCACTTGCACTAAATGGGACTCTCTTATTTTTCTTTTACTGAACACTTCTCTGTTCAGCTGTGCATGTTGGGTAATTTCCCTCCTGGTGTTACAGGGAGTGAAAGTCGAAGGGGAAGCCAAGAGGCGGAGTCTGAGGTTTACAGCAAGCCAATTAAAGGACAGCATGTGAGTTTGCTTTGGCTTGGCAGAACTTAGCATACACGTGTTACATTTACATGATACTGACTTTACATGAAGTTACTGTAAACCAATATAATGCCAACAAACCAGTGACAAGTGTCCATCTGAATTGTTTTGCAGTTGGGTTTCTTTTCGAAAGGTGACAAACGGTGAAGGTAAGACTGAATCTATGGATCTAGTTCTATTGATAATTTCAACTAAACTTCATTCGAGTTTATGAATGGTCACATTTTCTATATTTGCAGGTTCCATCACTCTACAGAGAATCTATTCTCCCACCAGTTGTTTTACCAGTTTAATCTGTTTGAATACACAATCTATCATTCCATTTTTTTTCAAAGTTTTGTATTTCAAAGTAATGAGAGTAAAGACAGATTTTTTTAAATATATATATATATATATATATATATATATATATATATATATATATATATATATATATATAAATATTTTCTACTATATTCCTACTATATTTCAGCTTTTATTGTCTCTTACAAGATTTAATAATTCTGGCTTGAGTTAAAAAAATATATATAAAGAAAATAAAAAATAACACTACATACAGTAATGTACAATATGTGTGAATTACCTTTGTAAGCAAATGTACATCTTCGGTATGACTCTTTATAAAATGTCTCATGAAAAGTGTCAACAATAATCTTGTCACTTTTCAATTGAAGACTATTTCTGACACATTGAATTTAATGTCACCATATTGGCAATAATGCAACAACTACAATTGTAATACATGTTGTTAATGAATTCTTCACACAGTTAACAAATAAATTAAAGAAAGAAAGAAATTAAAAAGGTTTAAAAAAAATACTGTAAGGTGTGATATGTTTTCATGAGTCTGTGGATCAATATCTCAGTTGGCCTGAAGAAGCCTTCGTACATTTGCCTCTAGAGGACGCTGTTTCTCTAAATATATCCATCACACTCACCGTGTGAAGCAACCAAAGACATCTGTCAAGCCCAGACGCACCTGCTGACCTACTGATGGCTTCGGGACAAGCTATGGTTAAAAAAAAGCAAGAAATGATCCATACATGTTTATGAATCTAAAAGTATTCTAAAAATATTCATGCAGCAGGTGAGAACATCAACGCGGTGCTTCTCTCTGAGCCTGGTTGCAAACAGGAAACGCATGTTTAATGTTGGTTTGCATCAGCCAAGACGTGTCAAATCAAATCTGCTCATCAAGTATAATTGAAATCAAATGAAAACTGTAAAACTGTTATGAACGCAGCTTGTTGGGATGAATAGAAATATCCACAGAGGGGTGCTGTAACGGCAAGTGACTGTACAATTAAAGGTCAAAGGCTTAATTTTCCTGGGAAAATTCATTCTGCTCAGCTGCCACAGTGCAGGCATCTGTGTGTGACAAACAGCTTTAGAATAATCGAATAAGCAATAAAGAGGCCTTTTTAAATCACATCCATTGAATTACTGAATAATAACCACTTCCTGTATATACTTGTCAAAAGTCAGAATTTGCTGTGATTTACCAAAGTATTCAGGCATTGGCACACATGCACACAGTCTCTCTCTCTCACACACACACACACACACACACACACACACACACACACACACACACACACACACACACACACACACACACACACACACACACACACACACACACAGAGAGATACCAGTTTGTTGGTGCAGCCCAGCCTGTGCCTGAATGAATGAATAAGAGCTGCATGGGGAATTCAGTGAATGCATGGCTAAATCCAAACTCAGTCTTGAAGCCCAGGCATAGCATGTGCCAACAAAGCAGCTGGGTACACGCCGGGCACATTTTTCTGTTCAATCATGCTCTTTGTGAATAATATGTATTAATGCCGTCCCTACTTAGACCTGCCAGTTAGCCTTTGGAGATGATCCGGCTTCAGGACCCCATGGCATTTGAGGCATATGTTTGCCTGTCACCTGCTGAGTACATTTCAGCCTGTGCGTCAGGCATGGCCACCGAGATAGGCCTCGATTCATCCTGTATACAAACATCTGAGCATCGCCACAAGGAATGATTTCCCCAGTCGCAGAGAGACAAGCAGATAGATGGAGCGCTTCACGGGCATGTGTCACCCACACAAAACATGCTTCTATATGTGGGCAGCGCCACATCAAAGACGAGGGATCAAAGATTCACTGTTTTTCAAAACCCCGTACTGTATATATCCACATCCAAACTATAATTGGGATATCATTTGGTTGACCAAACTGACTCTTTCTACGCAGTAAATGTGTTTGACTGTGATGTGCAGCAGCAAAAAGTCCTGGAGGTAAACAAAATAATCCATCTATAATTTGTAAGATTTTACAACAACTACATCTTAATGGTAATGAGCAATGTGAAGGATGTCTTTTTTTGTGTGATTACGTAAAATATTGAATACTGGACTTTTACTTTTAATGATGATGATTTGATAATTAAGGGAAACATTTGAATACATTCCAATGTATTCAGTACGAGTCAGTGTTGACTCAGTTTAGTGCTGAATTAAATCAACTTTTGATTGGAACTCAGCTTAAAACACTTTAACATAGATTTTGTCACTTGAAAGGCAGAAGACCAAGCTGTAAAATGAAATATTGACACATCAAATTACCTTATAATGTTGTTATGGCTAACATTTTAGAAAGGAGTTGCCTGTAAAGTCTGCTAAACCAAAAACAATTAGCTGAAAGATGCTAAAACCTGAGGGTAACTGGAGAGTTGGGTGGTAATTGTATGTGCATTGGTCACTTTTTATATTACACATTTAAACCATATAAAAAAAAAAAAGTGCGCTTTTAGTTTCCATTCAACAGTGAATGGAAGAATTTAAAATGTCTGTTTAAACCTTTACAAACTGCCCCGTTGGATTTCTCCTTCCTCTCTATTCCAGCAGCAGGCTTGGTCAGATAGTGGAGAGACAGGATTATACAGTCAACGCATCAATAATGGTGTTATGACACAGTTCTTAACTGGAGATGGCCTCTACCAATTGAAACATGAAAAGCCGAGCCTTCGCCTCAGTCGTCTGCTGAATCCTTGCTGCATCGCTGCTGGACGCCGCCGGTTCCACACTGCTGCAAAAAACACTCAAGAGAGTGCAAACACTGGGATAACCTATCGGGGATAACTAGTCTACTGAAGGAGCATGCATTAACACAACCATTCAGAACTTCTCCATTATACACCTTGGCATGCATGCAACACACACACACACACACACACACACACACACACACACACACACACACACACACACACAGACACACACACAGACACACACACACACACACACACACACACAGACACACACACACACACACACACACACACACACACACACACACACACACACACACACACACAGGAAGGCAATAATTCACATACACACCTCCCCTTCCTGCTCGGTCCTTTCTCCGACCCCAGGATTAGGGCAGAGGATTGTGCACAGCTGCTCCCCAACATCCCCGATAAAAATCAGGCAATTTCACAGTCAGTGGCATTCTTTCATCCACTAATCCACAACCCGCATACAGTACAGATGAGCCTCGCCGTGATGGGAACAAGCTGTTCTGAGCTGACCTCCCCTGGTCAATGTGGACACCTTCGATTGGCTATGGAGACATTGAGCGGCCAGACTGTAGGGTGCTGGAGCGAGGAAGAATGGTCCATGTTGACCTTCACTTCCTTTTTTTTAGCCACTAATTAGATTAAGTATGTGTCGACCAACAGTAAGCGAGGATTACTGCTAATACAAGTTAATAAAATAAGAATAAAATAGGGTTTCTGAGACTCGACTAATATGTTGGATTTTTTAAATGTCAATTAAAACAACATTTTCCAGACACCTCATCAATTGTTGCAATTCAAATCAGTGTACGCCACTTTTAGGAAGTGTGATTATCTATTTGCACTTATGTAAACAGGCCACTCCTCGTAACCTGCTCGACAGAAGCAGCCCTCGTTTGTATAGACCTTCTTTAATGTGTTTCCTTAATCATTGCTTCCCATTATTCTTCATAGTTTCCCCTCCTTCTCAAGTCATTCCCTCCACCCATTTGGTCTGACCCCCAAAACCTCCATTTGCAGGGTAATTCTTCACCGAAAGTTCAAACTGGGGACAAAAAGGTACTTCACAGCAAAAAAGAGAAGAAGGGGGAAAAAAAAAAGTATGAATCAAAAGGCTCGGAAATGGAATTCACTGTACAAACGTCGGGGGAATTTCAATGTCCGCTGAGGCACAGTGGAGCTCTGTTCGGTCCTCGCAGGCTGTGGGGTGAAAAGAGCAGCAGCCACAGCGGGGTGCATCCATTCTGACAAGTCCTTACACACAGTGAAAAGCCAGAGCGAGCTCTATTTGTTTAGGGGGCAATAGACCCAGCGGAAGGATGCTGAAGCTTTAACACGATAACAGGATCATTTTATGGTTTCGCTTTTGGACGATGTGAAGGTAGCCGAGTTTGCTGCTGCTGCTGCTGAATAACGTTAACAGTTCAGGAAACTTAATGATTGTTTTTGATTTAAAAAACATTAGCTCGTGTCAAAAAAACAACAAAAAAACATGCAAAACACTTTTTTTAAGACGATATGACTGGAAAAAAAACTTCATTCATTAGATGTGAAAGAGGACTTGAGTAAACTGGAAAGATATAGGAGCAAACCTCTGTTCATATCCTGGGAGTAAGATGTTAAAACACAAGATTTTAAACCGCAGTTGTTCTGTTGATAAACGACTCGAGTGCACGGAGTTGCAGTCTTCTCGCTTCTTAAATTCAGATTTATTCAGAGGGTTTGGAAATCTCTCTCAAAGAGGGCAGCACCTTGCCTATATCTCCGAGAGTGACTCCTTTATACACACATCGCTTTGAAATGGTTAATGGATGTAGATAAAATGAACGATGTGATTCTTTTTTGGAGCTAAGAGGTGAAAACCTGGTTTCCCGTAACCTCCTCCACAAAGGTCAAAGGTCTGTGTTGAATTCAAAACTACACCCTTGGGACTGGGAGAAAACTGGTATTTCTCCATAAAAGAATGTTTGTCAGTACGAGGGCTTTGAAATAATCAGATTACATTACTATTATGTTAGAATGATAGTATTAAAGAGTGTGATATGTTTATGGAATTAATTGTATTTCAAAATAAACCTTTTGAACCTTGCATATGTGCTTTTATCATTGCATTAATTCATTATTAAGCTGTATTAGAGCCTCCAATGATTTTGAGATTCTCTGTGAATTGTGTCCTAATGGTGTTGCTGCACCTTTTGCTTTGTCGTATATTGACACCGTCATTTATTGCTGACTAATGTTAAAACAAACTCTATTGTGTCTACACAACAGCTCTAGTCTCATTCTACCTGTGTGTGTTATTATGACATATTAGTAACATAAAGGCTTAACATATTATTCATATTATATGCGTGTGTAAAGAATAAGGTTCAATATATTTTTTAAATATATCAACACATATATTTTCCAACGTAATTATTTTTATAATTGTATTTATATATCTTTAAGGCTCACAAATGTATAGTTTCATTTATAAAACAAAAGACTGTATCTTAAGTTTTTAGCAAACCTTACTCAAACAGAAGTAAAGGACATTTGTTTGGGGACTATTTCCCGCTGTGGATGAATACACTTAATGCTTGGGGGTATCTACAGCAGCAGGCTGGTGTATGTTGGTTTGACAAATAAAAGGCAGTGCCCTTGTTCATTATAGTGAAGGAGCGTGTCACTCAGTGCAACAGTGTGGCTCATTGATGTGTTTTTAATAGTTTTTGGAACACACAGTGGTGGAAACATTTTTTGTCTGACCAACCACTAAGGGACAATTTACGCTCATGAATAGAGCGCTATGTTACAGAGCAATAAGATATTAGGTGTTCAATACATAAACACATTTCAATGAAAGTCTGCCAATGTGTAGCAGATAAGCAGACAGACGATCCCATTATATAAATCACAATTATCCTTAAAATGGTGATATACACCTAATAGTACCACTGCATTAGGGCTGTTTTTTTAATTAAAGTATGTAATACACACTCTTCCCTATTGGGAAAAGATCATTTTTGTCCTATTGAGATCCGACAAAAGACTGAAAAATACTATACAAACCTATTGTGCATCAATATTTTCTCATTAACGAGCACACATCCACAGTGTATTTGTTGTGCTGTCAGGTGGTGTCACTTCATGTATCAAGAGATCAAACTGGTCGTCAAAATGATGTCTCCAGATGATAATTTGAACAACAAAGAAAACAGTCAAGGCAAAAGTGATGCCACAGGTGTTGCTTATTCACTCGAGTGCTTACTCAACGCCAAAGAGAGAAGCTGCACCGCTTTCAGATTATATTCCATCTATCTCCTCTTTAATGATGGAAACACAGCAGCCACTTCCTGATTGATGTCGGTGAAGGCCAGCAGCACCAGGACTGATCCTCTCACCTCTCCCCGGAGCACGCCTCAGCCTGGCATCTGCCAAAGGGCACAGGTACACCGTCCTGTGCCCTTGCCCCGCCCCCGCCTATTTGATCGAGGGCCAAGAGTGACCCCGCGGAGCCTGCCGAGGGCCCCTGTCTGTGGGCCCCAGGCACCCGACTCAGGGGCCCACGCTGGCTCCTCTGCTTTTTGAGGCTTTGGGAAGATTAATAGGCCTCCTCTGTAGAGCGCCTTTGTGAGGCAGCGCCCAGGCGTGTTCAAGCTGTTGGGTTTGCAGGAGACGAAAGGAGCAGCGGCTAATTCCTCTGCAGGTCAGTTTGTCTGTTACTACTCTGGGTTTCAATGACTCGGAAAGGTCACATCCGCACTGCATAAGCTAGTGCAAGAGCCCCGCAGACAGCACCGACTTAAATAGACATCTTGAGATCGGAACGGTTCACGTTTTTACTTTCTTTCTCTGTCGGCCGGGAAATGGCCAGACTTCTTGAATTTGTCCCCGTCGATCGCCGCTTCATCGATGCTCCTTTTTTGCACATTTCAACCCACTGGATGATCCTGCAGACCACAGCTGAACAATCAAGCACACATCCACACAATGCTGTTTACCAGCAGTTTAATTTGGATTATGGATTAATGGTCAAATGAATGACAACAAACATGCAAATGTACATATCATATTTGCACAGCCGTTTTCAGCAGAGGCTGCTAATCAGAGGCAAATACGTGGGTCACCATGGAGAGCGATGAGCATCACTGCAGCTTTGTCTCATACAAACTCAAGCCCTGCAAATTTTAGACGGGGAGGTTTTCCTTCTCACATATTACCTCACCTGCTGCAAATACCAAAACCAAAGCCAAGAATTTCCTTCAATGTACTTTGAACTTTGGATTTAAGGAGATTTTTTTTTAAGCTAAAAGTTTCTGGATTTTATGCAAAGGCTTTTGGCCTGAAACCATTTTAATGATTTTTCTTCTCACTTGGTTGCAGGTGAGAGCCTTGTCACGCCTCCAATAGCGCAGCCACCAATAACAGTCTCCCTCGCCTTCATCCCACACACACACGCACACACACACACACGCGCGCGCGCAAACAAACACTTCTGGCTTCTCCAGGTGCCAGGGTGTGAAGGGATCAGCCAATCCCAGCACTCGTCTGAAGCTGGATGGTGGCCATCGTGTTATTAAAAACTATGGGTGAGCTTTGCTGCTCGCCTCTCCTCTGCACTCCAAACACTTTATGAAAAAATAACTTATGAAACAAAACAGCGTTGAGTAGTTGGTAAGCTTCCCAGAGGGAAAAAATATGTGAGTGTGAGTTTTGTATCCAATAAGCCAATGAACTGAATCACTCCTACCATCCATTTGCATGCACTTATAAGGAATCAATTCATGGGGTCATCATTACATGATTGATGTCTCCATCTCGCTGCTCTCTGTGTCCAATGATAATCTTCACTGATATTATTTCCATAAACATCATTATCAGATCGAGACATACTACGTCCTCACTCAGGACTACTGGGAGAGCTGAAGTGCCTTTGATGAGATGAGATCACATTTTAGAGGGAGCTGCCTGCTCTTTGCCTGTAGCCAAAAACAGCCTAATTGTGTTTTGTCCCATATGTGAATTATTATTAACGACGATTCATTTACTACACTTCCTTTGCCAATTTCCTAAATTAAAAAAATACCATGTTGTGATTTACAGCGCAACCCCCCATTTTCAGCACCGGCTTCCAGCGTCACCATGGCAACTTCCAATCAGCAAGGATGGCGGAGCCTGCCGGCCGTGTGTTTGGCGCGAGGCTCTGAGAGGCGCAGGTGGAGCACATATGGAACAATGGCCTAGCAAAAAAAATAAAAAATGAAACACTCTGCCCGCCTGTATGTGCCAGCAGTGCCCATTTTAATCCCACCGTTACCTTCTAGTGCTCTCTGATGGAGACGTTCTGCTGCAATCACAGCCTCAGACTGCTGCTGGGCCCATGCCAGACTTTCACTTGACAAAGCCAGAGCCACTGTGCTTTTTATAAAAACAATGTCTCCAAGAGTCGTAGATCTTGAAGACTTGGTACACCTCTTAATCATTTAGTGGAATTGATCCTCACCGTCCCTCACTGACACATCACTGACCTTGGCTGATGAGATGTTTCTTCCTGGTTCCAGTTTCATGAAGCGTTGTCATGTTTTTGGGAGCCAATATCCACGATAATGGATGTTTTACTGCATTTTGGTTAATTCATGCTCATACATACATTGAGGCTGGCTGTTAATGGTGTTTGTGCCTCATATGGCTAGTAATTGGGGAAGTAATGTTATGGAAATCACTTGCATGTGCAGTAAATAAATCAATCATCCAAGGGGCCTTATCTATCACTGCACATTTAAGCAGTCAGCTCCTATGTAGGTTAATTAAAGCACAATGGCCGAGGAGAGGACCTGGCACCCGTCCTGCTTATGTTTAAGCCTTCTCCGGGCCCGCTGGGCTGGAGCTTTCTACCGCCGGATGAAATTTGCCCATTTTATCCACCCCCTTCCCCAGCTGAATACATAAATCATCTGTAAGGGCCTCAGCATCGACCCTAAATTCCATGAACAATGGTGTTTGTCCGCAAATACCACATATAATTGCTGGATACTCTTCAAAGCAGAAATTGTGTTTCTTTGCACTTATCTAGGAGCATATAGAGCAGATTGTTGTGAGTCACTTCATCTGGTTTTGGAACAAATCAATTAAGATGTTGTTCCACATCCAGCATGGATATAGGACGAAGTGCGCCACCACTGATTCACTTTTATGTTTGGCCTGAGCTGCGAGATAAGAATGAATGGCATCTGTGTGCAGGGGGAGGTTGGTCAAATGTCAAAGTTCAAACAAACATTGGCTATATTTCAGTTTAAAACCTCTCAGTGTTGGGAAGTATGAAAGGGATAACATTTTGAAATTACAGTTACTTACCTTAATAAAGCTTCCAAACTCTGAACATTTGCTGTTTTTTTTCTGTGCTGTCTCACCAGAAGTTTGAATGACAGTTGATATGAACTTGGGGGACGCGTTAGCTTGGCACAGGAGCTGGAGGTCTAAGGAAGCCAAAGAGACGGTAAATACACCTCCCGCTTACTCACAAGTTGTCTTATTTACAAAAAAGACAACAAATGTTGTTGAGGCAACAAAACTACTTGGTAGGTTTATAATACACATCATTAGGGTGACCAGATTTGAGTTTGTGAAAAAGAGGACACTACGTTCCGGGGGTGGGGGTGGGGGGGGGGTGGAGGACAGAGAGAGAGAGAGGAGGAGGAGGACACTTTGTCGCGGGGGGGTAGCAGTAGTGTGTAGCATGCCGTGAACTTACATTTACGTTGAGATCGGTCGACCAATGACAGTTCTCTCTACAGTCAGAGCTTGCGCAAGAAGGTGGAACGTGAGGGAGATACCATTTCCAAAACTTGTAAGGGGGTAATAACTATTTTCCCGAACGTAGCAAAATCCCGGACGTTTTTGGAATCCCTGCCGGACGCTTTTTTTAGGTCTCGAAAAGAGGACATGTCCGGGAAAAAGAGGACGTCTGGTCACCCTACACATCATGGGTTGGGTTAAGTACATGTGTTACGTAACTTAAGCTACATTGCTCTGGGTGTCTAATAACGATGTGGAGGGTTTTAAGACGCCAATGGCCACTACCTAAGCACTGGGATTTGATGCCCTCGGAGCGAGACCAGGCTGTACATTTGTTTAGTGAGCCTACAGTCACCTGGTTCTGTTCACCAGTGCCAAGCTAACGTTAGCTTTTAATGGTCAGTAAAAAAAACTACAACATTTTCTATCTCTACACGTGTTAAATGGAGAATTTGAGGCACGTTTGATGAAGTTTGACGGAGCTGGCCCAAATAATAAAAGTAATGAACTAATTACTTTTGCAATTAAGTAAAGTGATGCAATTACTTTTTTTATTTACTTTTCCAACCTTGCTTATACTTACTCATTCACTTATTAAACAGTCACATATCCTATGAGTATTACTTTAGGCCTCTTCAATTTGCAAAGCACCTCATCACTTCTTCCTGGACCAACTGATGAATTGCAATCTGAAGTTCATGTCATATCTCCTGCTCAGAACATTTTATATGTGTGGTTTCCCATCAGTGTCATCCCAATCTTCTCTCTCGCCCTGGGAGGATCAGAGCGGAGAGACCGGGCCGATACAACTCCTCGTGGCCCTCGGCTGTCACTGATAACGACTGTGTCTCATTATCCGCCTTGTGGGGGCCACGGAGGCAGCGGCGACCGTAAACACCATCCTCCTATCCTTCCACAATGGGCCGTTTGCAGACAAAAGGCACTCTCGGAAGCTTGAACTCCAGCCAACAGCTCTATTCATGTTGCCATGTATGGCAGATGTCTCGGTGAGCCTATGGAAGGTTTTCAGATCTATGTTGCTCGTACAGACGGACAACTGCAACGCAAGTTGGCGTCTTTAGACATCTGCAGTATAATGAGAAGTGAAGGTATTTAATTTTTTCGTATTGATGTGGCAGTGTTCTGACCATTTAATCAACAAATATCGTCCTTGAGTTTGGGTAAGAAGACCGAGTTAAAGACAATATACACTTGCGAAGCGGTAGCCTCTACTCATCATTAATTATCCTTTTTTTAACATCCCATTGATTTACTGAGCACTTTGTCTGGTCACTCTGTGGTCAAAGATAGATTATAAGACCACATATTTGCTGACTCCAGCTTCTCAAATCTTTTTATATTTCTTTAAATGTAATATATTTGGATTTTTAACTGCTGGTCAGACAAAACATAGCTGCTGGGCCTCGGCAGTGGGGATTTTTGGGTGCGTGGTAGACAGGAAGCTATTTGACAGAGTTCCTGCCTGTTTTGGCAACACCTAGTGCGGCCCAATGGTTTACGAGGTTCTTCATAGGTTTTTGTATTTACACTCACCTAAAGGATTATTAGGAACACCATACTAATACTGTGTTTGACCCCCTTTCGCCTTCAGAACTGCCTTAATTCTACGTGGCATTGATTCAACAAGGTGCTGAAAGCATTCTTTAGAAATGTTGGCCCATATTGATAGGATAGCATCTTGCAGTTGATGGAGATTTGTGGGATGCACATCCAGGGCACGAAGCTCCCGTTCCACCACATCCCAAAGATGCTCTATTGGGTTGAGATCTGGTGACTGTGGGGGCCATTTTAGTACAGTGAACTCATTGTCATGTTCAAGAAACCAATTTGAAATGATTCGAGCTTTGTGACATGGTGCATTATCCTGCTGGAAGTAGCCATCAGAGGATGGGTACATGGTGGCCATAAAGGGATGGACATGGTCAGAAACAGTGCTCAGGTAGGTCGTGGCATTTAAACGATGCCCAATTGGCACTAAGGGGCCTAAAGTGTGCCAAGAAAACATCCCCGACACCATTACACCACCACCACCAGCCTGCACAGTGGTAACAAGGCATGATGGATCCATGTTCTCATTCTGTTTACGCCAAATTCTGACTCTACCATCTGAATGTCTCAACAGAAATCGAGACTCATCAGACCAGGCAACATTTTTCCAGTCTTCAACTGTCCAATTTTGGTGAGCTCTTGCAAATTGTAGCCTCTTTTTCCTATTTGTAGTGGAGATGAGTGGTACCCGGTGGGGTCTTCTGCTGTTGTAGCCCATCCGCCTCAAGGTTGTGCGTGTTGTGGCTTCACAAATGCTTTGCTGCATACCTTGGTTGTAACGAGTGGTTATTTCAGTCAAAGTTGCTCTTCTATCAGCTTGAATCAGTCGGCCCATTCTCCTCTAACCTCTAGCATCAACAAGGCATTTTCGCCCACAGGACTGCCGCATACTGGATGTTTTTCCCTTTTCACACCATTCTTTGTAAACCCTAGAAATGGTTGTGCGTGAAAATCCCAGTAACTGAGCAGATTGTGAAATACTCAGACCAGCCCGTCTGGCACCAACAACCATGCCACGCTCAAAATTGCTTAAATCACCTTTCTTTCCCATTCTGACATTCAGTTTGGAGTTCAGGAGATTGTCTTGACCAGGACCACACCCCTAAATGCATTGAAGCAACTGCCATGTGATTGGTTGATTAGATAATTGCATTAATGAGAAATTGAACAGGTGTTCCTAATAATCCTTTAGGTGAGTGTATATTGTCAGTCTGTTTTTCCGTGGTGTAATTATTGTAATTACTGGCTACTCAATACAGCACATACAACATCTGTTGCATCCTGCAAGAGGGATTCCTCCTCTTTTGCCCTCCCGAGGTTTCCTCCTCCGCCCCGTCAAAGAATCAGGTGTAAGAATCGAGGTTATCATGCACTGCAAAGATTGAGGCAAGTTAGATTTTGAGCCACATAAAGAAAATTTACTTGCTTTAAATTTGACTATGTTTCCATATCATCTGTCATTTTGTTGACTAAACAGATCATTAACTAATCACATCAAAATCAAGGGACTAACTTATATCGGAAATACTAATTTGCTGCAATCGTAACGTGTGAATCTTTGCTTCTTCCTGTTCAGGGTCACAGGAGTTGGAATGCATCCCAGCATGCACAGCGTGACAGGAAGAGAAACACAGTTCACCAATCTATTGCAATGCACTACTATATATTCATCCAAACAGGCTTTGGCTGTCCGCACCATCTGAAGGAAAACCTACACACACCCAGCGAACTTCATGGTTGAAATAAAGATTATGAAAAGCCAAAAGGTTACAAAAGGTTGCATCACTTACGGTTGAGTGACAGTGTTTTTATCCTCCTGACGGCTGCAATAATAGCCACAGCACTCAACAACAGAAATTCATACTAAGAAGTAGCACTGTGTGAAATTCAGAAAACAATGGCATCATAATCAGCACACAGTTAAACATCTCCCTCCACAACCAGAGCCATTATTAAAAAGGCGAACAAATCAATCATTACTGAGTGTGGCACCCCGCTCTCATTAGAAAATCATATAGATTAAATGTTAATCATAGCTAACTCTATAGCAGTGGGTTTCTGCCAAGATGACAGATGGACCATTAATGAGAATAACGAGAGGATCTTAGTCTATACACGGATATGGAGATGCAACAACAATCATAACACCACACTTGGCTTCCAAGAAACTGTTATTTAGACAGAAATAGAAGAAGATAATCAGTATGCATATGCAGAGTAGCTCCTTTCCCAAAGTCAAAGAGTATGTGTTAAAAATGTGTGAGATGGAGACATGTTTTAAGATGTTTTCATAGTGGCCGCTGCCACAGGAGACTGAGGGAAATTGGTGGTAACACCTGTCACACACATTCAGCATCAGATATTAGCATCCGTCTCTTTTACTGGTCTGTGAGAGACGAATAATTACTCTTGTTTAAAAACTGGCCTATTAGCGCTAACCAGGTTATATTGGACATCTGTCTCAGAGAGCTGACTGATATAATTGGCTGCCATCATATCGCACTTCAATCTATGGCAAAGCACACTGGCATGACAGGCGTTCAGAAGCGATGCCGCCACTCGGTGACGTAGACCCCAGCATGTCGGTTGCAGTGAGTCAGATGAAATTGTACGAGATGAAAGTTGCGGCGAAAACAGAACACATATGTCCATGTGTGGCGCTCAGTGGCATGTTATTGGCACCGAGTTTTCATCAGGTCTGACAACATATGTTTAGAACTCAGGAGGCTTTGGGCAGGAGGGAATAGCGCGGCGTTTGAAGTCAACTGCCGCATTAAGCAGAGGAGCGGCACAGTTGTGTGGAGATGCTCTCTTGTTCAAAGGGATGGAAAGGAACCGCTCCGGGGAGCGTCCAACATCAAGAGCTGACCCCGGCACTGTTTCCCGCTACCTTCTGCCATGCGTCCCGCCGCCGTATGCTGTGATTCCCAAAGACCGGCAGGCCTGTGCCATCTGGCCTCACTTCGGATTCCCCGGACACATATTGGGAATCCAAACTATGCCACCTCCCCGTCTCTCCCTACCCTCTGCGCTCTCTCCCTCTGGGTCGTCTCTGCCCCTCCACTTCATCCCTGCTTGAGTGTTGGCTCAAGTGGAAGGGGTCTGCTCTCCAAGTGATCCCAGTTGCCCTTTTCCTCTTTAATCCCCTTGTGATGGGATCCAGTAGGAGCCCTTTAAATTCAGAGGGAAACGGTCGATATTTTTTAAGATGAAGGAAAATCCCCGGTGGGTTCTCCACAAAATGTAGTCTGTCTCTGGTGCTTGGTTCATTACATGACCTTCAGACTGCTTTTTTTCTGATCTGCTGCTCTTTAAGCAACCCTAAAATGTCATTCTTTTTCAGCCGCAAAGCAAAGATTGATACAATTCAACGCCTCAGTTTAAGAATCTCATGCTACACACATACATTGGTTTGCTGCAACATCTTTGCCATCCTTCCAGTTTTAAGAGTGCTGATTGTGGCGTTAACATGTTTACAGAGAAACTAAGAAAGAAGAGGCTCCAGGAAGAGAGCGGTGGTGGACTGTACAATATGTTCTGTAGCACTGCCACAGATTTCACACTCTTTTTGTGTGTCTCTTTCTCTTCCTCTCCTCTGGGCGTCTCCTCAGTGGGGACTTTGCTTCCCTAATAACTGGGGAATCAAAGTTGGACAGCGCCACTGCTGAGATTCATAAAGGAAGCAGTGGAGTGGCTGGCCATTCATTCATCCAGCCCCATTACAACATATACCAGATGGACACTGCACGTCGCCGGGTGACATCTCAAACCTGCCCGGCTTGAAAAAGATGAAAGTTATGAGGAAGACGGGAGGCAGGTTGCGTCAAACAGAGACAGATCTGATCAACAACTGCACAGAGATGAAATCAAAGTGGCTGAAGCATGTGGCGTGAGGCATCTGGTATTCCAGCAAACAGAAACCAGCGTACCTGCCAACGCTTTCGGGGGAGAGTAGCCTCCCCCGCTCAGCGGCCTCAAGCCAGTGGAAATGCTACTGGCTTGTGTTTTAAATCCACAAGAGGGGTATTGTTTGGCTGTGTTGTCCTTAGGTTTATTTTCATTTGTTGGGGGGGCAGGGGTTGCTGGTAGTAGAGACATAAGACAGGCATGTGACAAAAGTCCTGGGCTGGTTTCAAACCTGAATTCATGTTTACATTGTACACACCAGGCTGCCAGGACGCCCCCTGTGCTAAGTTCCTAACACAACAAGTCTAAACAGTAGCTTATTTATTCAAAGTAAATCAATAGCAAAGGTGACATTATGAATTTGTGCTTGCTGGAAAGACGCCAGTACATCTGCTCAAATCCGGGGCCACTTCTCATATCTGCAGCGGGAGTCAAGATCTGCTAACACATTTTTAAATGCTCCTCTGCAAATATTTTTCACAAAGCCACAGTATCCCAACAAATTAAAATCAGAATTTATGTAATGTGGGTTTATGTGCGTATAACAACATTATGCACGATGTATCTATGTACATCTGTACGTGGCAGGGAAAAGAACCTGTAAAGCCCCCCCCCGGTATTGATTTTACATTTCATACTACTTCCTGCATAGAGCACTGTGAGCATCTGATCCCCTAATCTCAGAATGCCAGCTTTCACTCAATGTCATCTGCCAATGAGCTGCAACCAGGCGCCCATCCTGCCTCTGGCACCAGAACCGCATCCATCCAGCTTGTGTGCGCTAATACCCGCCGTTGCTAGGCTACAACAAGAGGAATCAAATTTAGGTGGCTTCCACAGCTGCGCTGTACTGTTGTGCACCGAGGGATGTACATGGCAGCGTTCCCAGTATGCACCTGGATGGAATGAAACAGGAAGAAGTGGAGACGTCTAATCTGCTAGGTACAGTTGTGGCCGCCTGCCCTGCGTATGTCCAGAAAATATGTCCAGAAACAGGAGGAAATTATATTTCACATTATAGATTTTCACTTTTTTTTTTAAGAAGCCGTGCACTGTTGACCGAGTAAATGTTGTGTTTCTCTGACAGGAAGGTCAGCGGGGGACTGAAAGTATTGGATTGAGAGAGATTGGGCTTTATCTGGAAACTGTTAGCTTCTGGTCTGATTGCAAGCACTTTCTAAAATGGTGCCCACAAGGTGTTTAACTGAGCCATGTGATAAACAGAAACATATGTGATCCAGTGAATCTTGTGATAACACAAATCTAGAGCACTCCGGGTTTCTCTACGGAGTCATAATGCGGCTGCTTTTGAGCTTTCACTTATCTTATTTTACATCTACACCACAGCTATGATCAAGTCCTCTTTTCATCACTTCATTGCATCACTAAATGCTCTTTGCTCAGATCAACAAAAAAAACTGGGTTTTGAACAATTGGCTGCAAACAGTCTCTCCAACACGGCAAAAACCATAACGGGCTTCTCCACAGCCGACTTCCTACGTCTTCGTTTCAATGGAATCAGTGAGTCGCGCTGCTCAGACATTGTTAATCACAGGGTTCACACAACTGAAACAACATATTAACAATCATATTTCCAAAGAGTAGTGTGCCAAAGGCTGAATTATTAGATCTTGGAAAACATGCAGGTAGACATGAACAAAACTCTTGTGAAACCGGCCTCAGTTGAGAGAAAACGGTTAACCATCTTATATTTGGGTTTAACTCACAGTCCAGTGAACCCTGGGGAGAATTAAGGCTGAAAAATACCATTAGAAATATGGGATGCATCCTTTAAATATGTGCCCCAAGACAATTCCCTGCTGTTCAGACACTTTTTAATAATACTTAAATCAGTAGTTTGCCATTTCTTGAAGCTTTCTTGAAGGAAATTACACTTTCGTTTTTGACTGGATTAATCAAAAAGTGTTAACTGGTTGTAGGCAATTTAGTTTCAAGAGTGGCCGTTTTCCCTTTACAGTCTTTATGCTAAGCTAAGTTATCCTGCTGCGGCGGGTAACGTCATATTTAGTTTATAGACATAAAAGTGATATTGATCTTCTCGTCTAACTCTCCGCAATTTTAAGAAGTTTGAACTGGATTTAGCCAAATGTACTCTGTATACATATCTAACACCAATTCCTTGTCAAAGCCAACATCACTCAAGTTTTACTCAAAGAAAGAATGAAAGTGAATGCAATCATTCAAAGTGTATTACCTATTTTTTTTCCTGTGGTAATCCTTTTTACCCTTAACTTCAAAGCTTGGCTTAACTAGTGGGTGGAGTGCAGTCTGCCAATGCACACTAATAAATGCACAACTGCACTTTCATTTGAAAAAGGGCCAAGTTTCTGGACTTTGTGGACCCTCCCACTCTTAGAAAGCCAAACGCATCATCTGCTACAAATAGCACCCTCACACAACGTACCAAAAATCTCATTGTGGTACCAAACAGTTATCTTGCATCATCTCCAAAGTACATCAGGGGCCAATAGAAGCTGCATATTTGACTAATATTTTGTTGGTTTATCCCAAAAGTGTAAAATAAATCCTTTCCCTCCTCTAGCTCCGAACAGATGCTGGTGTCACCATGTTGCCAGCTCTCCCGATGGCACAGAAGATGACAGAAGCTGCCAAAAAATGCAGTCTCCTTCAGCGATGGAGGTTCAAGTGCGTGCTCTCCAGGAAACAATTAATTATTTAACATGTGAAATAACTGGAATATTACATGATATATAAAATGTGCATGTGATTAATTTCCTGTCCGGTTTCCTTTCTCACTTTTCTTCAACTTACTTTCAAGTAGAAGATGAGATGTCGTGACCAAGAGGAAGAACATTCACACAGTTCAGGCCGACATGAGACCTTTTCTCTCATCTGTAGGCCTACTTGTACGTAGGAGTGTTTTTGTTTGGCATTTTGAACTGCAAAGGTGAAATGGTCAGCTGAAGGAGAGCTGGCAGAGGGAGGCAGTGGGCTGATTTTTTTTTTTTCTATTGAAATGTAAAAATGTGATTTCTGATAGGTATTATGAAATCAGTTACTTTGAAGTGTCTGAAAATGTACATTTTTTGGTACTTTTAGACCCCGGCACATTCAACCACACTAGTGTCCAAAATCACTTATGTATCTCATACATTCATGCAAACATTATGTGGGAGTAAAATAACCTTATGACTACATGTATTTCCATGTTATGTTACATTATACATATACACTGCTCTGTTTCAAAAGGAAATGTCAAACTTTTGAACCCACCATATTTATTTGACATACTGTATGTGCTCCTTACATGTTAATGTATCAATACTAATGATTGTAATTTAGATCATCATATTCATGATTTCATATTTGATTACCAATAAAAACAACTCAAACTTGATGAAACCTATATCGTGGTACCATTGTTATAAAAAAAGATATTTAAAGTTGTTATTGGAAGAACAAGGATCAGGCATGTTAGAAATTAAGATTACAATTAAATAAATTAAATATATATAATATTCATCACACTAGACAGAATATTAATGGATGGATGGAGACATCTTAACAATGACTGCAGTTGGAGAGCTTATGAAATCAAATACTGCCTATGGGAACTGGCATATCTGAAGACCTACAAGCTTCTCTTTCTCACACATACACACACGCACACACACACACACACACACACACACACACACACACACACACACACACACACACACACACACACACACACACACACATGCACACATTCAGTCTCACGCCCCATGTGAACACTCATCTTTAACGAGGGGAGAGCTGCAACCGTGCGTGATTGTTTTAGAGAGGCTGCCCTAAAGGCACGTTATCGCTCAATGTGGGACTGCTTCTCCCAGTCATACGTCCCCTCTTGTTGATTGTGCAGCGTGGATCAGCGTCAACAAAGGCATCATTAGTGGGGCTTTGGTCCCCACCAGGCCTGGGCTAATTATGAATGGGGGGCCCGGTAATAATTTAAGGGCCCATCGGTGCAGCTTGAAACTGAAGAGAGAACTTCACAGATTCAGTGGCGGCGTGCTCGGCCCATCTGCCTTCATTTCCCAGCCACCTGCCTGAAGATCTGACCCACGTCAGCCGCGAGGATGGAGCACCATTATACACAAGAGAGAGGCGCAGAAAGCATATGGGATGTATACATCTCTTTAATGAATGATTTGCAGTGGCCATTAAAAGCTTTGGACAATTACCTGGTTAGAGCACGATGGTTTGCTTGGTAAATTGTCTGACAATTGTTAATTCTGCATTTTATTTCAGGATCTGCAACTGACACATTTCCCCTCTCTCACATGCTGGAAGTAGGAAAGTGGCATCCGCTGCATATTAGTTGTCACATATGCACACGTACACATTTTTGCAATTAGAACTATGGATTTAAGGGAACTATTACAGATAGAATAGTAGGAAAAGTATGTTCTCTGTAAACTGTAGTTTGTGGAAAATCTGAGAAATGCTCAAATTTGTACAATTGTGGTTTTGCATTGGTCTGATTACTGTGGTAATTCTGTAATTGCTAAAGATTCAATCCAGAAGTGATCATTGTTTCTGCCAGAAGAGGGCAGTATCCATTTTCTTAATCACATCTCAAGTGAGTCCCCTCTTTGCCAAAGCAAGCACAAACATTGCTCCAATTCCAAACCACACAAAAGAGGGAATTTGAAAGTAAACAAATGAGCCCGATGGGATGATCAGCATTCTCAGATTTGCAGCATAAACTCTTTTCCCATTGAGCGGGCTCATCATTTGAACACAGGCCTTGTATGTATCTCTCAGCAGTTGATTCAATTGGTGACGAAGCTCTGATTTACAAGATCTCAGATTTGGCATCTTAAAAAAAGTAAATACAATCCAAGGGGAAACAGGGTGAGAGTAAAATACAATTTAGGTAGGTTCCGCAGGGCCGAGGAGCCACAATGGCTCACATTACATATAGATGCTGAGTGGTATCTCTTTACTTTTAGGTCAGATACTGCAGTGAGATCAACTAATTTGAAATGTGAGCCATTTGGACAAACTTGAGCCATAAAGTATTCATGAAATCATGAACTGTAGCATAAAGTGGGGTGGCTAGAATGCAAATCAAGGATATGGGTTTCCTTCCAGATGCTGATGAATAACATGGTCAAGCGTACTGTATGTTCAGTGACTCTGTAGCATGCTGATGTGAGATTAAACTCAAGACGCTATTTTTCATCAAGTCAACATCCACCGAGTTCGGTGATTATACCCGTTGATGGAAAGACGTCCAGCTCAGTTTGAACCATATTCTCTAAATCCAAAGTGAATGTTAATAATCACCAGTCTGCCCAGGTCACTCATTAATATTTAAGTTCTAATTTGGGCCTAAACGTTTCAGAGTCTTTTCTGAATGGAGCAGCTAATTTGAAAATAATCTAGAGTGGCACACAGCTTTTGTCGGCAATGACATCACCCTGTGGATTATTCACGCAGCTTGCAAAGAGGGTTCCCAGCGATAGGTTCACTACTAGTTATAAGAGCTGCCTCGGGGCAGTCCTTCCTCTTTTGTTTTCCTTTCTGTCTTTTTTTCACACAAATTCTTACGCCGAAACACATTGTGCAGGGTTTTCTTTAAGCGCTCAAATACAACATTTTAAAAGACCGTGTGCGACAAAAGACCCTGGACGCACACTGTTGGGACGTCTCCTTCCAGAGAGATGGTCATATTTGTGGTTTATAATGCAGAGCTGCGGTGAGGATCTGCCTCCCCTCTCAGTTCCAGAAGCAGTACGCTACTGATTGTGAGGAAAAGGGGAGCTGAACACTGAGTCACAAAAACACAGGGCTGGTTTTGATCTGGATTCAATGGCCTGGAATAACTGGCCCCTGAAGAGCTCTTGTGTCAAATGGTATCTGTGACAGGGAACAGAGAAGGGGGATAAACATGCTGCATTTAACATGTGGACATAACACCTCCCCCTCACACCATCTGGAGGAAAACAACCTCATCTTCAACCAAAAATATCTTGTTTTGGTTGCATTTCATAAACTTTAACTAGTCACAAATGCAAAAGTAAGCTGCCGAAGCTCAAATATAAGCGTTGCAATGTTCCTTTTTAAACAACAGGCAGACTACCGATGCATCGACAAGTTGGCTGACTCCTCTCTCCCTTTGAATCGTCCTCTGCTTTGTAATGTGAGGGTGTTTGGAGGCAGGTCAAAAGGCCCCTTTCAACCCGAGTCCTCACCTACTTCCTAATGAATTCCCAGGGTCCATCAACCTGCAGGCGCTCCCATACAAGCTAACCAATGATTACACCTTGAGGGGGAGAGGGGCGGGTGGATGAGGAAGAGAGACTGGTGAGAGACCATCCCCAGTACACTCACACACATACACACAACCACCACCACCACTACCATCACGCCCCCAGATTGGAGGCAGGTGCAGCAGCAAATCAAGCCTCATTAGCTGCACCTTCTGCTAGCGTATACCGTGGACAGATGGAAGCTCGCCCTCACATGTTACCTCACATCAGATGGCAGTTGGAGGAGGGTGGCTAGGGGGTAACAGGGAGGTACACTTGCCCCCTTCTACTGGCGCAACTTCCTCCGAGCTACAAGATGCCCCTAAGCGCCTATCTAGCACCAGAATGCTCCTTAACCTTAATCCTGCTGGAAACAACCAGTTTCCAGAGAATATCTTACATCAGATCAGGTGTAACTTATTCCCCATCAGGCCCGGCCCTGGTTAGAGAGGTGCATTCCTGGCCCAAGGAGGAGTCATGGACCTGCAGAGGCCCCCGTGGCTGCCTTTCTGCCGAATCTATGTAAAAAGAGCTGGCAGCGTGTATGCGTTAGCATGCGCGGGCATATGATATGCTAAAACACACTATGGGGCCACCAGGTAAGCGACAGAGCCTCGAGTGCAGAGTATCGTATCACCCTCTTGTCCTCATGGCACTGACACAAGATCCTGAGCAGCTAATTGAGGCAACGGTGCAATTCATTGGTGCAGGGCCCAGTGTCAACACCTTCTTCAAGGTAACAGCGGATTTATGCCCATCCTATCAGGGGCATGGGCAGAAAGTGTCAAGGGGAGGCCACGTGCAAATTGATTGCGTCTGTGTGACAAGAAATACTGTGCTTTTCCCCACAGAGAAAGGTCGCCAGAACTGGAAGGATTTAGGATGCTGGAATTTATGGTTGAGTCCCTGAAGGTGCCGTAGGTTGAATTCAGTGAATCGTCTGGGAAGAAAGATGCCCACTTGACAGACAGCAACCCAATCTAACAGCAGCTTTCCCTCAAAGCTCGAGTAAAATGTTTTTCGTTTCGAAGAAAACAAGTCAAAGAAAACTGGTAAAAGAAAAAAAAGGCATACTTTCAAGGAGAAAGAAGTCACAGGACTGAAAAGCACAGTGCATCAACATCACAGGTAACTTATAAGTGATTCATCCAAATAAAAAGGTCAGGCCCAAGTTATTATGTGTAAAAATATACATATATATATATATATATATATATATATATACGTTCTCACGTTTAGTTGTCTGCCTATATGATACAATTTTGGTTTAGGTTTTCAGAGGTGGGGAAAGTGAAATTCTTAAAAGAGTGTTGGTGGTGTAGCAGGAAGAATGAGGACAGTGCCACAATGGGTACTTTGTCTTGACTTGGTAGCTAGCAGAGGGAGGGAGGGGTATCCGCGGTGGGAATGGAGCTGCGGCATTAATGGATTGAACTGAAGTAGTTGGCTGGAATGCTCAAGTTTTGGGGCTTCTGCCGTGCAAACCACAGCGGGCTATTTATTCCTTAAATTAACAGAGAACGGCTCTTGTGCCTCGCAGCTGCTCTCATCAATATTTTTATACAAACAATGAATCAATAATTATGTGGAACATAATCAGCATCAGCTGCCAATACTTGCCAATACTTTTTAAATTAATCAATATTTGTTAATCTATGAAACTTAAAAAACTAATAGTCAAAAAATGGCAATCACAACTTCACAGAGCCAAACTAGAGGTATTCAGATGTGTCGATTTGTTTGACCAAAAGTCCAAATACCCCCAAATATTTAGTATTTAGTATATATATATATATATATATATATATATATATATATATATATCAGAATCAGCTTTAATGGCCATGAAAGTTTGCACATACATGGAATTTGACTCCGGTTTCACTTAGCTCTTCATACTTATAGACAATATAGAATAAACAAGATAAATATAAAGAAGATAATATATATTAAACCAAGTAATCCTCTCATTTGCGAGGTTGGAGTCAGAGTATATTGGAATTGTTTCACAATTTCTTCTTGAAGAAGAAAAGGATTTATTTGATTATCAAAATAGCTGCCAATAATGTTTCTGTAAATTGACTAAGTACCAGTCACACAGTTCTACAGAGCATTGTAGCCTCCTTCAGCTCATTGTTTTTGTTTTACAGTTTCATTGAAGGTTTAAGATTCCATTAAAAGAAAATTAAATGTCTCAGTTAATTCTGTTCATGATATAGATTCCAGGAACAATTAACACTAAGTTCTAACTTGCAATATAAATAATTTCAGGGTCAAGTCTGATTATCTCTGCTTGTTGCTCACATCCACTATAACTGGAACTTCCAACTGGAAACATTGGTCTCAACACTCCGTCCTTCTTCTTTCGTTTTTTTGTCAGACGGAGGGGACATCAAGGTGAACGTTTTGCACGCAACTTGAACATAAATATATTTCATGAATTGAAGCCTTTTTGAGAGGCAATGTCAAAATCTCTGGGAACATTTGTGTTTGTGATGTCAAGTCCTTGTGTTAATGAACTGCGTCCATCTTGACATTTTTTTTTAACAACGTTCATTTCAATCAAGCTGCTGAGGAGGTACTTCTGTTTGGCTGGGAGCTAATGAAGAGAAACAGACACACATATGGGACTCTTTTTTCCCTCCTCTTTTTCCTGTCTTATCCTTCCATCTACACCCAGATCCATATGCCATATGGGAAAGTGTGGATGAGAAGATCCAAGAGCTCAGTGCATGTTCGGTCTCTCTCCAAATGCAGCTGAAAGAATCAAAAAGTCTCCCACTCTTGTCGCGCTCACTCCCATGGGCACATGAAAGTGAAGGTTACACTTGCAGCCCTTTTAATGATGGTCCTTTTTTGATGGGTTTTGTTTCATTTAGGGGGGAAATCTTCATTGTTCATCCATTGCCCGTTGCCAGGTTTGAAAATGCGACGCCATATGTTGTATGCTGCCTCGCTACCTTACTTCTAAACCAAGGATTTTAAACGTGTCATTTTGATATGCTTCACAGCCACACAGTCTGTTTCAGGTGGACTGATGGTCTTTGTCAATGTTAAGCTGCAAACAGTTGCAGCCCTAATTTGGATAAAAAAAATAAAAAATGCAAAGCAGAAAACAGTCGGAGAACCCCTCGTGTATGATTTAAACCCTTTGGTGTTACAACCTTAACCTTGAAGGTAAAAGCCAGAAGAAAGGTTCAAACAAAGAACCCTCTTATTGTATCGGTCTCCCAATTCAAACATCTTGGTCGAAGTCTGTCACAGTTTCCAGCTTCAGAGAAGAATTCTCGCTCAATCACATCGATGTGCTTCAGCCAAGATGAAATCTGGAAGCTATTAACAGAGAGTATAGCAGTGCTTCAGCAGAAAGTACAGTAAATGTTAAGCAGGTGAAGGATTTTAATGCTATAATGATGTGATACTCATCAATCTTCCACAGAAGAAAAAGGCAGTTTTCAAGGCCGTTATTTTCAAGCTTGCCACTACTTTTCTTTTATCTCTCACTCTGGAAATCCTCTTAATGTCACTTTAAAATCGCAAACGGAAATGTGCTGCCGGGACCACATCTTTCTGGAATACATATAGCAGGGTTACATGAGGCAGATGTTTATAGATGCCATGCTTAAGATACCAACACAACCCGGCCTGCATTATATGCATAAAGTAGCTTCCCCCCAACATAAACAATTATTTCTGCCAGTGTTTTCACAGGTGGGAGTGCAATATTAATCTGCCACAGTCTATACATTGCACCATTCATCACATAATTAGATTTTCATGAAGTAGATTGCCTCCTTATTGGTTGTCACTTCAACTCAATGCTGTCAATGAGAGAAGCCCCTTCTGTGGTCCGTTCCGTCAGCCCATCTTTACTTTGCATACCTGCCAACGCAGCTATGAAGAAATTACCCTAATCATCACAGTAATTAACATCAATAATTATTGACAGTACCACAGACCGGAGGAAGCGGTGGACAAAAGAGTTGGTTTCTTTGTTGAGCGCTTTGAAGACAATTTCCTGGAAGAAGTGTTGTTTCCGCTGCTAAAAAGTCAGTCAACGCGCTGTTTAGAGCGAGGTATAGGAGCCAGAGTGATGTCATATACTTGCTAATGTAGAGTGCCACCAGCAACAGCAGGTGACCACCCCCCATCCAACACACACACACACACACACACACACACACACACACACACACACACACACACACACACACGCACACACATACATGCACACACTCCAGCACTGCCACCCCCTGCATCTCCACTCTGTTTGCCAGGAGTGCACCTGCAGCTTATTATCCAAGCCTTTAGGTTTATAATGTAGCACAGGTGCTAAAGTGCCACAGCACCATTGTAACACACACACACACACACACACACACACACACACAAGTCAACACACATTAACAGGATGGGCATACACACTTGCAGATGTGCGATGATTAATTAATACTATGGTGTGGTAGGTAAATCCTAACCATTGTTCTCTCCCAGTGTTGGGAAACACAGGGAGCACACCACTTATTTTTAGAATTTACATACGTTGATACATCAGCCTTAAATTATTCTGATACCAAATTTCCTATTTCTTTCTCTGACATGATGCTGTAGTGTGCTACGTAAAATGTAGGGTTCCCATGTTGTTTTCATATGCAGGTTAGTTTTTTTGGTGCAAAGGGTCTTTTCAAAAAGCAAATCAAGCTTTTCTTTTACTCGCATGTTGCAACTATCACCTGTCCTCAGAAGGAATACCATAATATTTAGACACAGCATTGCCTCTTTGTGTTGGTGTACACACTACTGACCAATGTGATGTGGTTTAATGTGATGTGTGCTAATATGGTACAGTGTGAAGTGATGTCATAGAAAACTGAGGGAAAAAAACTTGCCTATTCTAGTGAGGCGCTGGCTCGCTGGCTGACATTGAAAAACAGAGAGCCAGCAGTCCCACACACATAACTCACGGAGGCAGACGGTGCAGCAAACAGCTTTCTGCAGGATGAGGACAACAGTCAGCTGACTGGCATTTACACTAACGAGGACAGGCGTTTCAGTCTTCCCTTCAACCAGTGAACATGAATATAATGTTAGTATAACTGCCAGTCAGGTGACAAAGATGGATTTTTATAAGTTAAAATAAAAGCATTAGAGTTATTAGTGTGCAGAGTGGTGTGATTAAATATAGCATAATATGGAAACTTGAACCTTGCTCTCCTTAATTAAGAGGTCAAAGGTCAGACTGATATCCAGACCAGCAGCCCTAAAGCTGGTAGGGATGTAGTGTGTGTCTCATCAGTTGTGTGGTAGTTCTATAGTTACCCTCCTCCTCTTATGACACTTGCTTAAAAAACAACCAAAATAAACTTCTTGCTGAACGAATTTGCAATATATGAACATCTGTTTGTTTTTCTTAAATATGCTGATGTTGTATATCTTCAAGGAAACGTGCAGTGATTTTATTTTTTTATAAAACAACAACAACTTGGTTGGTCTGTATTTTTACTCACTCGATTTGGTGATGATTTGGTGTGCTCAATTGATGGGAAACCACAGGGAGCTGCAAGCGGGCTGAGACACTGACCACAGGCAGCTCGATCCAGACTCAGTGACAGACCTTGTGGTGACATCTGCTTTTACTCAGGGAGAGCACTTCAGCACTTAATAAAGCATGTAATCACACTGTTGTAACTTGGGAGTGGACAAAGCAAAGCTCAGTGAACGCTTCATATGCTGACTTTTCAGTTTTTCAGAAATGTCTGTTTCTGTTTATCCGATTTATCAGCAATTCTACATTTCAAACCCAAATGAAGACAAACAGCTACTTGAAGCCTTTATGATTGATTACAGGTCTTTAAGCAAGCAAGAAAGCCATTTACAACAAAATACTTCATTAAAGTTGATCTTTTTCCTTTCATACACACCTGCATGTAATTTTCTACACGTAAGTGGGCAGGAAAAGGCACAGAGTTGCAGTCAACATTTTTAATCCTAAAGTAATTTAGGAGGCTAAATGCTACATGTCACAACCGGCAAAAAGGGTCTTGTAGGCTTCATGACAGCTGAGTTACAGTTCTTCTTTTTGTTAACACACAACACAACATGCTGATGAGGCCAGACTGTGCCACATTGCTGAAAGATTTTTCCATCTACAGATATATATATATATATATATATATATATATGTATATATATAAAATCTCCCAAGCTGTCTCTCAGGTTTTGCACGGACAAAATTCGTAGTGCACAGGCAAGCTAAACTGAAACACACTTTGAGTGTGTTCTCTGCATCTCTTCTCATATTTCAGCTAAACTGCCTCCTCGCCAGGGCCGAGGAATGCATCAAGAGCCATAAATCAGAGGCTTGATAGGAACTTGGCGGCCGGACAGCAGTGCAGAGAGCTGTGTTATGTAGCTACAGTACTGTAAAGATGTTTTAAGGTGAACATTACCATCTTGGAGGAAGAGAAAAACGAGGGGGAGGATACTTTGATTCAGGGGAGTTTTGTCCGAATGACAGAGCAATAAAAGCCCTTCTCACCTCCTTCAACCCTTTTCTTCACATGTGAATCACTTTGATCACCGGCAGGAATACAGACCTCAAAGCCCAGTTTGATTGTATTTACGCTGTACAGTTTGAACGCAGGAACCAGGACATTTGTGGTACAAAGTGTACGCAGGTGGGTTTGCTTGAGCTCTATCTTGTGTCTCTTTCTTGTCGTGGCGAGAGAACGAGGGGAAGAGTTCATGTAAAGGAGGCAGCCGGCGCTGTGTGTGCCAGGTTTGTTTGTCACATCTCCGCCTGTCTGCGCCTTATGCAAATGGCTAGGGGGCTGGGAGGGACGGCTCCATGGGAAACTGCTGGTGCTAATCCAGCATGTTGAACAGGGGAGGAGAGGAGCACTTTTCAATAAAGCACCCCCACCCCTCTGTCAAGTCATACACACAAAAAAAACACACATGTACACACACACACACACACACACACACACACACACACACACACACACACACACACACACACACACACATGAACGGTGCGTTCTCATCCTATGTGTGTGTATGCTCACGAACAAACATCACAGGGGGGGATGGGGTCGGGGGGGCAACACAAAGACGCACACATGAGTTTGCTTCCTCTCTCTCTCTCACACACACACAAGCACTGAACACCTGTTTCTTTTCCCCGCATCAAAACAGACATGCTTTAATATGTGAACAAATCCCACGATCTTAAGACCCACTCTCAATCCGCTGGGTGTAATACCAGGGTGCTTTCAATGAGATAACAACAACCCTCAGTGTGATCGGGCTGTACTACCACGTAAAGATAGACTAATAACACGCTCCAGCCACAGAGCATGACTTAGACTATGAAATTTATGCAAATTTGTGTGGGAATACACAGAGCTGAGAGTACTATTTAGAACTAGTGCATTTTTTAGACAGGCCTCTTTTATTCCCAGAGCTCTCTTCTACTACAACTTTGCAAACAGACGCAGGCTGTTGTCTGATGTCTTGAGTGTTCCTTCACAAAGACTAAAGTTCTTCGTCGAAAGAGCTGGGCCCTTTGGGTATCTCAAAATATTAGTTAGTCAAGGAAAATACTTATGCTTATTCGCTTATATGTGTCTATTAAATATGAAGCAACAGCTAGGATGGATAGCTTAGCTTAGCATACATACTGGAACCCTGGGGAAATAGCTAGCTACAACTAGCTACTGCATACCCCCTAAAACCAGAAGTTGTCTCTTTATACACTTTATTTATTTACCAGGATATTGAACGAATCCTTTAAGTGGAGTCTTGGTAACTGAAGTCTCTTCCTTTGTGGATGTATTTTCAAAGAGAATACAATGAGATTTTTTTTTAAATCTATTTTAAAAAAGTGATTTTTTTGTTTCCTTTTTGTATTGAAATCATGTGCTCAACTTTATCTCCACCAAACACGAACAACATAAATCTTTCTCACAGTCATAGACCAATAAAGAAAATCTGCACAAATTTTGCCTTAATGACTTCCTGCTAGATAAAGTGCATTACACTCATACTTTGATGCCAAAAGACGAAAGGGATCAGATAAATTAATTACCTTATTCCAACAGCACACAAGATGAATATTATATTCTCCCATAAAACTTGGGGATGTGACAGAGGTCTTTGTGCCGGCTTTGGCTCTTGTCCAACAGCCCAGTCCAGCCTCTGCACTCACAGGGTTGTGTGAGAGTACTCGCTGTGCTTCCCCCCCCCCTTTCCATCCTCTCTTTGGTACGCAGTCAGACGCATGTCGGAGAACCACAAGGCGCCGTTACCTCTCCTGGATCCGTGAGGGTACACAGGAAGGGAAAAGAAAAAACTGGACAAACACAAAGGCAATCAACAAATCCCCTTTGCTTGAGCCCTGCGAAACATAATAGGGCCAAATCATCATCTATTTAGCTTCGTCAAATCACTGACAGCAGGCCTTGATAAAAGAGAGTGGAAAATATGTAGGGTACAAAACGCTGCCAAGACCCTCACCGACTAGAGCCCCCCTATTGAAGCCAGATGTTGACTCAACTGGCCAATTTTGATAAATGGCATGATGATTACCATTATGGATCGGGTAATTTTATATCAGCGTGCCACATAGTTGGTCCTCTTTAATGATAGCCAAATGAACTCCGGTTCGTGCCCCAGGCCAGGTGGGCTTTTCTGTGCTCAATACGCAGCATGCACTGCCTCAACCGGCCAGTAGGAGGGCGCCGCTGCTGCGGACAGGGCGCCTGGTCTTGTGGGTGCCTGGACTTGTGGGCCACTGACAGTGCCTGTTGTTGTCATCAAGTGTCCAGCTGAGCCCTGAGCCCATCACACAAGCCCGTAATGAGACTTAATTGGCGCTCTAGGCTGAGTTTTGCCTCTTTCAATGTCGTCAATCCCATTAGAAAGGCTTACTAGATCAGAGCTTCATGTACTTGACACAGTGACCCAGATGGATGTTACCTTGCATGACCCTCTGAGGCCACAGCAGACTGCTGTGGTCCAAGCGCTGGAGTCTGTCTCCCATTCCTCAGGGATCGGGGTATTACAGTAGATTAGCTGGAGTAATACCATGGTGGAGCATGGGTATGTGGGGTCACGGGATCGCTTCAGGACATGAAATCCAATGTTTACTTTCAGGGAAAACTGTCACAGACACACTTCTGAGAATCAACGAAATCCAATTTGTTTAATACTTAAAGTCAAATAGTCGTCTTTCCTGATTTGGCACTGTCCTTATTCCACCTCTGCAGCAATTACTCATCTTGTTTCTCTCTCTCAGACTTTCCTGAATGAGGTGATTCTGAACGTTGCCAGTTATCACTCTCATACAGATAGGTAGTTCCTCTCATCTCTTTTCGGCCCTGTGCAGAAATGACTGGGCTGAATCTAAAAATAAAAAGGCAAGACCCTCGCAAGCCTTGTTAATAGTTCTTTGAATTGTTCTCTTGAAAATTGCTCTCTTGAAAAATCTCAAAATAATACATTTATGGGAAACATAACAACACTGTGAATATGTTATAGCCACACTCTATTTGAAGATAGAGATGCAAAGTAAATGTGTATTTCAGCCACAGAATGAACATCACAGGTGGCAGCTCTGTGACTTCAGATGGATCCGAGTACCACGGAATTCCACTTATTAAATTAATAAAAATGAGATAGGAAGATGTTATGGCCGGATAGAGTCAAATCAATTACATGATGTCTGCATCTCAAGGCAGAGCGTGTCGGAGACGATTCTTCCAACAGGCTTCTGCAGAGCACAACGTTAAATATCAAAACCTTTGTGATTTGGCCTTTTTATTTTGTATTTATTCTAAAATACATTTCACATGGGAGGAATGAACGTGGTATTGGGCAAAAGACCTAATCTCCACTCTAATCATTTTCATACAGTCCCTAATTTACAAAGAGCAATTCAGTGGTTTTTAGATTTTGTCACAATTTCAGCCAACTGGCTCGAACACAGAAATGTGGCAGTCTAACTGAACATCACACATAGATGTAATCGGATGTCAGCCCTCAAACAGGAACTTTTATATTTAGGTCTCAAATTGCAATCATTCAAAATCAAATATAATAAAACAAACACAAGAAAGAGCCACAGCAGAAAAGTCATTTTTGTAGCATAGCTCATTTTATTGTTTAAACAGTTTTGCATAGGAAATATATCCACTTCCAGTAATTGACTGCAGTAAAAACAGCTGCTAGCAGTATAGGCTGGATATAACAGTAACAATCACAAAAAGTTGAGCCTTTATTTACACTGATTTTAATCTTGTGGCAATTTTAGCCCCTGCACCAAATGTAACCAGCTTGAAGGCATCGCCTAATGCTCGGCGTTACTAAAATCAATAAAAAAAGGGATCTCAAGGCCTTCGCTATACAGTTCACAATGGACACCTGTGGCTCCTAAACTGTCAATGAAAAGATAAAAAACAAAAAAGGTTTCCAAAAAGTCCTCTAAAACGTACATTCAGATACATACATAGACCTTTGCACACACTTGCAGTGTAACTACGATCACTACTGGAGACTGTTTACATATTGTTCTGTTGGTGTTGTTGTTGTTGTTTGTTATATATAATTCCACCATGATTCATGAAATCCAAATGTGTGCGCAGAGGGACGTAAAAGTGCCACAAGACCCAAAAATATACCAGCCCTGCAGCGAAAACTGGTGAGTAATCCTAAGAAAAGACATTAGTTCATCCTTTCACTGCTCCTACAGTAGCACTGACCCTCCCGCCCCCCGAAAAGAAAAAGAAAAGAAAAAAGAAGAATAAACATTTCCTCTCAAATTTTGAACACGCTTGATGCGGGCATTGTGTGCTGACATAATTAATAAATCGCAAAAAAAAAAAGAACATCAAAGAAGTAATAAAGAGCATATTTCTAGATGAGTTTGCCACATTCGGTTCTGTGTGATGGTGTTTTTCTCGTCAAATATGAAAGTAAGTCTATCACATTTTACAATTATATACAGTAGACACTCGGACAGCTTGAACAGGCACTGCATTGCTATCTTTTTGTCTTCTTTTGGTGAATGTTACATCCTGTAAAAATGCTGGTTTTTATGTTTTATAACAACCTGATGCCAAGTGACTAGCAGCCAGCCAACGTATGGAAGGTGTGTATTGCTCATGAAGGATGAAAATGACGTTCTAATCTTTTCCTCTAAGTCTGCATGTATTCGCCCTCTCAGTCCCGAAAGAGTGCGTGACATTCTGACATCCTGTTTCTCGATGATTGTAGTGATCAATGACGTAATACTTTCTAAAATAAGGTTGCTGTGAGTGTCAAATCTGCATTGAATACGGCTCTTTCTGGCGGGTGGAACACTGATTAAAATGTCGTAAAGTTACAAGAGCTTTTTGACAGACTACAATCACACCCTGCGTAGCAATAGAAAAACGTAACCATGCGCAAATACACTAGCTATTATCAACTGGAAGGTACAATATCCTATCCTGAAGCACCTGGAGTTAAAGTAATGTTTGTTTGTAGTGTGAATGAAGTGTTTCCCAAATCACATCAGGCATTGGCAGCATGTGGAATGTGCAAAATGAGCGATGCCTAAATGCTCTTACTGATTGTTAAAGAGATATTTCAGAGAGTCGTCTGCATATGGACAAAGTAGACAGCTCCAAATTGGCCGCCCGAATCTGTTTGTCACTACAGATTTTACTCTGCTTCTTGCTTTAGGTCAGGTGCAATCTGGGGCCTTTTCTACATGTAAAGGGAAGTCACCCCCAGCTGCTACAAGAAACACACTCACACCAAGATCTTGTTGGACAAGAATTCACACCCCAAAAAAAAATAGATAAACCACATCACACTCGCTATGGCCACGCTAATGAAAGAACAACAATTCAAATATTCATGAAGTTTTTCCCAAATGGAAATATCGAAGCACTAACCAAGATCAGAAATAATAATAGTAATAATAATTAAAAATTCATTGTTGTTTTTTTATATTTATGGATCTGTATAGAATATTCCCCCCTTTTTTACTTTACATACAGAAATACAACTGATGAAAACACTTTAGACTCTACTAATCGGGAAAACCTGGAGAGTTCTAACTCAAATCCAGCCTCCGAAACAAAAACCCAAATTATTATTATTTTTTTCCTAAAATGGAATTGACTTATTTTTCCCCAGAATTGAAGATTTACAAATACGGGCTTAAGAGGAGAACTCTCGAGAAAGTTTACAGTGTACAAACTCCTGTCCCACGGCAGGCTTTTTTTTTTTTTTTTTTTCAATAGAAAGACCCTCATCTTCTCTCATTGTGTTGTGTCAGAAGCACTCAATCACACATCCAGCTCGCACACACACACACGCGCGCATGCACACGAACGCTCAAGCTGCCAAAGCAGAGTTCAAGCCCACAGACTACTGCTATTGACGCAATCAGGATATTTACCATTATGTACAGTCTCCTATTCAAATAAACACCAACAGCACAGTGACCCTGACACATTTGTATCACACACACACACACACACACACACACACACACACACACACACACACACACATTCTCACTCACAAACACACTTGGGGACAATGCACGTCAGTGGGGTCTCCGATGGCCAAAGGCTGCAAAGCACTTGTAGTATTTTTCTTTTAAAATAAAAAATAAAAGAATTAACCAACAACAAAAAGACAGAACAGTGCACATAGAACGGGCTGACTTTTTCAATTGTTCTCTCTGCATAAGATATCTGGGTGAAGACGGAGAGACAGAGCTTGACTTGAGGATTATTTTAAAAAATGTGTTCTGCTTCTTAGTCCTCTGCTAACTACAGCCAGAGAGCTCACGGTACTACCGTCTCTCTGAGGGGAACATTTCTTTCACGATTGTAGGGAAAGAGTGCAAAAGGTGTCACAGCAGCATCGGAGGCGCTGCTCTCACTGTGAGAAAAGTCGTATTTAGTTGTTTTTTTTCTCCATTAAAAATGGTAAGATAATGATCATATAAATAATGCCCTGTAATACGCCTGAGAGATTTAGTTTAAGACTAGGTTCAAAACACTGTACGGGGGAAGAAGACGATTGCCTATGTGCTAGTTAAGTGCTATATTTTTCTTCTAGTGGATTCTATTTAAGCGTCTACCGGGCCACTGGACAAGTTAGAAAACGCCAATATTTACTTCAACACACTCTACTGGGCTTTCTGCTGGGGGAGTATCTCAGGAATTGACATATGTGCATATCGTATATACATTTATACAAATCTACTACTTATAAAATACTTTCTAAAGGCTTGCTTGAGCCTGTCTGGAACTGATTTGGACAGGTCTCACTAGCATTAGTCGGTGTGTGATTGTTGCGCAGGTCACAGGCCACTTCACTGATGTGTTTAAGGCATCTACTTGGGAATTGCATTCGGTGACGTCTAGTATAGTACGGCGTAGTATTCGATACGAGCATCAGTAACCGTCGTCAGTTGCGGCTTTAAGGGATCTATGAGAGAATGTGATTCTACGCAAAATGATTTCTTAAAACGATTGTCATACTCAAGTCAAGCCGTCTCCCCTGTGGAAAAAAAATGAGCTCCTTCAAGGTCACATGCTAGCACCCCAGGTGGAAAGTTGAAAGGAAGCGTCACAGTAGACCAATCAGTGACTTTGCAGCCGTGGAGAGACCAAGGGTGTATTTTTGTGATATAAGTACTTCTAGAAAAATACCGCCCCTCCCCCTAAAACCCCCGAATTTTAAATACACTGGAACACGTCTCACCGTCATTCGGTAGGCCTATATGCTAAAGAAAGAAAAAAAAGAAGAAAAAAAAAGACCTTGTCATACACTGCATAGAAAGCAGTCTCCACTTTGGTCAATAAAAAAAGGAAAACACCCACAACAACAACAACATCATCAACAACAACAACGACAAACAACGATATCAACAAAATAAATGCATTACAATATTGTCTATCTCCAAACTAGCCTCTAATAATTGACGCATCTATAAGCACTACCTACATAGGCAAAACTTGGTATTGCATAATTTTCATAATTCTGAATTCCACCCTCCACAATAGTAATTGGAAGATGAACAAAATGAGCATTGAAAAATAAGGAAAACAAAAGATGACAGGTTATTAGAGAAACCACCAAAATACTGAAAGAAAAAAACAAAAAACGCTGGTTGATTACAAACTTTAGAACGGCAACTATACACAGCCTTGATATGCAATGCAACTGTGAGATAGAGTAGTACATAAAGTTACAAATCAACAATTTCATTCAGAGTACAAAACAATTCTTATCATAAAAATGTTAATTTCTTTTCTATAATGATAAATGCAGCAAAAACAAGTGTAGTGATGTCTCTATATTCAAAGGCAAGGCACGTAATGTGGACTATATGTCATCGTGCAAATTAAGAGTATTGGAGAGATTTTCCTTGTATAAATACGTCTGGACTGGAGAGGCAATGGCTGTGAACATGCCGTGCACAATTCTAGATTTCAGGGATTTGCCACCACCTGGATTTATAATTTCAGTTTTCAACCTTGCACAAACTGTAGCTTTACACAGAAAGCCAACTGTACATTTGCATGAATTGTACATTTCCATGGATAAACACTTTGCATTCCATATATTTTTTTGTAAACATAAGCTTTAGAAGCTGATGGCCAAATGCATATGCTCTTGATCTTATCGTGAACATAAAAAACATAATAAAAAAGAAACATGAAATGCCATTTTTATACACTATGTGTGTCTCATGTCTTTACTTATGTTCGGTTATTTTTCCCCCAAAATAAATTATAAAAAACTCCCCATAATAAGGGGAAGGGCTCAAAAGAAGTGCTGGTTTTGCTCAGCGCTGCACAGGTAGCTTAGTGCTTGCCTTCAACTGCCTTCCACGCTTGATATTTTTTCTCTTGTGAGAAGACGGATATGTGACCGAAATCAAATTCAAATGTTTTCTTAAACATTTTACCCATAACACCATTTAATAATTATCCCCCATCCTTTAGAGTCTTAGGGCTGACAGACTGATAGCTTCCCTTCAAAAATTCAATTGCACTTGCCTCTATGGAGATTTTCTTATTCTCCGTCTTTTTAAATCCTTTTGTAAAGGAGTTGCAAAATCCTTTAATGAGGGGTCCAATCTCAAGCCAAACGTTTAGTGTTTTTTGAAAACCGCATCAAGAGTTCTCAACTCTTTCCATAAGTATTTACGTTAATTCTTGAAGTAAGTAGTAGTTAAGAATAAACAAAGTCAACACATGTTCTGAACAAAGAGTCGTATCACAGTAAACTGAAATCAAAATCAAAAGAAACACTCTGAATTCACAATTTTTTTTGTTCCTATGGTGTACACAGTGAATCGTTTGACGAGGGAAAGCCTCTTTTCAAGAGGTCTGATCGGAGAGATTAGAGTCTCGGAGCCATCCACCAGGCAGAAGGTGTCGATACGCAGACCTCTTCACGTGTGTGTGTGTGTGTGTGTGTGTGTGTGTGTGTGTGTGTGTGTGTGTGTGTGTGTGTGTGTGTGTGTGTGTGTGTGTGTGTGTGTGTGTGTGTGTGTGTGTGTGTGTGTGTGTAAATCAAGATTGTACAACTTCCCTCCACAAAAATAGTAGGAATTGCCGCTAAGAGACTAGAGTGTCATGCAATAAAACATTAAGGCATCTATACATCACAGTATTTGAATGGATTGAAAAGTTCTGCAAACACAACAACTGACTGGTGGGTGGTGGATTGGTGGAGCTGGGCAGGGCGAGGAGACAGCAGACCTGAAGCTTTAGCTTTTTTTTCTTTCCTCCAAACCGACCCTCTTCTTCACTTCACGGCCAGTGTCCTTAATGGGGAGGGACTGGGATGGAGGGTTAGGGGAGGGAGGGGAATATGGAAGGGACGAGACTGGGAGGGGGACGATTGTGCAGCTCGTGCTGCTTGCTGGTTTCATCCATGGCTGCGGACACCTTTAGTGCTAACTGTGCGCCGCCAACACCCCCGTCCACGCATTCGCCCTGGGGGGAGGGGGGGGGGGGGGGTCATCCGGCCTCCGTGTGTTCAGTTCCCTGACTCAGCGGGGACCAGGGGCTCACCAATGATGTTTATGCTGTAGTTCTGGTGGACATTTGTTGGCAGAATCGGAGTCCCGTTCGACACTTGGAATGGAACTAAGCTCGCCCAGGTACCAGGACTGCGGAGAGGGGGGGGGTGGGGGACACAGAGAGAGAGAGAGAGAGAGAGAGAGAGACGGAGAGATTAGTCACATGCCATTAACTTGTTTGTGCAGCATGCAGTCAAAATCAGATTCTTTCTTTCAATTATCCTGAACACCGCTTCGCTAACAGACAGCATCGCTGCTCTGCTGACAGTCATCAAGGTTCAAGGTCTCACTTTTGTTTTGTTCAGATAGAAGAGGGGCGAACAAAAAGGAAAAATGGCAGCACTAGCTCATTAATTTAAGCTGAGGTGATTCCACTTGATTCCCAGTGAAGGGCATCATGTGAGAGGGCCGTGACGCAGGCCCTCCTCTCTGCATTGACGGGCGGTATAGAAAAGCACCAGGGGGAGAGTGTGAGTGGTGGTGGAGGAGGGGTGGGGGTGGGTGGGGGTCCCCACACAAAGCTGTCCCATCCCTATTCATCGCACGCTAATGGCAAAACAACACAGTGATTGTTCCTGGGGAGCAACGGTGCTAACTGAAAACGCGAGCGGGAACAAGCAGCATGTTGTTCCCGTGGGGTGCTGCTCTACGTAGATGTCAGATAATTAGCCCCCCCCTCCCCCCACACCACACCACCCACACCGCCCCCTTCTCCCCCACAGGCCCCCAGTGTGCACTCATCTGACACCCTCTCACATCGCCCCCGCTAACTCTGAGAGGTGTACCTGTGTCGCACATTTTTCGACCGTATTCAACTTTTTAAATCGGCATGTGGATGGAGTCCTGGACGGATTCAGGACAGGCGTGGAGGAGAGGGGGAAAGAAAGACGAGGGTGGGACAAAGACAGTGAGGAGAAATGAGGAGAAAACAAAACAAGTGGAGAAGAAGAAAATGTTCGGGGGAGAAGATGGATGACACGGAGAAGAGTGGTTTTCAAAAGGGACAAAAACAAAAAAAGGACACGGCTTAGGTCTGAAGATGCTGCTTTGCAGAAGTGGAACACAGACGTGATTCTTCGTGAAGCTTCGTCATAAGACAACACTGTCTGCGCTCATGAAAGCCACTGATCAACCAGTCTGCATTTTATACAAATCACTCGTCGCTGCTCTTTTACTTGAAACAATGGAAGTGCAAATTCAATTCTCCTCGTGGCCTAAAAGAGTCAGTCTGTCCAATAAAGATTCAAAGAAAGAAATACAGAGAAGAGACGATGTATTCAAAAATGAAAACAAACATCGCTCAAATTTTAGTTTGGGTTTGAGTGTGCAAAGAGTTAAAAACCACCTCAAGGCTAATCCCCTCTAGCAGTTTTTTTCTCCCCCTGTCCAGCCCGTCCTCATGCTCTCCTCTCTCTCCTGCTTTCTTCCCTCCTCCTCCTCCTCCTCCTCCTCCTCCTCCTCATCCTCCTCCTCATCCTCCTCCTCCTCCTCCTCCTCTCTTTCTCTCTGCCAAAAATCATCCGACAGGAAAGGGGGGATTAAGTTTTTCCTACCTTGCTGAACAAAGAGCGCACAGAGTGGCCAAGGGGCTGCAGCGTTCTCTTTCCCCTGTTCGCTTTCTTTCTTTCTATCTGTCCTCCTCCCTCCCTTCTTCCATCCCTGTCCTTATGAGACTCCTCTCAGGTAATGGTGAACATTAGCGGGGACCACACAGCTATGAAAGCGGACTCGTGGGCCTTTGTGTCGCTAAACCGGCAGATCGGTTTTAATCTTGTTAAAATCGATGGCTGTCAGTCCGTATCTGCATCCCATAACCTAAAGCTGCACTGGGCAGGAGTTTCATGTAAAGAACTCCTGAAATCCTCCCATCACTTCTAATTGAGACTTGCAGATTTGCCTTTTTTTTAGCGTGACTGAACTTTGACTACTAACTCTGTCTTAAAATGCAGAAAGTGAGAGCTCCATCCAAAGACAGACAGACCTTTCAGTGATTGATGTTCTGCTTCTTGTGCATTTTAAGTGATTTGATATGATGCAATCACACACAGGCCGTGTTGAAAGTGCAGTTTTTGGTGCCGCTCTACAGGAATTCTGGGTATTGTTGTTCCAATTTGTCAAGCAGTACTTTTTCGCTGCAATCTCTGTCTGCCTAGATGGTGAAATGTGCTTTAAAAGGCCACTATTTCTATATATTTTGTCTCCGTACAAGTTGTTGCTTCATGTTCCTGCACTCCAAGGAGCTCTGGATAAGAACAATCTGACCTCGAGTGCTGTATTTCCTTAGGTAACCTTCAAGATGGCCTCCCCTTGCCCTGTCCGAGCGCCCAAACCTCACTAATTCTACTCCCTGCAAGCACAGCCTGGGCATACAGCGTGCTTCGTTTAAGGATTAGCTCCCTAAATTAGATTATCTAATGGCATCTTAATGGATTGCTGACCCATTTCCTGCACAATGGCAACATGTGAGTCTGGCAGCGTTTTAATTTGGGGGCTAGTACTGAAGAGGCATAGCGGAGCGCTCCGTTTAAAGGGCAAGCGAGATAAAAGAGAAATCCGACTGATTCCATCTATATGTTGAATTGTTTTACGTGAATAATCCATCATAGAGGGGGGGGGAGAATAGAATGGAATTACCATCCCGTCTTTGTAACTAAATTAACTAAATTTAGTTGGGATCTATTTCATCTGTGCTCATTACTGTACACTTGCATGTAGGAATTAGGAGTGAGTAAAATAAGAGACCTCACGCTGCTGCAGGGGACATTTTCTCTGCTACCTCCGCCGGTCTGTTAAGAGGCCTATTGAAGGGGGTTCTGCTGTGCTCATGTGTGTTTGTAAAATAGTTTGTAACTTCAGGGGGCACACACACACACACACACACACACACACACACACACACACACACACACACACACACACACACACACACACACACACACACACACAGAAGATCTACACTTTCATGGAAAAGGGGAAAAGGGAGACGTAACAGGAAAAAGCTTAGCTCAGCTTGCTCGCTCTGCCATGGTGGAATGGTTCAGGTTTTTCCCTCAGAGAGGGAAAGATACAGTATGGAGGCAAGGGGAGTGAAGGGGGAGGGGGCCAGGAGGGACTGTCTGTAACTTTAAGTTAACGAGAGTAAAGCATGACTTTAACATAAAGTCAAACAAAGCTCCGCTTGTTAAAGTAAAACATCCTCACGTGGCTAAAAAGCTGACCTGAAATGACTTCAGCTATTCTACATGGTGGCACTTTATTTATTCTAATTACCTTCATCAAAGGTTTGTGTTAAGAAATGAGAACATGTTGTTTTGCTTGGGTGTGAATCCTTTGTTTCAAAACTTGGAGTGAAATTCAAATTTGGATAAAGTTCGAAAAATGCACACCAATCTCTTAAATATATGAAGAATAGAGACAGACCAATCCTAATGCTCTTTTAAGATTAGACAGCTAAAATAAGACAAAGGTAAAAACAGTACATCATAAATTACTGGTATAATTATACCGCGTCAGTAGTAACACAGTCACAGATCAGACAAATTAGATATACAAATTTATTAGTGAATTTCTAAAATGTAAGAAATAGAGCAAAGCTTGTATTGTGTGCTGTTATTAATGGCAGGGTGTGTGTGTGTGTGTGTGTGTGTGTGTGTGTGTGTGTGTGTGTGTGTGTGTGTGTGTGTGTGTGTGGTGTAAGAGACACAGAGAGACGGCATGAAAGAATGAAAAGGTTACCTTTGCCAAGTAATCCCCAAAGTGTCGTCAGTGGCACTGGGGCCATAATGCCTGCCGTTTTGAGTCACGCTCCAGTCACACTTCCTCAGCTGTCAATTGAAACCTAGCAGTCAGTTCACTGGGCCAAGACAACTTCCACTTCAGATCACACTACAACTCAACACTATATACACAAATGCATGCAGAACAGCCTAGAGCAAGAGCAGCAATAATTCAAGAAAAGAAAAAGACTCCAAAATGAGTCCTAACTGTTACTGACAATGTAAAAATAGTGAATGAAATTCAATATTTGCTGGGGGGGGAAATAACAGTCAAATCAAAGCTATGGATAAAACAGACAGAAAGAAAAGGCATGCAATCACAGTTAGTGGTGACAGCTAACCTGGAAGTAAAACAAAAAAACTGAGTTAGTTAGTCACAAGTGAGTGGCATCATATTGGTAGTTCATCTGTGAGTGGTTACAGCATTTGTAAGATGGTTAGCCAATGAAGCCATGCAATCCACCGGATGCATGCACCCTGTCGATAATCATTGCTTCACTGGGAGTGCACTTTCAGATTCAGGAAGGAGTGTGCATGCCTTCAAGCATGCATACTTTTTTCATTAGCTAAACTCTTCGTATTGATTAGGGGTCAAAATTACACTGAACTTAAACAGCATGCACACACACACACACACACACACACTCACAAATACGCACACACACACACGCACGCACACACACACACACACGCACACACACACACGCACACACACACACACACGCACACGCACCCCCCCCTCCACACACACCCCTCTTTAAGACACGCCAACCGTACATACAGATTACAAATTACCGCAACAAAAACAGCCACACACAAACGGTGTCTCCTTTGCATGCATTATGCAAGCACACGTGTCGGCAATCCAGCTGAGAGCTATCTCTGCCAATACCAACCTAACCTTGCCCTGTGGTCAACACATTCATTTGGTAATGCATCGGGATAAAACTGCACTGTTAGCACTCTGCGTGCAGCGGCAGACGTTTTGCAGAGGCTCTTAAGAGGGATTTAATCAGATATACGCATACACTGAATATTCAAAGCCATTTGCAGCGGTCAAGAAATGTGTTCTTTCTCCTCCGAGCACCTGGGTGGACACATCCGGAGACGATGATGGTTTCCTACTTAAGCCACACTTAAATACAGCGCTGTGTTTCTGTTATGTGGCTTGATTTTTATGTATTTTTCGGCTAAAAAGGCTAAGTAGTGGAAAGAAACAGAGAATTCTAGGCCTTTCCAGGACGTTTCAACGTTTCATTATGTTCCAGTTTGATGTCCGTTTTATTTGATCAATAGCTGCTAAATTAGCACTATAGTAGGAAACAATGCATCTCGTTCCATCCAGTGTGTTGTCTCTGTATTCAGGGGGAGGTTGGGAGACTAAGCCCCCACGCCGCTCTCGCACTCTCCAGCCTGACAAAAGCTTGGAGAGAATGTGCGGGTTGGGCCAGACGCTCGGTGCCACCACTCCTCGAGGGGCTCGCCATCTGTCCGCTGGCACCGGCACATCAGAGTGGCACGGGCAGCGGGGAAAAGGGGGACTGAGCCGGGGAACGTTAGCAAACAGATGCGGGCAGATTGTGGATTAGGATCCTTCCTTAGATAATACCAAATGACATCTGATCACGGATCTTTCCCTGCGGAATGCTAGATGCTGGCATTCCCTCGAGGGGTTAACCAAGGCGAGAGATGAATGGAGGGTTTTCACACACTCGCTGCCTGGGAATCGTTGAGCAGGTGTGGGAGCGTGTGGTGGTGTTGTTTGGTTTTGTTGTTTTTTTAAGCCGTGTGTGTGTGTGTGTGTGTGTGTGTGTGTGTGTGTGTGTGTGTGTCCAGGGACATCTATTTTAGTGGTGCGATATTTTGAAACTGCTCTGACAAGTTATTAGATGACTATTAAGTTATGTTATAGTAATTAAAGAATGTAATTATCATTCAGTGTTTGTAATTAAAACAATGTACAATGATTCCAGTGCTCCACAAATTAAAATTAAAATGAATTTGTTTTTCCTTCGTTAATATAATTTTTTTAATTAAAAGTAGCTCTGGCAGCAGTAGAGCTGGATGCAGTGCAAGTCTTGGCCTCTGTCTGTCACACAGACAGACAGACAGACAGACAGACAGACAGAGACCACGTTTAAAAACCTTGAATCTCTCGCCATATGCGTGTGCCTCGCTTCCCTTTCCTACCGAGCCCAGCGACAAACGGCTGCGACTAAACAAGTAAAAGTGTCGGTAAGCCTCACAGATCCCACACAATAAACGTCCATTGCCAGATGAGGACAATGACAGAGTATTTCGGTGAAAGTGTTGGAACTTGGCTCGGTGTCGGACCGCTTCGCCGGGCCAGACCCCAGGCCGTTAAATCATACCACAGAAAACAAAAACAACTGTGACAAGCAGAAGCATGATGAATCAATTGGAAGACTGTTTAGAGTTCCTTAAGATGACAAGAAGACTTATTCGTTTAGATATAGCATTGGCTTTCTTCTTCACGTTTTAGTCTTTTTATGCTTCCCCACTAAGACCCAAAGATGTGTTAGGTTTGTCTTTGCTCGGCCTGAAAAACGTTCTGTTTCATCTTGGTAGTGCAACAGGCCCACACAAGCATGTTTAAGGATCATTTATAATAACAAAAAGGAAGCAGTATTTTTTCATGAAATGATCATACTGTATGTATATATCTGGCTGATTTAGCCTTCTGGGGGAAAAGCTTTGGACAAAATTCAGCCGCTCAGCTCTGATCAGACTGCTGATGTCTTGTGTGTAGTCACTTTGTGCCTCACTGAAAGAAGTAGCAAGCCCACGAGAAAACGTGGAAGACAAACTGCGCGACATCAGCCAAGTGAATCCTCCCTCTCCTCCTCTTCCTCCCAAGTGGAATAAAAGCATCCCATGACTGCTGACAAACATCCATCAATATATTTAGTTTTGCCTACTCTGAATTTTGACAAAAAAGGGGGGAGCAGTAAAGTCAAAGAGAGAAAAAAGAAAGAAAGGAGTGAGGAAACAGAGGCCAGCTTTGTCATTTCCACTAAGCAAGAAAAAAATATATTTTAAACGAGCTGAGGAGAAACCCAACGATCATTATGTAGCCGCGTGCAGATGCATTCAATTAGTTGTGGTTGGAAAAGCCTTGGCCTGAGACCAGCGCTTTCAATAAGACGGGGTGGAGGAGAGCGCTGTCTCCCGGTCCGACAACACTGCAACACTCGGAACCTCGCAGACACTCACAAACACTCTCACGTACGCACACACACAGACCACACAGACCACATCTGCCCTAGGACCGCTGCTGGGGCTACCGCGTGATGCCAACGCTAAATATTCAGCTTGTGCACCGTAAATGAGTGTGCTGATTACATGTGCTATGTGTGTGTGTGTGTGTGTGTGTGTGTGTGTGTGTGTGTGTGTGTGTGTGTGTGTGAGAGTGAGTTTTTATAAAATAATGTGTGAAGGAAAGAGAGCTGAGCACATTACACTCTCGAAGACACCCACACGTCCCATCCATCATCTGAGTAGTGACCACACAATGACAATGATTTTCCTGACTTTCTTAAAGAAACTTCAAATTATATCTTATATCTTATATATTTTTGAAGATACATCTGCATGGATTACTGACATGAGGTGAATTATACACTGCTTACAAAGTGTATTTAAAAATATATATATATATATTTCATTTTGTAATTTAGGATCTTTCAAGAGTTGAAAAGAAAACTCCATCGGAAGTGTAAATAATAATCAAAATGGAAAAAAACAGAACCGCATCGTATTTAATTTTTTGTGAAGGCTCAATCCTTTTGAGGTCTGAAAACCGTGTTAATTCTTTGTGCCAGTAGTGAATGCTATGCTTGACCTCAGCCTACGAGTGCTCTGATCTGATCTCGAAGCGCCTAGAGGATCAAATTCAGAGTGCAGGGATTTCACATCTGATGTGCGGGGAGATGGGGGACAGAACATGAACGGATAAGGGGAGCAGGTGAGGTGAGTTCTGGAGGGGGAGAGATCTCACCTGTTGCTGGTGGAGGAAGGCTGGATCTCTGGGGCTCAGGCCGACAAAGCGGTTAGCCGTCGGAGTGCCAGGGGCTGAGTAGCCTGGGTAACATGCCATCACAAAAAACACAAATACATGCTTGCGTTACAATTTGCATTTGAGGAATTCACACGTAGCTGTTGCTTTTATCCACAGTGGCTTACCATCAGTCAATGTTACAAACAACCAACAGTGTTGTGGAGTCCCACAAGGTTCAACTTTGGACACACTCCCATTCTTCAGTCATATGGGAAAAAAATTCGACAAATACTATTTTGCCATTGTTGTAATTTTTTTTAATTTTTTTTTATCATTTACACTTTTATTTTTAATGTTGACTTTCAGTCACCCTGCTGCAATGATGTAGATGTTTACTCAAGGTGTGTAGCGGGTAATGGGTGTGGGTTATCAGTGCCGGATGGCACAGACTCACCTTCTGTTGATGTGGTGATGGGCTTGGTGTCTGGCATGGAGAGCGAGACGGGTCGCACAGCGCCGTGGTGTGGGGAGGGAGCCAGAACTGGGGTGAAGTGGCCCGGGACCTTTCCGACCTGACCACTGCTGTTCGGCTGCAGGTGGGGTAGAGAGCGCTTTATTAAAAAAGAAAAGAAAAAAGATATATTCATGCAAAACATGTGGAATGGCTTTGCTTCATCTCTGTGGTTCAGCAGCTTTTGTTATGAAAACTTACATTTTCATGGTCATGAATTGATAAATATTAATATCTGCTTATGTTTGAAAATAAAGAAGAAAAAAATCCTAAAACAGGTATGGTTAATTTAGCACACAAATAACTGCATTTTGTTTGGTCTGCCACCAAAATCTAACCCTACGGGACGACAGGCAAACTGTGGTCCAGCGACTTATGTTTACAAGCTCTTGGTTGCTTGTAAATGTGCAGTCGGGCAGATCTCAATAAAACAAATACAAGCATGTAACAAACAACACTTTTCCAAAACGGTGAGCACTAAAGAAGAAACCTAATGTCCTCTCCTTGTTTCTGGGGTAGTTAGTTCCTCTTAACTGCTCGGTTTATCCTCACAAAATCAAAAACAAAAGGTGACTGGACCGCTCACTCTTGCATTCAATGCTCCATCTGAGGAAAAGATTTGAGTACTTTCATTCGCTGTGCTGTCACAGTTATTACTAAAACTCTGATGGGGGGGGGCAAAAGCAACAATAGATCCTTAGTCACTGATGATGGATTTCCTACATGATTTTAAACAATGATTTTAATGGCGCTCATAAATGACATTTAGAGGATTCGGGCATGAAAAGACTGCGCGAGCTGTGGAGTGACCTGTTACAATGGTGTGAATGTGCCGGTACAGAGAGCGAGGCGGCGAGACTATATATATAGAGAACGACATAAAGGAAGCTAGTGGGAGCTACTCTTTGCAGACGGCTGGAGACTGTCTGGGGCGTTCATTTCAGGGCCGCCCCAAGTTCAAAACTCAAACAGGCCTTTTTGGAAAAGAATTGTGTCCACAGGGTTCCCTTCGATGTGAATAGAATGTTTAATTAGAGTGTAATATAATCTGCGTTAAAGCAAGCATAAAAACATTCTGGCACTCAGCCATGGGATTATAAGCGCTGTGTTATTTGCTGAGCCCCCCCCCAACTGGTCTTCCAGCGTTCTCACTAGCCCGCCACCAACCCCCTCTCTCTCCTTTCTCCAGCACCCCAGCAGAGGGCCAGTTAATTCTGCACAAGAGCCGGGCCCCGGCAACGGCAAATATTTACAACCTTTATCATTCCCCGCGGTTTTTCTCTAGAGTAACAATCCCCCCACCCCCACCACCATACCCCTCTGGCCCGCTCCCTGCTCTGGAGATGGAGCCGTCTACGAGGCCTTTGTTTACAGTGAGAACAGCGGGGATATAAAACTCACATAAATATCACACGGCTCCCTCATCTATAGAGACGCCTGCTCTCTCTCCAACACACTGGCTGCAGTATACGCCCAGAATATATATATAAGAGCCCTAAGCTATTTGATTTACTACGATGTCTTGATACAGTTTTGTATGTCACGTGTGACTACCTATTGCAATAGTTTGGTTGACTTCTTTACGGAGACGTCGGGTTGTTGTTTTTAGCATGGCTACAAATTTAAGGCTAAGAGCGTACTATAACCTTTGCCAAGAGCATTATATCAAACAGAAAACATACGCTTCTCAGTCACATGAAGTGGTCCGCAAAGTTCAGTCTGGGGTTGTCTGCAAATTGAAACAGTGGTTTGATTTAACTATGATTTAATTCACCATGAATTAAACTAATTAGTTAACTCTTTGCTTCTGTAATTATAGAGTTTTGACCAATATTATTAATATAAACTCAGTTTAGGGGCTTAAAATGTCAAATTTTGGGTTTATAATTTATTTTAAAAAAACACTGAGAAAAAGCAGTTCATTCTAATGGCATAATGAAAGACCAGGAGCAAGTTTAAGATAAAAGAAAGAAGGGGAAAAAAAACATCAAAACAGGATGATGTTTCTCTACTAGCAAATAGTCCAGTGAGGCAGTAATGAAATAATGACAAATGCATGCTATAATTTATCTCAGGTCAGATGGGAATAGAGCCGAATAGACTACTTGAGGCCACGGAACGCTTGCCAAAGCAGCCTTTCCCGACTTCTGGCCAACAAACCGGATTCTCCAAAGACAAAAAGAAATCACTGACCTGGCTGCTCTGTGGGCTGGACGGGTCGTATGACGGCACGTAGCTCTTGAGGGTATCAGCTGGGTTGAGGTGCGGCGGGTAGCGGATGGTGGTGTGCGAGAAGTAGGGCGACGGCGCCGGGGGCAAGATAGAGGAGGCCGAGAACTGCAGGGGCGAGTGTGGAGGGGGGCTCCTCGTCGATATAACTGCAAAGAGAGACAGACGGAAGAGTTGTGGGAGGATGATGAAGATTCGAGGGTGTGTGAGAGTTAAGCATCGACATTGATTTTTGCGAACTGTGTTTGCGAGGGAAAAGTCGATCTGAGCCGGTGGTTAAAGTCAGCAGCAACTCACCACTGTGTCCTACACCTGTGAGGCCCGGGTGATGAGGCTGAGAGAAAGTGCTGAGTCGTGGTGAGGAGTCCTGCGGGGAGGTGGGGCTGAACAGCGGCTTCTCTGGCTTCTTCATGGTAGGAGAGGACATATCTGCTGGTGGGGAAAACATGCACACACAAGCACATGAACACATGCTCAAGGTCAGAACATTTCTACATGCCTTATTGATTATTTAGAGTCTTAAAAGTCTTTGATCAGTTCCTTTTAGCATATTTGCACAGGACCAGATGGCAGAAATATTTCCAGCTTCTGTGTCGTGTTTAACATTTCTTTCCTAAGAGAACAAATTTAATAAATTACATAACCAATGCACAAAAATAAATACTGCAACTTTAAAAAAATGTTTGGCATAAATAGGTGTGTTGCTGAAAATGAATCAAAACCTCCAGCTTGCACTAATGCTTCCATTTCTCACGGAGGAAAGGAATTAAGTGCCAAAAATGAATTACGGTTGAAATTAAACAGAATTTGATCTGCGTAGGATTAGTATTACCAAGGGCATCCTGTCTTTAGCAAATATAGTAGACAAAGGGACCATGTATTTTGCGAATTAGAGACACCGCAAAGGGTCAAAATCACTCATCATCTCTGGAATCATAACAAATCACTTGACATCCCTAAGAAATATGAGTCCTGTGAAAATGTGGCTTTTGTCAAGTCTGAGCAGACAATTAAATCCAGTGATCGGATGCACAGTTGTAAAGCAGCCGGTCGCTGAAATGGGATTTAAGAATTTTGAGACCCTCACGTAATCTTAAATAGAACATTACACTGTAACATCTGCTCGCCGCGGCCTTACACGGTGTCTGACAAGCTGTACTGTAATTCCCCATGAATGATCCCAAAGGCTCGGCGGAAGACATGAGATTTTTTTTTTTTTTAAATAGTGTAGTTCTATGAACTCAAAGTATGCGCATAATCTCTTGAAAGTTGCACAATATTGCTGCGCCACACTTTCTTGAGCAATGTTCTGCTGTCACGGCAATGCGGTTTTCAATTTTCCGTGGTAAGACAAGGTGTCTGGAGGGAACGTGATAACAAATAGATCCGAGAGGCAACGGCCGATGTCTGCTCCGACTTCCCCTATGAACATCCGTCAAGTGCTTTTCTGGTCTGTCACAGATTCTTTGGGCGTATAACTTTCAAATCATCCATCTCTTCTCCCCCCCCCCTCTCAAAAATAAGCTATATAAACCCTGTTGCTGAGGCATTCCCACAGTATTAACCGCCTTTTCCCTCCGACGACATAGAAGGATCCACCCGAGTGGCGGGAAGAATCCCTCTTCTCCAGAGAAAGAGAGCGACAAAGGTGGCTGGAATTCAGGGGGATTTCCCAGTCTGAGGTTGCAAGAGGATACAGGCTTAAGTGCTTTCATTTTTGTGTCAGAGGGAGAAATACCTCAGAGAAGATTGATATCACTGCTAAATGTTTCCATGTATAAATAGGAAATATTTTCTGTGGTGATGGTATTCAGCTTTTCCTCTCTCGTGCTAATTAAACCTTCAGGGAATCGACTGAACCGCCTGGGGAAATTAAACTGGACAATTAATTACCAGAAACAGTTTAAATAGTATAAATAAAAAGTCCAAAGTGATTATTTAGACCATTTGCGAATGTGTTCATTCACATAATTTTTTTTCCTTCTTAATTCATGCAGTACTTTCCCTAATAAAAGAAAAGAGAGAAACAATTTCTTCTTCTACATGGAGAGGTTTTTGTCGAACGACAACCATGTGTGAGAAATGACCACTTGGCACTTGGGAGGCCTCATATGGGTTTAATATCACCCCACTTCTCATTTATTCTCTCCTGACAGAATAATGGCTGTCTTCTGAGAGTTTCCTACCCACTGCTTTCCCTTTCTCCTCGCCCCAAAGCGTCTAAGTTTACGCAAAGCAATACTCTCAGGCCGTGCAAAGGGACAGACTACATTTTCCCGTACCCACATTGGGCTGTGGTTGAATCCCACCAGCGGTGAGTCTCTCGTGTGTCAAAAAAAATAAGTAAAATTATGATTTAAGAGCCGGAGCGAAAAAAGGTGGGACATTTTATTTCTAATCACTTTGTTTCCTACCACCTCTGTTGGTAAAATCCAGAGGCGGTGTGCGGGCAGCAGAGTGAAGAGAGAAGTCGGCAGAGAGTGAGAATGATCCGGAAACACGGGACAGTGAGGCCTTAATTAAAAGGGTGACGGGCTCTGCTCTGCACCAGGAGTAACACGACGTAATGAGACATGCAAGCCGTCCCGAGAGGATCTCGCTTTCTCTCTCGCGCAGAAACGAGCAGGCAGGACAGCTTGTTTTTCGCTACACGCAGCTCAATATTTTCTTCTCTTTTTTTTCAGATCTAGTAAGCCCAATATATGAGCTCATTAGGTGAGCTTTATTTCTTAATTCCCTTCAAACTAGCCCCGTGCTTTAAAGTTGGCACATGGTCATCAAAACTCTACTGATGGGGAGATTCCTCTCAAGTTCAGCCAAGATGCATGGACTGATTTCCTGATGAAAAGTTATCTGACACGTTTGCCCTGCGGGTCTAACAGCTCGGCATGAGGTTTATAAAAAAGGCATTTCTCTATATAAGCCTCGCACAAGGTGCTTCAGCTATCTGTACATGAAGAAAAATTATACACCCAACATTTGAACACTCAAAATGACCAGAGTGCAGTGATAGCAGTTGTGAGTTTCAGCTGGAACAGTTTGTTCTCAGAACGGAGTCCCCGCATGGTGGGATCCAATGTTTCCTTTGTGTAAGCGACAGGTGCGAGCGAGTACAGATTTACATTCAGACAGCGGTTCAAATGTGTTCAAACATTTATATGACTGGCGATGCCTGGGGCTATCTCTGTCATGGTATGTATTTTAAGAGGGTTGAACCGGTTCATGTGCAGAGAAACCAAATGCAGTTCCTCCGCAGTGAAATGGGTGGCGGCATTGATGTACCGTAGCTTATGACGAGGCGGAGCGTGAAAGAGAGTTCAGCTGTTAAAAAGCAACGTGAGGTGCTCGCTTTGATCAAATCTATTTGCATGCGATGAGGGTGAAACGAGTAATGCTCGCCTACCGCCCGTTAAACTCTGTCAACATGCTGCCGTGCAGCGCCGAGCTGTGCGAGACTGTGGTCTGCTCGCCTGTTTGAATGCGTTGGAGGGTGTTACTGACAAAGGGCATCCAAGCCCGATGAAAAGGGGTCAAATAAAAACAGGAAAATCACCTCCTTCTCGATCGTGCCAGTTGGCCCGACTGCTGGCTGGCGAGCTGGGTGACGAGTAGAAGTCAGGTCCCGTCGGGCTGGTGTCCATGTTCTCCTCCATGTTGACGGTTTTGGGCCTTTTGCTGTAGGATATGGGGACGTTTATGGTCATTTTCTGGTATTATGACTTTATGGATCACAAAATGGCGTCTGTTCTGATTTGGGGCAGTTGGTGTCGATGTTTGCCGCAGATTAACTTGCATAGTGTGAAGGTTTAGTTGAAAGGATAGTTTCATATTCACTGTGTTGCCTCGAGTTAGACAAGAGGATTGATACCACTCTCATATCTGTATGCTAAAAATTAAGCTAGTGCCAGGAGGCGGTTAGCTTAGCTTAGCATAAATACTAGAAGCTGCATTTTTTCTGTATTGATAATAATATACAATGTCACTGCAATGATAGAAAGTCCCCTCCCTCGCCCCCCAAACTTTGTCCGAAAGGCTTCGTTGCTGTAACCTCCACTGACCTGCCGGGAGGGGAGGACAGGGAGCGGTGCAGCCCCACGCTGGAGTTCAGGTCATGATAGTAGGGCTGGCTGGGCATGTCGGCCATGGAGAAGTTTACCGCAGCACCATGGGTGATGGGCACTGCAGAGGACACAGAGAAAACAAAGAGAGACAGTTACTCTGTAATCACTTGCAAAGAAGGAGTTCGATGTCAGCAGTGTTGTCAGACCTTTCCCTGCACTCGCATCTGGAGGCGCACAATTAATTGCACGATAGCTTGACTGACTGTTATTGACGCTTTGTGTTTAGAGGCCCTGTGTATCAAATTAAGCGCTCCCCATTCACAGGTTAACTGTCTGACCATCACACGCGTTTCTGCTGAGCACTCTGATTAACAAGTCACTGCTTCCCCAATGCGGTTGTTGCTGCAGGTAAGGGCCTTTTCACAAGAATGATTACAGGAGCTGCGTTTTACATGTGGCACGAAGAAGACACACTGAATATATACTAAATATGTAAATATGTAAATATTTAGCAGTAAGACAGCAGTGTTTTATAGCTAAAAGCACCAAAAGCAGGCAATTGTGTTGCTAAATGGATTAATTTGTGATGCATCAAAACTTTAAACCGAAGTCACAATCATCAACATGTTTCCTCCTCTTCTCTCTGGTCCAGAATAACACTCAGCAGTTTCCTCACATGGTGATTTACAGTGGGAAAGGTGTTGTTTTTCTCACTGCGGTCAAGGTGAGGGATATTGTTTCAAGGGAGGCCGCGCCAGTGTTTACAGAACAAAAGGAGTTCACCGCCCATCGTCACTCTCTCTCCCCTCACTCCCCTACGCCTCTCGCCCTTCAGTGTGAGCCTGCGGCTCGAGCGGTTGGTTGGTTTGGAGTCGATGAGAGGATGGAGTGTGTGGCGCCGTCTGTTGTGGTCTGAGGTTCACCACTGGCACGATCCCTCCGCCAGCCTCCGCCCTGGCAGCCCACTGCAGCCCTGGCAAAGGCCCCTACCCGCTGCTACCCATACCGAGCTGTCTGTGGAGGAATGCATCCGGCCCGAGGACGCCGAATACAAGACCATTGTTTGTTTTTTCTCTTCTTCTTTTCATTCATGGATGAGGATACCCCCAACCATTTCTGTCTGTGCTGGTTTCTCTTTACTGTCTCATTCTTGGCACTTGGCGCCCTGCCTGTCATCTCATTTAATACGCTAAAGAAACTGTAAATGAAACAATGACGCTGCATTCGCAACACAGCGCTTCTCCTAGCAGAGTACCGTGTCTTGCTGTATGAGGGGGGGAAATGTAATGTTTCATCTGCCCGTGCATGTCCACATTTTCTGTTGACAAAATGTCTTTACACTTGCAGTGGAGGCTCCCGTTGTATTAATGAGTGTCCCCGTCGAAATGCGGGATTGCAAGTCAGCCTTGAACTCCGCAGCCCCCTTTGATGGACTTCAAAGAATGTCTCAACAGCCCGGAGAGTCGGGAGAGAGGCGCGATGACGGACGAGCGGCTGCTTAGATATCTTCCCAGGGAGTGACCGGCTGAGTGAGTGACAATTCCTGTGTGTCCGTCGACCTTTTTAAAATTCCAGCTCGACTTCAGTTGGCTTTAGTGAAACCGGGCTCGGTCACATGAGAGCAAGCACGCCGGCGCAGCGGCCATCTGGTCAGGGGGCAAATTAAACACCAAACAAAAAAAGAGCCTTTCAAAGGGGATTCGGTCTCAGAGCATCGAAATGAGTAGGTTCTCCCTTTCAGAGCGTGATGTATGAGACAGCACAGACAACCTGGTCCGTGTTAACGACATCAGAAACACTTTGGCACGCCAGGTGAACGGAAACAAAGGTCAGCGTTAAACACTATTTGTTGCTCTAAAAACGTTAACATGTGAATGACCAAAACCAAAAGTTTGGAGGATTTCACACCTTTTTTCCTTTTCTCTATCTTCTGTATAATTTGACGTATAAAATGTGAGAAAATTGTGAAAAATAATCAGAATTTTGTTAATCACAATCGTGTCTTACTTGAAACCACTCACTCTGAGTCTTATATATATATAAGACTAGTAGACTGGTTCATACACAGACAGCCCGACACCGGTATGTTTCTCTTAAATACAGGTTATTGAGGGTGACTGGAGTCGTTGTGCACCGCAGGCATGTTCCAGAGCTGAAGTACAGGAAAAGGGCACCTTGGGGCGCCCACAGTTATCAAGAGGACCGCTGGAGGGACAACCGTTTAACGGCTTTGCGGAGGGCAGACATGTCTCTACAGATGCACACAGGCTCATACAGTCAAGTGTTCTCTCACTGCAAAGCAGACCGGACAAACCGGATCTGCCACAGTCGTATGGCGGATTTCAGCAAATACACAGATGTTGGGATTTGTAGAAAAGCTGCGAGTTACAGATTTTGTTTATGTGTAAAGACGCAAACAAGGGAAACAAAGGCAGAGCTAAAGCCGTTTCCTGATTAGACCTCTTCTCAGGGCTGTGTGGGCGTGTGCAGACTGTGATTGATTGACTTCTCCCTGACTCTCATATTAACTAGGTTGCACCTGTTAGGACAGGGAAACATACACCTTCAACATTCCTGTAAGTGCGTGGACTTTGTCCTGATGTGATTCCCAGCGACGCTCCGCCCATCATCAACGTGAGCAGAAGTGAAGGAATACCTGAAAACACCTGTACAGGGTAGTTAGCGACGGCGGCTCCTGTGTGTACTTACTTCTGGACACTCGCACCAGTTCTGTAACACTGAAGACTCCGGATTTGATGAAGCTGTCCTCCAAGTAGACTGTGGACACAGGGACAGACAGGAAATCATTATCACAGGCGTGCTTGTTATTCATGAACACTTTCATACCACTTGAAAATTTCACTTAATAAAGTTCTGTGGATGTGAAATCAACACTAACATTGAGTTCAATAGGTCTTCCAACGCTTCTCAACCATTCTGCTACATTTTGAAAATCATTTTCAGCACTTCAATAAAAAATGTAAAAGAATAATATTTTCTGTCTGACTGAAACCCAAAAAAACGTTTCTTTCTATTTTGTGCAACATTTTAGAGTTAGAAAGAGCACAAAGGTCACACACCAACAGGAGGACTGAGATACACCAAAGACGAGACAAACACGCAGGTACAGATCACCACACGGGGATCTCGGCACTGTCATGCCATAATATTTAAAAGAAAATGGTAAAGAGGATAATTCATCAGTGTCTTCTCCTGAGCCTAACACTTCATCAAGTATTTTTCACGCTTGTCTTTCTGTAGACGAAGGGTCTAGGTCGTCTGTATTTGATCCTATTTCCATGAGATATGAGCTGTGGATTGTTGACTAAAAAAAAAGTCAGTAACTGCACTGGTTTTTCAGTTGAAGTGTTTATTTGAACAGCAGCAAGTCATTGTGTGTGTTGCAGTAAAGAGTGACAGGACAGGTGTGTGAGGAGGAGGGAGTGACATGTACATTCAAACTGAAAGTACAATGAACGAGTTCACGCTGTGCCCCAGGCTTCCATCAAATACACAGGAAAAACTTAATGACTGTCAACATTGACACCGTCATGCCAAAACAATGTATCACACCAAGAAGGATCCACCTTAAAGAGTCATAACTGCAGTATTTATAAGTATAGCTCCAACTTAAATCAACAGTTTGGGAAGCCAGAGTTCTTTTAACGTCAAAATGTTTTCCTCCCATTTTCCAAATAAGTATTTTTGACCAAATAATCACAACGTATTTTGTTTACAGTGTTCTGTATTACCTGCCCAGGGATCAGCAACGCTAATCGGAGGCTATAAATCAAACACGTTAAATAGCCAGACAAGTTATTGACACCCAAATGACCCGGGCTCGGCTTTGATGCGATGCCAAGGGCCCTCTGGCCGTGCCAGAAAGATAGGCGGGACGGCTCGATTGGCACCTACAAAGCCTCATGCCTCCAGTGAGCCAACGGCTTTCGCAGGGGACTGTGCCACTGCCGAGGGCCTCCGAGGCTTGAGTCATTGGCTCGCCAGCATGTTTTCCTTGGCACATGCATCGGCAGAACCAGCTCTTGAGGTAGACAACTAATTATACTTCTCAAACTATTTTCATTCCAATGCCGTGACGACACAGCGCAGGTCAGTCCAAGGGAACGGCAGCGCTGTTGGAGAATATTCCCTACAGCTGCTCATGACACACTCAGCTGCCAGCCAAAGGTGCAATCTACTGTAACGTTTTCACTCCAGATCTTCAGTGTCTCCACCTCTTTTTTTTTAAATGTTGTGTTTGATGTTGCCGCGAGGAAGATGACGATTCAAATTTGATGATCCAATTTCATTTTATTCCTTCTCACTGCATGCAAAGTTGAAAACCACGGCCGGAGCCAGCGGTGGATGTCAAACATGTCAGTTTGGGTAATCTAGTTTGGTATCGATGGCCTCTTTAATGCAGTCCAATTCATAAAATCTGTTTTTGTTGTTTCAAAGGCATTGCATGGTATGAACCTAAGGCAGTACAGTACAGGTTTTTTTTGTTTTTTTGGGTGGGGAGGGGGGGTTCCGACAGTATAGGAATTTGCTATGAGGTAAGTTATGGTGTACATAGGCCGCTGTAGAGAGGGCAAGCTGCAGAGGAACAATAGAACGATGACAGGAGGGAGGACGACTGGTACTGTACATACCTGGAAGAGGGTTCTTGCCTGGCTCATTGTTACTGGGACTTCCTGACTGCTGCGAGTCTGCAAACACACAGAGAGACGGGAGGGGAGGGGGGCTTAGTAAAGCAGGAGGACATCTTACTGAAACACTGGTTTCTTGTCAGCATTGATTATTTCTAGAAAATATCACCTGGTGGCTGGGTGAGGACACTGTATCCTGTAACTTGTAATTAAAAACTAAGTGAATCAGAACTTTAATCTGATTTACAGTCTGTCTCCCCACAGCCACGGACTCACTGAGGTCAATTAAAATTAAGAAACAACTTCTGTCAAGACACTCAACAAGACAAAGTGCATTTCAGGGGACTCGGGGCTTCCTGGTGCATTAATGCGTTTCCTTATCTACTTGTCAAGGCGAGCATACCCACTGTACATTAAACAAGACAGTTTTGTTTGAACAGTGGGAAGGCAGAATGAAGAAAAGAGCTCTCTGTCTGACACTGGATAGCCTAAAAGTTTTTTACCGGCAGACCTCTGGGTAATTTTTCAAAGGGGCTAAGGGAGTGTTTGCGGGGGGGGGAATGTGTTCGGTCCTGCTGTGCAAGGTACAAGCACAGAACAAAACGTGGAGAGAGGACAGGAGGGGCGGGGAATTACAAGGAAACATGAGTGGAATTCTTTCCACCGGCTACAGCGCGCAGGCTTTGGTACGAGATGGCCCAGACTGACGTCTTTTACCTCGAAGCTTCCTGCCCCTGGTTGATCACCGACAAGCACATGGGCCTTTTTTTTCCTTTCTTTCTTTCTTTCCATTTCCATATCACGCAACTGCAAAAGTTGTGAAACATCAAAGTGAACTGTATTCCTCGTTGTCAGATATCAATCTGTGCGTGCGGTGTGTTGTGTGTTTCGTGGTGGGAGGGAAAACGGACTCAAAATAGCGCCGAGCGGCTGCCGTGTCAAACAGTGAAGGACGCCGTCTGCGTGGAGCCCCAAAAGCCCACACGTGGCCTGAGACGGAGAGGGCCCAATGAGAACCAGCAGGGGAGATTATCCTCTACGTCGTCAACGCGAGAGAGCCGAGACGAGACGCTATAAAGACAGTGAACTCAGATACCCTCGCCTTGCAACAACACCACTTTTCCTGCCGCAGCTCTCATGAGCAGTGTTACGGAGGCAACGGGGAGAAGGAAGGAGAAGGAAGGGAGGGGGGAGAGAAAGAAGAAAAGTAGTTGAAAGATTTATCCCTTACTTGTTCTCTCCCTGTGTCTCTCTCCTTCGCTCACTTGTTCCCCCTCTCCTAAATTTGACTATTAAACAGCGCTGCAAAAACAGAATGTTCTTGGCCGAAGCTCAACAATGACAAAGTAGGGAGGGAACAGGACCATACGTTAAGGAGAAAAAAATCCCCTCTTTTCAGTACGCTTAGCCCTAAAAATGTAACATACAAGTTATAGTCTCACAATACATGTCCACTCTGCTTACTAAGAACATATGGGTGACTTGTGCTTTCTCATGCCACTTTTTATTTTGTGCACACGTAGAAAGGTTTTAATATTTAAAGCAGATAAGGCTGCAACATTGCAGAAAGAAATGAAATATGCCCAACAAACCGCCAAAATAGTCAAATATATAAAAAGAGAAAAGCAGCAAATCTTCAAATTTGAGAAGCTGGAGTGACAACACTATTTGCAGTCTCAAAATTGTTTCAGAGTACGTTTTCAGTTAATCGTGTCCATAGTCAAATCTATGCCATTGCAAGTACCCTCTTGAACAACATGTTCAAGTTGTTGTCTGGGCCCAACAAAGTTTGCCGTGTACCCGAGTCCCCTAAGTTTCCTCACTAACACGCACATGCACACACACACACGCGCACACGCACACGCACACGCACACGCACACACACACGCACACACGCACACAGTGTAAAGCAGCTTTTGTGAGCTGATTTGGCACAGCACATGTCCATAAAGTGATTGCAGGGAGCTCAGTGGCCTTGTCTCCCTGTCTCCCCCCCTCCCCCTTCACCCCCCATGCCACTTTCAGAGTCATCCATCAGTCTCGTTACGACTGCCAAGTCTACGCTCGCCCCGAGAACTGCTGAGTGGGAGAGAAACGGGCCAGGGGAGAGAAAAGAGCACCGGAGAGTGGAGATGAGGTAAACGCTGAAAAGGTGGCGAGGGGCGAGAAGGAGCAAGGAGGTGGAGGCGGGAGAGGTTAGATCGGATCAGAGTTTTGTGTTTTTGGTTGATTTATTTTTTATTTTTTCCCCTTTCTTCGAGGGCGGAACAGGCAACCATGACAAAAAGAGCAGATGGTGGCGGCAATTAGAGATCCCAGGCAGCATCTTCCAGCATGAGGCCCCACTGTAGCACCAGGAGAGACCACCTGGATGACTCAAGGTGGGATGCGAGCATATGGCGCATCTGCCAGGCCTGCACCGGAGCTGGAAACACCTCCCCTATTGCATTACATTCTACCTTTGACCCGACAAGGGCAGCTTCACGCTCCTTCATCTGCTTTCAGGGTGATTATGACATTGTTTGGAGCAGTGCTTGCACATTTGTCAGGCCGCAAGCCTGCTGTTTATATTTACATTTACTTTACATTTTGTATTCTTTTACATGTATCCCCTTTTGTCACTCAACGGGTATTTAAATCAAGCCTCAAATAAAGATAATTGTGGATTACAAAGGGTTGGATTGAAAAGCATACAAATTTCCTGTGATTAAAAAAATTATGTGCAGTACATTAAGTGGCTGAAATACAGCAAAGAAGTGGGATATTTGGAGCCTGAGGCCTGGTGTCTATATCTAAAAGGTGTCCTGTGCACAACCCCAGCCAATCCGATAGTCTTCAAATAAACAGTAGTGTAACCTGTAAATAAACAGTGTTGCGGTCGAGGAGGCTGGGATTTGCCCTGAGAGCTTGGCAGGCCTCGATCACAGGGCTAGACACCACACACACACACACACACACACACACACACACACACACACACACACACACACACACACACACACACACACACACACACACACACACACGCCCTTCACACACATACAGATAAACGTACACACGCTGCCTTTTTCCAAAAACAACATTTCTTGGCACTCTCTGTCCCTGCCACTTGTTTAAATAAACAAACCGCTTCATGAAGGAAGTGAAGAAGAAACAGAAGAAGAAGAAAAAAAAACACCACGTATAGGAATCAGATTATCTGCAGTTACTCTGAAAATGTAAGTGAAAAAAGTAGCAGAGAGCGCTAGTGGGTATTTGGTACGTGTCCACGAGTTCCTACACCTTCTTGTCCAGCGGGATACTTATCATACCACTGTAACGATTAGGGCAATTAGGGGTAATGGCAACAGAAATCTGGCTCTGCAAGAAAGTTTCTCAGTGCTTGTGAGGGTTCTCCACGCACATGTGTGTTACTCGCCTGGATTTTATAATCACTAAAACACTCACACACACTCTCTCCTCACCCAGCCTCTCATTTTTTGGCATTATACCCATTCTTTTCCCACTAAATTGCGGAACACACACACACACACACACACACACACACACACACACACACACACACACACACACACACACACACACACACACACACACAAATGCACACAGTGTGGATTAAATTAGCCACATAGTTTGGGAAACTTTCTCTCTTTTTATGTATTTTTTTTGGACAGTGGCAGTGCACGCTCCCAGGCCGCAAACACTTGCAGACACATACATATATCCTCCAGGAAAAAAAAAACAGTGCGCACGCGCAACACGCACACCCTGCAGATGCATACCGCTGTCGACATTTCAGGAGGAGAAGCCTGTCTGGCAGCCATTTTATGCCGAGCGGGGTTCTGTGCACATGTATAGCACTCTGGCTGCCAGAGGCATGGGTCCCGAGCCAAGACGCATTTCAGCAGCCTGGGGAGGCTGAGGGGAGGGAAGGGGAGGGGAGTGGAGCGCAGAGAGGGGTGGAACTCCGGGAGAAGTAGGGAAACGGAGAGAGGGGCAGAAAATATCGACCTAATTACGGAGCAGCTCCGATGCGTAATGTTTCGACAATACAGCTGCTCCTGAGTAAATATTTGATGTGGCCGAGCAGACTTTCTGCTCAGTGTCGTCCTGCTTTTCTTTCCCTTCCTGCTGCAGGAGACCAGTTTGTCCTTCCTTGGAACTGCACAGGCAAAAACATATGTGTGTGTGTGTTGCACACGGGGTCATGCGGGTCTCGACAGTGTGCGCAGATGACTGTACGTACATGTGCCAGTGTGGAATGTGCGTGTACTTTGTCCCGTGTCCTCCTCTGCTCCTGGTTTCTATCATTCACAGCTCTGGCGATGACCTCACGCCGCTCGGGCTGGCTTCCAACAGCCGGCAGAACCTGCTCTCTTCTCCAGATCTCCAGGTCTTTCTTCTCCTCGCTATCAGTCTATCGGTGTCCCTGTGCCTGCAACAGTATCCCTCCTCTATTGTATCTTTTCATACGCAAATCTACTGTTCAGTGTGTATCTGTGACGATATCATCTTATCCGGCGATAAGTGCACACTCCGTCTTCAAATTTCTTGATAATTTTTTTCCCCCACCTCATATCTCCTATCTTATAACACTTATGTCCCTCTTTCTTTTTATGTCTCCATCTGTGGTGGCACTCCCCCCTCCCACCTTTACCGCCTTTTTTTTAATGCCCCCTCTCTCTCTCACACTTTCATATTCTTTGTCTCTTTATCTCTCTCTACTCTCCCTCCCTCACGCTTTGTTGTCTAAACAAAGTGGCCTTTATCAGGATGAGCCGCAACCCAAACAAGGCAAACAAAAGATATGGGCGAGGAAATCTGCCCGCAGTAGAGGGAGGATCTTATCGTGCCAGGCATTGTGTGCCAGCCTGCCAACTGGCGATGCCCCCCGCCGCCGACGACCCCTCCCTGCGCACACACACTCACACACACACCAAATTCTGGCATCTCAGCCCGCCCCTCACCCGGACCCATGCACGGCGTTCTGCAAAGGGCTGGCACCTGACCTGGCCGAAAGGAAAGTGATATTGGCGCCGAGCGTGAAGGGAAGACAGGCGCTGCAGCCAAATGGGACGCCATCTTGGGGTGGCATTGTCTCAGTGGTAAAGATGAGCTTCAACGAAGCAGCGAAACAAAAACGGGAAAAAAAACGTGGCGCAAATTCCTGCTTTAACTATTTTATCTGTATTTGGCTCAGGCTGGGTGGGAACTTTAACACTTTTTGAGTACCTCTCTTCAAACCTCATCCATTCGTTATTGTTGGCTTTATTATCAGTGATACCTCTGCACAGACAGATATGCACAGTATTGTATTCCCTTTGACAAACTGTGGCTCCCTGTGTTTCCCCCAACTGTGCCTATACACTGTGTGACACTGTAATGATTATCTCATAATTGGAACAAGGAAAGTATTTCTTATTGGCTTAAAGGAGCACCTGGTAATCCGGATAGCTACCCTATCGGATGACTGCCACTGACGGGGAATGCAGGTACAGTAGGATGAGTTACACACACACACACACACACACACACACACACACACACACACACACACGAAAGCGAGAGAAAGGCAAATAGAAAGTGAGAGGGGCAAAGTTGAAACGTCTGCGAGAACAATGACATTTTGCCTTCTTTTCTCCAAGCCAGACACCACAGACTTGTTCAATGGAGCAGAAGGGGAGACACACACACACACACACACACACACACACACACACACACACACACACACACACACACACACACACACACACACACACACAGTAGGACTGTCAGGGTTTTGAGACTTATGGAATCAAGTGGGATCCCAGCCCAGACAAGAACAATGAGGAGCCATACAGTGTATGTGTGTGTGGTTGACTGTGTGTGACCCAGCTCACTTGTATCTCTCTGTGTGCGTGTGCATCTCCCCGACGTGAGTGCCGCCACCTCGGCGTGAGCGAGAGCGTGTGCGTGGATCATCAGTGTATGTGTTTGTTTCTCATCGCCGCATACTAATGCCGGTGGAGAAGCAGGCCCTCTTTCTCTTCGCCGAGTCTCTGTGCCTTCTCCTCAGTAAACTCTCACGGCAGTGAAAAGAGGAGAGCATTTTAACCGAGCCGGCGGGACAACAGGCTCCTCATTGAGGTCACCAAACAGTGTGGATGGGGAGGGAGCACATTCAGTGGCGAGTGGGCCTTGAACAAGGGACTGAATGGCCTGACGGATCATTAGCCACACCGGCCCCGGGAGAGGAGAAGGAAGAACCTGGCGAGCACAAAGGGATACACAGCCACAAACCCAAGGATGCAGATGAGGGTTAACCCATCTAAATTCAACTTCCCCACCTTTTAATTTGAGAAATAAAGTTTACCCACCTCGACACGGACACATATACTGTGGCACGCAGACGCAAAAGCAAGCACCGAATGCTAGCTCTATACTGTTGTACGACATGTGGACACACACACACACACACACACACACACACACACACACAGGCTGACACACTGCACACACCCAGCATCCCGCGGCGAGCTGATCTGTGCTGTACATGTGCGATGCAGTCAGCGGCCGAGCTGCAGACAAACTACACAACAACAACGCGACACAGTGGCTCATCTGTCCCATGAAAAATGAGCAGGCTGGCCTCTAGTCAGCAGCACACTGAGCCCTGCTCAACGTTTCCACCTCCTCCTCCCACTCTCTCTCTGTTTGTCTTTTTCTCAAAATGTAGCCTTTCCTTTCCATTTACATTTTTTATTACATTACTTTTTCTTCTTTTCCTCTTTCTGTATCCCTCTTTATTCTTTCTATTCCTGTCACTTTCCTCTGAGCATGTTGCCCAAATTTGTAATTTGCGGCACCTGGAACCATCCATTGCATTAAGTGTTGCAAAATTTCAATCAATTGGGAAATGATTGCCATACAGCATCTTCTTTTTTATTTATGAAAAATTACAAACGCTGGATTTAGCTTCTCAAATGTAAATTTTTACAAATTGAATATCTTTGTATTTGTGACAAAACAAGTTATTTGAAGGCTTCCGTTCAGGCTTTGGGAAGCTGTGATGGAAATGTTTGACTATTTTCTGGCAAACAACTAATTGATTAATTAAAAAAAAAAAATCAAAAGATTCACTGATGAGAAATAATTCCTAAATGTAGTAAACATAAAATAGTTACACAAAGGTTTAACTCATAACGGTCGCATAGATTAGCAGATTTTCCGAAAGTGTGGTCTCATCATTCACACGTTTAATCAGCGTCAAGTCTAGCCTGTGAGAAAAAAAGAAAAAAGAACTTCGCATCTGCGTTGAAACAATGGGCCCATCAATGGCCAACCTCGGCATCTTTTTGGTATGCACCAAACAAACAATTAGCTTTGTTGCGGCGTAATTGACTGGCAGGACCGGGTGGCATTTACATTCGCCCGCTGTTGCCACCCTGCCATTCGACGGGCCGGGATGAAAAAGAATAGGTCTATACGAGGGTGGAAGGTTGGCCACATCTCTCTGGTTCGGAGACACCGCTTTTTTTGTCTTTTTTTTTTCACGGTGGCAAACTTCCAAGCAGGAGCTTTTTTTTTTTAATGCACGGCTGTGGAGGAAGGAGGGAAGGGAGGGAGGAGTGAGGACGAGACTATAGATTTAATTATGCATGCATGTTTTCTCATTCATTGTAGTGGTGGGAAGGGAGAGGGAGAGGGTAAGGGGGTGTGTGGTGGGAGGGTTGGGGGGGGGGGACAGACCAATGACATTCCGTCGTTGTAGCCCTCCTCCTGCACACACACACACAAACACACACACAAGGAGCAGTCTGGGAGCGAGCCGCTATAGGCTAATGAGGTGACACTCACCGTCTGGAGACTAGCCAAAACAGTCCATTAACTCCTAGCCAGTAGTTAAGAGGAGAAGAAGGAGAAAGGTGGTGGTGGGGAGGGTGGAGAGGAGAAAAGAGGAGGCGGGGGAGGGCAAGCGGGTGAGGTGGGCGGCTAGCCAGTGGGTTGGTGGGCGGAGCATGTGGAGGGGTAAAAAAAAAGAAAAAGAAGAGAGTCTGAAGTCTTTCAGGATGTGAGGGTGGGGGGTATTTCTGCAGTTTTGTAGTTGTGAATGAATCAGTGGGGTGGCTGGTAGAGGGGGGGGGGGGGGGTGCACGAGCGTTCACTGTCGCCGATTATGCTCTGTAGAGGCTGCTCTTGAGGAAAAGTAAGAATGTGTGTGTGTGTGTGTGTGTGTGTGTGTGTGTGTGTGTGTGTGTGTGTGTGTGTGTGTGTGTGTGTGTGTGTGTGTGTGTGTGATGGAGTCGAGGTGGTGGGGTGGGCGGTGGATGCCGCGAGAGAGAGAGAGAGAGAGAGAGAGAGAGAGAGAGAGGGAGGGAGGGAGGGAGGGAGGACAAGGGAGATAGATCCAAAACCCCCCAGTCAGGCAGACAGACCTTTGACAGAGGAGCTCTGTGATTCGCCTCTTTCATCTTCAGAACCCCCCCATCCAGTCGGATAATTATGAGACAAATGCACTGGACCCCTGCTGCTTGAGTGGCAATGGGCATGGGAGGCCAGAAACACAGGGAGAGGGTTCAAACCTGCACGTCTCGACTGGTCTGGAGGGGAGTGCGGGGGGGGGGGGACACAGAGGGAAAGAGAGATGGCGGGGGTGTTTAGGGGTCTGGGAAATTCCCCACTCTCCCCAGAGAGACAAGTTGGCCCACAGATCATAGTTCAGGGACAGCCTGGGTGTGATACTAGCGAGGCTTAACTGGTTTTAGCCGCCAATTTCCTTTCAACTTACACACATACATACACACACACACAGACACAGTTAATAAATACTGCATTGTTTAGTTTTCAGATGTACCTTTTTGAAAAAAAAACATCTGAAATATGCTCCCTGATTTCCGACTTGCAGCTGGCGAACCAGTTCACAACGTGTTGTTTAATGAATGCGTTTGGCGGCGCTCTGGCCGCCACTGATAAGGCAGCACAGTTAGGAACTGCAATGGTACCTCCATCTTTATCTCACACCAAGCACACTTACACCCCTGAAGCAAACATGCGTGCAAAAGTCAATTGTGTTCGACTACAAATTACAATGAAACTCTGTTTGCAAACCTGTCAAACTACTTTGAATTTAAAAGCGATGTATGTGAAAATGACTCAAAATGAAATATGAAAGCGAGGAAAAGAACAAGCCAAAACAAGCTCCTATTTCAATGGTGTCAACAGTTTCCAGTTTTGATACCTTCGGATGAAAATTCTTCGCATCACAATGTGGGAGTCACTTTTGACTCCGGCCTGTGTCATGTTGTGTGTCTGTGAGGCCTCAGCCAGTGATGTGTCAGTGATGTGTCAGTGATTGTCAGCGCTTACGACGGCGTCGGGCCTCAGCCAAGAGGAGTTCCCACTGGCAAGAGCAGCGGGCCAGGCCAGGGCGACTGGGTGCTCCCTCACGGGGCAAATGGCTCTCCTCCAGCTGGGCGAGAGGCCACCGAGGATCCCTGCCACCCATTGCCACTGTTTGCACTCCCTGGGCTCTGCCAAGCGAGCAGCGGTAAAGCACACACACACACGTGCACACACACCTTAAACTGGGGACGTGGAAGGAATTATCCGTTCATAGAATGCCACCACATCTAAGGCCAGATCTTGGCCCAAAACAGACAAAGAAAACAAAGCGTGCACTCATTCAGACGATTTTGCTGGCACTGCTCCGCTGGAACGGGACATAGGGTGGAGAAAGGGAGCGGGGGGGGGATCAACCACAGAGTTTAATGTGTCATTACAAGCATAAAAACAGACTACTGACATTGCCAACAGATGTCGAGACAGTTTATTTTTTGCAATTACTCCTCCAGTAGGGAATGAAGCTGCAGGTGCAAATAAACAGTATTGTAGCCTTCTTCTTTACTATCCAGGCTCCCGTGCTGCTGAATCATCGTTTTTCCCCTGATCGGTTATTCAGGTTTGCATCATACAGATACTAGAGTACTGAAACTTGAAGTATCAAACGCTACCTCTGGTATCGTAATGTTATGTACCCAATCCTACATGTGGATTAGATATTGCTTGTGTACCACATGAGTAAAGGCGGTACCTTCTGGCCCTTCTGGTACCTTCCAATCTTCAAGCGCCTTAGCTCTAATAATGCCCACACCTTTCTCCCAATAATGCAGTAACGATGGAAAGATGTTTTAACTCTTGAGGGTGGGTTGCTCAGATGCAGCGGGCCGATGGAGGAGCTTGCTGGTGGTTTAAATGCCGGCTGCCAGCCGCATGGCCAGTAAAACCCCTCCTTTCCTGTTAATGAGCCTGGAGACGGAGGCCCCCAGTCGGAGCAGGCCCGAATCAAAGCGTCTGTGGGGAATCAAGGCTGAGGAGGGAGGGCAAGAGGGTTTGTAGGGGGACTGGGGTTAAGGTGTCTCCACTGGCACAAGACCAGGGAGCGAGGCTTTTAGGGCAGAAGGGAAATTATGGGAGTAATTTCACAGAAACCACCACTCTTATAAAAGAAAAGTGTTGGTGGTTCTCGCCGGGGTCGCAGCACCAGATAGGTGCTCGTTTGGTGAGCCAAAGTCAGATGCAGAGCAGTGGTTTAAGAAGAGAAAAAAAAACTGCATCATAAAAACAGGTTCTCACATAACTCAAGAGGGAGTGACAGCGGCTGTGCCCGCCACAAGGTCAGAGTGTTGGCAGCCATCCAGAGACAGTGGAGCTCCTCCGCTCCTCACGGACCCTCCAACTGTCTGGAGATATCCAGCTAACAGCAGTTAAGGTGCAAACCATCTTAGCTCTTTGTGGTTGTGGGTCCCCGATGCACAATTCAGACACAAACACCCAGAGACCCAATACAGTCAGCAGCCTGTCACTTACCACAACAAAGCACCATATAATCGTGACAAAACAGGAGATCTTACAGGAGATCAAAATGCAAATCTAATCTCTCAGGTTTAACAGAGTATTCCCTTCGCCACGCCACAAGTGTATGATTTATAAATCACACTGAAGTGCATGCTAAGCAAGTATACACAGCCGGAGAGAGAGCGAGAGAGAACTCTATTCCACATTCCTGGCAAAAAAACAGAGAGCAAATGTGTTCTGTGCTACTAAGGCCTGCTGGGGCAGCCCCCTCTGCCACTGCAGCAATAACAACATGTGGTTTGGCTGCACAGCGCCAGTTTACAGTGGGAAGAGGAGAGGCGCTAAATTAATTTCAGATTTTGTTGTTTGAGAGTCGTAAACAATGTCAGAGCGAAGCGTGGCATCCAGAGGGGCAGCCACGGCGTTTGGTCACATGGTTGGGACACGCCGCATCAGCAGCTTCTAGGGGACTTTTTTTTTGGGGGGGGGGATATGTCTCTACGAGTATCGATACGCTACGAGTATTGAGTATGGTGGCCATATTGAGCTCACTGTATGAAACAAAGGTGTGTAGCAGGTATGCATGCGTGCTGTGTCCTTGGGCACGGCAAGCCTGGTCCTCCCGCGCTACTTAGGACGAGAATGTAAAGGGCCTTTGTTTCAAAATCATTTCTGGGTTGCTGCCAAAATGCAATGATGATACAAAGACAGTCGTAATCTCACCTGGCAGGTTTGCGTTTGTTTGCAGGTACCTCAAATATTGTGGCTTTGTGGTTTCCCCCAATCCATGCTCTGATAAAGTTAGGAAGGGGAAGGCTTTCTGTTGCAGCGAGTTTAAGTCTGGCTGTCCTCGCCGCGCTGCTTCAGCCTTTCCCACGAGGCTCCGAAACCATAATCTCTTGAAATATTTGCACAGATGACGCCAGCGCTCGGCTGTTTTGACATGGAGCGGCATGAAGGAGTTCGAGCAGTCACTTTTTCCATCGCTTTTTCGGTTCAGGAAAAAAGGGAATTCCCCCATTTTGCCGCTTTTCCCTGTCACCCGCACGCCTCCCACCAATCAGTGTAACCCTCCTCGCACTGCTTCCTCCACTTCCTCAGCCTGCTAGGATTTGTCCACTCAGGGTCACACCACAGGGGCCTTTACGCCCACCCCCCAGCCAGCTCCCACAGTCCTTGCTTTCCACTCGCCCAAGCATGTTGTTTTCACTTGGATCAGAGATGCCGGGGGGGTTCATTCCCTGAGATCAGCAGTGGGTGTGAGGGCAAACTGGGTTGAGGGTAAATGCAGCGGGAGGATGAGCTGAGAGATAGCTAAAAAAAATGGCCCCTGTTTGCGATTCTCTCGTTCATCACGACTGCTCACGCCCACCGACACTGGGCCAACCTCAGAAATATACAGTACACATACTCACACAATGACTATCCATGTCACCTCTCTTAAACTCTGGGTGGTGCCTCCGAGGCAGTCGTGTTAACAGATATATGACGCTGCCGTCAAGTATAGTGATTGAGTTTGCCTCCAGGTGGCTTTCCTTTGTCTACCTAGACCTTTAAAACACTCTGTTGCTTCTCTCACCTCCCCTTTCTTGACTCATTTAGTGAACACATACTATAAATCTATATTTTCTGAACCAATGAAAGAACCAACACAAATGCAATACATCATATTTGACATTATGGTGGCACTGAATTTGGTCTGGAATCTGTCCAAAGACCATGAAAACATAATCTCTTCATAGTCGCCGCAGTGTTGCATGGAAGGAAGAGCTGGAAGGAATATCAAAGGGCCACCACTGGAGCAGACTCTGTAATCCCCCTCCTGGCAAGCATCTTCATATATACATCTCTACTTGGCCTTTTTTTCTTCTTCTTCTTCTCTCTCCTGAGGGCTTGTTTGAATGTGTATGTAGAAAAACACTATCTCTTTGCCTGACACAACAGCCTTGTTGCAATCACCGCTCTCACAAGGTTGGCAGCCCTGCAGAAACATTTCCCATTTGCGGTGCGGGGCCCGGTCCAAGCCACTTGAACTTGGCAAGGGCGTACCTGGAACAGCCTACCCGTAGGACTGCCACAGACTCTCTCTCTCTCTCTCCCTCCCCCACTCAAGGCAGGAGGCCTCACTGTAAGCCACAACAGCTGATGTCACACACACCTCCAGATAATTGCATACAAGTGACATCCAGGTATTTAAGGAAGAAGGAAGTGTCAATAAAACTTTTCCCCGATGGGCTGGTTGAACTGCTTGTCTTCAGTTAGTATTTTCAATCAATGAAGACATTAACATTTATATGGAACCCATTTGCACTATTATGTTTGTATAAACCTATTTGTAACTGGGTGGAAAAAGCAAAATGACCAACTGTGTCAAGGTAGTACATAGTGTACAGAGGCTACAGTGCCTTTCACAAAGAACAGAATTGTGCATACAAGGTTTTTTTTTTTTTTAGCAATCGAGAAGAGAATTACACAGATCGTATGACACCATATGGAATTCTTTTTACACATAATGTATTTCCTTTGCAGGCGCTGTGAAAGGCGAGGCCTACAGGGAGTCCTCTTTAGGAGGAGGAGAGGAAAGAAAGAAAAAAAAGGAGAAAAAAAAGAAGCTGTATGTATGGTGAGGAGGGGGGCGGGAGGGTCGAGGGGTTTAGTGGGGCGGTCCAAGCGCGCTCAGCGAAAATATGCCTCATGCACTCGTTGAACTTGGGGCCTGCGCGGGCTTCTCTCAAGGTTACAGGAGAGGCCTGTGCGGAGAGGAGCAGGAGAAAGAAACCATGCAGCAGCAGTCTGCACGCAACCAGGTTTCTACTGCACTTCTTTTTTTGCTGCCTTCACTTCGGGAAATGGTCTACTTTCAGTTTTTCCCCGGTAATGCTAAAACATGTGTTACGACGAAAAACTTGTGCCATGACATTTAAATACACCGAGCTAACACAGTAGTATCCCCAGCCACACGTTTACTATGACTGTCACTGTGTCTCGCTGCGAGTGTCTGTTGCTCAGATAACAGAAGCAGCGAGCGATCGCCTTTGACACCAGGTTTCCTTCCCTCCTCGGAGCCGGCCGGGACCCGGGCCGCGTATCCGTTGCCGCACCCCTTGAGCCCTCGACCACACAAAGGTAGGAAGCGGCCACCGGAGCAGGGCGCATTGTGACGAGGCCACTAAATCACCTCTTGTTTTATCCACCACTATGTGCGCACGAGTCGCCAGTGGAGACCATAAAGACAAGGCCTAGTAAATACATCTGAGGAGGCTTGCTGGAAAGAAGGGAGGACAGGCTATTAGCTAATTGAATGATATGGAGAGTTAGGACATTAAAAAAAAGCTTTTCATACGATACGTCTGCACACAAAACTCAAGATAACTATACATTTACAACACTTGCACGGTGCAATCAAATGTAATCTGCTGTCATAACACTTATGAGGTCATAGTTTGTAGCGATGTGTAGGATCACATGTATTAGGGGTGGGACGGGGGGCGCAGAGAAAACCATTATGTCCACTTTAACACTAACAAAACATACCATAGCCTCAAAACGTAAAACCTCTCCAATTCATGACTGAATTGTATAAGATGACAGGTATTTATAAAACACTCTTTATGATATAGATAAGATCCTTTTACAACCGTAAATCATTGCAGTGCAGAGTAATGTGATGGTATACAGCATGTAAGACCGTAAAGTCAACATGCGAGAAGGAATGTAAACGTGGTGTTTGAGCCAGAACGACAACTTGCATTTGACTTCTTCACCCTGACAGGAAGGGGTCAAAGGGCAGTGGGTAGTAAACCCTCGGTTGGAGGAACCGGTCACTTTGCCTTTCCCCAAGAATTAGCAGGCCATTAGCACCTTGTAAAAAAAAAAAGTTCACTTCCCCGCTTTACAACGGATTAGGCCTGCTTTCATACAGACCGAGCAAAGTGATTCAATGTTATCACATGGGGTATGGAAAACCGGGCTACTGCCTATGTAAAAGCCACAGAGGAATTATGTCAACACAGCCTACTTCAATGCACAGATATCGCTTTGGTTTAAGCTTATGAAAGGGAGCAAAAAAAACTCTCTTCACAGTCAATCCCAGCTAATTTTCCCCCAAAACAGAATTAGCATAAGATGAAGTGGGTCATTCTCATGTCTTGATTAAAGTAGGCCTCGGCTTTGCCCAAGTGGCCAAGCTGCAGACTGCAAGTTCAAGCTTTGCGCAGTGAAGGCCTTATCGGGCCACTTTCGTAAACAAGAGGAGGAGGGGCCAAAATAGCCCCGTGGAACATAATAAAGGGAGCATCAAAGCAGCCATGGAGGAGAATCAGGCAGAGTATTAGGAGCCACTTGGGGTTGTCAACGTGATGGCTTAGATGTCACTGGAGAACATCTTCATGGACGCAAAGCACGCAAACAAATTAAGAGGGATGAGCTCACACTTGGTGGATTAGTTTAAGATTTATGGAGGCAACTTGGAGCCAATGTAGAGCAGGGAGAAGGCAAAGTCGGCCAAAGCTGTAAAGACGTCCACATAGTTACAGTAACTAATAATAATGTAATCAATGCACGGCTGTAGCTCAGGTGGATGAGTGGTCGTCCCGCAACCACAAGGTAGCCGGTTCGATCCCCAGTCCCCCATAGCTCACACGTCGAAGTGTCCCTGAGCAAGACACTTAACCCCTAATTGTTCCCCGTTGCTGCGTCTACGGTGTATAGAGCAAAAATGTAAGTCTCTTTGGATAAAAGCGTCAGCTAAATGTAATGTAATCGCGGTAAAACACTATGAGATTTGTTGTTGAGTTATTTGGCTGTGGATTCCTTCCAGCGAAAAGGATCCGAGTTAGATTACCAACCGGCTCGACTTGACGGAGCGCTTCTCATTTATCAGGATTGTAACCTCATTTCCTTAAATTAACCTTGGCAACTGTAGTACAGTATGTTCTGTGCGAGTGTGTGTGTGTGTGTGTATAGTGTGTGTGTACAGTGTGTCCTGTTAGCAGGTTATGTATACTGAGCGGCAGCCCTGCGGCAAGCACTCGCTCTCATCAGCACATCATAAAACAAGGGTGTGGTGCAGGTGCTGTGCGAGGAGTGTGTGTAGGAGCCTATAGATTACACTCCAACTTTAGAGGCCACGGAGTGCGTTTGTGTGAGCTCGGGAACAAGAAGATGCTCACAATGCTCGAAACGTGTCGAGGATTGTGAGGCAGCGAATGGCACACTCTGCAACTCAAAATGGGAGACGGTGGGAAAAGCACATGTATTTTTAAACCAGTGCAAATTTCTCTGTGACACATTTACAGCGAAGGACCTCTAGAGTGATAACATGCGCAAAACCGCGGCGTGCCGAAGAGAGTGACAGCAATACTCGGGGCCACAGGAGAGACGGGGCCAATTAATGCCGAGAAGTCCTCCGAGCGCAGCCCTCTGCATAATCCCACAACCCACTTTATGGGGAGCGCTCCCTTCTTTCGCTGATGTGCGGATCATTAATCACATTTCGTATCAAACGCCGATCCCTTGCCACAGCTATGCATTCCCAAAACTCAAAGCTATGTGTGTCAAACGCTCCTCTTCACCAGAGCAAGCTACTCAAACTTTCCACAGTCGATTATCGAGAGAGGGGAGCTGGTGAAAGTGTATAAAAGAAGTATTTTTGAAAAATCATTCAAATCTGGGATTTTAGTACCTCCACACCACCATTGCTGGGACACCACGTGAGATGGCTGAAAATACACTTATGAAAAGGTGCTTGCCAACGTCGTTAAATGAAGAAGAAAAAAAGAAGAAAAGAAAACGTGATGGTTTTAAACTTGAAATTTAACCAATGCTACTTAGGGCCGAGCTCTCAAAATGCTCGCTCAGCACGCAGAACTTGCACTTGAGACATGAAAGGGCAGCTGCGACGTTTGGTTTACATTATATCTTAGTGGTTTCCACATTGTGGCCAGGGGATAAGCATCAGGAGAGGTTTATCTCTGTCACAGTGCTCTATGGAATATGTAAACACCATGTGTAATCAGTGCTGCAGTGAAATGGAGTGCAGGGGGGGTGTGTGGGAAAGTGAAGTGCTTTAGGAATAAGCCACCATCTTACTCCTTGAGCTCAAGGAAAGATAAGACATTGGATGCAGAGCAGCAGAACCTCTTAGCTTATATGTTGTTGTTGTTGTTTTTTAACGCAGGTGGGACGGTTCGTAACTCTGGTGTAAACTTTCAGTCCGCTGAAGACCTTCACTCTCATCTGTCCCCATCTCCTCCGTCTCTTGGCTTAGCTCTTGTCGGCGTGTCTTTGTCCCCATCGTCCACCCTGTGAGGCAGCGCCGCTCCTGTTTTGTGAAGGGCGGCAACTCTTTTTTGGGTTGTTTTTTTTTAGACAGCAGAGCCCCTCTCTCCCGTCTGGAGCCCGAGTTTTAATATGGTGTCCAATCAAAAGTGATTAAGCATCGCGGAGCACAAACAATGCTGGCCCTTAAATCTCTGTGAACCCTCTTTCACTGGAGCGAATGAAAGAGCACTCTGTCTGCAGCAGCAGATGACAGACGCGCGCTTGAAGATAAGTCTTTGCCATGAGCCCTCATCCCACGAACACCCGCCGTCCGACCAAATAAAGAAATAACATAAACGGGTTACAAAATGACAATCGCAACAGAACGGGGGTCCCACCTTGAAGGCATCCAATGGGCAAAGTGAAGGGTGTGTTTTGCAAGTGAATGTTCCCTTTTACAGCGAAAGGGCCTTAACGTGATACCTAAAACCAGGGGGGGGGGGGCACCAGACGGGCCAAGCGGAGCGAGCGAGCCACCAGCTTCCAAGTACAGTGACTTTCACATGAGAAAGTAGCATTTCCCCCCCAAAAAAAGTTAACTTTCCTTCAACTCATCGCGTCTTGCACATAAATTACCGGAAATCACAAAGCATGATGTACGGTGCACGAAATGTAAGACCCTGAACTAATGCATTAGAGGCATGCGCTTCCTGCACACGGCAGCATGAGGACTGAAGGAAAGCTGGATACCGGGGGCAGCCAACTCACGCCAAGGGGATACTGTTCTCGCTGTGCCTTTTTCAAAAGGCCAAGAGTAGTGTTGCGGCTCACGATGACACGGTGGTTGGACGAATGTTTCATCATTAATACGTAATGCGAAACAGGAGACAGTGTTGCCTAAATACATGTCTCTGCAGATAACCCTTCAAAGGAGAGAACTCTTCAAATTAAGTTTTCTTCATCTGTACAACATACAACACGTTATTTTTGTGAACGCCGCTTCCGAATGATCCAAATGTTACAGAATTCCAAAAGACGGCGTTATTAGCGGCCTGGGAGCCCATGTGAGCGGCGGTTTAGTGGCCACAGGCAGACACATTTTGCAAACTCGAAACAGAAAGAAGCATATAAACATCGTCACCGGGAGGTCATGGGAGGGGGAGGAGCTGGCGCTATGACAACAAGACATCAGCCGTCTGCAGCCTGCTGCCGTCAACAAGTCAGCGTGAGCACTACCATCTGACTGGGCTTTCCTTACACTGCCCCCATACACTCCAGCCAAAACTAGCTATTGCCGCTGCTGTTACTAGCTCCTGCTTTCAATTTCACCAGAGTGGGCCAAGTAATGGCTTCAGGATTTTGTGGTCTGCCGACACATATGGTCCGTGTAGCGATCTGGTCTGGGGACGAGCAGGGAGATGTGGGCAGAGGGAGACATACACAGCCCACAGTTATGGGTCTTGTTATGACTGCCGTGAGATTTGGGCTCAGTTGGGCCACCGCTGCAACCAGTGTGTTACCACGGAGTGTGGAATAAACCAAATAGTGCTTGTTCATTCGCACCGGCGAAGGTTCAGCCGATGTAGAAATAAAACTATTTTTATTTTTCCCGCCGTCGAATCCAATGTCGGACGTGCTGGGAATCCATTAATCTTTGTTTCACTTTGTTTAGTTTAGTCAGTGTTACTTACTGCTAAATTACAGCAACTTCATCATCGTGATTGCAACGCACGGTTGGGTTGCTTCGTGACAGCGGGCCCAACAGGAGCGGGTACAGCGTGGATAGATCCGTGTGAATGGCCCCTTAAAGCATTCTTTATCACTGACGTCACCACTAGTGCCATTGCTGGTACTTAAGCAACCACCGCTGCAGCCCCCTATCTGGCTGCATGACCTAGATTAAAGGTTATTTGCTCAAGTCACAGAGGCAGCTCCTTCAGCTCGCCCTTGTTGGGTTTCCTTATCTGGGGTTGTCTGGACAAATCTTGGACACAGAGCGCCCATTTTGTGCTCCTCTCTGGAGATCCTGTTACAGTGTTCCAGACACAACGCGGTCCACCGGCGGTCCCTCTGGGAGCACCGGCGTTTTGGGGCGGCTCGATTAGGGGCTTCCTCGGCTTCGAGCACATGATACATGTGCGCTCCTCTTACGTCTCCGAGCGCGCTATTGTGTGGGGTAAAATGATCAGCGAGGGGGGGTCAAATGATGTCATGCCGCAGCAGCCTCCCATCCCCGTTAGCAACCAAAGAAAATATACAAGCGGATCCAGCAGGATTCCCTAAAGTCCATGCGCTGATTGCGATAATAATTGCTTTATTGCTCAAGCACCTTCTGCCTGTTACTGCTTGAGGAATACCAGGTAATTCTCATGGATTCAAAACATGTGACAAAATAATCCTAAATCAAAGCTTGACATAAGGGATTTTTGGACTTTGCAGTGCAATAACACTGTCTGAGATACTAAGACAAATATCTCCAAGTTGCTGCTTGTCAATGGTACTGTCGGAAATGACTAAGCCTGTCTCCACCCGGCAACAAACATGGAGGCCGATGTGTGGATACAGATGCCTCTTCAGTTGATCCGGTGGCCTTATTCCTCCTGTGCTCCAGCAGGACAAAGTACAACGGAGAGCGCCAGTGAGAGAGGCAGAGAGCAGGAGGGAAAATGAGAGAAAAGAGTAGTGTTCGCTGACCTCATTCTGACAACAAGCCCCGGGAAGAGCCTTTCCCTGGAACCGTTTCGCAATAGCACTGTTGTTTATACAGGTGGTGGGTGAATCGAGCGAGATATGCAGAGAGCATGCATTTTGCAACACCTCATTATGAATACTGAACACATGCAGCATGTCAAATCATACAGACACACACACACACACAAGTACTTTATCCCTTGTCCAAAGTGTGGCTTGAGTTTTGATTCGAGTTGTGACATTTGTGGGGAATGCGCCATTTTTGTGGGCTGCGGCCAATTCACCCGTCTCTGTTTGAATTTCAAAGTTGAGTTCCTCGACGCGATCCAAGAGCTGTCAAGCGCTACTATCCTCGGGTGTCGTCCAGTGAGTGCTCGCCTCCTGGAACGGAGGCCCCTGGTTGGCTCGTGCGTTTGGCTGCGGGGCCGTCTCATGCAACAACATCCACTTGGCCAGAGTTCAACCCACGTGGAAGGCTACAATAGCCCAAAGGTGGCTGCCCAGACCATTGTTTATGTAACAGCACACTACTGCCAGGTTAAAGGGAAAAGAGCAAGACAGCGGATAAACATGCAGGGCTGCTGCCTGTTACGGAGTAATGCTTGCTGGTAATCTTCACTGTGCAAATACAGCTTTGTGAGACTTTATTATTAAACTGTAGATTTGCTTTAACCCTTCATGAGAGAAGATGTAATTTCCAGCACACAAAAAGGAGGGAATTAAACATGTTGGTAAATGTCTGCTTCTTTGCACATTTAAAGTATTGCCGCCACATCGTAAAATGCTGATGGTTACAGTTCAATCGAACATGTCGCTATGTAGGAATTATGCTGTTAATTAACATTATATTTGAGAGAATGACCTGTGCTTTTAGATTGTGTTTGTTTCCACAAGATGTGGCACAGTGACACAAAATGGGAATCTGGCACCTTAACCAAAGCCATTTAACTTTAATGAAATCGTACCCAAACTAAACAGATTTCTGCGCTGTTGTTTCTGTAATAGTTGAAGCCTGAATACAAAGCTATGCATAAGTTAATGTGGCGCCTGTATCTTATTTTCCCACTAACCAGCGAGGTGAACCAAATCCATTACATCTTAGAGAGAGGTGGGTTGGGTTGGGGGGGGGGGGATCCACACACCAGCTGTTTGGTAAACATACCAAAGTAATTGTTCCAAATACCTTACTTTAACACAGATTAAATGCAATTAGAGGCTGTTTATCTAACCACAACAAGTCTCTATGCCAAAAGAAGAAGAAAAAAAAACTGTCATTGTTTCGAGCAGTTCTGCTCTGAGTCATTACAGCTGGGAATAGGATGACTTTTTTTTTCTTTTTTCTTTTTTTCAAACGTAGCTTCCTTATGTACAGGAAGGAACTTTTATACACAAACAAAGCGTATGCTCGTTGCATAGGAAGACTATAGGGATGGGAAAAAAAACGGTTGGTTGGCTAAGGCAAAGGTCTTCTGAGGTGAATATGAGGAATTTAGGCAGTGGTGTATAGTAACGAAGTAGAAATACTTCGTTACTGTACTTAAGTAGTTTTTTGGGATATCTGTACTCTACTTTACTATTTATATTTCTGTTTACTTTTACTTTTACTTCACTACATTTTGCAAAGAAAACTGGTACTTTTACTCCGATACATTTCCCCTGAAACCTTCGTTACTCGCTACAAAATCAAATCTATCTTTAGAAGAAAAAAAAACACAGAACACAGACTCCACCAAGCAGGTTTTGCGAATCACAATATTATGCATTAGCCCTCTCCATCCTCTCGTCCAGCACTCCCAAACCTTTATGCGCCACAGACCGGTTACGTGAAGACAATATTTTCACGGACCGGGTCCGACCTCGGAGAGACGGGAGACAACGACACCTGACGTGTGTGTTCGTTATGTCCAGTCTACTGACTCTACTGCTAACTAAACCTTTAGTCCAGTCTACTGCTTAACTTATAACCCGCTGCATAAAGACAGGATGTTGAAATGGAAGCAGGTTCTCCTGCTTTTTTGGCGATCTCAGGATACTCTGCCTTGGTTTTAATCCAGAACACCGGCAAAGTTAAACAGACTTTTTTAAGTTTCAGAGTAACGAAACGGAACCTCAGACGGAACCTCTTGACATGTGTCAAGAGGTTCCGTCTGAGGTTACCACAGACGGATGTATGCGGTCTTTTTTCACAATAAAACATCGTTCCGGCCTTTATTTTTATTTTTTTATTTTTCATTCATTCTTTCTGTGCGGCCCGGTACCAAGGGACCCACAGCCCGGTACCGGGCGGAATGAGCATACTTATAACCACACTGTTACAACTCCTTAGTGTCATATTGCTTTTTGGAGAATTATGATGATAAGTTCATAGTAGATGCAAGAGTATACTTAGGTACAATATATTATGTTGAACATAATATATATGGATGATCACAGCCAACCCAGTTATTTTCAACACAACTCCTTGTCCTTGGTTATGGTGGCCACAGCACTTAAAAGAATAAACTTCATAATTCTCAAAATTCTGACCCTTTGCTTTTTTATTAAAAGCATGTACTTCTACTTTTACTTTCAATAGTTAAGTACATTTTATATCAGAAAAATACTTTTGATACTTAAGTACAGAAAATATCAGATACTTTAAGACTTTTACTCAAGTAGTATTTTATTAGGTGACTTTTACTTTTACTGGAGTAATTTTCCAGTAAGGTATCTTTACTTTTACTCAAGTACGGCTTTTGGGTACTTTATACAACACTGAATTTAGGTCAGTGCAGCCGAGACATTTAACCAGCTCAAGCCTCTGCAGCCCGGGTGGAAATAGCACGGGAGGCCAGGAAGAGGGAAACCAGTGCGTCACAGCTCCCGGCCCGATTCCAAGCTCCCCTCGATGCAAACAAGAGCCATAACTTCCCTAATGATCCCAGATCATGTACACTGCAGACATATCCCACCAATAGGGAGCGCCTGCTCGTCACCTTTGACCTCACAGTAGGCGTGCCTACCTTTGATTCTGCATGCACTTTAGGACATGTAGGCTCGGTGTCAGTGTGGTGCGATGAATGGTTGGCAAAAAAAATGTTTGAATGTCCCATCGTGAAAAGTCTTTAATCCAAGTATGTGCTAAATCTTACTGCAACAATCCTATTCTAAGACCTGACAAATCTCTTAATATCTTAAATATTTGCCAAATCTGGATAATCTGACACTCTCTTGCTTTCACTTCAGTCACCCTGTCACACACGATTGCACCGTGATTCAGAAGTCCGACACCCCACACACACACACGCGCACGCGCGCACACAGTCACACACGCATTGTAAACAGTCCTTATTGAGACGTGAGTGCTTGTATAAACATAGCCAAGCCCTATTGAGGGTCTAGGGCCGGGTCGAACAATAAGAGGGGGAAAGTTGCTGGACGTTCCTCACAGACGGTGTGTACAAAATCCAATTATCAGAGCCACGGCATTAACATTCCAGCAGTCTGGCAGGTGACCCCCCCCAGCCCTCCACCCGTTACACCACCAGCATGGGATAGAGTCGCCCGGCAGCACCCCGACAATACACACACATGCAGCCCTCTTCAACCCCCACTTCTGAGATCCCCCAAGTATTGAGACATATATTGAGGGAAGAAGGCAAAGAGAGGGGAGGCAGTTGAGGGGGAGCGGAGGGGGCCACCAGCGACACTGGCCTTTTCTTCAGGAGATCAGCGCGACCGGCCTAGCAGGCAGTATCAGTCAATGGGGCATTCTTCTCCTCTCTGTCTCTGGGTGAGAATATGTTGATCGCTGATAACGTTGCTTTGATTGCCATAATGGGGAAACCACTTTTTGTTTTGAGCGTTTGCCTCCAAACAGAGCGCGCTTTGTCAGCCATGGGTGATGTTCGTGGCATACAAGATGCCGTTTATACAAAAAAAAAGAAAAAAAAGGTTTAGCGGTAAAACAGAAAAAAACGTTGTTGTTGTTCTTGGCTCCGGGGCGAGTTGATAATGGATTTAAATAAAGTCTGCGCCAGGCCTATACGGCCCCCTCAGTGACAAAAATAAATGCAACTAGCGCAGAGATTCACTGACAAACTTACACTTCTATTTAACTTCACCCTGTAACTCCTATACTTCTCTCAGCATAAACCCCTCTGGGTTCATGATGCAGGCCAGCATGCATCATTATCAGCATTTTTCTTTTTTTTGCTTCACATACAGTACATGTGGCGTACGTGATAGGGCGCATGTGATATGCAATGCCTCTGCCTGGTGTCCTGCTCTGTACCCTTCTCCTATATATAAACGTACATCTGGCCCCCATTCTCTTTCCATCATGTCATTGAACAGAGAAGGCTGTAAGAGATACACACAGTATAGAACTTTACGGTGCAGCGGGGCTGGACATTTCTTTACATTTTCATGACGGTTTGATTATTTTTGACTGATTCTCAATTTTTGTATTTGTATAATATACATCTTGGAAAAATGACCATCATAATTTCCAAGTCCAAGAAGACATTTAAAAAAACACATATTTAATTAAAAGGAAGCAGATCCTCACATTTGAAAGGCTCGGACGTTGGAATGATTAGTGGACTTGAACTGAACTTTCTGTCAATCAGCTGATTCCTCTACTAATCACATCAGCGCTACGGTACAGTACAGTACATGATCCCTGCAGATTCGTTAAGCCCCGTCACCAAACACCTCGAGCAGGGATTAAGTTAAGGGTTGAAGGTGTGTGTGTGTGTGTGTGTGCGTGCGTGCGTGCGTGCGTGCGTGCGTGCGTGCGTGCGTGCGTGCGTGCGTGCGTGCGTGCGTTAGTTTCAGAGAGCTATGGCAGGGCACACCAGCAATCATTATGTGCTTTTGTGCATAATGGGGCAAATGAAAATGTTTTATGTGACTTGTGATCTGTATTCACGAGGTTGTAACACCCAAAAGTATTTTTTTTATATGTTTCGTGTTTTTTGCTTTTCTTTCTTTAATAAAGTGTTTTCAGAAGCGCCCTTGACAGTTTTCAGTTTTTACTCCACTTTTGGAGTTTCACCTGCACTCCTTTCAGAGCTACAAACTCCTTTTTATTGTTCCCCCCCTCGATGTGTTTGACTGTCCTCCGCTGCGGTGAGATGTTGAGTCAAGTGTCTGGTGGCGTTCTCCAACCTCACCAGAAGGCCTGCGCGAGCTTAATTATTCTTGGATGGCGGATGAAAAAAGTGAGTTCTTTCTTTTCTTTTTTCTTTTTCATTAGCTCAGCAGCGGTTTCCCATTCATAACAGTTGGCACTGGTTTTGCTCTGCCTGCCAGAGATCACACCCCAACCATTTTCATTTTCCTTCATCCATTTGTTTCATTCATGTCATAGTTTTGGCAGGGGCCCGCACCGTTTTCCTGATGGCCGCCGACCCTTCAACACCCTTCTTTTGAGTCTCAAACTCCCGTTTGTGGCTTTGTTTTGTTCACTTCACACTGGTTTGCATCCAAGTGATGTGGACTTACAGTATTTCAGTTTTGGAATTATTCATTGTAATCTAAAACTGAAATTAAGACACTTTAGCAAAGCCATGCAAAGCCCGGCTGTCACACCCTTGGATGGGAAGAAAGACTTCACACGTTGAAACTTTTCCTGGGAAAGTGGACGGATACTATGTGTGTATGTGAGTAGCAGAGTTGGAATATATCCAAAGTTAAAACGAACCATTAAGTAATGTAGTGTGGGCTAACATCCCCCTGCCTTCATATAGTATATTATCCTATAAGACTGTGGAGGTAGTGAATGCACACGCACACACACACACACACACACACACACACACACACACACACACACACACACACACACACACACACACACACACACACTTTAAGTGCATTACACAGTGGGTTCAGCTATCTGAAGCCCCAAGAAACAGCAGTTTATCATCATACAACTACTGGAAATATGCCCACTGACAGGAAAGCTATATCCCACACACACACACACACACACACACACACACACACACACACACACACACACAAACACACTGCTCCCACCCACCCGTTCAGCAACCACTTTGCTAAATCTATCAACTGCAGCTGCGTGCATGTGTTTTAATGTATGCACACAAGCTGAATACACGTGAGTTCCTATAGTGCATGTGAGCATTTGAGTCCAAACACACTCAGGGCTGCAACCCAATCCCAGAGAACTCCAGTGTGTCAAATTAAAACCAGGGTATATACCGCCGGGAACCGGGACGTCCAACATGGAAACAAACAAGATGGCTACCGCGTCTCCAACCCAAGCATGCCTCGCGGTGCTCAAGGGCTCCCATCTGAAGGGAGTTACAGGCTGGCTAACAGGAGTGCAGAGGAGAAGAGTCTCCTGGGGCGGTTGGCCCAGCAAGCGGGACCAGAGGATGGCTGCACCATGGATTAGGGCCCCACAGTGGTCCATTGTTAATTGGGCGCCATGTGTGAAAGCTACAGAGAGATTAGTTTGTACAGCTGCTGCCATTTGTCATAACTGCCCTTAACAAGACACACATGGCAACCCAAGTTACAGCCAGAGGTTTTACAGAAAAGGGGAGAAGAAATGTCTGGCGAACGTCTAATAGTTTGTGAAACAGACGTGCATAAGCAGATGAAGATGTTCCTGGGAAACACCACGCAGACTCAGCTGGGATCCCATCATGATGAGTTTGAGCATTACTCATTTAGCCATCTGTAGGTCAACTGGGGTCGTTATCATAACTGCTCAAAAAGCTATGTTGAGCCAGTAGAAATCCCAGACCACAGGTTGCAAACAATTCTGTGAAGAACAATGACGAGACAGAGGGGATGACCTCTTGTTCACCAAGTTTCCTCGGTGATGTCGGCTACACCATGAGGTTTAGGAGAGGGATGGAGGAGACTTTTTTGGTAAGACTCCACAGTGTAATTGTGGGTTGTAGGTCTACGCACATGTTGGAGGCCTAATTACAATCTTGACTCGGCAAATCCGTAACAAGCTTTTAAAAGCGCTCTCACTTTCAATTTTCGCCCCCAACGGATGCCGGAGCTCTGTTGTTATTGGGAGAAGTTGCGGCTCACTGGATCTAAATGCAGTCTTTCGAGCTGAAGTGCAGGTGAGCATTAATCTGTACATGGGTTTCTACACTCCCATGTATGCGGGCGTGTGATCGTGAACATCTGTCCTCGGGTGTGTGTTTGCACTTTGGAATGTTTTTCCAAAAGTGCAGCAAAGTTACCAGCTGGAGCCTTGTGCCAGTGGAGAGAACGGGCCCACTGCTGGAGCTTTCTGGACCCGGATCATACAGGCTTTCAGGGGGCTCCGTGGAAACGAGTCTGTGCTGCAGCAGGCTTCAATTACAGGGTCCAGACAGTACTGGACTTGTAGTTACACAGCAGCAGACAATTTCATCATGACCCAAAGACTCCTACTGGTAAAAAAAAAAAAATCATCCATATATCTAAATTCAAATCTAGTGACATTTTACAAAAGGGGATGCTTATAGCAAATTATATATGTTAGTTTCGGATCTAAGTTGCTGGTTGTGCATATTGCATTTATTCCATGTCTACATTTAATTCTCAAGTATCTATTTATGTAGAAATCGCAAAAGAAATATGTGGGAGAGGTGCTTTTTCCCCCTTTTATTCACTGTATCAGTGTGTTGTTTTAATGACTTGATGGAAAGAGGCAGTGTGAAATTATGTCTGTCACAATGGAGGAAGTACCTCTGTAGAGAATCTGTAACACCTGCTGTGTTGGTGATCCTGAGATATGAAATTTTCATGTTGTTCCAACCAACAATGTGTCCATATTTCCTCTCTTCCCATCGTTCCCTCTATATTACTCACTTTAATCACATACAACGCTGCTCAAAGACGCGGTCCCTCGTAAAAGACTACATATTTATGGATGTGCTAAAAATGTGAATTACTTATTTTCCTACTCTCCTTGCCTTCTCTGCTGTTCTGTAACTTTTCTGCATGGGTCAATAAAAACAAACAACCATATTGGGGGTTGTATTGTTTATTACACTGAGTAAATGGGATCTTCTGCTGATGGAGAGTTGGTTTCTAAATTTGGGAGCTTTTTGAGAAGTGAACCTGACATATGTGAGGGAGGAGTGGAAGCCCTTTGGCTAGCTTTGACAACTCAATGGGGCTCTGATGAATCCGTCCCAAGCAGGCCATTCCCAAGCCCCAGACACCATATCCCCTCTTTGACCCGCTGCACTGACATTAGAATGAAATCCTCTGGGGGATTCGCCCACCACCCCAAACAGCAACACGCCCACCCAAAAGAACATTTTGCACAGCGCTGCGATGGCGGGCCTTTCTTTTTCTGTCCCTCTCAGGTCTTGTCGAGCCGTCACAGTGATGGGCCGTACTGTACCGCCAGACAAAAGAAGAGACAACCATCACTCTGGGCCACTGATCGACCCTGTCTGGACTGAAAAGACTTTGATGGGGCAAAGCAGGGGGGGGGTGCTGCACAGAGAAGTTAGTGTCTCCTGGGCAACCGCTCTGATTGTCTGTCCCTGCCCAAAGTTCCCCATCCCACCCCACCTACTACCCCTTCCCATTTTTTTCCTTCCCTTCATTGGTTGTTCAAAAGGCTCCTTCCTGGGTGAAGGGGACTGGCTTTTGCATGAAAGTCTGAGTCTGGTACTTGAGGGTGCTTTTCTTCTGGTTGACTTGGGAAAAAAAATGGGAGGTCAAAAAACATCTTCACGTGAATTCTCCTCTGTGAACCGCATTGTCCCTCTTTCCACTACAGACCCTGTCGTCTAACATGACCAGCCGAGCACGCAGATGGGCCAACAGCAAGTTTTTCTAGCAGTGCTAATGCGATGGCAAAGAAGAGAGAGCAGTCATTGGATGGAGAAACTCAGGCAACAGGGAGGGCCCGCTTTGTAAGGCAGGACAGTGAGGTACAGTGTAGTGCCTGGGACAAGGGGTGAATGTACCCATTTGTCTTCATTTGGGAGGGACGGCAGACAGGGTGGGGGTGGGGAATCTATCCGGGAGGAGTGGGAGGTGCCGGCCCTCCAGTCAAGTGGCCTCGGGGGGATTTGAAATGCATTTGGGGTCCTCCCCAAAAGCCTGGGAAAGTGTGGTGAAGCTGAGATCTTAACCATAGACTAATGACACAAACTGCAGTCCTTAACCAAGTGCAGCTACAAACGCAAAATTGAGTCTCCTGCTGAAATACACAAGAAAAGCCTTTTCAACACAATGCCCGTGGCTTAGAATGCAGAAGAAAGGCCTTGTCCCATTTTTCTGACGGCTGCAACAGCGCAAACTGTGACACAAGCAAATTAAACACACTGTAGCAGAGCAAAGGAGGGAGTTGTAAATTTTGTTGAGAAAGAAGGAATCCACATTTCTCAGTGGCCTCTGCTCCGAGTTGCCTTGTTTCCATGGAGATTTATGTACACATGGCACACAAAAGAGGGCCAAGGAGGTAACACGGCCTGTTTAAGCCTTGAGGTATTTGCTCGAGCAAAACCCCGCTGCTAATAACACAAGCCTCATACTGAGCCAGGCAACCTGGCTGCACTGCACCCAGGTTAGTGTTTGAGAAAGAACAGGAGGGGAGAGAGGGAGGCAGGGCAAAGTCAGATGGAGATCACAAACCACCGAAGATCCTGCAGAGGGAGGGGAGCCATTAGGAGGGAAAGAAAGTCAGCAAGTAAGTAAGCGAGAAAGAAAGAAAGAAAGAAAGAAAGAAAGAAAGAAAGAAAGAAAGAAAGAAGGCAAGAGACAAGAAAGCAAACAAGACACAAGAAGAAAGAAAAACCACTGCAAAAACATAAATAGCTCCCGGGTTAAGAGAAAAAGGATCGGGAGGACATTTAGTGGGAAGCGGAAATCAATAAGGCAAGCGGTGAAGCTGGGAGGGAGTTCTAAGTGGATTAGATTGAGAGAATGTGTTCGATAGGTTATGGCTCTGACAGAGAGGTAGCCAGACACCGCAGGCTCTATTGCATACTAATAAGGAAGCCAGAATGCAAGCTGAGCACAGGGTTGTGCAGTTCAGTCTGAAGAGGTTTTTTTCTATATGGCTCAGGAGTCATCGGTTAAGGTTTTTCCCAGGAGTTGTTTTTTACGGCCTCGCTGATTTCGTTCTGAGCGCTCACTGTTCAAATTCACGTCCAGGAATAAAATTCTACTCGGCTTCCTAAAGCATCAACCGGAGTATCACCTCAACGGGATTTTTTTTATTTAAAGGCTGCTTAATAACTTGACTTAGCCCAAAACAGGAAGACAAATAGTAGTGTCCTTAACGCTGTCTGCTTACAACAACTTTTGTTTCACACTTCTGGCAGGAGCCCAGACACCCTCTCTCTGGCCAAGCGCCTGGGCCTGGGACAGCTGTCATGGTCAGAGTTTCTGGCTTGAGGGGAAGCCAGGGAGTGTGAAAAGAAAAGCGACTGGGCGAGGGAAGGAGTGAGAGAGTCATTTGGCCGAGCAGTGTGCCGCAGGGGTGATTCCTGATGGCAGAGGAGGATAAGGGGATGAGGGGAGGGAGGGATGGATGTTGTGCTTAGTCACAGGCCTCCACTGTGACCCAGAAGGTCAGGCCTCCGCACTGGCCGCCTGACCAAAGCCTCTGAGGCAGCCGGGCGGAAAACAAGATGCAAGCAGCCACCCCACGCAGTGTGGAGCAGGCCAACCTTGGAGATAGGGTCCATCCAGACGACCCAGCCTGAGGGACTGGAGAAGGAGGGTGGGAGATGTGGGGAGTCAGTGGTACCTACTCCCCCTCATTTAGGCCAGTGAACCAAGGGACCACCAGCCAGACCAGAAGCAGTGGTGGGGGAGTGGAGACAAACAGTTGCCAAGAGACCACCGGTGATCTTGCGGCCGCCGCGGTTTGACCCCGATAGAGGAGGTCAACAAGGGGGGCTTATGCTCCCCCGCCTCCTCCCCTGACCGCCACCTCCACCCCCAGGCAAAAAGTCTTCCTCCACCACGTGCCCTGGGCCCGCAACGGCGCATTTTCACCGATCTGTTTTGCTCAATTAAACTTCAGAGGACACCCTGTCACATCTCTTTGAAAAAGGTCACGACCCCGGGGGCAGAGGTTAAGTCGGCCGCTCGTAAAACAAGGTCTCCATTAACATGGCAGCGTATATTCAGAGGTTTGTGGTAATCCATCCATTTCCACAAACTATCATGGCAGTGTGAAAAAGAAGTAACGTTACAGGGGGGAGTGTTGGGTGGTGGTGTCTGGGTAATGATGTTTTATGGCCGTGTTAACTTTCAGCACCGGAATAATGGGAAAGCTACTTGACCTTGACTTGTTTGGTCTCCTGTTGGACTACCTCAGCAATCCTCTTCTGTCCCTGCTTAGAAGGCAGCGGCAACTTTCAAAAATGCTCCGAATTCTTTGAAGTCATTTCAAATTTCTACTCCCATTTTTATTTTTGTTCCACTGACAAATTAATTATTTAGGTAGAAATATGTACACATCATTTCCATAACACTTTCCAAGGTAACACACATCTTATTCTATTTTTATATTCTATTAACTGCGGAAATGTATTATGAACAAGACATTGAAATACGGAAGGCCGAGAGATTTATATAAACTACGTTCCTATAATTAATGAAGAAATAGGGATGAGAAGCTTAAGTTCTACGGTATCCTAACATGTCCAAACATGACCATCGTGTCCATGCCTTCTTACAACTATTCCATCAAGCTGTCAAACTGAATATGTGAAATATGAATCCAGGTGAGGAGAGGCGATGATTGAAAGAGAAAAAAAATGTCACTTCTTGCTTGAGAAGATAATGATAAAACAGTGCATTGGAGTACAACGCCCGTGTGTGTGTGTGTGTGTGTGTGTGTGTGTGTGTGTGTGTGTGTGTGTGTGTGTGTGTGTGTGTGTGTGTGTGTGTGTGTGTGTGTGTGTGTGTGTGTGAGAAGCCAGGGCCTTGTATGGAACCCGGCCTGCCAGTTGGCACAATGGATGCCACAGCCCCCACCCTCAGCCCCCTGCCCACTTCCCAGCGGGCATTCATCTGGGCATGCACATGGGTGCTGCGGCTCTGCCTGGCTAAACGCGTCTGTGCCCCAGAACAAGGGGGCTGAGTGCCCTCTCTAAATTCACCCAGCGCACTCGCTGCCAACCCGCCGACCTTTCTCAGGCAGCGACCCACCAGAATGAAAAACAAAACACAAATACACTCTGAACTTATTGATTTTTACAAGGACAAAAAAGCACAAGAAGATGAAAAAATTCTGCTGTGGAAATAACGGCAGTAACATATTATTATTTTTTGGTCATCCAATTACGCGACCCTGCAGAAGGGAGCCACTGCCAGGTAGCAGGACGGAGAGAGCGATAATAAAAAGACAGTTTGGACCCACAAATACCAGATTCTGTTTCAGACGGAGCCGTTTGCTAGTTTCTTTGTGTTTGATTGTATGTTTGTTTGTTTCGTGCAGTTGCAGCAGAACAAAGGCAGCGGCTTCCATTCTGCCACTGTCAAAAACTTTCCAACATGCCCACTGCATTGCGGATGCCAACCAACGAATCAAAGGCATGCTGCAAGCAGACAAAGAGGGTTTGATGCCAACCTCCAAACCTCTAACAACCATTACTGGTGATTTGCCTGCCTCCCTGGCACAGTGCAAAACAAAATGGCGCCGCACCACACGCTACCACAATATGGCTGCATTGTCTGGAGATGGGCACCGCTTGGTGACTTGAAGAAAAGGAAAAAGACGCTTTAGCTTGCAAATACCAAACAGGAGAAAAAAAGAAAAGAAAAGCATGTCCGTCTCGGTGATCCCGGTAAAATAATGCTATTTTGTATTTGCCAAAGTTTCAACCCAGGACAACGGTAAATAATCGCTCTGATCCGCAATGCAACGTTGAATCGCAGCTAATTCATTCTCCGTCGAAGGAGGACATTATGCTCACCGTTTATTTACAACACTAAAATAAATGACCTCGTCAATAATTTGCCTTTTTCCTCCACGGCGGACACATTTTTTAAAAATAAAACCTGGTAAAATGCCGTCAATAAAGGCACCGCCTTATCATTTAAATGGTGTCTATTATGAAGGAAGTGCACTAAAGGGCCATTCTCAACTTGGTGCTGAACAGTTAAAAATGCAGCAGATGCAAACTAGAGAAGCGGTGGCATCCTACAAAAGACACAAAAGAGGGTCTGATGCCAACCCCGGTGCCAGTGGCAACCATTATTGTCTGTGTGTTGTGCCTTCTGCTTTCCCTGGCACTTATCAAACACAAAATGGCGCTCAGAGTTTGATGATAATTAGCTAGCTATACCATCATTTCTGCCTCAATAGCAAAGTATTGGTGGTTATTCGCTCAGTAGATTTTAATACAGAGGAATTTCAACAGATTCCTATGGATAAAGGGAGGAAGTTCTCTTAGAGGGGCATGAACGACTGAAATGTATTTATGTACTGCAACAAACCTATTTTGCATTCATTTTGAAAGAGAGGTTAAATTTGGCAACAAAAAAAAACATCTATGGATCTCGGTTCAACATAAACATAGAAAATACCGTTATTTAGAAAATGTACAGCATCAAACTAAACAATATTTTCTTCTGGACTTGTGCAACTGTCCTTAATTACTTTGTGGAATCTGATATGTGTAAAACATTCACTATTAGTTTCTTCCAATTAACACAATAAATCCTAAATATTTTGACTAAATTATCGTACATGTTTAGCTAAATGCCAGTAAATGGCAGTCTTTTGGTTGTGTATAAATGTGAAAAATAAATTGAAAAAATGTCTTTCTTCAAAAAATAAAATAAAAAGGCTTTAACACGTCCAATTCCAAAATGTGCATGTCAAAACCTATTCCAGTACCTGGCACCACCTTTTTTTCCAGCCTCTTATTAAACACTGAGCTGAATAAAATGCAGGATTCAGTCTCCACATCGAGCACATCACTGTGTCCACAAAAGGCTTTCATGTAAAAGAAACCAGCTTTTCAGGAATTAAGAAAAGCCGGATTTCGGCGCCAACACGATCACACGCATGATTTATAACAGACGCGATATCTTATATATACTGAAATGTTGTGCAAATATTTAAAAAGCCCTACTTAGGTCTATTCATACCTTTCAATGCTAAGCTGTAATGTGACTTACAGCAATACGTTTATTAATATGATAATGTTGCCATTAGCTTCTTTGTTTTAATGGTGTGAATCTCATTTTAAAACAATATTGTTCTATTGGGAATTTTGATTGAACACAGTTTTAAAATGACATGTTACAACATATAAAAAGGGGACTATGGGGGACGAAGGTAGTGTTATTGGTTTTTAATATAGTAAGGAGAACCAGATTTTTTAAATATGCTGTTAATAAACACAACTGTAATAACAAGGGCTTTATAAGAACCCTGTGTTACTGGTCCACAGACTCAATATTGGCAAATACACTGCTAGTGGGTTCATTTTAATTTAACCAGTCTATACGGCAACTTTCCACATTTGTCACGACTTAATATCCAAACAAATAGAAAATGTGTAGAGTGGGTGTGCAATTGTAGAAGCCTGTGTGTGTGTGTGTGTGTGTGTGTGTGTGTGTGTGTGTGTGTGTGTGTGTGTGTGTGTGTGTGTGTGTGTGTGTGTGTGTGTACAAGATACTGAGTAATTACTGAACATGCTGCTGGAGTACAGCAGAGCAAAGACACATTTAAAATGTCTTTCTTTTAGTTTAGTAATGAGTCATACTTGAGCCATATGAAAATGTACGCTGCATATATACAGGACTGACTATCAAGTTTCCTGTGTTTATTTGCCTGCCGAGTGCAGTGGTGATTTCAGCCAGTCTCAGCTAGACTGCCAAAAAGTAACACATGTGACCCTTGACCTTGCCAAGCCATCATTCACACATAGTTCACACACACACACACACACACACACACACACACACACACACACACACACACACACACACACACGCACACACACACAGTGAAACAAACACACACAGCATGAGCTTGAACCTACCTTGGTCCTGGACATAGTATGCTAGAAACAAGTCCAGCTCCTTGACCGATACTGTTATGTGGTGTGGCTGGACACAAAGTGCTGGGTTGGTGCAATGTTGAGACTTGACGAGGCGCTCCCCGTCTGTACTTTCCAGAGGGATGCCTTTGAAGAGGATGACCATCACCAGGTCCAGACGCCAAACTTTGTCGGCCTGCCTCAAACAGTCGATCCGGCGGATCTTGCCCTTCTGGTCCGGGTTGGACAGCACACAGCACGGGTGCTTCTTGCCCGTCACGCTGAGGACAAAGTCCTCCCGGTACTCCTGCCGAATGTCCTTACGCAGCTTGGCCAGCAGCCTGGACGCCCATTTCTGCTTCACCTCGGGCTTCTCGCCCAGAAGCTCGTCCTTCACCGCACGCTCCTCGTCCTTGGACATCCGCTTCTCGTGCTTCTTGAAGTACTTGCGTTTTCGGGCCTGGAGGTTGAACCACGTGTAGGCAATGGCCCGGACGTGAGGGAGAAGTGCCTCGATGAAGGGATGAAATTCATCCTGGAGCATTGAAGGGGACACAGAGGGGAGGGGAGGGAAAATAATCAGAAACTCATGTCAATAAACATGGAATAAGGAATATGGGTTCAGTCAGCCACTAATCTGAGGCTGTGTGGAAGTCAGACCACAAATAAACAATTCTTCATAATCAGTCACATAACATCATATTGGCAGTTTCAACAGCTTTCAGACGGGAAGGTCCTGCTCACATTGAAAAACTGGTTTTACCATTTTAGATTAATCAGGCGACCTGCAGGTATGACAAGGACATTCCACTGTTTATAATCAACCGCCGAGACTACAATAGCACCGAGCCCCGTGACTGAACGCACTCGCGTCCCGGAACGTGCTCTGAGCACGGCGACTCCGTGCCACTGCTGCTACGGGGAGCATGCGGCCCCTCACCGTTGTGTTTCTCCTATCAAACTGTCCGTATTCCAACGTGAACTCGTCCCTCGTATGCAGGCCGCATGTTCAAAATGCATTTTTTTTTTATTAAATAAACGCAGGCAGAGGAGAAAGGTGGCATATCAAAGCAGTCCAGGAAAGGTATTTGCAATGGTTGACTCGATCTCAAGTTCATGCCAGGGTTTTTGAGGTTCACACGCGGAGTGACACTTGCTCAGGTTCATTCCAAAAACCTGAGCCAGCAATATGAAAAGCATGGCCTACTTTTAGAAATTCCCCATCTCTCCTTTAATAAAAATATAATTTTAAAGAAATGTTATGCTGAAACTTATTTTTCTGAAATGATCAGACTTAATTTTATAATAATGGGAATATTTAACAGAATTTTTACTTTTCAAATAGTGTATACATAATATATATTATACTTTGTACCACTTTCTGAACTGGAAAATTACAGCAAACTTTTTTTTGGACAGAGTTTTTTTTCATCCTCACGACAAAAAAAAAGCTAAACACCAAAATTTCTACAGCAGTTCCCCAGCCTGCAGGCTCTTACTGTATATCAATAATACTTCAGAAAATCGAAAACAAATTCTAACAATCTTATTAATGCTTGTTTTTCTGCAGGTGAAGGAATGTCCACGGTTGTGGGGAAGATTCAGGACTCGTCCGAAATTACAGCAGCTCCGAGTGACACGTGGAAACATGAACCCATCTATGTTTTAGGCCATTAAAATGTCAAATTTAATAAGTGTGAGCGGCCCCTTCTGAGCACGCGTTTGAGGAGTTAAACCACATATTGTTCTTTTCGTAGGCAGTCAGGCGGGCAGGCGATAGGAAACCACAGAAACCCACTCCCTATCTGAGCCTGCTGCTGCTCTGAGAAGCCACATTTCTGGTCTGCACTTCTGGGCCAATAAAAGTCTGCTCCATTACAGCAACGTCGAATTAGAATCATTTATTAAACAGCAGGAATAAATATTTAATTCTCTACAGATGGTTTTGAAATGTATTATATTTACTATGGATGCTATACCGATCCATAGTCATTTAGAGACGCACAAATAAATGAATTAAATAAATTGAGAACTCCTTTAAATGTCATCTCCTCACTATAATGTTGCCAATTAAACTGACAAAAGTAAGCAATAAATGCTAGTAACTGTGCTTGGCAGCAAGTGTTTCTGAAGTTCTTTTCGCTCCTAGTTTCCTGTTCAAAAACACTTTAAATATTGTGTTAATTTTTTTCACCCAGGCTAAAGCCAAACGCTGTAAAGATAAATGACTTGGCCAGGGCCTATGCAGTGCACTTCAGCTGGGGCCATAAAAGCACAATCCTCTTAAGTACAAACTAAACCACATCTCAGTCAATCACTTACTTATGCCAAGTAAAATATAAACAGTAAAACTGAGTCAGCCAAAACAGTCAGCTACTTGTTCCACCGCTGAATCAACCTTATCATACATTTGATCTCCCTGCAAGTGAAAGTGGCATTATCTTCTTCCAACTCCACTTCCCAAAAGTATAGGGGTTTTACTTTAAATAAAAATATACACGTGGAATATATATATATATATATATATATATATATATATATATATATATATATATATATATATATATATATATATAAACACAGATATATATAGATATATATATATATATACACAGCCCAGGCCAGGCTGTGAGTTGTGTGTGTTATTGGAGGACGCAAATAACCTAATTAAACCTGTGAGAAAATTAGCATACCTGAGCCAGGACTATTAAAATGACAGTCGTGGAATGCAATCATAAAATCCATCTTTACGCATAACTTTACGGACGTAAAAAGCGCATAAAGATTTGCACTTCAGTGACTTTTTAACTGCCTGGAGGACTAATCAAATCATTTTCGAAAGGGGCTTTCTTTAGAATCTAAGCTCTTGAAAGTAAAATAAAGAAATAATAATCAACACAATCGTGGCACAGACACGTGCGTTTTGGATTAATGACTTAAATTTGGGTTAGTTCTAACGCAACGTTTTACCTTCCCAGGCAAAAAACGTCGTTTTTGTGATTAATTATGAAAGTATTTCTCCAGCAGAGCTGAAACTGAACAACCCAGACGCAGGCACGAAACTTCGAATTCCCTCACCACTGTCGGTAACATTTGTATTACAAATGTGCAAACCATAATTAAAAATATGTTTTAAATGACACAAATACCTGAGTGAGACAAATTGGAGAATACATGACGAGACGGCGACACAAAACGTGAATGTACTTGGACCGATTCCTCTGATCACTTTATCGCGCCATTCCTGGACAGACGTGCACCGAGCAAGACTGTGGAGCAGCTCTCCGCGTAACACAATAAGAGCTTATCCAAGAACATCCGTTAGTTTCTTTTGCGATCCAAAGATTGTCGTCTCCGCAGACACACACACACACCAAAAAAAAAAAAAAAGTTGACATGCGCCAAGTTCTACTCGTAGAAGCCGGTGCAAACGGGGCTGCTGCGTACTCCTCGAGCTACAACACGGGCTGTGTGCGCGTCTCCGTGCGGCGAGGTCTCGTTCATGAAAGCCTTGTGGGGAGCTTCAGAGGCCACCAGAGTGTGTGATGTTCACCCCTGCTTTAACCGAACTTCATGTGAAATCGACCGGTGCACCTTCAGTCCTGCGCGATTCCAGCAAATCAGACCCAACTTTTTTTCTCTCTCTCTTCACCCACGTAATTACACAGTCACACTCCTCCTCCTCCTCCTCCTCCTCCTCCTCCTCCTCCTCCTAACACACAACCCCTATCCACCATCCAGCACCTTCTTCTCCTCCTAGGCTATCTGAAAACACAGCAACACAGCATACATATCACTCCAGCAGATTTAGTGTCTGAGTGTGAGTGTGTGTGTGTGTGTGTGTGTGTGTGTGTGTGTGTGTGTGTGTGTGTGTGTGTGTGTGTGTGTGTGTGTGTGTGTGCAACTAACGGGCAACTAACCTAGTCTTTTTGTTTTTACTTTGTCAGCCGCACTGTAGCAAGGACACCGCCAATGAACTCGCCTAAAACGTTCTGAAAAGTCCCTGAAATAATATATAATGTAAAAAATAAATTAAATAAAAAATGATATGGCACATTTGATGAAAATGTGACTTTTATTTTTAATGCATTGCCTTTCAAAGACCGCCAACTGAAGATCTGCATTTTTTTACATTTTATTGTTGAGGATACTGCAGAATTAGCCTGCATGCACTCCTCTACATGCAGACAGGTACAACATAACTTTGACTCACAATTAGTGTATAGAATGGTATGCTGTTTAAAGATTGACTTTTAAAATGGCCGTGTATTGAGGGCCAGACGGTGAACGGAATAACTGGACACCTGAAGACAGCATGTAATAGCCCGCGTGCACACACTCCTAACCGGGCTGGGTGTGTATCAGCGCAGCGGCAATGCCTTTGGGAAGCTTGGAAGTTAAACATTGTTACTTTTGTCAGTGCAGCGCGTGCGTTTTGTGCGTGTGCGTGCGCGCGCGCGCGCGTGTGTGTGTGTGTGTGTTTGTCCCACAGAGCTGCCACCAGTCCACATAAGAGTTCATGTGCCCAAAAGTAAAAGGGGGTTATGGGATGTTAACATAGGCTGCCGGAGGAATCTGTGCCAAGTTTAGTCCCCTTACGATTTTGGCCCGACCGTGCCAGGGGCTGCGCTCCGTGTTAAGTCAAGCCCACTTCTCCGCATTTCTCAATCGTCGCGAGGACAGGACAGTTATACAAAAAACTAAACCAAAATAAAAAATGATTGTAATCACAAATGGTATCATCAGCGTTATCACAACATTGGAAAGCAATAATAACCCGTGTTCACGTACCATTGCACTGTACTGCATGGATTAATGGGGAATCCTGGAGCCTGGTTGAAACACACAAGCCGGTAGCTTCACATTTCTCACGTTCAACTTTGTGCTTTGGAGGGGTTTTCTCTTGCGGTGCTCGCAAAAAAAAAAAAAAAAAAGTCAACACCGGAAGACAAGTCTTTGCAGCGGTGAACAGAAGTTGGGAGCACCTCGCGTTTTTTTTTCTGTCTTTTTTTTTTTTTTTTTTTTAGTCTTGTTTTCCTTCCTCTTCAGGTCTTACTTTTTTTGGATCGTGTTTTTTGGGGTTGTTCAGTGAAGTTGAACGTGATCCAGAAGAGGCTGAGTTCTCGGCACTGGGCTGGTCTCCGCCTTCACTTTCACTGCCTGTCTGACTGCCGCCCCTCCGGCTCTCAGCAGTAACCATCAAGTCGGATATAATTATAGCGAGACAATTTCCGGTAGGGCTCTTCAAAATAAAACGGCCGTTTTAGGAACGCATATTGAGCAATTTCTTTAATACACCAATCAATATCAAACATGAATACAATGCCAATTAACGTGAACGTTGTTGTTAATGAATGGAAGATAGACACATTTGTTCCTTAATTTTTGTTCATGGCTCATGTAGTGTACCACTGTCCGATGCAACCCATGTTGTATTCACGAAATAAGATGAACAGCAGTCTCTACAGCTTAGTTTGTGTTTTTTTTTTCAATTATTATTATTGGATTAGGGTCTACTCACAAAAGAGTAGGCTAACCTAAAAATCACCAAAGAAATTTACACAGCCAATGGTTTCCACTGGATAATTAAATGTTTGTTTTGTAATATCCTGTCTTACTGTCTAATACCATATGGTTATTGTAGCCATGCCGTGTTAATATTGTTAATAGGCTTATTGTAAAAGAAAAATAATAGTGTAATAATAAGCCTCTGTACCGGAATACATACTTTTGTTCTTCCCAAAATGAGACAATTTCTACCTCTTATTTTGAAAGCAAAAACTACCCCCCATTCCCGAGAATCATCTAGCCGTTTCCCCGGAGCTTGACGCAGCTCGGTTTTGTAATGGTGTTTGGATTCTTGCCTCTCATTGGCCAGAATCAGTGGCCCCGGGACTCGCTGCCCTGGGCCCCTCACTTCCGCTCCTCTGGCGTGCTGATTGGGGCTTGACAGAGCTGGACAGTCGGCCTGAATAGCTGTGTGGTCAAAGACTAACGGTGGAAATCACGGCAGTGATGACTGCTACAACTAAATTAGATTATTACTATTATGATTATTATCATGATCATTATTATTATGAATTGTATTATTTGCAGTTAAAAGAGGAGGACTGCCAGTATTAAACTACAATCCGATATTCTCCACACACATCTAGCATTTCCAAGTCAAGCTGCAAAACATGTTCAGACCAAACATGTACTGTGATACAGGCACTTTTTCCAGGTAATTATTTAGAAATGCCATGATCCCTATAGTATCAATCAAATCCCTATATTGTGTTAATTATACACATACTTCCCACTATCATTAAAAAGTAATTCCCTCAATCAATCAAATACAACCAAAACAGTGTTGAAAGCACTTATTTGGGTAGGCTATTGTTCCACACTAATATATTATAATTAAGATATAATGGTATGCTGATGGATCAATGCTGTTGTGGTGCTCGAATGGCAGTCGAACAACAGTGATAGCAGTGGAATAGCAATCAGTCATAGCACTGGAGTACAGTAGCCACAGCAATGGTGCAATGTTGCTAGTGTAGTTGACTGATTTAAAAAGAGTAACCTTCACTGGAAGCCCATCACAGTATACCAGAACAATCACTGCAGACAACATGATTGTATGGCTTGAATGGGTAGTTGGACAATAGATTGCACTGCTTTCCCATCACCGTTATCACGACACTAACACAGTATGCACACGATCTAAAAATGTCAGTGCTGTAATGTGGGGCCAGTATCTTCATCACACACACACACACACACACACACACACACACACACACACACACACACACACACACACCTAGTGATCTGTTTTGATTCACATCCAAAAACAATTAAGCTGAGAGCATTCAGTTGCAGAACAAATGGCTGCAAATGGCTGATCAATGATCGTTTCAAGGCTAAATTCAGACTGATGTTGCTGGTGTGTATTCAAAAACACTAATTTAAACCCTCAGTGAATAGACATTTCAAGCTATTCACCCATTACTTATAAACATGTCGTATTGTTTTTATTGTTTTTTGCAAGAATGTTTTACTTTTAAATTGAGTGTTTAATTGGTTTATTTCTATCAACTGGAAAGATGAAAGACTATCATTGTCACATACCCTGACTCCATCCTCTCTCTCTCTGCCCCCATTTACCAATATCATGCCAGCCTGCTGGCGCACATGGCATGCGCCTTCACAGATTCAGGATCCATCCCTCTGGATGTGGATGTACCGCCCCCATGTGGTCAGAAACAGAACTGCCAGTTGCTTGTGCGGGTCCCACAGGAGCACGAAACCTGAGGCGCTCTATATATTGTATAGCAGTCTTTTTGTTGAGGGCTAACAGAGTCTTATTAGAGTTTTTGTGCCATTCAAAACATAAATTATACAGAGGCAAAAAAAAATGTTTCTGTATTTCTCTATTTGTGGAACATTGGCACCATTAGGCTACATGTAAAAAATAAATTAAAAAAAAGACACTGGCACAAAAATGGTCAATCAGTAAATATAATAAAAAGAGTTTCCTAGCCAAATTGTAACAAATCAAAACTCTTGGGTGAAACAAAATACTGATCACATGGTAGGAAAAGCACAGGTGTTGACATTAGTCTCGTTCGTTAGAGCTGCGCCTCGCCTGGAATCCAGACGAGAGCAGGCGGGAGCAGCAGGAGGCGTTGACAAGAAACTGCGATCAAGTCGGACAGTTTTAGGCTGCCTTCAAAGTACACACAGGAAGTCACAGAAAAAATGACTTCCTGTTAGTTCCGAACTTTTGTCTACTTGTAGTTTAGAGATCACGTTTGGATTTATTCATATGTGTTTGTAAATATATATTTATGTATAAATGTGTGTGTAACTGCATCCTTTGGTCTGTTTATGTCTGCCTGTGAAATACATTACTACTGGTTTAGATATGCGTTGTATAAATACGATTTTCTATTAACAACCACACAAAATATGTTTTAAGATTAAACATGAGACAAATAGTCAACAATCAAGCATTACATATTACAACTACACATAAAATAAGGGTTTTCTAGAACACGTGGTGTTTGCTGTCAGATCTAAGAGCCAATCAGCTCTCTGATGTGGCGACAGTCAGGCGTTTCCCATCATGCACTGGGCCACGCAGTCCGTGGAGAGCTACTGCGGCGCCTGGCTGTAGAATCGACGGCCGGCTTGCTCTCGTGAGAGTATCGTTGACCACGTGTGCATGACGTCAGAGCAAGTCGGGAGCAAGTCGGACACAAATCTAACCGGCATGCATTGCGCGCCGATCGCCGCCGATCGATTCTGGGCAGAACTGGCTCAGCTCGAACGAGCCTAATAACAACGGCTCTCTGTTGAAATTCCCCAGTAAACCAGTGGGACAGAGCCTGCATGCACAATACCAGTGTCTTTTTTTCACCATTAGGTGGCGACGTACCAGTTCTGTCACTGTTGTGACCTGCTGTGTCATCTGGTTATAATCTAGTACTATTTATGAAACCAATATGCTGCACATTCAACTTCCTGAATCAAAGTCTTGTCAGAGAATAGGAAATATGATTTGGATTCTCGTTAAAAAAAGATTACACAAATACGCTGTAATGTGATAACCATACAATCGTACGACAAGGCGACTGCTATTTCTACCACTATTTTTTCCTACAGCAAAAGATGAGGTGAGTAATGATCCTTTGTCCATTAAGCTCAAATAGCATGATCACTGTGTGATCACTGTGGGCCTTTTCCTACCATCTCCTATGGGCCTTTCACAACAGCTGGTAAGACAGCAGGTCTGCTGGTCTCTGCTAAATCCTTCAAAACTTTAATCTTAACATGAACTTTGAATTGAATGCTATTCACCACCATGACATACATTGCATCATGATTCTTAAAAATCCCTCCTGAGTTCTTAAAAGCACTAAGGCTCTTTCTTTACGTAAACTTGCTGGTATAAGAGTTGAAGCTGATTTCCTCTTCCTTTAAAAGAAGTAAAAATGAATACCTCTAAAAAGGAAACAGAGTAGAAAGCAGCAGCAGCAGCACGGCCTGAGCAGAAAGGATCAATTCTCCGAGGTCAGATGCACTGAGACAGACCTCAACTTAAACGGCGGCGATGGAGCACAATAAAAGGTCGCCTGTAGTCGTACAAGTAAATAAATATTCAGAAAGAAATGTCAGCCTGCGTTGCCTCTTCAGCATGGGAAAGGCGCGGGCTGGAGAAAGGGCTCTTTGTCCGGCACTATCAAATTAACACGGCAGAGGGTGGACAGAGAGGTGCTCTTACACTGAAGAAAGGCTGAATCGTTCCTCATTCATTGATCTTGGCAAAAAATAATAATATCGTTTTTCAAGCCTATTTTGATCACTCATCGCCTTTAAAATCCTCGTTTCCTTGCAGCATCTCTGGGTTTTAAACACTTCAATGCTCAAAGTTTCAAGTGCTAACCTTGAGGATCACAATCGTTCAAAGATATGAATGTTAGTGCAGGGATGCACTTCAAATATTGTGTTAAATAAAAGCTGAAAAAAACATCTCTTTTAAATGTGACGTGTGACGTAAAGTGCTGGAGTCTAACATTGTTCATATGTAAAACAGCCTCCACAATATCTCTCACATCTGCAAATGTAGGCAAACTTGACCTGGGCACAGACACACAGACACAAATAACTCCTAAAAGCAATACAAAATGATGTCAATTTTATTTCCCGAGGGTAATCAGCAGAATATGATATCTACTAAACACGGACATTTATGGTGCACATCTTCACCCAGACAGTGTCAGAAGTCAGCATAACATTTTGGATAGGCTATTCCATGAAATTACATCGATTATGCTGGTGATGTTCTTAACAAAGTTGATTAAAGACAAAAGAGCTCCACTTACCATCCACCACGTCCGTGCTGACACGTCATAACAAAGCTGCCATTTAATGGACCTCTCTGCCAGTTTCCCAGCCATCGCTGTGCTCCCGGCTGTCATCGGACGCTGCGGCCCTGTGGAAGACGGGACACCTAATCAGAGGGGCATCAGTGGAGGCATGCTGTGCCACATGTAGGCCAGTCCTTGTCGACGTTGCATCATGGGAAAGAAAGAAAAAAATCAAACTTGACCAGTGACTCGAACCTGACTGTGGTAATTACAAGAGCCGTGACCTTGCAACCCTCACCACCCCCTCCTACACCAACCTCCTCCCCTCCCCTCCCTACTGGAGAGCAGCTTGATATCATTGTGTGGCACTGAGCTAAAGGTCGTTTTAAACTACTTCTGCATATAAAAACGCATTGTTGTGGGGATTTTGTTCAAGGATTTCCTAATGCTACTGAAAAATTATTGTTCTCATTCAAAGACGGTCCAATCCATTACCTGTGATCAGTCACGCAGGCCGTCAAGAGACCTGTATACTTTCATTGTCAAGGGTTTACTTGGGCCAACTGGACTTTGATCCATGAATTAAGACATTTGGCGCGTCCATGTAAATGTTATCTGAATGGCAGCTGAAAAGCCCTTTTCTCTCCTGCCACATTCCAATCCTCCTCACTGAGGCCGCTGGCCGGCGGCTGGATTTCCCCACAGGGCTGGTGGGTGGACTTAGCAACAGTAACTTAGCATTAGTTACAACAAACAGATGAAGGGGAAACAAAACAGGGCTAAAATGCTTGGAAATTAAGAATTTCACCTTTTTTTTTTGGCACGTATACACTCAGGTCAGAAGTTTAGCCCTTTAGATTCAATCTCACAAAATACAATTGACGCTTCATAGAAGGACTTAAACACTATAATTTAGCACCTGCAGTGTAGACAACATGCTGTGCCTTGATTGCACTGTACGGCTTCTTTTAATAAGAGACTGTTTGCAGCTGACCTTTTTCCCGCGCACCTGATAAAGCACCAATTAGGAGCCTAATTAGGAGCCGGACCATTTAATTGGTTCTTAAACATGAACAACAAAGAGACGACCAGCAATCAACGTGGAAGGCAACAACAGCTCATGACTGAGAAACCTGGAGTAAGTCTAACTATATCATTGTTTTCAGTGTCTTGTGAGGCTTTGTTCTGTATGGTTATATGTTAAATATTATTCCTTAATTAACCCATTCAGCGTTTCAGGATGAAGTGGGTTATTATGTGCAAGGGGCTGATTTAAAAAAAAACAAAAAAAAACATAATGTTCTATTTCACTGTTAATTAAATTCAATATTGTCTCGCCATGATACGCCAATGACGTTTTCTTTTTTTCTTTTTATTTTGAACTGTTGTTTTGGGGTCTTCTACATGCATTACTTCTGTTTGGAGACCCCCGCTGTAAAGCTTGGTTAGATATAATGGATTTTCATGTTGTCTTTATCTGCAATTGGTGTTGACAGAACTTTTTACACAGCAGAACCCCTCCCATATCCCAAATATGTGAATTTGTCTTACAAGTTTTACGGGTTTTACAAGTTGTACATACAGTATGTGTTCACGGGGAGTTCATCCTCTGGAGTTTAATTGAGCCCAAACATAAGTAACATTTGTGGGATAATGGACTGTATCTTTCTCACATTGTGCAGCTGACCTAAAGCGTGTTCTTCATTCTTTTGGAGAAAGGAAAATGTTCTGGGCCAAGCTCGCGCGAGAGCCACGTTATTGATTTTGAGGGTAAAATCGATACATTTCTTCGTCTTGATTGGATTAACTGTTTCAAGTTCAACTTTTAATTGGATTTCTACTTTCTACAATGTGAGCTTATTTGAAAATCAATAGGCCAATCAATACTCCCACGTTCAGGAAGTTCAGCTGCGGAGCTGAAGATGGAGGAACGTACTCAGACACTTGCCACTGGCAACTCACCCACATGACTCGCTGAGGTCTAAAAAATCTAATTATGCCTTCATGAACAGTGACAAAGAATACAATAATAGTTTATTTTTATGTGTAATCAGAGAGTCAGGTCGTTTCAGAGGTTTAATAAAGATGATTGGATTGTTTATTGCAGCATTTAATTGCCTGAATGATGAGAAAACACCAATAATAACAACAACAAAAATAGGTTATTGTCAAATATGTAGCATGGCTACTGAAGCGCTACATAAAAAAAGTCTACTAAGAAAAGCATAACTGATATTGGGGATGACCCTCATCACTAAGTAGGATATATAGGACATATAGGATATATGGCCCATATGGATAGAAATCTAAAAATGATCGCGCTACCCATAATTTTTGATCCGATCATGAATTTATCTTCCGTCTCCAAGACTTAATCCTCGTCTCGGCTTGGCAAAATGACAGCAGAACACGCCAAGCCACTAACTCCAATCCTAGACAGGTACACAGCCTCGTATCGGAGAGATAACTGTGCCAAGCATCGTGTATGTTTATAAAGCATGTGGCTAATTATTTCTTTTGTTCAGCCAGATGCCATAGACTGAACAAGTAGCAGGTGGTCACTTATTTAATTAGGCCAGTTGACCAACCATTACCAGAGATTAAGAGCACATTTAACCCAGGCCGCTGCGGACTGCTATTATCGAGACAGGGCCATCCCAAACTCCCAAATTAAATTTCACCCCAGGCTCATTCAAACATACTGGGTTGTGTTATATTTCATTACAAAAAAACGGTTTTGGATATTAGTTCTAAAAACAACAACAGAAGTGGATTTTCTTCCAGGACCACACACTGTCCTAATTAACATATTTTCAAAGATATTTAGCACCGCCATCAACATCAAGCATCAACCAAAATAAGAGCGATAACTTTCAGGCATTAGGGAATTGTTGACATCTATGTTTTGTAATATTCAACCCTGATGGTATATTAGTGAACACTCAAATTGTAGTCCGTGGTTTATTATGAGGTGTGAGGATATGATAGTATTTCACTGACAAGTTATTTGTTCTTATAAAGACAAACTGTATGATTTGATTTAGATATTCATGTTTTGGGGGGTTTCTCAAGACCGAACTGGTTGGGGTGGCTGCTGGCAATAAAAAGTATGTGCGGGTGTTCAAGTGTATGTTTCAAACATCTAACCATTTTAGACAACTCGCATAGATTATGTTCACGGCTCATGCACACATTACACACGCCTCACTGAGACCAAAGAACTGCTCAAGACAATGACCATTTTGTTGGAGACAACTGAACTGCTGCTTGCGCTCTTATTGTGACACATCGGTCTGAGGCCGAGACACTCGAACACCAGTTGAACCATTCGGGCAGTCTGACTGTGATACTGCTGAGTCAGGTATTGAGTGCAAAATTAGATTTAAAAAAGTTGTTTGTTTCGTGAATATCTCGTCCATGGTAGAACACATTACATTTCATGATGTTATCATGAGTCTATTCAAATGATACTAGTTTAAGGAGCATAATAAACAGCTAATATTGTAGTTATTATCTCTATTAGTAAGTAATGCATGTGTTGAACCAGTCACAACGATCATTCTTGTCTGACTGTGGGCCTCTGTGTCATCGCATTACACATTTTACAGCTGATTACATCACTTAACAGACAAAGGGAACCAATTGTCTGCTGTCTTTTTGTACGCACCATCTACTTCTTTCTAGACATTGCTCTTCAAAGGTAATGTCCTTCTTACCTGCTGTTGTCTTGTCTGGCTTCCAAGACATGAAAGAGCCCTTTTGTTCATTTGGTCGGGCTATGAAGCCACGAAACGGACAACAATGTACATCAAAGGATGTAATGTTGGGTGTGGCAACGCAAGACAAAAGGTTGACTGCTCCCAAGCTTGTCTCATAGCCACGGTCATCATTTGATAAATGCTGTTTCTAAAATGTACTGACATCCTGTTTACTGGTTTATCTCCTTATTTCTATAACAGTAAAATAAGCCCGGATTTAGGTTGCTACACAGCAAGTAGAAGGAGAAAAGAATCAGTTCAAACCTAACCAGAATCTAATTTATTAGAATATGAATACCTATATGATATTTTTATAGAATCACAATGAATACAGTTGTCTCACATTTCATTTCATCGGCTTTCTAGACATAAAGAAATGGATAACAATATGTATGGCGTATTCATTTAATTCCCGAAACTTTACCGGTTCCAGTGTTTGAGGTCTGAATAAAAAATAATTGGAAAACACATTCTGAAAACAGCAAATGAACAATGTGAACACAACTACACAGATCCAAGATGAGAGCCCTGGGAGACGCCCGTTAACAGCTGTGAGGGGAAGACAGTGAGCAGTGCTCAGCCCCTCTGAAGGTCTGCAGCTCTCAAGCCTATGGGTTTCTCTATTTCTAACAACATCAGGTGTAATAGGAGGATATTGTGTTAAACTATACACAGCAGCTACAGTAGTATTCATCTTGGCTGAGGAGACTGAAGTATCGACGCATGTTTAAAGTGAAACTCTTCTACCCAGTCCACATACTTCACAACAATCACATATTTTCACTACTGTTGTAACAATACAGATGGCTTTACGTGTACACAATGCTTATTGCTTTAAAAAAAAAAAAATTGTAAAAGAAACTGAATGAAAACTATCAATACTCCCATATTTAATGCCAGTCACACACATGATGCCCACCCATTATCCCAAACAAACAAACAAACAAACAAAACAAACCACACAAACATCCAAGAAACTGAATCTGTTGTAAAAAAAATAGTTATCAACACACACTCATGCAAATGCCAACGATCCGATTTCAGATGCGAGTAAAACAGAAGTTGGACACAAAACACAACAACTTTAAGTGGAGGCTTTCTTTCAAGGAAAAAACAGGCCGTGTGCTCGTGTGAAAATCAGTGCATAATATTAAAACTGCTACCGCCACACATTTGGTGAAACATGCACTTACTGAACGCCTGCTGACTATTGCAACATTTCCCCAGGTCTTGGGCTTTTATGGAGACCCACATGATGATGATGACGTACCGTGAGGGTAAAAAGAAGACCTAGAAAGGCACTTAAAACTACTTGGATATTGTTATATTTCCCACATGTGGCAAGCTGTGTTTACGTACAGGTTTATCTATGCGATTGCCAAGTATTAAAGACAATGACAACCATGCTATGCCAGTATTATTATGCACTGAGTCCTCTTCTACTTAAGTGTCCCGTTGAGGAATTCAATAAAATCTCTAAACAGTACCATAGCGTTACAGCAAACCATCATAAACGAGTCAGTGGTGTGTCCCGTGTGGACTAATGCGCTACTTTTTGTATTACTGATAAAGATATGCATTTATAAAGCCACTGGTTCTGACACATTTAAGACCTAACTATGACAGCTACAGCACTAAAATCATAAAGGATAATTGTACAATTAACGTGTTCAAAGGTAAGGTGTGCCATTGCATTGTAAGTGCTGTGGTTGATCGAGCAGACGAGCGAAACAGACCGATGCAGAAGTAACGGGTCCATATTTATGGCGTTGCGGGTATTTGCTTTTCTTGCCGAGAGTTGAATGATTAACGCGATACCACTCTCTGGAATGAGCGTATCGACCTCCTCATCTTACTCTTGACAAGAAAGGAAATCAGGGTATGAATCCCAAAATGTCAAACTGTTCTTTTAAGATGAACAGAGTAATTTAAGCTCTATTAATATATATTTGATAGTATGTGACACTCAAACCCCCTCAATAAGGATTTCACTACAGGTTATGATCAGGTCTTGATATTAATTGGCCGTGGAATGTTTGTTAAACAACTTGATTATACAGCAGGTTTGTCTCCGACATGTACAGCCTAAGACTACTGTTAAACTATTAGCATGGCGTGGCGAAGTGTTACCGTCTGCTCGCTGTTACACGGCTTTATAGCCGGCTGGTCATGTGTCGTAAAAGTGTCACATATCAGTATTGGAGTTATATGAACTTTGTTCTGTAGCCATGCTTGATAAAAACGTCACTTCATAGATAAAACAGTCGTAGAGCAATGCAAGAAAACATTCAGGAATCATCAAATAAAACAGGAACGCAGATCACTTCAGAAGAGTTCTCCACGCTGGAGGATCCCCAACCAGAAAAACATTTAAAAAACAAATACACTGCGCATGCATGACAAATACAACTGACATAGTTACAGTAAAAGAAACAAGGCACAAACCTTATACAAACAACTGCCTTCCTAATACACACACTGGTTCTGCCTGTAGCTGATTAAAGGTCAGTAGTAAAGGCTCTTTGTCAAAGTAACCTGAGAGGGGTCCCTTTCGCCAGCTGCTTTCGGGTAAAGACTTCCATCCTTCTGATGCAATTAGCCATTAAAAGTGGTTTCCAAATGCTTAAAGTAGCAGTCATAGTGAGTAAAAAAAGCAACATTTCCCCATCACTCCCACAGGTGTTTCTTGACCCTGTTCACTGCCAGTCAGTCTGGGCCTTGTGGAGAAAAGGCAAAAAATAAAATCAAAAGAATTCTTAGACTTTCCGGAGACCAAGACTGCTGCCCAGCTTCTCAGAGCACAAAAGAGGACGGTGAAGGCGAGCAGATGGATTCCAAAGTGTGCATCGAGTGCTTCATCATGGCGCCCCCTCCACATCGATGCAGGACAGGAGCCACTGGAGTGATGCCGGCCTACACGTGGGTGCGGAAGTGGTGGCTGGCTTGGATGGGCTCTCTGCTTCGGAGCGGGATGAGCCACAGGAGTTTCCAGCGAGTGCCGCAAACTTCAGCTAGCGCCCACTGCCAAGATTTCTTTGAGCCATATCTGAAAAGAATTATTTATTTTTATTATTATTATAATTATTTTTGCTCGATTATTATTTTGTACTGACAAAACAAACAAAGAAATAACATTCTCATTGAGCTTTAGATAGATTTATTTTGTTCCATTTTATTTGTTTGGAGTCATGCTAACCCTCTCCCACTGTTTCCAGTCCTTATGCTAAGCTAAGCTTAGCTTCACACTGAACGATAGGAAAGTGAATAAGTGGGGACATTAGGACAAACGGAGTGAAACAGACTCACATTTCATTTGAGAACAGAGCCATTTTCTCAATGGTGGTCGTATCCTGTAAGGGGGGAAGCAGAGCACAATGCAAAATAAGATGAGCATTTCACGTATTGCTCCTTTAGACAGCTCCATCTCTTGAAAACTGTTTTTCTGTAAATAACAGATTAAGTATACACATTTCTACCACTACAGATCTGTCAAAATTCTTGAAGAAAGCTGAAAATGACTTGAAACAAAATCTCGCCATCAAAGATATTAAGACTGCAATAATATCTTGCGGTTAACTGCTGTCACTGACGGGATGTACAAACACACTCACGCAGCCTGACCCCACACTTTCTCTCTTGTTTCTTTTCTATTGATCTCTCCATTACTTCCATTGATTGTTTTATTTGTGTACTATGTCATTCGGTTCTGTCTGCAGCTCAGTGTGCTGCTGCCTCTTTTGCTCGGTTGTCCTCGAAAAGACAGAATTAGCTTTCGATAAGACAGACAAACAAGCTAAATGATATGCAGAATAAGTACCACCATGCTTGTTTTAGAGATCCGACCAAGCTTGGAAATATTTGCTGCAGTCTGTTAAGAGACGACATAATCCCAGTGACCTAATTACAGCAGCAAATGTCTTCTCTTCTCGTCATCACGCAGTACTCACAGAGAGGATGCCGGTCAACTGAGTGTAAAACATGCTGGTCATGCCACCAAACATGACCAGGCCCATGAGCGCCGAGACTCGCAGCAGAGCCAGCTCATGGCGGGTTGTAAACTTCTCCTGGCAGAAGAAAGCAGAACTGCAACACTTAATCTCTTATATAAACATATATTTGTGTTCATGTTGTTACAGGATGCAACGAAGCATTTAGCATCCTCTTTTTCTGGCAGCTAAGGGTATGATTTACTTATATTCCCATAGAACGTACCTGGTCTTGTCCTGTAAGCGGCTGAAAGTAATAGTACTGGCAGAAGTCCAGCACCAGGGTGAACAAACTGAGGACCTGAGTGTAGAAACAGAGCTGCAGGAAGAGCCAGTGGTTGTCTTCTCCCACACAGTTATTGATCCTTGAAGGAAATAAACAGGATTTAAGCTATTACCTTCGATCAATTCAGGGCTATTTTCAAAACAAAAAAAAGTTTTCGCAGCAAAGGCCTTTGCACGTTGCTGTTTTTCTATTCTACCTGTCAACATTGTTTTCAAGGCGTCTGACACATAAGGTAAGCCCTTCGTAAGTGTGTGCGTCCTTACCAAGGACAGTGATGGTCCATCCTGCGCACACAATGGCCACAACGACTGCAGTGGTGGGACCTTTTGGGTCTCATTAGGTTGCACTTGTTGCACAACTCCCAGTGCTCTCGCTCTGTGACACAAAACAACTGTTGGTTATTACAGGTGGTGTTGGCCTTGGTAGCAGACATAGTGAAACAGTAATAACACATTTAAACCCATTCACTGCGGTCTAAAGACCGACTTAGAGGTATCAGCTGACACTAATTTCCCACGACCACAGCGATATTCATAACTGCAATAAACGTGCACCAATTATGTAACATGAGGAAGAAAACTGGAAGAGAATTCAAATGCCATCAGTTACTTAATTTATACTGCTATAAAGATGCATTGGGTAAACAATCACATGTGCACAAGCTGACACTCTGGATTCTGGATCCATACCAGCGTGAGGTATGTGGGGGTCCACAGGAAGACGGCCGGGATCTGCCGTGGAAGCTCTGAATAGGGCCGCGAAGCACAGGGTCGATGCGATGTAATAACCTGAGGGAGTAAACAGTGTTTAATGCCAGTTATTAAATATGTGTCAACGAAGAAGCCCCTCACGGTGGCATCGAGGACACTCACAAATGACGATGGCCCAGGGGATGTGTCCCTCGTTGTAGTGTGGAAGTAGAACCAGTTTAGGAATGAAGAAAGTGTTGTAGAGCCAGATCCCAAACACCATGCTGATGCACAGCCAGCCCATGGGGTCCACCACGAAGTGCAGTCGAAGCTTCATGGCTGCTGGCGCTGCGGGCGAGGGGAGGGGGGGGGACCTACAGTGAACCCCAACACACACACACACACACACACACACACACAGAGAGAGATGCAAATGAGAGATTTAAAGGCAAGAAACAGATCTCCAGATAACAAGACAGGAATTGGCCGACCGGGCGTCACCTGCAATGTTTTACTGTGATTGTTGTATTAGTTATTCGAGGAAACCTTTTGCTTGCCGTCTTGATCAGTGTTACCATTAGTTTGTGTAAGTAGTATTCATTATTATGATCGTTCTGAGGAGGCCACGTCAGAATCAGAATCAGAATCAGAAACTGTTTATTGCCAGGAATGTTTTCACAAATGAGGAATTTTTCGAGGCGGAAGGTGCATACATTGGACATGGGATGTTGGGTCACGTGTTCTGTAATTGTCCATGAGTATTGCTACTACTGTGCTATAAAGCAGCCCTGTGTCTATAAACAAGTCCAACCTCAACTACCTTACAACACCTTACAATTTTTTATTTTATTTTAACTTCAGCATCATGTGCTAATCTAACCCAGTCCATAATGAGCATCAACGCCTTTGTAAACCTGTTAGTCTACACCTTGTTATTGCAACACCTCCCTGCTCCATCATTCACACCACTGATACCACTGACAGCAGCGATGGGCTTGGCTCTTGCCCTCACCGTGTTAGCTACCGTCAGCGGGCCGACGTGATTTAACTGAGCCGCATTCGTGTGTAAAGGATGTACTTCAACGTACTAAGCGTCCCTCGTTATTCCCTGCGCTAGAATAAAACGATACATACTTCTTTTCGGCCGCTGTCCTTCTCAGCTCACGTATCAGTATGGCCACTTCCTCATCCGAGCCTATGTGGGCTGGACAAGAGCAGTAGTTTGCTACCTGCCGTTTTAAAAAAGACTTCCGGTTTACTTGTGTTTAAAAAATAAAACTTTTTTTTTTTTTTTTAAATGGGATTGAATTCTAGCGATACATAAAACACACGTTTTAGTAGATCTCTGAAAGGGGCTTATTTGGTCATTTTTGTTTTTTGTTTTCTAAGATGATTTCAACTTCTATTTATTAATTATCACTTCTTTTTCTTCTTCTTTTCACTTCTTTTCTTATTTAATTCCCTCAATGTAAATAAACACTATAATGGAAAAACTCGCTTTAAATTATTACACAGTGCACAGAAATTGAATCAGCAACAAGTATGATCATCTATCTATTCAAGATTCATGTCATGGTTGGTCAACAGACTATTCATTTGTAACACACATATAGGCTACTCTTGTTTTTATATCATGGCAATTGATGTCCAAACTCTCTCGGGAAGACATTTCACTCTTTTGGTGGGATATGAGGAGACGATGAATACGGGGACCCCGATTTCACTGTACACCCCCATGGGCTTTTATTTTAACAACAACATTCAAGTTTCCTTTTGTATCCTGGCTGTCTACGGCAGCTTGACTCGGATGGACGCGGTTAGAGCGCAGTGCACCATCGGCTACAGGGGAAAAAGTCTGCTGCCGCCCTGTGGTGAAACATGAGTAGTACACCTAGAGGCAGTCTGCTTCGTTCACTTCTATGATTTAAATTTATTTTAAATAGTATGTCGACGTTAATGCTTTACACTTACCACCATTCATTGTATTATAATGATGTATTGTATTTTATTTAAATTAAATATATAAATAAATACAAAATTGAATTGGCGAGTTCTATGGCATGACATGGCAGTGACGTATTTCAACTTCCGCTAGCATTAGCGGCCGGTGTTTGTTGACAGCAACGCCGCTTAACATAACTCTACTGTGGTAGTTTTATCGTGTCGTCGGGGCAAAATGGCATCATCCAACGCATACAAACTCAGGTGCTCCATCCCGGGCCACGAAATGGACGTCAGGGGACTCGCATCTGCGGTTTTTCCAGATGGAGCCTTCGTGTCTGTGTCCAGAGACCGAACCGGAAGAGTCTGGGTACCAAACTCAAGGTAGCTAGCATTAGCCTGCTACTGACTGACTAACTGATTGTGATTGTTGGCTCGGATTTATTAGTTTGTACGTCACGTTAACTGTTGTCCGGAAAGGTGCCCCGACCAAGACTAGTTGAAAGTCAACTAACGACCCCAGTAAAGTTATTTAACAGGAATACATTCGTGTTCATGTGGTTAGCCAAGTTAGCTAGCAAGCCGTTTGCTAACGTTAACTCAAATTAGCTTTGTCATTCATTCAGCTGCTCCGCTCAGTGTTGACAGCATTGTTGCATGTTCACTCCGGCGAGTACTCGCCGGAATTAACCAGATTTAGATTACCATTATGATATTTTGTTTGTCAGTTAATCCACTGGCCTTTCTTGGAAGTATTAGCAACACAATTGTCAACTACTTGTTCATTAAAAAGATGATTTTGCTCTCTTTCCAATTCTCTCGACAGCCCAGACAAAGGTTTCACAGAGATGCACAGTTTGTCTGGCCACACCAATTTTGTATCCTGTGTATGTATCATTGGGCCGAGTGAAACGCATCCTCGCGGACTTATTGCCACAGGTGGAAATGATAATAACATATGTGTTTTCACACTGGACCAATCACAGCCTCTATTCACTCTCACGGGTCACAAAAGTACAGGTGAGTTAATTGTGCTTAAACTGTGTACTCTCAAGATCATTACGTTCAAATAAGCATCTAATTTGCTGTTATTTCTCATTATGCCGAGCATCTCTGTTCTAACATTTTATCGCCACAGTTTGCACTCTGTCTTCTGGGAAGTTTGGGACACTTTTGAGTGGCTCATGGGACACCACAGCCAAAGTCTGGCTCAATGAGAAGTGCATGATGACCTTGCAGGTACACTGAAGCTTCTGTGATGTAACTCTGTCAATCTCCTTTTCCCCGATCTATTTCATCTTTGCAAACTGTAATAAGCAAAAATAATATAGGGCGTTGTGACAGCAAAATCTATGCTTGTTAATTTTACTACAGGGCCACTCTGCAGCCGTGTGGGCAGTGGTCATCTTACCTGAACAAGGCCTCATGTTGTCTGGATCAGCAGATAAGACCATAAAGCTTTGGAAAGCTGGCCGCTGTGAAAAGACTTATGAAGGTGAGAGTTTGCAGGGGGTTGACAGAAGTGACCAAATTCTTTATTTTTTAGATCTGTGTGTGGGTAACTAAGCATGAATTTGGCTGAGCATGTTAATCTATTCAACCATAATTATTCAAAACATTTGTCTGGAGATCCAGGGGCTTCATGTTTAAAATCCATGATTACAACGCAGCATGTCTTTTCTTTCTCTCTAGGTCACGAGGACTGCGTAAGGGGGCTAGCAGTGATCAGCAACACAGAGTTCTTCTCTTGCAGCAATGACACAACTATCAGAAGGTGGCTGGTGGAAGGCGAATGTGTACAGGTCTACCACAGCCACACCAACTACATCTACAGCTTAGCCGTCTTCCCCAATAGTCAAGGTTTGTTTATTTATATTGATTTGAAATGCCTTTTGAAAGAGCTGAATGTGAGACTTGTAATGTGCACGTAACTATCTGCAGGTCCTTTGTCATTTATGGAACCAGCATCCATTGGTTGTCCTGTTGTCAACTGGTTGCCCCTGGTGCTTTTCCCTTTTAGATTTCGTAAGCACGGGAGAGGACCGAACTTTGAGGATATGGAGACAGGGAGAATGCTCTCAGACCATCCGTCTGCCTGCCCAGTCTGTCTGGTGCTGCTGTATTCTACCTAATGGTGACATAGCCGTTGGGGCCAGGTAAGAACTGGCATGCTGTGCGGTCAGTCCAGAGTCCATGCACGTGTCCCCAAACAAATATTTAAACGCCTTTTCCTTCGACTGTTCACTGCTTTCCTATCTGACCTCACTCCTGCATTCACACAACGTGGGGGTCGTTCCTCAGATGAACAGCAAGTCGTTTTGCTGCTAACCCAGGTGCTGCTTGTCTGTCCACAGTGATGGACTTATCCGCGTGTTTACGCCAGATGTGGACCGCATGGCGAGCGCAGAAGACCTGCAGGCTTTTGAGGATGAACTCTCAAAGACCACCATTGACCCCAAGACGGGCGACCTCGGAGACATCAAAATGGAGGACCTCCCAGGAAGGGAACACCTTAATGAGCCTGGTTCGGAAATATACATATATTTTATATATGCCTATTCCTTATTTTAACATAAGTTCTCCAACAATATAACCACTGTATCGACACATTACACTTCCAATTCTGTCTGACAGTGGAAAAAGTGCCAAAGCTTTCCCTCCATCATGATTTGTTTCCTTACTTCCTCAAGGGAATCGTGACGGACAGACACGTCTGATTAAAGATGAACAGAAGGTGGAGGCATATCAGTGGAGCGTCAGTGATGCCCGCTGGATAAAAATTGGAGATGTGGTCGGGGGCTCAAACCAACAGACCTCCAAGAACGTGATGTATGAAGGAAAGGTAAGGCTGTAAGCTTATTGATGAGGAAAACTGTGCATGCAGGCATGAGAACTGTCCTGAATGACTCCTGATCTCCCCTTAAGGAATACGACTACGTCTTCACTATTGACGTGAATGAAGGAGGGCCGTCCATGAAGCTGCCTTACAACGTGTCAGAGGACCCTTGGCTGACCGCGCATAACTTTTTGCAGAAGAACGACCTCAGCCCCATGTTCCTCGACCAGGTTGCAAATTTTATTATAGAGAACACCAAAGGACATGTGGTGGGACCGGCCCCGCCTGCTGGTGGTGATCCATTCACTGGTGAGGCAAAATGATAGATACTTGGTCTGCCTTTCAGAAACAGCCAATGTCTTCTATACTATACATGTTTTATATTTTGATTACGGCAATCAAAGGTTATTAGACTGAATTGACAGTTTCCTGAATGTGTTTTGTTTCGTCACCTGATAGGAGGGGCTCGGTACATCCCCGGGGCTTCTGATGAGAGGGCAGGTTTTGGAGCTGATCCCTTCACAGGTACAGTATGTTTACAGAAAGATTTTTCCCAATCTGAATGTCACCAGAGATGTTATATCACAGCAGTTTTTTCCTCCACCCAGGCTCTGGTCGCTACATCCCTGGGTCGGGTACGAACACAAGTGCTCATGCACGTATGGCCGATCCCTTCACAGGTTAGTCACTTACTGAAGGGATTGATTTGTATCAGCTGTTCCGTGGTTGACCCACAGACACATTTTATCCTATATGACAATTGTACAAGCCAGTTGTGTTTTGTTTTTAATCCATTAATGTTAAGTGTTTCTCTCTCATTGGTTCACTCTGCTCCCGACTCTACAGGGGGAGGTGCATACTCCTCAGCAGCCCTCAGACAGACGGCAACCAATATCTACTTCCCCAAGACCGATGCTGTGACATTTGAGCAAGCCAATTCCTCGCAGATCATTGGTGAGCATTTCGAGTATAGGTGTGATTATGTGTCTCTACAGCCTACATGTGTCTGTTGAGAATGACTGACTGGTGAATGCAGGTTAACCAACGCTTCACCCGGCTTTATCTTAAATAAGGTGGAAGTATTAAAAAGCTCAAACTGGTAGAATAGCTATCCGCACACTTAAATTTATGCAGAGAACACTTTATTTTTAGCTTTCGGTCTAAAGGACCTTCATCAGAGCATACGCTTTAATCAAGGTTCTTTAGACCGAAAGCTAAAAATAAAGTGTTCTCTGCATCGATTTTGATCTATTTCCTTAGTTGAGAGTGACGAAACATCTCTAAGAACTATTAATGGCTTTATAAAATGTGATTAAGCAACATTTGAAACTCTGATGACAGTTGGTGTGTAGTTTGGGCGCTGTCAATCTCTCTTGGCCCTCTAGGAAATAAGACTGTCATGCCGATATGTTGGTAAATGATTTAATTATCAAATATCTTTTGCATCCTGTCTACGAGTGTGAGACTATTTTTTTTTCCTTTACGCTTGTGTACTTACCGTGGTCGGTGCCTCTCGAACGCACACTGGTGTGCGTTCCCTCTCTCACACTGAACATACCAAATTACATGATATCAAATTGTTCGCGGCTTTAATTAAAGGACAACATTTTCAGTTAATTTCTTGTCATGAGGATGTTGCTTTTCCTGGTTAATTCAAGTTTCCTCGGGGTTGATGATTTCTTCTTTCCTCACCAGCCAAGATAAAGGAGCTGAACGGAGATGCACCTCAGGAGCACAGGCTTTCCGATGAAATTCTGGAAAGTCTTGAGAGTCTGCTTGTGTCTGTCTCTAAGCCCAACTCTTCCCCAACTATCCAAGAGATCAACCTGCTGTGGAAGGCTTCTCACTGGCCAGAAGGTAAAAAAAAAATTACAACGCACTTTTGCTAAGTTAGTTCTCAAGCCGTGGAAGGAGATAGTTGTGCCTGAATATGACATTTGATGGGGCGCGAAATCTGAACGGTTTGTATGAATCGCATGTTTTCTGATCTGACTGATTTGTCTTATTTCACAGTTTGTGGGTTGGTAGACACTACAGACAGTTTCTACAGTAACCTCTAACAACAAACCAAATACTGTCTCTAGCCAGTGCCTTTCACATTTTTTACATTCCGTAAGCTGCAGAGTGCAAACCGCCTGACTTCCATTGCTCCTAAAGTAGATTTAATATGGTATGGATGCCTCTCCGAGCGAGGCAAAAGGCATCACCACGGTTTTGCACTCAATTAAACGCAGACTTGAAAAGGAAGGAATGAGGGGTGTTCAGTTGGTGGCAAATCTGTACCACACCGCTAGATGCCACCGAATCCTACACACTGTTCCTCTTAGGTTCTTCAGTTCATTACTGTTCACTAACCAAACTGCCCTTTCACTTCCTCTGGACTTTAGACATTGTGTTTCCTGTCCTGGACATTATGAGGCTGGCGGTGCGCCACCCGCAGGTTAACGAGAGCCTCTGTGGAGAGTCAGAGGGAGTCCAGCTGTGCAACCACCTGCTGAGCCTGATGAGGCCCGAGGGGCGTCCTGCCAACCAGATGCTGGCGCTGCGGACTCTGTGCAACTGCTTTGGAGGCAGGCACGGCCGAGCCCTCCTCTTGGCCCAGCGTGAAACGGTGCTATCGCGTGCTGCCGACCTGGCCAACGTCTGCAATAAGAACATCCACATTGCTCTGGCCACCCTTGTGCTTAACTACGCTGGCTGCCTGCACAGCCAGCCCGATCTCGAGGCCAAGGCCCAGTGCCTGTCTGTGGCCAGTAGAGCTCTGGAGACGGTACAAGACAAGGAGGCCGTGTTTAGGCTGCTGGTGGCCTTGGGAACCACTGTGGCCTCAGACCAGCCAGCCCGGGACCTGGCTCGCTCCCTGGGTGTCAACGCTCAGATTTCCAAGTACTCATCCGTCACTGATCCATCAAAGGTGGCCGAGTGTTGCCAGCTTGTTTTAAAAGAAATACAATGAGGTGAATGATTAGAGAAAAAAGGGCACTTCTTTCTTACTATCACTCTGTTCTGCTAAATCAGTTGTGGTGGAGACTTAAATAATTGTATGTTCTGCAATAAAAAAAGGACAAATTAAATCTCTACATATGCTTAGCCTGTGTTTTTATTACTGCACCACCTTTCTGACGCCCCGTGACTAATTTGTTGGGTATTAATAAAGTATATATTCATTTAAATGTGGGGCGAATGCATGTAATAATGGCTTATAAATGTGTGATTATTAACAATACAATGTGTAAAGTTAAATATATTTGTAACACGTTTTATATGATTTCCTACTGTCATTTTACATTTTGACTTGGAGAAATAATTCCCTCAAAGTATTACAGGGCAAGTGAACAGCTTTGGTGAGGGACGTGGATATTGTGACGACAAAATGTCCTCACAGGTTGACGTTTCTTACGTTCTATTAAATTAACCGACTGCTAACCTACAGACTACCTATTCGGGGAAGGAGCTCTAATTGCAATGCATCGGTGTTCATTCACTATTAAAAAGAGTGAAGCCTTGACTGTGTCCACTTTGTGTACGGTAGAACCAGTTCGCCTTGTCCAGTCCAATAACATAACAAATATTAATATAAAAATTATGTGATATCGTATATATATCTTTCTTTCTTATACGACATAACGGATATAAACGCTCCAAATATATAGGTTAGCGTTAACAGAAACTCCGTTAAAATAAATGTGCGTTTGCTCGCTCTCCGGAAGTATTTGTTAACAACATCCGGGTACTTATTAGAAAGAAATTGGCGGTTTGTGATCCGTTTTTCGTATTCCCGACCGAACGTTGTGAAATGTAGGTTAGTTTAAATACGTGTGAAAATCAAGTGAAACGTATCTGGACTTACTCGCGTGACGCTCGTGACTTATTGTTTTTTTGATTCGTGAACAGTTTGTTAGAATGTGAGTTATGTTTTCAAACTCAAAACAAGTCCGAAAGCTAGCACAAGTTAGCCGACAGTGAACTCTGCGGGTAGAAGCGAAAGCTCGCGTTGCTTCTTCCCTCTCGGAATAATGGCGAACCCGGTGCTGTTGCAGAAAAAGAATGGACGATATCTGTGGTTTTCTCTCCTTGGACTCGGGCTACATCCAGACACTGCGGTGTCGTTAATCGCCGGCAAAGCCAGCAATGCTAAACACATTAACCTGGGACCGTGAGTCTACTTGTGTTGTGGATACCGTTCGCAAACGAGTACAGTGTGATATTACGAGCTAATGTTCGCTAACTCAACTAACGTTAATTGTTTCAGGAATATGTTCGACAAACCAAACAAGGATGCCTTCTACATAGTCGCCTATTTCCTGCTGGAGAGACTCAACCCGACACGTTTTAATGAGGCATACAGGTAAAGTTAGAAATGCTTTCTTTCCATTCATATATACAATTGCCTATTGTCCAAACAAAACGAAATGTTTGTTTTGGGTTAGGTACTGCTGGCCTGTTTTGAGCCACAAAGCAGATGCTGAGTTCCGCAAAGTTACCTGCGCTTGGTTGCGAGAAATAATGGTAAGAATTTGAGTGTTATACTGTTATGTTAATTTCATAATCTGCACAGTGTTTATAGGCTATATAATATACTCCATTTATGTCCTCACAAAATGGGAAATTGTGTCCATCGTGGTTTCCTTTGTTTAATTCCTTTCTCCCATGTCTGCTCCTCACTCTCATCCTCTCCTTACATACTTGGCATACATATGTTTGTGCCGTTTCTGTCCAACATAAAAGGGACATAATTAGACATTTTTCTACTGCTGTAAAAGTAATTATACTCTATGTATGTTTTTTTTGCATCACTGGTCAAATGTCTAAAATATATTTCCACGAGTCGCTTGTTTAGTATGCTATGCGATTGTGATATGGTGATGACGATCCTCCATTTTTACCTGTGTGTAGGATGAAACTGCAAATGCAGGATCCAAAGTGTTGGTCTCCTTGTTCCTCTCACCCGGGGGCCCTAAGTTTACCAGTTTGATGCTTAACTTGGCCAATCATGTCATGCTGCAAGAAATGAAGACCTTCACCACAGGTAGGTCTTGATGCAAAACCATATCATTTTGGTTTAAATTTAATACCTGCAGCTTGATTTTGCAATCTGACTTCAATCCGAAAGTGTAGAGTTGGCAACCGTTGTTTCACTTTATTTTTATTTTATATACATCACATAATCTTGAATGTTGTCATTGTCAGATAACAGCTGGGTTCCTGAGGCTGCAGCGATGCCTGCTTCCTGCCCGGACATGGCAGCGAAGAGGCTCAACCTGATCCATACCAGGTTTTTGAAAGCTGCAGTGGCTCAGGATCGTTTTCTTCACGACTACCAGAGACGAGCACAGTGAGTCCTTGGTGGTCCATATTGGCAGTTGGACAGATGTTATTTCATGTAGATGGAAGCCTTATACTTACAGTAAATGCTATGAACACACCACTTGGTGGCGGTGGTTATGAAATAAAATGTCTCTGACTTGCTCAAGTCTGGCATAAAAAAAAGAATAGAAAATAAATTCCAGTTGTATATTCATTAAACACAATTAAATGGAATTCAAATCAAATGAAAAGTGATTTTGTGATAATGACTTTTCACGTCCTCAAATATATATATCTATTCATTATCATACTTAGTTCACCCTGAAACATAGGAGCTCCAGTAAATGGCAGTAGTCCATTAAAGATGACACTTAATTGATCCGATAAAGGGGATGATTTGTCATTCCTTTAATGTACTCGCATGTTGAAAAAAAGGCGTGTTTATTGTATTAGCTGTATGGTCTGTTGCATTCAGTATGTTGACATATAATTTCTACTTTTTCCATTGCTGATTTTATTCTTGTTGTGTGGGTTACGTTTCTGAATCTTACTTTCTATCACTACGAACACACAATTTTTAGCTATATCTGTTGGAATCTTTGGTCATTGCTCTTGATGTTGCATCTTTCATTGGCTATTCGTTTCACCTGTTTCTTGTGAACTAATTGGTAAACCCTGCACTTAACGAGGCCAGTTGGCAGCAGCTGGAGGTGTCCTTGTTTCAGACAATTTGACTTGCCACAGCTGGAGAGTGTAAGCTGAAACAAATTTAGTTAACCACAGCTCCTTCACATGAAGTTGCTGAGCCAGTGAGTCAGCTCACCCATATTATCAATTGCTCCTGTGCTTTTTCAGCTATCGGATGCCAAATGTCTGCTGTGGAAAAAGCCTCTTGAAATGTGCTCAGACAGCAACATTTTGTTGAAAATTCCAGAAGTTTGTGTTTTAAACATGAACTTGCCATGGAAGAGTTTATTTTGTACATGGAAGTTGGTTTATACTGCAACTAGTGGTCATTTGTTTCTTCTTCTTTTTTAAGCTCTTTTTTATTTTCCCTTTTTCCTGTTTGAAGGCTCCTGGTGACGTCAATGAGGGACTTAAAAGCAGAGGGTGCCAAGTATGATGAGCTAATCAAGTATGTAGAACTTTTTTATTTTTCTCCTTTCTTTCCCCTCAGTACTTGTGACCGAGTCCAGTAGTTCAATCTGTCTTTCTACTTTCAGGCGTCATAGCAGTTATTCTACACAGGAGGGAGTTTCTCTCGCAGAGAAGGCCACACGGGTATGTAATGTTTGTTAAACTTCCTGCAAAACCTAAATGCGTTTGCTTATTTTTCCTAGACAAATTTTTCCTTACACAAGTACTTGGTTGTCTTAAGGTGCGCTCCTTGTGGTCCGATATTGATGGAATGCTGTCAGCTACCAAAGAGGAGCAGCTTGTAGTGGAAAGTGTATTGAAGGGGGATGTAGATCAATACGTCCTGGACGGTACGGATCGAGTCCTCAAAATTCCTCGCAGTCTTCTGGAGAGAATTGAACAGCTCCCACATCAGGTAGGAATGAAGAGATCGGTCAGTTCACTCTGTTCATGTCTACACACGGTACATAGGATTGTTTTACTTGATTCTTTGGTTTCAGTTTCACTTGTCATTTCACTGCTGCCTCGGATTAGTTTGGATGTAGAATAGTATTTCCTTGTAACAAATCTTGCTTCTCACAATGAGTGCATAACAATTTGAACAAAGTTTAGGTTAAAAGTGTGTGTGTGTGTGTGTGTGCACGCACGCACGCGCGCAATCTATATAAAAAGATGGAGGAAGGGAGTACGGCATACGTGGACTCACTCAAATGTCACAACAGAAGCCAAACCATGTTCAGCTCAAGCATGGATTTGCAGCATGTGAATTCACAAATCATCACATTGACGAGTCTCACCGTAGCTTTGGTTTGCATTTGTGTGTTTTCCAGTTGAGTTCGGGGAATGTGTATGAGGCTGGCCAGCTGAACCTCTTGTGCGTGTTGGAGCTGATGAACCATTCGCTGCAGCTCCTGAAGGAGGAGCGTTGTCAGGTCTCTCATGCCCCAAAGCCTCAGCTCAGTCCTCCACAACTGCAGGAGAAATGTCAGCAGATGGCCTGTGCACTGCAGAACCTTCACCTCATCAGGTGTATATATTGACCCACACTCAATGGATATGTCGAACTTTTCACAATCTGATGTGCTGCAACTTTGCTTGATTCTATAGATATTTATATTAACTGCGGTTATTTTAGTAGAGGATTACTATTTGTTTTCAAATGTGCATCTTCATTTTTAGGTTGCTGAGTTTGATGTCTGTATCTATAAATCAGCTATTTTTCAAATGCAAACTGATGGTTGGAACATTTGTAATCATGGGGAAGAATGATCTCTAAATAGTATTTGCTGGGTAACTGAGGGATGGATGCGTTGAGAACCAGTGTATTAACATTTTCTTTTTCCAAGACGGAGGATTTCCAAGGAAGAAATTCCTGAGGTCCGGAGTGCCATCAGAGAGTTGGAGGTTGCGTGGGACAGGAAGTGGATGGATACTCTGAAAGACACACCCCTAGTCTCTTTTCTCAATGAAGATCCTGTGAGTGGTCCTTTTTTGATTTTTGAACTCATCTATGTACTTTATAAGGCAATTGTAAACCACTCACCGACAGTACCAAAATGTTTGCCACTCAAAAGGCATTTCACTATATTTCATGTCTTTAATATTTAATTGGCTGTTTTTAGGCTCTCGGCTTCCTCTCCCCAATGGCTCCAATGTCTTTTGAACCAGCGGCTGGCGCTAGCTACAGAAATAGCGTCTTTTCTCAGTATCCTGCAACGCTTCTTGGTAAGAAAACTCTTATTAGGCATGTATTCATTTGGGTCTGTCACAACATCAGTTTTTGTTTCTAATCATGTTTCTTAACATTTTTCAGGGAAGCCTGCAGAGAGTACATTACCAGACAGCATCCCCCCAAGTTATACTAACCTTAAAAGGTAATGTAAGCCTATGCAAACATTTCACAATGTAGTATTTTAAGTGTTTGGCTTGTGATGGGAGGCAGATACCTGGGCAGTCCTGAGCAGTGCTCTGTCCGTCACTAGTCCTCCCTACAGCATCCTTGCTCTCTGATGACCGGGGCGAATTAAGAGAAATCGTCACGGACAGATACGGAGCAGACACGTTTTAATTCTGCATAACTTTTATTATATAAAGGAGTTTAGAAAAGAATACATGCTTAAATACAGCGTTTTGAGCAGAGGGGCCAAGTTACAGTAAGTACCAACCTCACAGCCTGAATATGAAATGTTGACTTCTAGAAGCATGAACAGTAGACTTGGTAGTGTCATTGTACAGACCTGAGGTAAAAAAATACTTGTTACACATAACAAGAAGTAATGCAGCTTAATCTAATTGGGTTTCATCAAACCTGGGTTTAATGACTAGTTTACTTGTATACATTGTAAGCTACTAAAATAAGAGCCTGACTTTGAAGTTACTCATCCATTCATCAGTCGAATCGAAGACAGTCCAGGGCAATGTGCCAACTTGGCTCAGATTAGCGCTGAGCCAAGGCCACATAGTGAGCTGTGCTCCGTATTGTTTTCACTGTCCCTGAGCTTCACTGTATTGTGAGGGAAATTATACTTTACTGCACAGACAGTGCGTCACAGTGTACAAACTGTTATTGAGTAACAAATCAAGCTTTTTGTCTTTTTGAAACAGCTGTAGCCCTGCACCAGCTGTGAGGAGTGAAAGTCCCGTTGTCACTACTCGTGCGTTATCACAAGCGAACAGCTCTCTCGACTGGCTTTTCGACACGCCTTCCTCCCCTCCTCTGAGGGCTCCACCAGTACCGCCACCTCAGGCTAGTATTGTATTTAGATAATCTCTGTTTTGAGTTGAACAAAAATGTGTGATGAAACCATATTTAACAAAGCAGTGTTTGGTTTTAGGCCAGTGTGAGGAAGACGGACTGTCTTCACCAGAAGGTGGCTCCAATGAGGACCAACACTCCAGATAGGATCACCAAAATATTAGACATGGAATGTGATAACCTTGCTGATCAGGTATAGTGCCTTCAAACTAATGGAAGTTTTAAAGACTGCAAGACAGGAGCTTAGAATTGTAATACTGTCTTTGTCTGGTTGTATAATTGAGAAGAAATGACAGCTCATTTAATAATCGTTGAAGGATTATTTAATTTAAGGTCTATTACCATCTCCAAGTCTCTAATGAGGCGTGTAATGACCATAAGGCTAGGATTTTAGTGACAGTCCTGACTAAAGTGCGCATGTGTGTTAGTTTGCAGATGCTGTAACTACAACCAGTCCCACAGAAGGCGGAGTCAAAGGACTGGACTTGGATGGCCTTCTAGGCACTCTTCATGGAGATCCCTTCTCTACTAGAAAGCAGCTTCCACGTACACCTGAGAGCTTGAGTAAGTAGTACGCTGTAGTATTTGCCCTCGGCCTTAATTCTGTGCAAACGCATAAAGGGAAAATGAAGGGGATGAGCTTATTTAGAATGGTATGACTATAGAATGTCGTCTCATAAAACTGGAATGGTGTGAACAGTTTTAGTTGGTAAAATTAAAGTTATTTTCCTTTTTGTTCTTAAGTTTTGGATGTGAAGACCTCGTGGCGCAAGGCAGTTGAGGAAGACAAAGCTGAGAAAACTGGTCGACTATCCAAGTTAAACGACAGCGTAAAGGGGATCCTCACTCCCCTCGATAAGCAGCAAGTCTCCCTCAAATCCTCTCTGTTATGGGACACCTTCAACACGGAGGGCCTTGACAGCTGGAGTGGCACAGGCAGCAGTGCGGCCCAGTACAGCCTCGACTACGAAACACTCCCCGAAATACCGAGCTGCGACAGTCTGCTGAGCCTCGACGATGAAGCGGAGGACACGAAGAGTGAGGACGACAATGAGCTCCTGAGCCCCTCCTTGAATACTGAGATGCCGTCGCCACGGACCACACATCATAATCTGGCTCAGATCCAGCAGGAGTGCGGTAACAGCTCCTTTATGGAGAGGACGCCAGAGAGTCCTAACCAGAAACCGTGTGATTGGACAGAAGACAGAGACTGGCAAATGGAGCCTGTAAAGTCGGTGCAAGCCCAGTACAGCCTCGACTACGAAACACTCCCCGAAATACCGAGCTGCGACAGTCTGCTGAGCCTCGACGATGAAGCGGAGGACACCCAGAGTGAGGATGACGATGAGCTCCTGATTCCCTCCTTGAATACTGAGATGCCGTCGCCACGGACCACACGTCATCATCTGGCTCAGATCCAGCAGGAGTGCAGTAATGACTCCTTTATGGAGAGCAGGGAGAGGACGCCCGAGTGTCCTAACCAGAAACCTTGTGATTGGGCAGAAAACGGAGACTGGCTAATGGAGCCTGTAAAGTCGGTGGAAGCCGCAGACAAGGTCTTCTCTTTGGACCTAGACACACTGGGGACGCCTTCACCGCCGAAGGAGCAGGAGTACAGCCTCCCAAAACTGATCTCCTTCTCCCCGATGGATGACATGAAGTGTTGACTCAATTCATATTAATACCACTTTTCAGCCTCACTGTCTACTGATATTAATAATGTAATATCTGTCCACAGCTGTAAAATAACCTTTTTTCATACTAAATGTATTTTTCATGCTCATTATTTTTATTTAAAATGTAAGACAATAACTGCTTTAATAAAATTGTAAAATATGGCTCTTTTCCTTTTTTCTTTTTTTTTAAGTGTACATAATTTAGGGTTAACTTCATTGTTATGCTTGTGAGGAGACTAACAGAACTGCTGAAACGTTTTAATTTCCAGGATCTGGTTGTACATTATTAAATGTTGGGTCACAGGAAAGGGTTCCGAAGTGTTCATGAAAAGCTAGTCTGCTTATTTCTCCTACAGCTTACACAAGGGAAGATTTATCTAAATAGTATTTGCTGGGTAACTGAGGGATGGATGCGTTGAGAACCAGTGTATTAACAATTTCTTTTTCCAAGACGGAGGATTTCGAAGGAAGAAATTCCTGAGGTCCAGAGTACCATCATATGGAGGTTGCGTGGGACAGGAAGTGGATGGATACTCTGAAAGACACACCCCTAGTCTCTTTTCTCAATGAAGATCCTGTGAGTGGTCTTTTTTTTGTTTCAACTCATCGATGTACTTCATAAGGCAATCGTAAACCCAATCACCGACGAAAATGTTTGCAACTCAAAAGGCATTTCACTACTGTCTTTAATATAATTGGCTGTTTTTAGGCTCTCAGCTTCCTCTCCCCAATGGCTCCACTGTCTTTTGAACCAGCACCTGGCGCTAGCTACAGAAATAGCGTCTTCTCTCAGTATCCTGCAATGCTTCTTGGTAAGCAAAATCTTATTAGGCATGAAACAATGAATATTTGGGTCTGTTACATCAGTTTTTGTTTCTAATCATGTTTCTTAACATTTTTCAGGGAAGCCTGCCGAGAGTACATTACCAGACAGCATCCCCCCAAGTTATACTAACCTTAAAAGGTAATGTAAGCCTATGTCAGCATTTCACAATGTAGTATTTTAAGTGTTTGGCTTGTGATGGGAGGCAGATACCTGGGCAGTCCTGAGCAGTGCTCTGTCCGTCACTAGTCCTCCCTACAGCATCCTTGCTCTCTGATGACCGCGGCGAATTAAGAGAAATCGTCACGGACAGATACGGAGCAGACACGTTTTAATTCTGCATAACTTTTATTATATAAAGGAGTTTAGAAAAGAATACATGCTTAAATACAGCGTTTTGAGCAGAGGGGGTAAGTTACAGTAAGTACCAACCTCACAGCCTGAATATGAAATGTTGACTTCTAGAAGCATGAACAGTAGACTTGGTAGTGTCATTGTACAGACCTGAGGTAAAAAAATACTTGTTACACATAACAAGAAGTAATGCAGCTTAATCTAATTGGATTCATCAAACCTGGGTTTAATGACTAGTTTATTTGTATACATTGTAAGCTACTAAAATAAGAGCCTGACTTTGAAGTTACTCATCCATTCATCAGTCGAATCGAAGACAGTCCAGGGCAATGTGTGATCAGGTATAGTGCCTTCAAACTAATGGATGTTTTAAAGGCTGCAAGACAGGAGCATAGCATTGTTTCATTTAAAATAGTAAGAACTGCTTTAAAAAAATTGTAAAATATGGCTCCACTGTCTTTTGAACCAGCGGCTGGCGCTAGCTACAGAAATAGCGTCTTCTCTCAGTAACCTGCAATGCTTCTTGGTAAGAAAACGCTTATTAGGCATGTATTCATTTGGGTCTGTCACAACATCAGTTTTTGTTTCTAATCATGTTTCTTAACATTTTTCAGGGAAGCCTGCAGAGAGTACATTACCAGACAGCATCCCCCCAAGTTATACTAACCTTAAAAGGTAATGTAAGCCTATGCAAACATTTCACAATGTAATATGTTAAGTGTTTGGCTTGTGATGGGAGGCAGATACCTGGGCAGTCCTGAGCAGTGCTCTGTCCATCACTAGTCCTCCCTACAGCATCCTTGCTCTCTGATGACCGCGGCGAATTAAGAGAAATCGTCACGGACAGATACGGAGCAGACACGTTTTAATTCTGCATAACTTTTTATATAAAGATACAAAAAATATAGATAAAATACATGGCATAATTGAGCTTAAATCCAACTTTTAGAGCAGAGGGGCCAAGTTACAGTAAGTACCAACCTCACAGCCTGAATATGAAGTGTTGACTTCTAGAAGCATGAACAGTAGACTTGGTAGTGTCATTGTACAGACCTGAGGTTAAACAAAATAATGCTTGTTACCTATAACAAGTAATGCAGCTTAATCTAATTGTGATTCATCAAACCTGGGTTTAATGACTAGTTTACTTGTATAAATTATAAGCTACTAAAATAAGAGCCTGACTTTGAAGTTACTCATCCATTCATCAGTCGAATCGAAGACAGTCCAGGGAAATGTGCCAACTTGGCTCAGAGATTAGCGCTGAGCCAAGGCCACATAGTGAGCTGTTATTGGCGAGAGATGCACTCTGTATTGTTTTCACTGTCCCTGAGCTTCACTGTATTGTGAGGGAAATATAATGTGGAAATTATACTTTACTGTGCAGACAGTGCGTCAGTGTGCAAACTGTTATTGAGTAACAAATCAAGCTTTTGTCTTTTTTTTTTTTTTTTTTAAACAGCTGTAGCCCTGCAACAGCTGTGAGGAGTGAAAGTCCCGTTGTCACTACTCGTGTGTTATCACAAGTGAACGGCTCTCGACTGGCCCGAAGAAGCAGGAGTACAGCCTCTCAAAACTGATCCATTCTCCCTGATGAATGACGTGAAGTGTTGTCTCATTCATATTAAAACCACTTTTCAGCCTCACTGTCTACTGATTTTAATGTAATATTTGTCCATAGCTGTAAAATAACCTTTTTGATGCAAAAAAAATTTCTTTAAGAACTGCTTTAATAAAATGGTAATATGGCTTATTTTTTCTTTTTTCTTTAAGTGTACATAATTGAGGGTTAACTTCATTGTTATGCTTATGAGGAGACCAACCTGGAACTGCTCAACCTTTTTCACTTCAGGATCTGGTTGTACGTTAAATGTTGGGTCACAGGAAAGGGTTCCAAAGTGTTAATGAAAAGCAAGTGGGAGCCTCTGATGGCAACTTTTAACTGCACAATCAAATGTGCCTTTGTTGGAAGAATAGATTTGAAGGTCTGTTAAGTAGTTGTGTTGCATATTCCATACCTGTTGAAAATTAACTGGTAGAAATCTAGTATATATTTGGAACAAACTATATTGAAATATTGGGCATTAAATCGGACATGAACGCGTCAGTCTCGTCCCAACAGTTTTGCCTATGACTGGAGAGTAAGACTGGTCTTGTAGAAAGTGTTAGGATATCACTTTAAAGCAGAACCGGCAAGTCACAACTTTTACAAACTAATGGCTCAAAACGAGATCTTGAGGACATTACATTGAAGGATGCATACACTGCAATACTTGGACTATAAATATATACTTTGTGCAAATAGCTGTGCGTGCCTAATGTATGAAGAATTGCTGCTTGTTATGAGCCATACTCGTGTTTTAATAAGCTATCAGTACAAACAGTTATATAGGTATTACAAGAAATATGAAGCGGCAAGCTTCTAATACATGTAGAAATACTATGCATTGTATAAATATACACGTAAACTATGACATACACTAATGTCATATATTGTAATTGTGTTAAACGTGCCTCTACTACTAATATTAAACTGTTTATATATGTATTTACAATTAATTCAAGGTGTAAACAAATTGCCTTTATTCTGAAAGCTTCCACCCGCATGTTTATTTTGAAAAGGCCCACCGGAAGAGGCTGGCTTCATGTCGGCCAGCTTGACGGCGCTCCCCAAGGCCAGCCTCTGTCAGTTGCAGCGGGGACCGAGCCGTAGCCTCTCCTCTCTGGGCGGTTCCAGCCTGAAAGAGACGTTAAGGAAGAAAGCCCACTAACAAAACTATCAGCGCAGTCTCAAACATGGCGCCCGCCTCCGCCGACAACTTCAGATGAAAGTGTGGCGAAGAAGCGGCCAGCAAAGTTTCAAAGGAGTATTTCGACGTGCCTTTCTTTGGTTTTGTTTTCCGCCCGCCGTCGCGTTTTGACCGGTTTGCAAAAATATAAATACGGAGTCTATCAAGCGGGTACAAGCAGCAAGTTGTCTACATGTCAACATTGTCCTACGCTGCACTGTAAACAGCTGGTAAGTGCTCCTATTTTTAACGTACAGATAGCGGACACTTAGCAGAGTTGCATTTTTGTCGTGAGAATAAGACGTAGAAGTGTAACTATTTAAGATGACTTAAGCTGTGTCTAAGTCGTCCCCCCCCCCTCCGGGTTGTTGGTCTGTCCCCTTCTTCACCTCATCGCGTGCTCTCCAACCGCGGAAAGACACACAGCCACGTATCGCCGCGCAGGCTGATCACAGGAGGACATTTCTTTTGTTGCATCCGCGTTGATGTGTATTTCTTGCTTGAAAGTTGACCCCATTAGGATTAGGGGGTCGGATGCAACAGTTGGGAATACAATACCCCTCCTCCTCCTCCTCTTCCTCTCTCCTCCTATTTGACGCCAGATAATCCGACTCCGCTCTCCTGGAGCCTCGTCTTAACCACCTCGCAGGTGTCTGCTCTCAACCGCGCACACACACTTGCATTTTCCTGCTTGAGGTATTTATAAAACAAATGTGAGTTTTTGTGTGTTTTGTTTTGCAGTTGAAGACGGATCAGAATTGCACCAAAGACGAGGCACCTTGTTTGGTCACGGTGGCATGCGGCTTCTTTTGATCTTTGCTCTCTCTGAATGTGCCATGTCTGCACCTGTGTGACCCTAAACACAGGACCCAGTTGGTGCTGTGCATGTGTGTTGGGTGAGCACAAAAATGCCATTGACTGCATCTCTGAGGTGCTCACATATCTACGCCTCAGCATTTGACTGTTTGCCAGCCAGCAGCAGTCTATCCCTTAAGGGCAGCAGAGTTCTCTCCAGCTCCAGCTTCCCATCACCGTTTTGGTGATTCATGGTACGCATGTGATGTTCCTGTTCCGAGAGGCCTCGGCACAAGTCCCAGCAAGGCCTAGAATGGCACTTCCTCTTGTACTGATCATACACATATTTATTTATTTTTGCCACCTGAAGATGGCTGCAGGCGTGTGAGTTTATGATGAGTTTATGATGAATAATCAAGGCTCGTGGAGGAGGTAAATGGTGGGAACCATGCTCTTGCAGAAAAGGCATCGGCACTGAGCGGTTGACGCGCGTGGAAAGGCTGCCGGAAAGAAAAATGCCTTTCTTGACCTTGGCTTGGCCCAACAGCGGTTGGAAAAGGGGAGTGGAGTGAATGTTGCCTCGTACTAACTGCTGCTGCTGCTGCTGCTGCTGCAGGCAGCAGGTACAAAGTAGGTCACGGCTTTGCTGTGGCTTTGTGTACGTTGAACTTGCACTTTGCCACCACCGCTGTGCGTCCAAAGGCTGTGTCAGGTGACGAGGGGAAAGGAAGTAGCTTGGCAAAGGAAGCAGCGGCAGGCTGTTGAAGGACTCGCTGGTTGCCGAGGTTAAAGTTAAAACCCAGCAACTCAGTGAGAGGAGTGTTTCCCCCCCACGAGCAACGAATGAGACCGTTTCTGACACGACTGCTGTGATACATTAGCGCAGATCTTTTCTGTAAAGTCGGTCGACTAACATCTCAATTGATTTGATGGCCTACTCCTCAAATTTGTAATACAACCGCTGGTCAGCCAACACTTCCACTGACATCATAATTCAGTTTACATGCACTTGAACTGGCACTTATTTTGAGCAGGAGTTTCACTACAACCGACACGTGTCCTTTGGCTGACAAACTTCTTTTAGGGAGATCCACAGAGTTTTTTTTTTCCACTTTCACTTTAACTGATACTTAAACTTTACTCAGCACTTGAATATATCTGATTGACTGACACTTCAAGCCCTTTTACTCACAGGTCCTTTACCCTTTGAACAACGAGAAAAAAATACGTCCAATTCCCACAACTTCAACTGTTCATACGCTGCAATTGCCTTCAGTGCTTCCACTTCGACTGACGCTATGACTGACATAGTTTTTTTCTGTTTTAAATACACTTGAACTGAATTTCTCTCCCACTTCAGCTGACACCTCCAGGTCAACTCGTCACCTGCGCTTTGTCTGACGTGTCAACTCCTTTCAGAGCTTGAAGTTCCAACACCTCAACTTCTACAACTATTTAAAATGTTCTAACTGGGAATTGTGACATACAGGAAGTATTTTGTAGTTCGTTGTTATTAACTGTATATATGTATTATCATATTCCTGGTGCAAATAATGTCTTCCACCATAAAGAGCTTCGGGGTCATCACCGCAGCATCACCAAGAGCCGGTCGGGAGTCGTTGTCTGACTCGGGGACGCTTCAGCAACCCCGGTCTTCTTTCTCGCCATTGCTATGAAAAATGCTTTTAATGGGTGTTTCTGCTTCATTAGTCATAAATAACAGCAGATGTTACACCGAGACCGCTGACGAGGCAGGTTCTGGGCTTACGAGCCACCACCTGAAACACCTCGGTGCGTTCCGTTAAGCTGCCCCCGTTTGCACCGTCTTAAGACACATTAACTCCAGATCGTCGTCTCTGGTAACCCATTTCCTTCCGTCCTCTGACCCTTGTACTTTGGTGTGACGTGCCAGTTAGCGTCTCCGTCGTCTTCTTCCAATAGGCCTGGGTCCGAGCTGTTGTCGGCCCAGCTGATTAGCAGGGGCACTGAGTTTGCCCCGTCTCCTTGGAGTGGAAAGAATGCTCTCTGTCCGCCGGGCTGTCACGCTCCAGGAGGGAGGCAGTCTTGTGACGTTTGAGCCTACTGAGCTGCCCTCATCGCCTAACGTGCCCTGGTTGTTTTTAGTTGTCGTCTTTGAATCAAACTAGATTCAAAATCTTGTATTTATTTATTTATTTTGTCCCTAGTCTTGCCGTGCTGTGGCAAGCAAGGTTGACTGTGCAGGCAACCGGCGTTTCCCGACGCAGTTCGACAAACACCTAAAGTGTGTCACTGTTTCTCTTGAAAGCACACCTGCCTCTTGAATCACGTGTGCGGGTCTTTGTAACTACAGACCCACAGTGATTAAGGAGCAGAAGGGGGGAAAAAAGAATGTGGAAACTTTCAGTTTCTGTTATTAGTCACTCGTAACTTGTTGCTAAGGGCTTGCTTTGATGTTATCTTCACAAAACATTAAACACAATCCAGAGCTTTACAGAGATAAGTGACTGAAAGGGGAACGGCGTGGGCCTTCTGCGATGAAGCATAGTTTTGTGAATTACGTATCAAGTAAAAATACCCAAACATGTGCTTGTTGCAGCTTCTAAATTGTGAGAAAAGTGTGTTATTTTTGGATTAACCAATACAAATAATAAAAAAATAAATAAAAAAAGGGATAATATACTACAGCTGCAACAACTTGTGTTTATGCAATGAATATATTCATTGGTTCAAAAATAATTTGTTGCAGCTGTAGTATATTATCCCTTTTATGTTTTTAAATGTGGACATGTTTGGTAAAGGTACAGTTGAAAATATTAGGATAGTATTTCATAACAGCCCATGCCCAAAGGAAGAAAGTGAAATGGAAGAAAGAACAAACATGATCTGTTATTTGTGTGATTTGGCAGTCGGAGGCCTATTCTGAGAAGCGCGTTGAAGGCTATCGCGAGTCCCTAAATGAAGCTGTTTTTTTACGCATTGCCTTGGTGGAATAGAGTTCACCGCTGGCCTTTTTCCCTCTGCGCAGGCACGGCTAGAAAGAGGTTGTTAGCATATGGATATGATAGTGCCAGGCTATCACACAGGCTTATCTGAAGCCAAAAGAACAGATCGGCTGTGAATGCTCCACCTCTCAGCAAATATTGAACAGTTAAATAAATCCCCCTGCCTTTTTATAATTTGCACTAGGGCATGGTTTTTGTCAATGTTCAGACTCATTTTCTGTCTCGTAAACGGAAGGCCGAGGTGGCTCGTCCCGCAAGAGTCGGGCTGCACTCCTCGCAGCACGGTGTCGAGATTGAGCAGAGTGATGTATTTACGGATCAGTTCAGCAGGCCAACTATGTGCACGCTTACTGCCGCCTGCCTCGCGCCGTACGAGTACAATCAAACGGCAATGCAACTGGCTTCAATTTGAGCCCGTCTCCCCTCACACTCCGCCCTCGGACAGCAAAGCACAGCGAATGGACGTGTTTCGTCACCTCATTGGCACCTCGTACACAGGCCTGGCCTTTCGGCGGCAACAGCACGCTGCGATGACAGGTGGCAGGGAGGACCACTTTGCTCGGCGGGTCCTCCAAAAGCCCAGAGGTACAGAAGTGGCACTTGGGGGTACAGCTGAAATAGAAGTGACCTCTCCCTTTGCAGATCTTTGCTTTTCGACTATAGTTGCCATAGCTGGCCTTTCAAAGCAAATGAGTTTAAGGAGTTGCACAGAAGCTCTCACACACGTACACTTGTCACAATAGAGGGGTTGGTCCGAAGGATTGGCCTCTCCTACTATTTATAACCAAGGGTCGGCCCACTCCCTAGTATAATTACTGCATTCTGTACACACTCTGTAAACACTGCGTTTTCTTCTCATTTGCAGTGTCCAAGGTTCAGTACATGACAATTGTGTGTGTGTGTGTGTGTGTGTCATGCTCAGCTGCTGTTTCAGTCAAGCTGTGAGTGGATCTGTATGGCGTGGCTCCTGCTAAAATAACTGAGACAGACACAGCACTGTTTGTTGTCCAGCAACACACACACACACACACACACACACTCAGATGTGTACATGCGCGCACACGCACACACACAGGCTCTTTCACCCCTGGGGAACAAGCCTCCAGGCTCTTTTGTGTGAAAGGGATGAGATCATTTGTGGGGCAGACCATGGGGGATGGAGGGGTTCCACTCCGTGTCCTTAAATAGAGAAATCGCTGTTTCCACGTCTGCCTCGGTCCCTGTCTCGTCATCTCTCCGTCCCGTGTCTTTTGAATTTGGAACCTCGGGAAATGAATTGGCTGGCCAGGTGACTGCCATTAACGCCATAACACCAAGTGCTAAAAGTAAACACACAACCGGTTTGGCACACACATGTAGAGCAGGAGTTTTCCCCTGCCCTCTGGGGTTGTTGGGCTGCAGAGCCGGTCGCAAGCAAGTTGAGACCAGTGCCGCCGTCGGAGGGAAATCATGGGCCTCAAGGAATGATCCACACTGGATTTTTAAACTTTTTTTTTTTATTCATACAAACAACCTTTTAAAACATAAACACAATGGTACATAGTGGTACTCGTGTTACTTTCTCGCATGGTCTTGCTAATCAGAAATGTTACTGTGTTCCTCTGTCACTAGTTCCTGATTTAAGTAAGAACAGGCTGTTGTACTGGAGGCAGCAATTCATTGCATATCCTTGTATTCTGGTGCACTTTCCAAAATTGTGTTGCCTTCTCTTGGAAAAACTGGATCGGACTCCCTTCCCTTGCAATGCTGATCACAGAGTCGCTCTAAAGATCAGATAAAAAATAACAAACTTGCTCTTCTGTTTCCCACAGCTGGCCAACGAGAGCATTACAGTTGATGTTGTCACCAATCTGGCCTAAAAAAATAATCACTACATGAACTGAATACTTTCATTTACAGAATAATTCTTCCTAGCTGCCCAAAGGTAATGTCTGATTCATTGGATCTTAAGAACAGTCCCTGCCGGAGGGATGTACTATAGTACTATGTCTTAGGCAGTGAGTTCATGGTTTGAACGGCTTTGTTTTTTCATTTACTGACATATGTAATCAATATTTTCTCTCCGATATGTAATTTTTCATGACCACCTTTGAAGTAATCTGCTCTGCTAGTTAGCCAGGTGTAGCATTTGTGGTGCTCTCAACATGGTAAGATATGAAATGGTAAAACCTGTTGTGCTGTTTTTGCTTGGCCTTCACTCTCTTTATTCACAGGTTTATGGCCCTCAGTATGCCATAGTAGAGTAAGTTGTTAGATACTCTCAGAGATGCTGTCATTTGTCATGTCAGTTATAGTAAACATGCTCTGGAATAATGATTTATTTTGTTAGAAAGAAAAGGGCTACACAACTTACAAATCTAAGTGGATGTATGGACATTTTCCAGCGTGTGTGTGTGTGCGTGTGAGAATTTTTAAGCAAAGTCCGTCAATCAGTCCAAAGGGTTAAGGCTAAGTTTTGAGCCAGAAGTTAGCAGGGTGGAGGATGAAGTCCACCTTTTTTAATATCATGAAATAAATATCAAGTTGTGTTGTTACACTGATGTAAAAATTAAAAAACAATCCAGTAGAACCATGAAATAGTCCTGCTCATTATATGCCGAACCTAGCTTGAGCTGATTCTAGTGACGGCTAAACATACGGTATGTTTTAGAGTAAACATTTAAAGCGAAAGAGTAAATGTGAATGTTCATTGAAAAAGTCTGAGCTACAAGGCAGTCAGAACCCAGTTTCTGAGAACGTGTCCCCCTAACGCTTCGTAGTGTTTTTGTTGTGGGTCGTAGAGACCGCCTCCTCTGAAAGTGACACTCGATCGTCAGGGCTCAGCAGCAACAGAGGAACAGGTTTTCACATGGGAAGGGAGGGGCAGAGCACAACCTTTCTAGAGGCAGAGGCTCGAGTTTCAACACGAGACTCAATACTGTGAAAATGCAATGCACCCGTTCTCCTGCCTGTTTGACTCGGTCCTTTTTACCATTTGACCCGAGAAGCCTCACCGTGACTGTGCCTTGCGGTTGCTGGATGTTTTTTTCCGCCCTCCATGCTGTCACAAGTGAAGAGCGGAAAAACTCCTTAATGTTATGTTCCCTTCTGTTTACGAAAGCTTTTAAAGCTTTTAGTCTAATCCGCCGTCAACGCCATCGCCGTTTATGGCCACTATCGTGTTTTTATTTGCTCGCCAGACATCGTTGTGCACAATAAAACAAGCCTCTCTGCCATTTTAGGTCTGAGGTGGATTTTACTTCGCTGTCCTTTGAGGCTGACAGCGGACTACAGCGAAACACGTCGGCTGTACTAAATGCTAAAAAATATACCCCTTGAAAGACTTGGAGATGAATAACCTCAGCTAGAGTAACACTAGTTGCCACTCAGGGTCTCGCAGCCTTTGGCATTGTTGGGGTTTGGTTGCCATGGCAGCCTCACTACCGTGGGCCACAAAGAGATATTTGTATGGATGTGGTTGGGTGTGTGTTGTGGAGGCAGAGGGCACCGTCACAAAGGTGTTCCAGCCGCACACAGGCCTTGCAGGGGAAACACAATTACTCGTTTTTAGTATTGCTGGTGGTAATTTGTGGCAATGTTGTGTTTATTGTCCTCTGGGCATTTTGATTCACCGGCTTGGTGATCATTCATAGGGCAGCATTCAGAGCCCAATCGGGGCCGAAGAGATCTGCTGGTTGCCCTGGCTGGTGTTTGTTTTTCTCTTCTTTTTTCCTCTAACATTACTTTGTTCCCCGCTGTGACACTTTGTGGTGATCAGTGCCCATGCTGTTGGGAAGCCGTATGACTCGCAGCCTTGATGTTTGTATGCCAACATTACCATTTCAGAGCAGATTAATTGTGGAGGCTAATGTTTGTGACGGAGGTTAAAATATGCAAGTTACTCAGAAGAACAGAGTTGTTAATTAAGAAATCATCTAAAGTGAGACACGGCACCCACATCCAATCCCGTCCTGCTGACCTGAGACCTGCTAATACGAGGGCTGTGCATCAGCAAGAATCTGGCGATACGATACTCATCATGATACAGGGGTTACGATTCAATACATTGCTCTGCAGCTCCATAGATGGTACTTGGAGTTACACTCAAAATAAAATAAAAAGTAATTTAAAAACTATAGGCGACTAGCTGGTGGAATAGGGAACAGCAGCTAGAGCCCTCAGGGGTTGGTGGAGACCAAAAACGGAGCGAAGAGGAGCGTGGATATTGGTCTTGTGTTTGTCAGGTGGGAAGACGCGTGACTCCCAAGTACAAGCTGGTGTTGCAACACTGCTGGGTGTGTAAACAACCAATTATTTGCTCACCACTTTAGGTCACCGCTTGTTTCTTCCCACCCCCACCAAAACGGAGACAGTTCTTGGCTTGTATGCTGCTGACTTTACCATCCTAATCAGACGTAAATCTACAGTATTCCTATTTGCTATCAGTGCACGACAGGTGTCAGAAACAGGTGAACGACACTGCCTGGCCTGTACTGTAAGATGGAACTCCCTCCTGTTGAAATGCCATATACTTTCACATACTTCAGCTCTCTGTGGGCTTCTCTATTTGCACTAATGCAGTAAGTGTGCGACGATATTCAAGGCTTGGACATCGGCACTTAACAACCACCGTTAAAATATCATAAAGCCCTCGAAGCATGAATGCAATGAATCATTTATTCATTTCAACACACGCACGCACGCGCGCGCGCAGACCATCAGAGTACATTTACTGGTCAGCCTTTGGTGAGAACACATTTAACAGGGTTGGTTTTGTCACAAAGCAAATGGTATGAAAACAGCATTTTCCTTTTTGAATAGGGGTTTGACTGGTGAGACGTAACCATGGATACAGTGCAGTAAAACCTCTTCAGAATATTAAGTCTTAAAACGGATCTACAGTATGTCTCCAGATTGCTGTTGTGCATCGTCCATAAAATAAGAGCTTGATCCAGCATGCTTTTTAACGGAGTGGGAGAAACGTTATTTATTGTTTAGCGAGGGGAGGGGGGGGGACGACCACATCTGGAATCATTTGGACTTTTACGAATCTTACTTACAAGACCAAATAAGTTCCCGCGACACTCCTCAGAATGAGTAAATGTGCTTCTTTTGAAGGAGAATACTAAAATAGCAAAATGCAATGCTGATCCTGTTTGATGTCTCTCTTCCTTACCTGTGAGAACCATCTGAGCTTTTCCACCCAACAGCCGACCTGTGGGAGTGAGCTAATTCATTGATGCACTTTTATTGCCGTGTTTGTGCAAGGTGGATATGACATGAAACTGTTTTTATTTTTTGACGCTTGTGTTCATGAAATTACACTCTTTCCCACCGTTGTTTTCAAAAGGAAAATAAAAAATGGTGCATATTCTGGGCAAATATCCAGATGCAATTCTTCAAAGCCACCTGGACTGTAAGGCTGGCGGTGTACTTGAAACAAATCAATTTCGGCATGTTCACATGGGCCAAATGCCAAGTTTCTAACTAAAAAGCAAATTAATCAATCGGCCAGATAAGTGTTTAAATAGGGGTTAAGAAACCCAGGTGGAAATCTGAAAAGCGGGCTTGAAGTCTCAACTAGTTTTTGTTTTGTGTGGAAAGTGTGTGTAACGTGTGTCAGCTGTTTGCTGTCGTGCTGTGGCTGAACAATTCCCCTCCCGGGCAGGTCAGCCTGCACTCCTTCCACAGCACCAGCCAGCGGATGTCCTGCACGGCACTGCAGCCGGCAGACGCCAACGTGCACTCCCGTCTCCAACTGCACCGCCAGAAACGGCCCCGTGTGCATTCTTTTAGATTCTCTCTGCCTTTTCTTGCAAAAACAATGTTGTTGCCTTTCAAGACTCCTGGGCTGCCATCATAATGGCTGGTGAAAATTGAAGTCCAAAATATAACTGAAGGAGAAACTACAATCGACACTATTAATCTGCGTCATGAAATCCAGGGCTGTTGCAGTACAAAGAGGCGTCTTTCTCCTCCCTCCCGCCACAGCTGACTCACCACTGGAAAAATTGAACTTCCTGTGTTGGCCACTGAAGAAGATGTTGACGTGTCAGCTTTAGGTTTCTTTTTCTCCTTAGACAACCAGTTGCTCTCTGTTGTTTTTTTAATCCCGGTTGATGAGTGAAGGGCTTTTTTCATTGGCACAGTAAATTGATAAAAGTGCCCTTTAATTTCTTGTGAATGCTAAATGGAAGCTGGGCATCTACATGGTTGTCAACGTCATCAACTGTTTGGTGTCCTGACTCAAACCTTAAATAGAAAACAAGAAACGGCAACTACATTTGGAAAGTTACTTGCATATATTCGTAATTTTCTTCTTTTTTTACAAAAGGCCCACATTTCAAGTGTTTTATAGACTTTGGTGTCTGCTTGATAAATGCCCACGGTGGCATTTCCTAGCATTCCACCCGGCCCGGCTGCTCTCCCATGGCTCTCTGTAGCAACCGGAGCTTTAACTCTCAACATCACCGGAGCGGTGCGGTGATATACAATGACAAGAGTGTTTGTGCACGTCAACAAATCCAGTCCCTTCTCTACTCCTTGTGTTTCCCCAGTTCGTTTGCTCCGTTGTGGCGCAGCGGTCGTAAAGGATCCTTTCATCGCCTTTGCCACAGTATTACTTAACATTCTGTGTATGCTCGCACGCGTAATCCATCCCGCTGTCCCGCGGTGAGATGGAAGAGTTGTTCCTGACATGCACATGGGCGCGCACGTTCTCCTTAGCTATAGCCGGGATACAGTATTTGTGATGAGCTGTAGACTGTGGCTTGCAAGAGGTTTTAGCAACTGCCACCGGTGTATAAATGTCATTCTAAATTAATTAACATGTTCTTCCTTCCAGGTACTCCCAGTCATGATTGAGGACAAGGGTCACCGCGTGACCGACTACTTTGTAGTGGCCGGACTGACGGACAAATCCACCCCCCTGGAGCAGGACCTGTCGGAGACCAAGTCCAGCGGGCCCAAAGCGCCCATCACCGACTTGGCCGTCATCAACAAGTCGGCGGGAGAAACGGTCCCCGAGGGCTTCACGTGCATCGACAGCACCTACAGCGGCCAGCCAGCCAACCTTAATCATGGCAGTCTGAAGAGCCCCGAGCTCTTCCTGTGCTACAAGAGGGGTCGGGGGAAGTCTCCTCTCATTGACATTGGGTGAGTCGGCTGTTTATGTCAGTGTTTGTAATCTGGCATGTTCACATGCCTGCTAGAGGCTCAATATAACTGGCTTCCCTTTTCAGTTGCTGAAGTAAAACAAATCAATAACGGTGTTTCCCCTAGGTTTGCAGCTTCAGGGGGGGGGGGGGGGCACGGCGGCGGGGGCGGCGGGGGCGGCAACGACACCAACACAAACACTTAAAGTAGTGGTTCTCAAACTTTTTCTGTAAATAACTTCATTTTGTGACTCCATCTGTGCTTTTAGAAATAACAGAATAAAGAAAATTGCAATCACTTTCAAGTAAATCAGATCGCTCCATCGGACATTTTTTTATTTTTAAATTGCAATCACTTAGAACAATGAAAATAGTTATATCTGTGTATCTAGTTATAACTAATATTTAGTTACTACTAAATAGCTCATTGTGGAAAACAATAAGCTATTTTTTTTTTTGCCAAACAAAACAGAATGAGTGCAGATATGTGAGCATCAGGTTGCATCAGTATTAGTGGAGCAGTGAGCCTCTACACATCTTTTATAAACGGGGTTGTAGATTTGATACAATTCATGCTCAACGTTGATCTGAGATCTGTTTTGAGAGACGCAGCAGCAGAAAGGACGTCACGGAGACTTCTGGCAAAGAGACAAAAATCGGCGAGTCTGTTAACTGCATAACGTAAACATTTACCCGAAAGTACAGGCTTTTCTCCATGTATTTATTAATGACTTAGTTTTATGTCCGTGTACTTTTGTAATATGTGAAGCCAGCAGCTCATTGTTGGTAGAAGACAGGAGCACTTTGTCTCTTTCACCTGGAGCAGGAGAGCTGCTCCGGGTTCAGGAGAGCTGCTCCGGTGCTCCTCACAGGAGAGCTGCTGTTGCCATCTTCACCCTGGGAGCGTTTAAAACGCATATATAGGTCTGCTTTTCACGCGACATATTTTTTCACGCTCTCTGTCCGCTGCTGTGTGCTCAGCGCTCACCTGTCTGTGCGCTTCAGGGCGGAACTCCGCTGTGCGCGACGCAGAGCAAAGGAGAAGTGTTAACGCGACCATGTAGAGACCGAAATGACAAGCTGTGTGTGGATAAGATCAATAAAATACGGCCGTTTAGTTTGTTTAATAACAGAACAAGGTGTAGACCGGTTCTATAGGAAAGAGAAACTTAAATGACGACTTGTGATCTGGCGCTATCGAGAAAATTATAGGGGGGGCGGGGGGTTTCTTCAGGGGGGCGCCCCGCCCCCCTATTCTAACGGTGGGGGAAACACTGAATAAACAGTTTAGAATCATTCATTTGGACAGCAGAAGTTTGTAGATTGACAAAAGGTACAGTATAGTCTTTTGGTTGCATAAGACTGGATTTAGCATCGCTAGTGCCGTGCCCGTTCAGAAGGCGTAGCCCCTTGCTTGGCTCGTGTATTGCTGTCTGCCGTGTTCTCGCCAAGCCCCAGGAAGAGCAACGGGCTTCATAACCAAGTTTTGTAGTGGCCAAACTGTGGAATTTCAACTTCCTAGTCTGTCACTCGAAAGAAAGAAAGAAAGAAAGAAAGAAAGAAAGAAAGAAAGAAAGAAAGAAAGAAAGAAAGAAAGGGAGATGTTGCGCAAGCGAGTGATAAAAGAGAGGCAGTGTATTCTCAAATTTTTTACGTTATGTTACGTTCTTAAGCAGAAATAAGTAACAATCAAAGACTCCACCGATGATTTACTGTACTGATACAGACGCTCTGTTACATTTCATTGATTTCATTCAATGTGCATCAGTCAATAGCCCCTACATTTCAGCAGTAAATGGCGGGGTTAAAGAAAACGCCAGGGCGCTTGCTGTATGGGCCCCGTGGTACACAAGAATGGACAGGAGCCTCCAACGCAACCGCTCGTGACTTTAAGGGAAGCAAAGACGAGTTTGGGTGTCACGTCGGCGCATCCAGCAGCAAAAGTAAACTGGCCAATGAGCCTGTGAAGGCCTGTAAAAGGTCGCTGCGGACTCCATGCGTGCAGAGCCCTGAAGTTCCTGGGTCCCCAGTAATACATCCGCCAAGTGTGAAGTGGATAATATGAAAATGTCGGCAGGTATAAAGGCAAAGTCTTTCAGTCACTCCTACCTTTCGTAATGCTTATAGTGATGTATTATAATATATTTCATCATGTTCTCGATTGAACTCTGATGGCATGACGAGGAAGTAGGTGTGTTGACTGCACCATTCACTTGGCCCCGTTGCATCATGGAGCCATGCCTCTTGGCTCCTATCCATTGATACACTTGTCCTGCTTCCTTCTATCTTGTTATAAAAGGGAGCTCCGTCATGTTTCACTTCATCCAATCCAGCGAGCCTGAAGCTACAACTGCTCTTTCCTCATTCACAAGGGGAGCCAAAAAAAAAACGTTCCCCACATTTCATGTATCTGTTAAGCATGCTCGAATGAGAACAATGATGCAACAGCCTGAGGCATTTCAGTTCTCCACACACACCTTAGTCTTTGTCCTAAGCCTTTTTGTGTCTCTTGCTATTAAGCTGGAGTTTCCAGTCAAAAGAGACGGCACTCTGCTCACTCTCTGAAAGGATCCCCGGCAAAGTCAGGTTCTCGTTAAAGCTGGTGCATTATAAGCTCGCTGTTCTGTCATTAATTTGGTTGATTTTAATTGTCGACAATGTGTTTCCTACTAAATGTGGCTTTAAACTACAGAATAGTAGTGTGTTCCATTTTGGTTGAACTACAACACAGAAGGTCAGTAAATATTTCTCGCCTTGTTGGTACTTTCCTTTTATGTGATTCCTGTCCTCACCTGCTAGTCTTCATCCACCGAAAGAATAAATGGAAAAGCGAGCAACCTGTAAATCATTCATTCTTCCTTCTGCCACTTCGGCTGTCGGTGAGGCCAGCAGAGCAGAGCCCGGGGGGGCTCCAAAGCGTCAGACTCACTGTGCTCATTAGGATGCCGTTTTTGTTGCCTAAATGAGAATTTCGCTGGCAACTGTCCTCCTGGCCTCTTTTGGTTTGTCCTGTATTCTTTTCCGAATAAGTGGAGTGTTTCAAGTGTTTTTTTTTTGGGGGGGGGTTGAAAGAGGGCAGAAATCACAGCTTTTGGCCTCCAACGTGGCATTGTCCAGATGGAATGGAAGTGCATGGAGCATGCTGCCATAGAAGCCCTGCAGTCATGCAAAAAAATTAAATAGAACACAGTGGAGACTGATTGCTTTCCTGACTGCCTCTTTTAGCGGCGCGATACTCCGCAACAGGAGTGAAAGGCAAGCTTGTGATGCACAAAACATTTTGGCAGCAACCCATATTCTCCCATTCAAAGCGCGTGTTTTGCTCCCAGCTTGATGTAAGAATCTTGATATGAAAGTTTCCCTTGCTGTCTGGGACTTGAATGAGTCAGCTGGGAAATATGTCTGAATCACATCACCCATTGAAGACGGCTTCTCACCGAGGCCTCAAAGGGAAACCAGAGCTTTAAGAAGAAAGTCAGTGGCGCTGACCACACACACTGATCCTCCACTTCAGCCTCCTGCTTATTGTCTCTCAGGAATGCACTTCTTTCCTAAATCAGTCTGAATGTGGATTTATGCGTTTGCAGGAAGAGTTGCACTTTTTTTTTTGGACATTGATCAGAGTTGATAAAATAGTTTTAATAGTTGCATAACTTGCATACGGTCAGAAATCACGATCTGGTCCACGGCTGATGGAAACAAAAATGAGGCAAAGACAGTTATTTTCCTTGGTAATTCTGCTTTAGAGGATCCTCTGGAAATGTCTTTGTTTCAAACTGTTGACACCTTCACCATTTGGGGGAAAAAACACACCACAGAAAACATCCAGTATTTATGTTGTTGGTTTTTTCTTGTGCTTTTTCTGTTCTACAGTCTTCTTTCTTTTCTTGCAGTCTGTTTCATACGCTCGTTTGGTTGTTGGTATTTCGGACATGAAAGTCTTTGTTTTTTGCAGTGTAAACTGTTGTTTGTCTTTTTGCAAAAAAGGTTAAGAAATGAAAGCCATGCCTGACAGAAAAAAAATAACTGCGTCCAGGGCAGCACAGTCTCTGAGCCACTTAGTTGTCTCTGGTAGCTTTGTAATATGTGTGTGGGCATCTTCATTTACTCCCGGGATACGTCCCCTTTTTGTATGTGATCTCATCTAAATCATTCTTGATTTATATAAAAAAAACAAAAAAACAATGTCTTTAGTTTTTTTACTTACTGTCTGTCGTGGTTTATCAGTGTGCTGTACGAGGGTAAGGAGCGTCTGATCCAGGGCTGCGAGGTCATCCAGGCCACACCGTACGGCCGCTGCGCCAACGTCAACAACAGCTCCGCCACCTCGCAGCGCATCTTCATCACGTTGCGCCGAGCGCCGCCCGTCCAGCCTCAGAACTCCCTCGCAGTGACGGACATCTGCGTCATTGTCACAAGTAAAGGGGAGATACCGCCACATACCTTTTGCAAAGTGGACAAGAACCTCAACTGTGGCATGGTGAGTCTGATTCTTTTATTCTGAAGCATGAGTGCCCCCTGTGCACCGTCGGTCATTAGAGAAGAGTTTTGTGACATTTCTTTGTGACTTTCAGTGGGGCTCCAATGTGTTCCTGTGTTACAAGAAATCAGTATCTGCGTCCAATTCCATCAGTTACAAAGCCGGTGAGTAAAAGCCTCTGATGCTTTACCATGTTAGAAGTGTACAGTTGTCTGCAGTTACCTTGATTTTATTGTTATTGCACTTTAGAGAAGCAATGAAAGCTCTGACTTCGTTATGCCTTCAGTGTATCTGTGATGTTGCACGAGATAGTTATTGCGGCTGGCATTTCTAATTTGTTGTGTGACATTTTCACTGACTGAATGCTTCCTTAACAACTTGGCCTTTGGAACAGCTCACCGTGTTAACACTTGTATAATCAGCGTTCGAGTGGGTGCATACACTCACACACCCATTGCAGATACACATACTGGCTTTATCTTTTTGACCAGCCCTTTTCCTGTGAGGCGGCTGTGTATTCATCTCAGACAACAGCACTTCCTGCCACGCCCAGTGTTTGTGTGTCTGCGGGCCTGTTTGTGTATGCGCGTGTTCACATAAGAATGTGTGTCTTGTTGGAATGACATGTCACCAAACAACAATTTACAATGTGAAGCAGCGTACAAAGCACTGAAAAACACTGATCTCCCTTTTTCTTCGAGCCTCTTTTGGTTAACCCTGGCAGAGAAATAAAGCCTTGATAATTTACTTTCCCCCTCGTTCTGCAGGTCTCATCTTTCGTTACCCAGAAGAGGACTATGAGTCTTTTCCTCTGTCAGAATCAGTCCCTCTCTTTTGTTTGCCTATGGGTGCCAAGATCGAGTGTTGGGCACCAAACACACGCGATCCTCTGCCAGTCTTCTCCACGTTTGTCCTAACCATCTCTTCTGGTGAAAAGGTGAGCAGCAACCGAAACCAAGCTATAATTAATCAAAAAAGTATTTTTTCTACTGTGGTTAAACTGGCCAGGAAGCCAAAATGCTACAATGTTACTTCAGGGATTTGTCCGTGCCTCCTGGTTCCAGGTGTATGGATCAGCCATCCAGTTCTACGAGCCGCATCCGGTGGATCAGTTGAGCGAGAAGCAGAAGATCCAGCTGGGCCTGCTCACCACCGTGGAGAAGAAGGTGATCCCCAACCGGCCCGTGAACAGCAATAAATGCATCTGCCTGCTCTCCCGCTGGCCCTTTTTTGAGTCCTTCCACAAGTTCCTGATGTTCCTCTACAAGCTCTCCATCTCCGGCCCTCACCCGCTGCCTATTGAAAAGTAAAAATCTGCTTGCAACTATTGACACTTAGATTGTTTGTTGGGGGACATTGATGCAATATACACATCTCAAAGTTCACCTTTTTGATAGGTTGAAGGTTGTTGCTGCATATGTTTTGAAGATAATTTGAAGACCACATTTTGTGTATTTCTCTCAACAGGCACATCTCGCACTTCATGCACAATGTGTCATTTCCTTCCCCTCAAAGGCCAAGAATATTGGTCCAGGTGACATGTTTTTTTCTATCTCTTTATGCTTTTTTATTAATGCG